>CAVLGL010000068.1:21362902-22065402 GCA_963668995.1 Parnassius mnemosyne | reverse complement strand
CGTGTGTGCGTGTGTGCGTGTGTGCGTGTGTGCGTGTGTGCGTGTGTGCGTGTGTGCGTGTGTGCGTGTGTGCGTGTGTGCGTGTGTGCGTGTGTGCGTGTGTGCGTGTGTGCGTGTGTGCGTGTGTGCGTGTGTGCGTGTGTGCGTGTGTGCGTGTGTGCGTGTGTGCGTGTGTGCGTGTGTGCGTGTGTGCGTGTGTGCGTGTGTGCGTGTGTGCGTGTGTGCGTGTGTGCGTGTGTGCGTGTGTGCGTGTGTGCGTGTGTGCGTGTGTGCGTGTGTGCGTGTGTGCGTGTGTGCGTGTGTGCGTGTGTGCGTGTGTGCGTGTGTGCGTGTGTGCGTGTGTGCGTGTGTGCGTGTGTGCGTGTGTGCGTGTGTGCGTGTGTGCGTGTGTGCGTGTGTGCGTGTGTGTGTGTGTGTGTGTGTGTGTGTACGTATGTATGTAAATAAAATGTTGTCGTGCGATATCTTTAGAACGAAACAATCGTTCGAGATGGGTGACGCGGCGCGGAGTTCGTAAATATTCATTGAGACTTCGAGCTGATTAGATTTTCAAGTCAATCGACCGAGCCGTTTCAAAGATTTTCAAAAAATAAAAACCAAAAAAATGTTTTTGAGTTTTTTCTAAATAACTTTCAAAATATTTGATTAATCCACTCCAACTCAACTCCAGTCGCCAGAAACACTTTTTAAACTTAAAAAAACTGCGCGTATGCCGCCTAGCAAGTCAAAATCGAACGACGCGTTTTAAAATTATTGCCATTTTAAATATTCTAAATAATCGTTCGGTTAAAGATGTAGAGGAAGTTCCAGGAACGACCTACAGGGTTAACCGTTTTTCAGATTTTTATTATAATATCCCAAAAGCAAACCAAGAAATTATAGAGCTACGCTGCAGCTATATATGATTGTAATACGAATAAGTCGTTTCGACCGAGGTAGGACCACGCTCTCATAGAATACCAGCGTAAAATTGCAACTAAATGCTGTTGTCTTTCGTATGTTGAGTGTAGAGAACCGGATACACTTTTTACTGTTAACGAGGCATTCCATCTTAGTCCTCAGGGTTGACAACGCATCTGCACCTATATTCTTAATTGAGGATAAATATTGATGTCCATGTCCTGTTGTCTGTATGCTGGTTTGTTGTGTAAAAAAAACTCACTCTGTGGGAATATGGAGGAAAGAGACACATACTTTTGTTAATACCTATTTGATACACTTACATCACTCTACCTCGATATCGAGTTACTCAATTGTCGATAACCCATGGTATATAATATAAAAAGAGGAATCAACATGCAATTACCATCATCAACCCGTAAAAGTTAACTTCTAAAGTAAGCAGCAATTTGATCAAGTTGTTATCGACAAGCCAACTTAATTATAAGAAAATAAGACAGATAATTAAATTTAAAACTTTCATGATTTAAGTGTAACAAGTTTCACTCCTAAGTTGTAATCGTACAATAAAAGGAATTAACTACTTACATAATAAGTACATTGACGGCTATGTGGTGCAGGGGAGTATTGAGTTGCGGCGCAAAGGCGCGCGGGTTCAAATACCGCACGTTAAAAGTATTTACGGCCTACAAATAATTGTTCCGTGTCTCTATATTCGTCCTTGTGCAATTTATGTATATAAACTATCTTCACCATTTATAAGAAAACCTTTTCTTTAAATATTATTTAATTGTGATTTAATCAGTGTTGTATCTGTTCCAGGTGTAACATTTTTAAAGCGGCGTCAACATCATGGATGTACAATTTCAATCTAATGGCGAATTATACAGCGGCGTTTTTAAATAAAACAAAAAAGGTTCCCTTGGAACTAGCAAGAAAAAAGTATGCAAGACCAACTGTGGAAATGATCAAGAAAGCTCAACCGGATTCGATTACATTCCTAATAGTGAGACATCCTTTGGAAAGGTTAGCCTCGGCGTATAATGACAAAATTGTGCACGCGTGGCCAGAGTCGTTTCACGATAAAATGGGTCACAGGATTATAAGAAAATATCGAAAGGTAACAAATTTCCATAATACCGTAAATACTTTATTTTAAAAATATTTTGGTATAACTTATTATTTATCCATATGTATATTTTTAATAACTATTAAAATATTGCATGCCGTAAGCGCAATGCGCGTAGTTGTGTTCTACTATCGCCTAAAAATCAAGATTCCAACGTTTTGTCGCATGAAATCGTATCTAGCAATCATATTATACATATAAAATGATATAAAAAGCACATTGTCAAAAAGATAAATGATTGTTGAACTTATTATTTTTAATATTTATTTAAAAAAAGACATGTGAAGTCTGCCAACACTAATTTGGGCAGCATTGTAGACATTTTCTGGCCCTAAAACTCTGTGTTCTGTGGCCAGCAGTGAGACGTTATAGTATACAATTTTAACTTTATAGGTAATATTATTTATATTACCCAAAACATCGTGTGATAAGAAACGAGACCTGTTTATTTTTTATTTATTTAAACTTTTGTACAACAAAGAAAAATCGTACATATGGCGGACGTAATGCCTTAACGCATTCTCTCCCAGTCAACCATTAGGCTGTTTACTGTTTACTGAGCTTGTAAATTGTTGTGCCTCCAAACCTGGTTCAATTTTTTCATTCGAAGTACTAAAGTTACTAAACCTCCATTAGTAAAATTAGCAAACACCTGTGGGGCAATCAATATAGGCAAATCCTTGATTGGCCTATATTCAGGCGTGGACTTTTGACAGGCTGTTAATAAAAAAATGTGATGAAAAAAAATGTGAAATAAATCTATAAAGTACGTATTGTACGTAGATTATGCCTAGACGAGAGGAGCTTGTTTACTTGCCGCTATTCACATGATTTGTGATGCATTGGGTACACGTGGGCGATTTCGCAAATACTAGCGCTGCATAGTCGTTGAGTGATGTGACCTCCCCCGCCTTTCTCTAACGTAAGCAAAACTTTGACACAGTGGAATTTGAGGAAGCCGGTTATAAACCAAACACAAATGATAAATTATACAATCATAACTGATAAAAACATACGAAAAATGTTAAAGTTTTGTTTGTTCGTCGTAATATTTCTAAAAGAAGGGCCTTAATAAAGAGCGTCCTGGAAAGCTAGCGGCGTAGTGTTTGGGAACTATTCCAGAAAACAGGCACTAAATTACTTACTGTAATTCATTTATGCAAGAGCAAACTGAAAACTGATGTTGTATTTATTTCAGTATTCGAAGGACAAAGCGGCACCTACTGAGCGGTACCCAGTATTTGAGGAATTCGTCGCGTACGTGTTGGATGAAGCGAAGGCCAAGCGCACTCTCGACATGCACTGGACTCCTTACACCAACTTTTGTACCCCCTGCAAGTTCAACTTCGATGTGATACTAAAATTCGAAACTCTAGACGTAAGTTTTCCTTTGACAAATTACAAAGACAACAAGAACTTCTAGATAGTTGACAGTTGTATCAACTGAGAAGCACATAATATGAAAATGTTATGTTTATTATTTGCAATGCACAATTTAACTTAGTATTGTTGCACCATTTAATCTACAATCTCCTTCTAACATCAAATATCACCGAAAGTTATTGTTACCAGAGCATATTGTCGGTATTAAGAACTCTACACTGTCAAAATTGTTGTGAAGTTTGAGTTTAAGCTCGGGATTGCCTCTGAATACCAGCCTGGTCAAAGGACGACCTCGGTGCATTTTTTTTAATAAATTGACAAATGTTGCTCCTATACCAGGATCATGTTCTTTTTATCGATGAGGAATTTTACAAACAGAAATTGTACAAACATCCTAAACCAGAACTCATAGCACACATTGAAATAAATATATATCATAATATCTGATATTGCTTTTGCAATTGCGTCAAACACACGGAGATCATATCATAACAACTCCTTCACGACTTGAAAAATAACATTTTTTTTAAAGTTAGTAAAAATTATCTCGCGTACATCCGCTCGATAAAATAAAACGATGTGCCTTACCTAGTTTGAAGAGCACCTCCCGCCCCCCCTCAATTGCGTGTACTATCCCCGTCACTACTAATCCCAGCACCACTACCCCCAAGACCACTACTCCCAAGAAGACTACACTAGGAAAGACACACCACTGACGACAATACGACACGTGTTTCGTCTCTACACGAGGCATCTTTAATTGATATCGACTCTGCGGTGGCTTTAATATAATGGATTTCCGTAAAGTAACGCCCGATTCTTTATGCAGATTTTGGCATTTGGCAAGTCCTATTGTACCAAGATACCGCGCGACACAGTAGCCTAGTAATCTGACGAATAGCCAATTATACAGTTCACTTGTACTAACCTCCCTGTAACCGATGCAACCATGTAACATTTATGCAAATAGTGATCTATTTGGGTTACATGCTGATTTAAATCACATATTTTTGATCTCGGTTCCAGCATCGGCCCGCGGCTTGGTAGTATGATTTTCTTCTTTTAGCCACGGAATGATATTTCACATTCACCATCAGACTCAAAATCCAAGGATTTTCGCTTTTGTGCACATTTAGCCTCCGGCAATTAATAAAACTCGGGAGTTGACTCGGAAGGTATTCGCAATAAAAAATACGTCTCACTTTGAACAAAAAAATCCCGCTTTGGTCGAAAATTAATATGGCAACGCTGACTGTTGACAGCAGTACAATGTTGTCTTACAACTACTGTATCTACGGCGAACGTACCGCTTCTTATCTAGTCCCTTGAATAACAAATGTTACTTCCTTACATAAAATCGATTATTGAGCGATCTGTAAATTATGTCTTGAATATAATATTTAAGACATAATTTATATTAATATACAAACTTAGTAGGTACAAACAATTATCCTCTGTTACTGTGTATTACAGTTTTAGCAACCAAGGTAAACTTTACCACCACCCTATCGTATGAAAACTTTTTCCCATACGAAATTAACCTTAAGCTAGTTTAAACTCTTGTCATGCTCTGCCCATCATTAATTATTACGATATTTGTAACCCAGACTACAATCAAAACAACAGGAAACTCTACTTTAAAAGTCAATTATACAAAACCTCAGAAATATCACAAGGTCCTCGATCGCACACAATCGTGATAACCAAGTAATGCTACTGATTATCCGCCTGCGTATCTTACCATGATACATAATAATATCAAGAATAGTTATTCTACGGAACAACTGAGTAACTAGCATTTTCTATTAATTGCTACTCGTATTTAGTTTCTGATTCTGATGGCAACTCAGTATGAACGGTTCGACATGTTTGTACTCGTAATAATTACTTCTCAGAATTAACTATTCCATTGAATGTTACGACATTCATTAATAATTGCAAGCCCGTAGTTTTACCAAGCAACTTATAATATATAATTATGTAATCATGGAAAGCCTAGTTATTTCTCATAACTATAATGAAGGCTAACACTTGTCAGTTACACGAAGGTTTTGATAGATGTTATGTTTTCGAAGTAATATTTTAAGAATTTGAAGTAAAAGCAACAGCATACAAGCGTTCCATTACTGGGTACAGGTTTGCTACCATTTCTGAAAAGTATGTCCACCGCGCGGCCTCTGGCCTCAATGCGTGTTGGCGAAATTTCTCAAATGTAGGTAGGTCTCATGAAGGTTTTCTTGCAATGTTATCGTTCACAGCCAAAAACGTGGTAATCAACACTGAAAGATGCAATTAATAATTTTAATTGTTGTATTGTGTTGTCACACAATTAGCAAGGCTTTTCCTTTTCCGTAGGCGGAGTAATGAGTTTCGTTCCGAATGACTATTATCTAGTACTTTTTGTGCCACCAGGGCGGTGCCACTTAAAAATGAGGTGTAATATTTGACAGCATAGATTAATGCTCAGTCATCGCGATGACTTATCATTAATCTATGATTTGACAAATTTCATAGCGAGGAAGTTAATTTGTTTGGAAAATATAATGTTAATGTTTCTTTCTAAACTGTACTGTAGTTATATTTTATATTAATTTAATTAAAATAAATAAACCAAACCACGAAAGTAGTTCATAAAAGTTAAAATGTTCAAAAAGTTAAAGAGCAAACCACTGAGGCATTTTTTTGTGTATTATACTGTAATACTCTAGAAACTGATAAGCTTTTATTAAAAACTAACTCCGCAATTAAATGATATTGTGTAACAAAAAATTCACTTCAGTGTCAATTAGCGGCATCTAGTGAGCGAAAGACTATTAACGTTCATTCACTTGACATAGACATTATAAATAACACAACTCATAGCGCCATCTATCGGATCCAGATTTGTAATTTCCTTTTTTGGCACCCACAAAATCGACAAAAAAAAAGAAAATAGGGCGATTGTTTAATTTGTATCTCATTTGTAGCACATTAATTATTATTTACTAACACAAGGAAATTTGTTTTTAGTTTCTTTTATTGTAAATAATATTGTATTCTATGATGTATTACTACAGTAATTTTTATTACCAAAAATATCAATAAAAATATACCAAAACCAGTAAAATAGGTATAATATGGTATCTTGTAAATGAAACAAGAAAAAAATTTTGCATCGGCCGGGAATCGAACCCGGGCCGCCCGCGTAGCAGGCGAGCATTCTACCACTGAACCACCGATGCTTGTCGTATAGTGTTGAAATTATGATTAGTATACAATTATTCAGCAAATTTTAGAGTAGTGGTAGTACATACGGTGAAACCTGGTTAAGCGAACCCTGAATATGTTAGAAACCTCTGTTATTGCTATTTACAATGAGGTTCCAACATTTTGAAACACTTTGACAGGCATTGAATTAGGCACCTCTGTTACAGGGAATTTTCAAAGCTTGTTAACTGAGATTACATTTCGTAGAATTTTTAGATGTTTACCCCTATAATTGAGACTTCGTAGTTCAATAACCCGTATGCGTGAGACAATTTATCAGGTTTAGAAAAGTTACCTATGACACGCTTGTTTACAATTTACTCATTTCTTCCATAGTTGCTTTGTTTATCAGTAGGTACGTACTATCTCTTTATACGATAAATGGTACATTTCGAACTCTTATAGTGGGACCCTCCATAAATAACACAGCTGTCATGAACTGACAAAACTGACAAAATCCGCTATAAGTGATAAGAAATTCTATGTCCCTTGAGATCCCAGGTAACCAGGTTTCATTGTATATTAATTTAGCATTAAAATGTGTAAATCGCATAAATTTAAATCATGGACCTATGTTATCAATAATCACAATTGCACAAGACGAACTCAATCTCTATTAAGCAAATCTGGTTATATCGATTTTTCCATTCTTCCCTAGACGATCTAAAACTGGAATTGGAAATGATAATAATCATCATTATCATCATCATTATCAGCCTGCGACAGTTCAGAAGTAATAATTAATATAAATTATTTTAGAGACTCTTTTGGGATAAGCGTTGATTCTTATTTTATAGTTCCTGAAAATAATGAGTTTAATTTTCGGCGGCACCCGGCACATTTGAAAATTTCAAAATTTTGCTACAGATTGAAATTATTAATTTCGGTATTGTATCTATATCCTATTGTATACGTATGTATACTGCTTACGTGCCCGCCGATGAAGAAAGCGTAGTAAAGGAACCTGCCCTGAATGTCCGAGAATTTCTTCGATTAACAATGATCGAAGGAGAATTTCAATAAAAATTCGAGAACCTGTCATTGAATAACAAACATAAAATCATTAAAATCAATCAAGGCGGTTCGAGAGTGGCAGTTCAGTAAATCTTCCCAATCCACCCTTTGAACAGTTATAATATGTACTGCAATTGTCACTAGCTAATAACACTTATTTTATATATTCAGGAAGATCAACGATTCCTGATTCAAATGGCGAGACTTCAGGATGTCGTCAAGCCGGAGTGGCGCAACAGTGGAAAAGGCACGAATACTCTTCATATCATTAACCACCTTTATTCAAGGCTAAAGAAATCGCAACTCGATGGACTTTATAAATTGTACAGGTAAAATATTTTTGTACCATATTAAAGTGCTGTTGGTCTATATTACATATTACATTTAGTTTACTGAACAGTGAAAAATAATTTTTCTATTTGATAAGACTAAATCGTTATAAATCCTAAATGGTCATTCAAAATGAAAAGTGATTAAAGAAACACAAAGATGATTTTCTATTCAATAATACTCCACTTGACTAGTTGGTCGACTTTCATTTTTTCTTTCTCACAATATGGCGTCTGGTTATCGCCATATTAAATGTGAATTACTATACTATATTTCAATTCAAACCAAGCTATTACAGCATGAAGTGATTGGTTCAACAAAACGACAATTTTATAAAAATGTAAACAAAGACCTACCTAATATAATAAATGACTATTTTCTATAAATATACATTTACATAATATGTATTCTTATATCTGCATAAATACCGTGTACTGGCGCATTATGAGGATCCAGTATCCCATACCATCCCATGGTTGTCGTTAGAAGCGGCAGATGGAAATGAAACGGAGGGTCATAGAGACCCTATATAATTACAGGGTATTTAAAAAAATAAAGGCTGTTAGGCATTCAATCTTGTTTGTTTGGAGTTGGTTGCAGGTGTCAATGGGCTGTATAGCTACTTACCATCAGATGTTTTGTTAGTCATTTCAATTTTATAAAGAAATCCCTATTAGGCAATTTATGGGGTATGAGGTAGGCCTATATTTAGCAATGAACTAAATGTACCTCATATATTTTGTTAGGATGTACTTAATGATTGAATGAAAAATATTTATATTTCAGATACGACCTCCAACTCTTCAATTACACAATAGACAATTATTACGATATAGTGCAAGATGACGATATGAGCAGTCATGGATGAGCTTTAAATATGTACACTGAGTATTCCATTGTAATAAATATTTCAAAACGGACGCGAAGAGCAAAGCTATAACAGGCATACTAGAAGAAGTAGCGAATAGTTCATGATTGGAAAAGACTGATCGTTAGAGCGAAAAGATTAATGACATTATTGATCCGTTCGCATGACGAGGGCAAACGGCAACTCTATGGGTCAATTTAGAATAATTGTTGACGCTAGACATGTGTATTTTGTGATGTGAAAGTTAATAATTACGTGAAAATTATTATTATTTCGGTTCTCACTTGCGTAGTTCGAACTATAAAAATGTTAGTTATTAGTTAATATTGTTAACACATATTACGCTTCATGCTCTTTAGATTATACAAGACACATTAGAGATGCGCTATATTATGTACAGGAGCATAGATGCGGTGGTATCTGTAAGTACTAAGTACCACATTTATATAATTTTATTTTTGTATAAATCGGTTATGTTCTAATTTAAAAATTGTTATTATACCTATTATTTGATGTGGAAATTTTTGATGTTTAAACCTATTTAAGTAGGTATACCATATGTTAAATTTTTGTTCTATATCATAAGAGATATATTATGTGTTATTATAATTGTTGAGCTAGTAGGAATCTTGAAACTTAGATGTAATTCAATTGTAATTGGCGAAAGATAAAATGTATATAATATGATTTTAATTTTGTACAAATACAAAATTCATTAGTGCTTCCGTAAATATATTTATCTATTACAAATTTATAAAGTATAAAATAGTAAATGTTAATAAATTAGTAATTTAATGTTTCTGTTATGTCCAAATGACAAACAGCTAGCACAGTTCTTAGGATAAGTGCTGATTGTGACAGGGCCGGATAAGCGTACATGTACCTCTAGAGAAAATATAATGTTATGGCTCTGTTTAGATGTTTATACGGTCTAGACAACCTCGACCATTAACCAAAGTATTCTTTTTCAGCGTAACCTTATTTGGAAATTTCGTTTTTTTTATAGAAGAGGGGCCAAACGAGCATGCGGCTCACCTGATGGCAAGTGACTACCGCTGCCCATTAACAACCGCAACACCAGGGGAATTGCAGGTGAATTACCGGCCTTTTGCGTATCGGTCCGGAAAATTCACCGGTATCGTGAATTTTGACGCGATGTGCCTTCGTGAAATTTGGCAACTGGATTTAATCCGAACAATTTCTCAAAGCACTCCCCGTGGTAGATTCGATAGAAAATACAAAGGGATGCAATATCCCTACGCAGCGCCAGTGAATCGAGCCGATCAGATAGAACTCGGTCGTCGACGATTAGAACTGCTTTGCGCTGGATGCGGTCAAGTGGAAGGAGCTGGGGTGCCCCGGCCCAGAGATGAGAACAGTATTCCATGTGAGGCCGAACTTGCGCTTTGTAAGGTTGCAAGCGATGTGCCGGCATGAAATACTGTCTCGTTCTGCTGAGCACGCCAAGCTTCTTAGAGGCCAATTTGGCCTTCCCTTCCAAGTGACCACGAAACTACACACTATTCGATATGTCGACGTCGAGGATACCGATGCTAGCTGAGGCAAAAAGGGGAGTGCCTTGAAACTGAGGAGATATCTACGACAAAAGGATTCTTTTTAGAGGTAAACGCGCAAACTTGTATCTTCTGGGGATTGAACCGGACTAGATTTAAATTACTGCTAGCTACAATGCGAGACTATGTTCAGCAAAGACTCGCCTTCAGACACAAGATTGTCCTGGTACTCGAACACGTTTTTAGCTGAAGCTATATTTCTGGTATAGTTGTAACACGAATGGGTCGGCTCGACCGGGTAAGGACCACGCTCTCACAGAATAATAGCGTAAAATAGCAGCTTAATGCTGCTGTGTTTCGTATGGTGAGTGTAGAGAACCGGAGACCCTTTTTACTGGAAACCGAGGCATTCCATCTTAGTCCTCACGGGTGTCAACGCATCTGCATTTTGATTCCTAATCGAGGATAAATGTAGATCTATTGGCCACATCAACCACTTACCATCAGGTGGACTGTGTGCTCGTTTATCACCTTTATCCAATAAAAAAAAGAAGGCATTACCAGTGCTGTCGTCTGCATTGCAATGAATGTTACCAGCTTGCAACATATCTTTGATATGCAGAAGAAACAACGTTGGTGATAGCACGTAACCTTGCGGAACACCAGCGTTAAAAGGCTTGTAATCAGAACATGCACCGTCTACTACGACCTTGATGCTCCGATCAGTAAGGAAACTAGTGATCCAATTGCACAATTCCTCGGGAAGGCCATAGGAAGGGAGCTTCAAAAGAAGCGTTTTGTATCAGACCCGATCGAAGCCCTTCACTTTATCCAAACTAACGGCCAATGCCTTCGCCTTCGACTCTACTGCCTCCGCCCATCTATGAGTCAAGTAGACCAGAAAATTACCAGCTGATCGACCCCGACGTAAACAACCTGAGCACCCGCGCTCAGGAGTAGAGTAGCGTGGTCGTGGATGCTCAGCGAGGGATTCCTTAGGGGTGCTGGTACCCTCCTGGAGTAGTCTTAAGTAGTTTAATTCCAGAGGTAAACCTCTACTTCACGATGGTATTCTGTAAGGTTGGCCGACTCGAACCACCTTGGTTCGAGTCGGCCAATCCGTGCGACAGCAAAAGCTGCCGCGTGGCTCTACCACTGTTAGAGAATTCGTTCGTAGTAAGTTGTCGTTGATGAATAAATGAAAAACATTTGTTTCGTTTGGCCATGATTAGAGAAGTATCTGTCAAAATAAGTTCATCCAATTAAGTCTGTGTTACAAAACATAGTGGCAGTGCAAGCTATATTTGCACAATTAGAGTCCCTTGCCATCATATTTGCTTAAATCATTAGTAGAATATAAAATTTATATTCCAAAAAAGGCGCTGTACATAGCGAAGATTTCAAAAAATAAATTTGCTTGTTATCGATTTTTAATCCTTATCTCCGTCCTTTTTAAATTAATTACAATAATTATTTCTAAATTTCGATATTTTTTTTTAGAATTTTATTAAAGATTCTATCAATGACAATAGTTTCGACATGATTTCTTTGTTTACTACGTTAAATTTTAAACAGACAAGTAGGTACACAATTTAGGTTAATATTTATAAGGTTTCTAAAACAGACGGGCTGACAATGAATAATAGGTAACACTGGAATTGAATTGTCTCTCAAATTTTGATATTGTGACGAGATGAATACTGACCGGCCTTACTTGAATAATTATCTCTTGGAATTACCTATATTATAACTTACATAAGGTTATTTATGTGTTCTTTTTGGCTACTTTTAAAAAACAGACTAAAAAGATGAGGTGCCAATTGACAGATATTAGAAAATAGAAAAATTAAAAAGAAATATGTAATTTAATTAACGAACAATAAAACTTTTAGTAAAATCGGGTCGTATGAAAAACGAAAATTAAAATATGTATATTTTTAAACTTTACATATTATGACCAAAATTACTTTATAAAATAATTTCAACAAAAACGAAAATCAGCATAACATAAACTTGACTAATAAAAGCAACACATACTTAGGACAAATTTTTATTTTCAATATTATTAATACATACGATGAAATTCCAAAAAATAAAATAAAAAAGTATTTTCTATTACTTTGACTAGTTATTAATACTCTAAGCAAAATGAAAACTTACATATATTAATATATGCCAAAGTTTTACAAATAAATTAAACGCTTTACGTTTTTGTTTTTTCTTATTAATATCTCTAATTAATGTTAATGAATCATAGATTGCATGCACATATTCGATTAGATTTCATTTGAGAAGGATATAGGTATATATTTCTTAAATGAATTCGTAGTTGACCTTTAGAAAGTTAATTTCAAATTAATATCAAACAATTTAAGCTACTTATATTATTATTATTCGATTATTTATATA
This sequence comes from Parnassius mnemosyne, assembly GCA_963668995.1. Lineage (NCBI taxonomy): Eukaryota > Metazoa > Arthropoda > Insecta > Lepidoptera > Papilionidae > Parnassius > Parnassius mnemosyne. The sequence goes on along the minus strand of CAVLGL010000068.1, from coordinate 22,052,609 downwards.
ATGTACTGGGGTTCAAAAATACTTATAAAATATGTAACTTAAATACTATAATAAGCATATTAAGGTAGTATAAAGTATATAATTAAAATAATATATAAAATAAAAACCAACCAGCCGAAACACCGACATACAGTCAGTCATCGCGTTTAATGTTATCGGAAAAGCCGACATAAACAATAAATTGCTAGGGTTGTCGGAACGAGAAGTAATAAAAAAATAAAAAACTGATTTTATTTTATTTCACGTTTACACAAATTAATGTGTAGGTATGTGAAAACTGATGAAATTCCTTATCTTTAAATGAGGTCGACTCACAGTTTTTGTAGTGTGAACCATTTTATTTTATCTGCGTGACAGGACAACCCTAGCGGACAGTTCTTGCTCAGCCAGCGTCTCATCCCGCACCACACCGCACAATTGCCCTGTCTAGACGCATTCGATGACCGACTGTTAATCGTAGTTAGATTGTGACGATCCGGGTGGTATCGACGAGCACCGTCTTCTGAACTCGAGGCCGGAGCGGTCCGTCACGGAGACCTAAATGCCTATGATTACCCGAAACGCTGATCTAGTACATCGTTACTAGTAAAAAGGGTCTCAGATTCTCTACACTTACCATACGAAACACATCAGCATTAAGCTGCTATATTACGCTGATATTCTGTGAGAGCGTAGTCTTTACCCGGTCAACCAGCCAACGCGTAGTCAACCTATTCGTACTACAACCTTAATATAGCTGTAGTGTGGTTCTATCACGTAAAAACTTCGGTTGGCATACCGCCACACATGTCAGTCACCTCGTAATGCCAGTTCCAGTTATTATATAACTAATTAATTTAACACATGAAATTGACACACTATTATCACCTAATACTTGTTTTTATTTTTGTACGTGGTTACTGTTAAGAGGACATATTAAGTTGCAGAATGGTTTCATATTAAACTAGTCATAGCTTTAACTCTGTTTTATTGTAAACTAGACAAATAGCATACTGTATGCTTTCAGTAATGGAATTATTTGCAACTAAAATTGTTTTAGATTCATGGTTTCGGTGTCAGTTAAAATCTACGTAGTATTCTGTCTACCTTTCTGTGTTGGTCTGAGGCTCATCATCAACATCGTTACGGCTGAACAAAGGCCTCCCCAAGGCCACGATCTTGAGCCACCTATATCCATCGACATGCAGGAAATGTCTCATTAGGTTGTTGCTACATCTTAAACTTCGCTTACCAAAATCCAAAATTCAACGTCTCTCAGCAAGCTATGGAAAGGACTTTTCTTGGAGTTTATCTGCGTGATAGACTTTGTAATGAGGATATCTATCGTAAAACCAGTAAGCTGAAATGTCCATATAGCTCAAAGAACCGGAGACAGATTAGGAAGATAGGATCTCGAATGACAGTTTCGTACCCGGCTCTCTACGGCTGTAACGCGTTAATTAAACACCGTAATGTTTAATATTGTAATATTCTTAAAAAGTAATGACCTTTCGTACAAATGATATTTTTAATATCACATAATATGAACATTGATTTAAAAAAAATCTAATATTTATCGTGGTAAAATAAGTATATTTGTAATATTGAAATACATAAAATTCGTAATTTTTATAATTAAACATAACGAAAACGGAACGTGTTGCCTTTGCCTTCGCCCGGTAAATTTCAATAACTTTGATTAGGTATATAATGTATTTAATTTTCTGCAAAGAGAATATAATCACTATATTTACTTCTTTGAACAGAAAACAATTTTTGGCTTGTTAAAAATATTAGTAGGGGAGAGTGGGGTAAGACGGGGTCCTTAAGGTTTGATGTTAAATAAAATTGACCGTAAAGAGTTTTATTAATTTGTTTTATTCTTATAATCTTCTTAGATAATCAGTCTTCATTGTTAACGAGTATTTGGCAGTCTTATCAACATAATAAAATTAAAAAAAAATCAAAAAGTAGAAATACACCATTCACCCCATCATGCCCCACCCCTAGGGTAAGATGGGGTACCCCGTGGGTAAGATGGGGTACGCAGCAAACGACTATTTAGGACTGTTCACAATGTTCACAAGTGAACACGGTATCTGCATCTTCGTCGTCCACACCTGCACAGCTGCAGTGAGCCCATTTGCCGCATGCTGAACAAGCAGCCCAGCCTTCATTTGAGTCCAAATATAGGCCTTTACAATACAAACAAGGTGTATTTTCAATATCGCTGTCACTATTCTCGTTTAATGATCTATTCTTAGCCCCTTGTTTCTTCTTTGTTACTCTTTTCTTCTTAGTTGCCGGGTCTTTTTCAGATTTTTTAAGTTCCCTCAACCCTTTTTTTCTCTGTTTATCCTCTTCCGCTTGTTCCTTTTTCTTAATCGTTTCTTCTAACTCATTCTTATACGGCGAAGATGTGATCACCGCGGTTTTTCCTCGTTTTCTAGTTGAGCGAGATGTTTTTGTAGTTGCTGGAAAGGGCATTATTTGCTGCGGACTTACGACGCCAAATATTGATTGCTGCGGAGTTCGTGGTCTTTCGTGTAGATCGGAGTTATCGAGCCAGTAAGAACATCCTGGTTCAGGGGTTGACATTGTATTAGGTAGCACAGTAAGTGCAGTAACCAGATTAGATGATAGTGACGTACTCGCAGAAATACTAGCGGCAGTATCAAGTCTCGACAATGTTTCTGTTTCCACTGTTACTGGCGTCACTGCTGCATCCGTCAAAGTTGCCGCAACAGAAATGGCTTCAGATATAATTGGCGCATTCTGATTATTTGTTGCTGGTTCTGTGGATGACGATTCCATTATCAACGAACTATTATCGCTTGCAGGTGCGTCGGATACATTAAGCTGAATATCTGTCATCAAAGATGGAGCAAAGTCGGTCTCAGAGAATACTGTTGGATCATATGGCCAAATCCCACATTTCTTAAAACCATTGACAGCTGTTGACATCGTAGACGCTTGTATGAACGCCTTTCCAAAAATTTCAGCTACTTGTCGGACAGTGACAGTCATCCCTGGGTTGCTGCGAAGCCACGCCATGATTTGATGATCGTAGTAGGTACTTAACGGTCTCATGTAAGCAACGTCTGCAACCTGAAGACGGTGAGTTGTATGTGGTGGGAAACATAAAATGATAACGCCGTGAGTGCGTGCTTCATTTATGAGATCAATGTTCTTCGTATGAGTACTATGTCCATCCAATAATAACAAAACAGAATGCTCAGGTGTTGCTCCGCTAAATTTGACGAACTTTTTAAACCAATCTAGGAAAAGTTCTGAAGTCATCCAGCCCGAATCACTGCAAACTCCCCAAGCTCCGGGGGCAGCATTAATCATAAGTTGCGGATCCATTCTTTTTCTAGGATATACCATCATGGGTGGCATAAAATTACCACTAGCACTAAAACAGATTTCTACTGTAATGGTCGTACCTCGTTCAGCAGATGTTATGGCTCCCACTTGCTTTCTGCCCTTTCTTGCGATAATTTTTGATTTGGTTTTGGGCACAACTGAAATACCAGCTTCATCGCAGTTGTATATACGATCAGGTGTTAGATGATGTTCATCGTAAACATTGCCCAAAAAATTGAAAAACTGGTCTACCACCTGTTTATTGAAACCAGCAGCACGTGCGGATGAGGTACTTTCAGGCTGTCTAATAGACAGTTCTGGGTGCCTTTTTAAAAATCCTAATGCCCAGTCTTTCCCGGCTTCTTCTTTTTCATTGTTAAACGGATGACGTTTGTTATTTTTTACCGCTAGTCTATAGACTAAACCTCTTAAGTCTTTCATTGTCAGTCCATAAAGCCTACTCTCCATATCTATTATGTATTTACATAGCTCTTCCTCTTCATTATCAGTAAAAACTTTCTCTTTTGGGCCTAACGGTACCTTAAATTTAACAGTCATTGGATCATTCTTATCTAAACTTTCTCGCGCAAGCTTCACTTTTCTTTCTAAAGTTGTTTGTGGGACAAAAAATGATTTTGCTGCAAGCTTGTAGCCAATTTTTCCTTCAACCACATTTTTCACAGCATCTTTCATACTTTCTTCTGACCAATCCCCTCTTTTTTTATAATTTCTCACCATTCTAGAACAAAATACACAGTAAATTAGACATTTAAATTGTAAAGGCTAAGGGGCAAGATGGGGTTCCCGACCGACCGACCGACCCTATCTTGCCCCCGCATGCCGAATCAAATTTAAAAAAATACTTAATAAAACCAATACGCAGCACAGAGAAAAACAAGTTCTTACCTGTTAGTGTAGCTATTGTCACATTTGATACCATTTAATTCAATTCCGAGGTGTTATTATTTACGGAAATTACACGCCCGATATAGTATAGAAAAATCACTAGCTATTTGTCAAAAAAGTTTTTTCCAGAAAACAAATAAAACGCGTGGAGTCTTTGTCCGCTCACTTCGATGACTGATTGCCGTAATGGCGGCGCGACGTCAGCTGCTAAAACGATCCTGATTGGCTAATTCGTTCGCGCTCAAGATCGGTCACTCCGTCTTGCCCCGCACCCCGTCTTGCCCCACTCTCCCCTATTGCGAAATTAGTTAGAAATATCGAAAACAACGTGCAGTATATTACACTGTGTTGCCATTTAGTTTAAAAAGAAATTAATTTTACTACGAAGTGTATTATTGTTCATTAGTAAATATTATGTTATCTTTTCAGAAACACTATTTTTACATCTGTAATATTTTCAGGCTCTCTGAGTTTAATGGTATCTTTTCCTTTTAAATGCGGAATATTTGACATTTCAAATATAAGAAATTTCTCTTTAGACAGATTATAAAGTAACAATAATGTAAGTGTTAAATTGCTTCTATTTTGAATAGTAAGAAAATCTATAATAGTACGTACATATGTAGATATAATGGAAAGAATACTAGACCAAAACGAAATGGCCTATAATGGTAACTGAAATGGTGCTATAGTCCTTTAGATTATGATCTCATATCAGAAGGTGAGATATGAATGCAGTGTGCACTTGTTGCTAATTATATTGTGTTATAGATTTTAACTGTAAGTTCATCGGTTGTGTTTATGTAATGTTAAAAAAATATTCTTAGTACTTATAGAGTAATAAAAGTTCAATACTGCAAATTATTTGTTTCTTTTAATACCTCCTTTTTATTTGACAATACATATTCAGTATAAATGCTTCCGATAACATCTATTTATTAATGAAATTCTCAATGTTATCGCAAACAACCCGTACTGATCCGTATACGGATCGGCATACGACAGCAAATTAAACCGTCTTAATGATTGCAGATCTCAAATAATATTGGTAAATCCAATTGTGCATGCCTTAAGCGTATTAAAAAAATTACGTATAAAATGATTACACGTAATTTTTTAAAGTAGTATAATTACACACAAGTTTTCACTAAAAACTTAAAAAAAAAACTATTAGTTCAAATTTTCCGATCATTTTAAGCCAAATTTCAATTAAAAAAAAAGCTTGGGAAATCCAAAAATGCACGGCTCATAACGCTCATATGATCATGAAAAAAAAAATGTAAATTGTAGTTCTATTCGTCAAAGAGTTCCAGTAGCAGTTACCGAAGTACACTTTCAAGTCACTCTATCAAGACCAGAGGTAAGGTCTCATCATCAGCAAAAACAATTTATTAATAATAAGTAAATTTATTGTTCAACTTTTAATACTGGCTGGTTTAGCTAGTTTTCACAAGATGCACTGGGAACTGAGGTAGATATCCTCTCTTCTCCGCTGCTTTGGTTTTATTCCTGTAACAATATAAATCTTAAGTTCACTATTTTTAACTGACTTCAATTAAAGAAGGCTCTCAATTAGACAGTATGTTCTTTGACAATGTATGTTACGCGATATCTTCGTCAATTGTGGAAGGATTTTATTGACATTTTTTTTAATTAAATAGGATATACTTCAAGGGTGCTTCCATATAAATTTGTAGAAAAATTCATCCCTAAGGGTAGAAAAATAAGGAATGAACTTTTCAATTGAACTATTTAAACGACGTTGTAGCATAACAGCTGGCTCGTGGCTTTAATACTTTCATAAGTAGTGTAATCCCGACGAGTGTCTTAATCCCGACTTCTGAAGCTATAATATGGAAATTATTATATTCTTTTTAGGTTTTTGAAGTCGGCTTTACTTTTAATAAATAGTACAATTATATAATTAAATATACATTACAAACAAAACATTTTTATTTGAATATTTATAAATAATCTAATTAAATAATAAAAAATTGTGTGGAAGCATCAAATTGTTTGTGGTTTCTTTTCACAACACAAAAAAAAATCGTTTTACAAGTTTTAATTATTTTATAGTTTCTAAATAAGACACGTTATTAGCTATATATACAAAGTAAGTGGTAACAGTTTCATCTTTCTAGAAACTTTCTTGGAACTTTTTCGGGACCTCCAATGTATATACAAGAAAAAGTCGTAGAAATTAACAGTAAATCTTTTTTTTATAACTTTTATATAATTGAAGGCAGAAGAACAGCGGAAGATGACTCATGACTTCAATTTACGTCTTATACATAATGTATAATTAGATATAATATGTGCTTTTTATAGATAAGTTTATATTTTTACGTGCTGCAGCTATGTTAGTAGTGTAGTTATAGCTTGTACATACTATTATTTATTCTGTGGTTGTAGCACAAATGGGTCAGCTCAACCGGAGAAAGACCACGCTCTCACAGAATACCGGAGTAAAATATCAGCTAGTCTTGGGCAAAAAATATCGATATACCGATATTTTTTGCCCAAGACTAGCTGATATTTTACATTCATATTAGTCGATATTTTTAATCAAGATATATCGATATTTTTTGCCCAAGACTAGCTGATATTTTACTTTCATATTAGTCGATATTTTTAATCAAGATATATCGATATTTATATTAGAGTATCAAATTCATATCAATTTCGATATATTTTAAAATGTTGTATTAACGGGCAAATCATGAAACAACAAAAGGAGCTACAAAAGCATTCATGTGTGGTTGTCGTTTTATTTTCGTCGTCCAACCGTCAGCAAAGTTAAATTTTGAACCTTAACCTTACATTATGCAAATGATGCTGATATATCGATATTTATCACTAGATATATATCGATACTGATTAAAAATATCGATTCGATATATATCGATATACTTTTTCCCTTGCTCATCCCTAACAGCAACTTAACGCTAGCGCTGCTGTGTTTCGTATAGTAAGTGTAGACAAATAAAACCTAATGCCTCCTCTACACTACTCGCGAAGTAGATAGAAGTTGGAGGAGGCGAATAGTGTAGAGAGGTACTTCGATTTACTTCGTCCAACCTCGCTTCGCCTCGGGCGACTTCCGATCGCTGTCGGTTTTTTGCGCCAGAGTCAAAGGACTTCGCGAAGTACCTCGAAGTTACACGAAGTGTCTCACTACACTACTCGGCGTACGCCAGTTATGAATATCTTTTTTTCATATAAATATTAAATATGTAACTTTCTACATAATTATTTATTTAGTTAACGCATTGACGCCGTACTGTTCACACAATTAGGTACCTATAGCAGCTGCCTCTTGAACGTCATTCATGTTAACGGTGCGGGAGACTCAAGACGACTGAGCTCTTCGCGAAGCAGCACGAGTGTGTGGTCACGTTCTTCGGACTGCGATCGACTTCGACGAGCACTTCGTCGAAGTTTCTTCGCGAGTAGTGTAGAGGAAGCATAAACTTTTTACTAGAAACGAGGCATTCCATCTCAGTCCTCACGGGTGACAACGCATCTGCATTTTGATTCCTAATCGAAGATACCTGTAGATGTCTATAGGCCACAGCAACCACCTACCGTCACCATTATCCTATAAAAAAATAAAAAATATAGTACTTACAATTCACGAAGTCGAGCGGGCTTTACTCGTGATTGAACATGTACATACACATTGATATAGTGTGCGAGTCTGACGGAACGATTTGTTTCGAGCGTGCTGTCGCCATTTATCCGCTTGTGGTCTCGCGCACACTTTGACACGTATACAGATGTGTTTACCACAAATAAAGCCAGCTCGACTTCGTGAATTGCAAGAAATATTACTTGTATAAATGATGTATACTTTAAGTGGTAACTCCTCTTGTTTCATTTTTCCCCGAGAACGACATAAAGAGGCATTTAGGGACTTTTAACTTGAGTTTTATTTTTCTTTTCTTTTTTGTCTTTTTAGAATTAGACACACTGAATTTTCTCTTGTATCGTAGAGGCGTTGAACACACATAAATTGCGAAAAGGGAAAGATTTAGTTCTGAAACAATTATTTGTAAGCCATACAAACACTTGTTCCGTGTGGGATTGAAACCCACGGCCGTTCAGCGCCACATCTCAATGCTTGACCACTGTGCTACTGAGAAGTCATCAAATAGACAAAAATTCAGTTACTCTTGTCGTATATTTCTCGTTATGGATTTTATCACACAGAGAAACGCTCAAGAGTTATATATCATAGCTATTTCTATGTAGCTCGCCGTGTAAGTGAATCTCTTATTATGGTCGCTGAAAACATGTACCACTGGTTGTATGTTTTTCCTTAAGATATTCAGAGTTATAGCGGGCAAGATGTATCGTAGGTTTCCGATAGCTATAAGTAGCTAGTTGAAATTCTTTGTAGCAGTTAAGTTTATAACTACATAGGCTGCACTAAAAGTATCGGGAATAGAATCTTTCCACTGTTCCTGTCATATTAAAATCTTTTTAATTGAAAAGACCTTGGTTTTAAAAATCGAATACCATTTATTTATTTAAAAAAAGATTTTCGGTCTTGTCACAAGGTTTTGTCAAACTTGTTTAGTCGTTGAGAAAATGGAATTGACTCGAGAAAATTCAAGAGCGATGATTTATTATGACTTTCGAAGTCGTTTAACACAAAAACAGTGTGTTGACCGGATGATTTCTGCATTTGGTGATGAAGCCCCATCCAAAACCACAATTTATCGCTGGTTTGCTGAATTTCAACGTGGACGTGTCAAGCTCAGTGATGATCCCCGTCAAGGTCGGCCAAAAACTGCAGTCACCCAAGAAAACGTTGATGCTGTGCGTAAGCTGATTGAGGAAGATCGACATGTGACATACCGCGAAATTCAGGCAACTTTAGATATTGGCATGAGTCAAATACAAATAATCTTGCATGAACAATTAGGTGTAAAAAAGTTGTTTTCCCGATGGATACCGCATTCGCTCTGTGAAGAGCAAAACGCGGCTCGCGTTACTTGGTGCGTCAGAACTCTCAAATGCTGTATACAACATCGTATCAGGTGACGAATCCTGGATATACGCGTACGAACCCGAAACAAAAAACCAGTCACGAGTTTGGGTGTTCGAAAATGAGTTAAAGCCAACAAAAATTGTTCGTTCACGGAGTGTTGCAAAAGAAATGGTGGCCACGTTTGTCTCCAAAACCGGCCATGTTACGACTATTCCTCTTGAGGGACAAAGAACGGTTAATGCAGAATGGTATGCTAGCATTTGTTTGCCACAGGTCGTTTCTGAACTCCGTAAAGAGTACTGCAACCGCCGCATCATCCTCCATCACGACAATGCGAGTTCTCACACCGCACACAGAACAAAAGAGTTTTTAGAGCAAGAAAACATAGAATTATTAGATCATCCGCCGTACAGCCCCTACCTAAGCCCTAATGATTTCTATACTTCCCTAAAATAAAAAATAAATTGCGTGGACAGAGATTTTCATCACCTGAAGAAGCTGTGGACGCCTACAAAACGGCCATTTTGGATACCCCAACTTCCGAATGAAATGGTTGCTTCAATGATTGGTTCCATCGTATGGAAAAATGTGTCGAATTTCGCGGAGAATACTTCGAAAAGCAATAAATACATTTTTAAATAGTAATGTTGTGTAATTTCTTTGATTCCCGAAATTTTCAGTGCCGCCCTCGTATTAGCATTGGTGTGATATAGAAGTTAGACACGTGATCTTCCTCTTATCCATGTTAGTCGTTCGTCTCGAAACGCCGGGAGAAATTATTAGTCACTGAGGATAGCATTAAGATCTTCTAACCATTCGGAAATAATGTTTTTATCGTCGACAAATTGAATATATGAGATTTATTTTTATGTTGAGGTCTTATCCTAGCAAACTTGAAAATGTCTTCCAATGCTACAGTTAAGACTTTAGGGGATATAACATTACCCAGTGTTACACCTTCCTACAGTTAAATAGAATTCATACTCAGGTTTTGACCCCAGATTCTTATTGTACAAACACTCAGCACCTTAAAAGATTAAGAAACAAACATAATGTCATATTATATTCCTCAGTCTCTGGTATAAACTCTCAAAGAGGAGGTATGTGGTCTATGATACCTAGTTTTATGCCTGATTGTTGCACTATATTTTTATTTGTTTCATCTTAGTTTATTTTAAATTGAAAGATATATACATTATTTAAAAAAAAAACGGGCAACTTACTCTGCAATGATTTTCTTCTTCCTCTTTGGTGTCTCCAATATTTCAATTGGTTTTTTTGTAACAATCACAGGTCTCACTGAACCAAAGAAATCTGTTATAGGTACTTTGCTTGGATCACGCTTAAATAAATCTTTTCGAACTCCCACAGTGGATAAACATGCACTTTTTGGGCATACAGCTAACTGTAAGAAAAACAAATATTAAAATCTTTACATGTTAAGTTATGACCTCGGATTAACACAAGTTGACTAGTTGAGAATACTTTTGTGTTCCTTTTTTAACGTATATTTTTACAGGGTTAGACTTATTAAATAAATAAACTTTATGTCTACATCATCTCTGTATATAAAAATCAATTGATGACCGTTAGTCTCACTAAAACTCGAAAAAGTCCCTAACAAATTAATGAAATGTTTTGTGTACATTTTAGTGGGTCCTTGGATGGTTTAGATTCACAATTGGACCTGGCAGGTGACGCTGTTGTCGAGATCCAGAAATCATCCATGTGAATCTGGGTCCGATCACTAGTATTTTTTATAAAGTTGACTGTCTCATTGGGTTAGTGATTTTAAACGTGTCTGCTGTGGTGAGCTCATTGATGGAGGGAAAAATCAGTTATTGAGTTTTTTTGACAAAAAGTTTTCAGTAGTAGCCTGAAGTCAGAATAGTGTTGTCCTTTGCATAATCCCTCTTCAGTCATGTCAGATTGTTGCTTCGTCAGACTATGAGAGTGAGGGAGTAAAGAGTGCACCTGTGCTTGCACATATTATACTTTCGGGCACTATAATCCTGTTATGTGCATATAACAAGTCTCCATTAAGAGCGTAGTCGGTCCGCGCGGGAATTGAGAAATAGGTATTTGAAGAAATTATTTGCCATTGCGCTATATATTATAGTACCCCGTAGTGTGCGACAGGGACAACTGCAGCTCAGAACGATTATACCTACAAAAATCATGACCGATCGACGTTTCGTATTCCTTTGTTTTCTTCTCAAAAACTAAGCCGATTAAATTATTTTTGATATCAAAAATTAAAGGAAGAATAGATCTATGAATATCACTTGTCTTTATCTTAAAAACTTTCAATCTTCTTTGGTAGACGTCTGATTACGGAGGTAAAAATGGGAAATGTTTTTAGGTTTTTGGAGAGTCATATTTATTTTTGTCATAATTTTTTGGAAAAAACAAATGACAGGGGCATGCTTTCAATAGACCTAGATTTTTATAAACAAAAACGATTATTCAAGAGGCATTATTGAGGAAGAGGATAGGGGAATACATTTGTATGGAAAAACGCAGCCCGTCCACGCTTACTGAAATTCAGTCTGGTGGATATTATTATATAATGTCAGTGTCAAAAATTGATAAACAAAATTTAAATAATATATAATAAAACTACCTGTACCTGTGTTTTGTATGAAATTACCAAACAAATATCTCATACTTTTTATTTTTATTCAGTAACATTGTTTTGTTCTATTCAAATTAGCATGAATTTCACTTGTCTTTCATTAACACTTCTTCCAGCTACTTCAGCCCAATAGAAAGTTTCTTCAATAAGATCTAATGCAGCCTTTGAGACACTGAGACTAACAACAAAAGGAAATGAAGTTGATACTTACAAATTCTGACATGGTTTTTTTACTATTGGGCTGTACATTTTCCAAGAATTCCAGAACATAATATGTGTATCTATCAATGATGTAAACACCAATTGCCGAATCTACATGATGCTGGGGAAAAATAATTAACATAATTGTGTATTAATTTCTTCAATCTTAATTTTAGTTTAGAAATAATCGGTTATAAATATTTCTATTAAAAATATATTTATAGACTTACAGATAATGAATCTTCTCCTACTAAACTACTGGCAGTTGCCAGAATATTTGGTGAGTAAAACTTTTCATACATTGATGAAGCCTGACAAGTGTCTATAATGAAGAAAATTTCATTATATCTGTAAAAAGAAGGAACATATATCATATATAAAAAGAAAAAATATGTAAAAAGAAGAAATAAATGTAACAATCAATTTATTGTTTAACTTTTATTTATTTTGATAGAAAATATTTAACCTTCTTTTTTGCCACATTTGTTCAAGAGCATCAGCTAACTCTTGACTAGTAACTTCTTCGGAGTCCTGGAACTTAAGAAAACCATCACCACCATGACCAGTCAGATATATAAGTATGTTACTGCCTTCATCAGTGAGCAATCTCTTGGAGCGGGGAGTATCAGGATGAACACGCCCAGTTAAAAGCCTGACAAAGTTTTCCACTGAAACCTAGTAGACAAAATATAATTAATGATATTTTTTTACCCTGGATATGACATTAAGATTTAAGTTAATATAATCAATAAATGGAAGAAAAAGAAGTAGTAAATATTTTTTTTAATATATAAACTGACAAAAACCTTACTTCATAGCCCCTGTAATCCACCTCCACATCATCTCCATAAACACTTATCAGTTCATGGGCATTATTAAATATAGTAGCAGGACGTGGATTTCGCGGGTTGCAGGCCATATCATCTGAGATCATCAAGATAATCTGACTGTCCGGGATCCCGAGTCGTTTAACGCTCCGATAAATTGATAACACATTCGCTACGTGCCGGTAATTAAACCAAAACCGGGATGTGTCAACCAAAACGGCCCAATTATTGGTATGATTAGATTTTTGAAACTGCTCAGGTATCTAAAAAAGTTGTTTTTGATATAGAATTTTTGCAATATCCATTTAATAAATATTTGTTCTGAATGTGTGTTTACATCTATTCCTTCTGTAATAGAAATCAAAAGCGAGCACAATAAAATAATAAAATAAGATATTTTTGATTCCATTGTTAATGTTTGCAGTTTAGTTTACTTCGTTAACATTTCAATTAAAACAAATTAATAAATTAGTTTTCGTATAATAAATAAAAACAACTCTCACAGATATCAAGTGACAATGACAAGTCAAGATGACAACCCAGTTTTTTTTTTGGAGTTTATGGCCTGTTATCTAGATCTTTAGGCCAAGTCTTGATTATTTTTATTCGGTTTATTATAATTTCCCCACTGTATTTTTGATGAATTTATATAGAAGGACGTAATAGGATCTATTTTAAAACATATCACTCAAGTCACTAATATTACTGATAAGAATCAATCTGTCAAATGAAAAGCACTCACATGTAGATATGAAATATTCGATATCACCAACAGAATTATTGCAGAAGGTGCAGTAGCTGCTCTCCACTATGCCCAACCGAGCCAGGTGGAGTGACCAAAACGCAGTCTGTTTATAGTCGTAATAAAGCCCCGACTGGCCATTTTCAGTTTGTTATACCATGGTGCTACTGGTAAGTTTTCTTGAACATTTCCATACCATTTTTACCATTCTTTTTTTTCGTTTCGCTTGGTCGAACTGTTAACATCTACCCTGTCAATCCTCTTCATAAATATTGAATTTATACTAGTTTTTAAAATTTTAATTTTGTGATTAAGTAAACCAAGCGAAAACTAAACATAAATAGTCAATGCTAAATAGGTACCCACGATACAGGATTACATAGTGTGGGTACCAACGGATACTTCAATGAGTTGTAGTTGTTTTCTGTAAAATAAACATTTTTCATTTTTTTTTTCATTTTCATTTACCATTCTGTTCTTGGTCTTATTTCCAAAATTCGACCCATAAACTATTGATCTGGTTGTCAATAGATTGATAATAGTCGGTCAAAGGTACTATTACTATGGAGCTAACGTCCAACATGTTGGTTCAATCACGTGCAATTTTATCTACTATCTCATTTCCTGTTATACCCCTATGTGATGGAATCCACATGAAAGAGACCTGTATACTATTTTGTGCATAAATAAATAACAATTTTTTAATATTATACAAAATATAGTTTTTTTAAAGTCAAATCTGAGATAGGTTAAACTTTGGACCATACTTAAACTGTCTGTTAATTTTGAAAAAATATTAAAACTATTTATACATGCGATCATATTCAGGGCCTCAAGGGCCGCATATATCTCTGAATTGGGGATCATAAACAGCACTGCGCACAAAGAGCTCACTTTTGCTGTCATCTGTGTACAAAGTATAGTACTTATTGTCGGAAAGAAAACTTAATAATTCACAATTATTAAAAAAAATTTTAGTAATAATATTAGTATCAAATATAAGACAGGAATATGAGTATGAGTAGCATGTCCACTTTGATTGTTTAATTACATTTTTAAAATCTTCATTCATTTGCAGTACAATGAGAGGCAAAACTAAAACTTAACAAAAATAACCTCGTAAAAGCTCACCTTCCGAAGTCTGCTGGGCCAAGCATTGTACAGGAAAAGGTACTATTTTTTTGAGAAAATTATCATTACCAGATAACAGCTTTAGTAAATATCTCTCTATTAGCAAAAGTCTTCTAAGACACAGTGGCATTATTTTGGTTTCAACTTCCATAGCTCGTATGGGAGTTGAACCCTCATACGACCCCAGAAATAATTCGCAGAGCTTTGTTTTGAATTATGTCTAGTTTTTTTTACACAACTACTATTAGAGTAGGCTAAACAACTGTAGTCGAAGTGGCTTCTGATTATAGATTTATATAGCATACTTAAAACTTTTTGGTTTGCACCCCAAGTCACGCCAGCTAAACATCTTATAATATTTAAGCCCTTAAGAGAGTTATTTATAATGTGATTGATGTGTAAATCAAAACAAAGTTTGTTGTCAATGACAACACCCAAGAATTTATTGTTAGGTACAACTGAAATTGGATGATTATTGTAGAGTATGCCATTAGAGGGAAAATCTTTACGAAAAATCATGGCCTTGCTTTTGTTGGGGTTAATCTGTAGAACCAACTTGTCATTATAATATATGAACAATTGATCTAAAGCTTTATTTATACTATTTACAGCTCTATCTACATTATGGTCTGTACAATATATTACAAGATCATCCGCAAATTGTAAAATATTTACACCTTCTATATTTACAAAATTAAGAATTTGACTAGTATATATATTGTACAGCAATGGGGATAATGTATCCCCCTGCATTGTACCTTTGGAGACCCTTCTGGGACCATGGAGAGTATTATTATGCCTTATATACAAAGTTAAAATCTGTTAAAAATTAAATAACCAATGGCAATGTATGCCTGGTATACCAGTGTCAGAAAGAACTGGAACCAAAATACCAGGGTCAACATTATCAAACGCACCTTGAACATCCAGAAAAACACAAACACTAGACTTATTATTATTATTGGCATATTTCAGATCTGACAAGAGAGAGATGAAGCTGTCAGCATAGCTTCGCCCTCTCCGAAAGCCATATTGAACATGTGGAGTGATGTTGTTCACCTCTACATAATACTCAAGACGCATCTTTATCATATTTTCATTACGCTTTCCAACACAACATGACAATGATATGGGACGATATGAGTTAGGATCTTCAGGTGGCTTGTCAAGCTTAAGTAGAGGGATTACACACGGTGTTTTCCAAGAGCCAAAAGCATTAAGATTAGCTAATAGTTTCTTTTGCACGGACTGATTTAGGTTTTTGATCAAAATGTATGGACAATCATCTAAACCAAGGGTTGTTTTTGTCTGGATTGTAAACTTGTACAAAACTCACTCCAAGTAAAGGGTTCTATGAGGAAACTGGGCTTCTGAAGGCTATTATTAATTTCAAAATAACTTTCTAGATTATCAATAACCCTACATCCATTTTGAGATAATTTTTCTAAGAGAGGGACAGCAAATTCGTCTTTATATGTTCTATTATTGCATTTTATTCGTTTAAATAACTTGATGTATTTCCAAATAATACTAATAGGTGTAGTTCTGTTAAAAGTATTTTAGATGTTCGCCCAACCATTGCGTTTATGTTCTGAAATAGTCTTTTTCTTAACAGCATTAAGTTTTTTGTAATTAATGTAATTATCAATGGTTGGATCCCTTCTGTACAGTTTTAGAGCTTCATAAGTTTTAATAACACTCTGTTCACATGTGTCACTCCACCAAGGTGCTGGAGGTTTGCAACGATAGTTATTTGCTTTGACAAACTTTGGCACAGTATTCCTCTTAAGTGTATCAAGACTTTCGATAATGTTTCGTCTGATGAATGAATTCGTCATATGACTGTAATGGATTCTCATTATTAACTTTAAAATTAGAAAAAGCAGTTATAGACAGCTCGTTATATTTCGTCCAGTCTGTCTTATTGTATAAGAATTTTTCAATGGGAGGATTAATTTGGTATCTATCAACGGACAATAAAACACGAGTAAGCGTAGGAAAATGTTAGCTCCCCATACAATCATCATGCACCCACCATTCGCATAGTGGAGTGATTTGAGCACTACAAAAGCTGCCATCAATAGCCGATGGATTTCGGTTAGGATAATTGATAGTAGTGAAGCTACCATTGTTAAGAACACATAGATCAAATTTATCAATTAGATCGTATAACTGATGACCCCGACTTTTCGTGATCATACAGCCAAATGCGACATGGTGAGCGTTGAAATCTCCAGCCACATATATTGGCTTAGGCAAATCTCTAATTATATCACGCAGTTTACTTATTCTGAAGTTACCATTCAAGGGAGGGCAGTATACACATAAAATCGTTAATTGTTTACCACTTACATATAACGATAATGCCACAGTCTGAATGTCTTGGTAAAATCTGGTTTGAATAATATTATTTAAAATACGGTTTGATCAAAATTGCTACTCCACCGTGCTCATTTTGGGCGTTATGATAGTGGGAATTATATCCCGAAATTTTAAAATGCTGAGTATCTTTCAGCCAAGTTTCATTGAGTAGCCAGATATCAACATTTTGCTCATCTAAAAATTTAGACAATAAGGGTTTTTTCCTATGTATACTTTGAATATTGTACTGAGCTATACATAACTGCTGTATGTTCTGTACTGTACTGTCCATTAATGTGACAGATTTTTAAAAGTAAGTCTTTAATGAACAGTGTAGTCACCGGTTCATTATCTGTTTTATTACCCAATCCAACTAAAGTTTGGACCATTGCCATCAAAATATTCTTATTGTTTGCAATTTGATCCTCAAGTTGAGTTTTGTTCAAGTTGGGTACAGGCACTGTTTTATTTACATTATTTACAATTTTTACATTTTAATTTAATTTATGTACAATTTGGCTTATTGATGGTAGGGTCTTAACAATGCTGCTCGACTGTGTACGTAAAGACGGAAAATCAGATGACGTAATTGTATTAGCCACAGAGGCATAAGTGATGCTACCCTTTTTTTCAAGTATTTTTTTTCATTTTTATTAGGCAAGATTTGGAAATGGCCAGGTGAGTGCCACTGCAATTGACACAACACAGGTTCTCTTTTTATTGCAGTCTCTGAAATTATGCTCCCCAGCAAATATCGAGCAACGTTGTTTACCATTACAAATTTTTGCAGGGTGGTTGAACTTGAAGCACATTGCTGCAACGGCGCGACATATTCAAACACCCTGAACGAAAATAGGTGATATTGGACAGAACATTTAATAAGAAAGTTATACTGACAGTCTCGAGACCTACAGTACTTTGACCGACGTTTTTCGTGAATCTTCTCACTGAAAAAATTTCATAGATCAAAGACAGTTTTGTATATAAATCCTTGTTCGAAATGTTGGCAGGCAAAATCGGATGATTCCAGTTTTTTCTATCTGCGCTGCAGGAATATGCGCCTTCAAGTTGTGCTTTGTTAAGAAGTCTGTATTTGTGATGAATTTATTTGCAGTGTTGTATTGTTTAAAAACAACCGCAATTTTGTTGGCATTAACTCTATGTAAAGCTACCACACCTTTCACCTCCGAAGTAAAAATATGATTTAAATAAACTGGGCTTTTATTTCCAAGTTTAACCTGTTGGTCCTGACTTTCAACAAAAACTTTGAAGTCCGTATTTGTAAAATGTTCAGGATAAAGTCTCAGACAACCTGGCTTAAAAAACGGAATAAAGTCATCCTCACCGCCGCGCCGCCTACTTCAGGTCCACATTCTTTCGTACCTCTTTTACGAACAATTTAGGATCGTTTCGGGGTTCCACCTGGGTCCTCCGGTTCATTCATTTTAATAATTAACAAAATGTACAATTATTTACACTGACTAAAATAAGTTTTGGTAATATTTACACAGGATATTTTAACGAAAAACAGTAATAGTAATTAAATCGACCGCCACGTTTGGAGTTCCCGCCAATCTCTGACAACACAGTTGACAAGCAATGAATGCAGACTAACGACTAACTAGTAGATTTGGCAATGAAGTACCTACTGATGGGACATCTCCAGTTACTAAATCGCGTTAACTCGAGTTAACTCGAGTTGGATCTCCCTAACTCGATTTTCGGCTGCTGTACATGAACGGATTAAGTGAGCCAGCAAAAAAGTAAGCGTGCGATTCGTTCGTTATGTGCGCGCTTTGTGTATCAAAGAGTATTTAGCTACAACCAAAACAATTTGTTATTTAGAATTGTATAAGAGCTAAGTTATATGATTTAATTTCTTTTATAATTTTGATTAATTATGATCAATATAGTTATGTAAGTCACAGAACTAATATTGTAATACCCAAAAAGGTTGGTTAATTTGTAAGATACATAATATTTTAAATTAACGCTAAATGTAACACTTAACTTACAATAAATATTTTGAATTACGTGGTGGATCCATGCTGCAACTATATTGTGGTAGCAGTACGAATGAGTCAGATAGACCGGGGTAGGACCACGCTCTCACAGAATACCAACGTAAAATAGCAGCCTAATACTGCTGTGTTTCGTATGGTGAGTGTGTTTTTTTTGCGCCTAGATGCAATGGAAAGGGCTACCTTCCGGGAAGCGAGGAAGGGAGATGATGAATGCTCTAAGCATACCTCGACATCCGGCTGCCGTGGTTATGTGGGACTCACTGCGAAACCTAAGTGCCTACCCACTAAACACCACCTGTGGGACTGGCATTGGCTTTTATGGCCTTTCTGCCGAATCGAGGCGTTCCATCTCAGTCCTCAGGTGTGACAACGCATCTGCATTTTGATTCTTAATCGAGGATAAATGTAGATGTCTATGGGCTACAGCATCCACTAACCATCACGTGGACTGTATACTCGTTTGTCAACCTTATTCTATATTAAAAAATAAAAGAAAGAGAATTTTTTTAAGAAGATTTTATTTAAGAATATTTTGACTGTGATAATAAAACTATTAATAGCTTATGTACCTACATCTTAAAACTAGCCTAATATTGTTTCGAAAAGATTGCTATATACCTAGTTTTGTTGTTAAATGAAGGTACTTACTATAAATAAGATTAAAACATTAGTCACAAAACACTTTACAATATTATGTTGATGCGTAATATTGCAAAGTTCTTTAGAGATATTGACGACAGCTTAACCCAGCGGACAGTTGATAAAAATAATATCTCAAGGCTTCTGAGCGGATATAAAAATCTGAGATTTATGTCATCTCTAATAGTTCACATGCACACAGGGACTTAAATACCGTTAAAATACAGTAACGTTTTCTGCTCAAGTGCGAGATAACGTTATGTTTAAGAGAAACGATATGTCAAAACGATATTGTGCAAAGCTTTGCATGTATATTATAATATATGTAATATACCACTATAATTTTATAATTTTTTTTAATCTTAATAGTGCCACAAAAATTACTTTTGATCTATCGTTTCAATTTTTTGCGCAAAACGCTAGCCGCCATGCTGTTTTGCTCGGTACGTGACAATAAAACGATTTTACAAAGAAATAAGATATTTGTGGATATTTAATAATGAGTTATCATCTTTATCATCAGTTTGTTATGCCTAAATGCAAAAATACGAGCATGAGAACAATTTCAAGTGTTAACTGATTTAAATATGAGAAATACTTGTTTAAAGCTGGCAAGAAGATACTCGAAGACATTATCTACAAAAACTAGAATGTACTTCTGTGAAGATCACTTTCACGTAATTATGATACCGTTTATATAAAACAAAACATCATGAGGTGATAGGTATTCCAAGCAGGGGCGTAGCTACCGCCGTATCAGCCGTATCAATGATACGGGGCCCCCGGGCTACAGGGGCCCCGAACGTGTGTGTGCAAATTCCAAGGTCTTCTATGGGACAGGAAAGGCTATCACTATTGTCTATAGAAGCAAAGAATTTAGTAAAACTGAAATCGTCTTCAGCTATGAATGCCGCCGAATAGTCTTCAGCTATACACAAAAGTGTATATTTGATTTGAATTGTTTGGCTAGCTTAGTTCCTTGGCGTATTAATTGTAAGTAATAATTTAAAATCAATATATAATTATTTTAATTCAATGCAAGCTTTTTTGTTCCTTTCATGAAATTTTTAGTCTTTATTGGGGCCCTCCAACAAATTTTGATACAGGGCCCATCTAAGGCACGCCTCGCCACTGATTGCAAGTCAAATTTTGTAATAGATTAGGTTATCTTAGATATAACCAATGATTGCTAATGCTTGTAAACACGGATAAACATAACCATAGTTATGTTTATCCGTGATTACAAGCATATATTATTGTTACGAGCTTGGGGTTCGAGACAATTAAGAACTGCCGATTGAATTACCAGAATTGACACTTTAATTACGCAACACTAATTACAATCTAAAATCCACTAATAATAAAACACAGTTCGCCGTTATTTCGCTTCGAAGTATTCTCTTGTATCGCCTATTCAATACTGCCTCGGTCGTGGTCTATACCGGCCTTATATAAGGCCTCAGATAGTTTCCAGAATCTTCTACTGTAGCGACATCTAGAATGTTCGAGTACATATCGGTCCCGAAATTTCTGGAAGGATCTTGACTCTCCTAGTTCTGCTACTCGACACTAGAGGGCGCTAGTGTAACTAGTGTTGCCATGTACAAGACACTAATAGTGGCGCGCAATACTTTCATTTACTCGACACTAGATGGCACTAGTGTAACTAGTGTTGCCATGTACAAGACATTAATAGTGGCGCGCAACACTGCCCCCTCCTAAGACATGCTCGTCCCGAGCATTATTGGCCCCATAATAACGCGCCAGTCGATCCACATGGGCAATCTTAGGAGTACTTCTGGCACCTTTCTGTATCCGGTAGGTTACATCATTGATCCTTGTCACAATCCAGTACGGTCCGTCCCATTTAGCTTGAAGCTTAGGAGATTTCCCTTTGCTGCGAACTGGATTGTGTAACCACACTAGTGAAACTTCATCAAACCCCTTGTTGTTCATTTTGCGGTCATACCGTGTTTTCATCTTCTCAGACGTTTGCTGGCCCGTCTGTCTGACGTGCTCATAAATGTCATTCATTTTGTTCCGCAAGTCATTTGCATAATCGGTTATACTGCGTGGGGCATCAGGTGGTATTCCGGTGATCAGGTCTGCAGGCAGCCGTAATTCTCTCCCAAAGTTTGCGAAAGCTGGCGTCACTGACGTACTTTCGTGAACAGCGCTTCGATATGACAACAAAAACGGTTGTATGTGCCTGTCCCAGTCTCGTTGCCGTTTTTCCACAACTTTTGCCAGGTACCTTTCCAATGTCTGATTAAATCGTTCTACCATTCCATCAGATTGTGGGTGGTAAGAAGTTGTTCGTGTTTTATGAGTACCCATAACTCTGCAAGTTTCCTGGAATATTTGAGACTCGAAATTCCTTCCTTGATCGCTGTGAATCTCTAAAGGTACTCCAAAACGACAGAAGACTTCATGAACGAGTTTATCTGCAATTGTTGAAGCTTCTTGATTTGGAATGGCGAAGACTTCTGGCCACTTAGTGAAGTAATCCATCACAACCATGAAATACTTGTTACCACTTTCACTTTCCGGAAACGGCCCCGCAACGTCAATGGCTATCCTCTCCCATGGTGCACCAACATTGTACAATTTCAATGCGCCTCTACTACGAATTTGAGGTCCCTTTACAGCCGCACAACTTGTACATTTGCGGCACCAGTCCTCGACATCGTCACGACAGTGGACCCAGTAAAACCGTTCTCGGATTTTCAGTAGAGTTCGTTTAACTCCCAGGTGGCCTCCTGAACAAGCACTATGGTACAGCTGTAGAACATCCGGTACTTTAGCCTTATGGACAACCATTTACAAATGACAACTGTCTCCCCGACCATTTTCCCATTTACGGCACAGGACTCCATCCTGAATCAGCAAGCTGTCCCATTGGGCCCAATAGCTTTTCGTGGTCGAACTCATTGCTGAGACGTCGCTCCACTTGGGCTTAGGAGCACTGGCCTTAATCCATTCCAGAATCGGCTTAATATCCGAATCTTCCTGCTGTGCATGTTGTAGGCTGTCCTTCCACTCATTGCTGAGCTGGTCTGTCCTGAGCATCCTCACAGATACCACTTCCTTACCCTCTTGCCTAGTACAATGCTTGCAATCTTCAGGGCAAGGTCTTCTTGACAATGCATCTGCATTGCCATGAGATTTCCCGCTGCGATGTTCGATCACAAAGTCGTATTCCTGCAGTAGTTCAATCCATCTCGCAACTTGTCCTTCCGGATTTTTGAACTGCAATAGCCATTTCAGTGCAGCATGGTCAGTTCGTAAGTGGAATTTCCGCCCTAGAAGATATTTGCTAAAATGCTGCAAGGACTTTACCACAGCAAGCAATTCACGTCTTGTGACACAGTAGTTCCTTTCCGGCTTTGACAATGACTTGCTGAAGTACGCTATCACAATCTCTTGGTCACCATTCCGTTGAGACAACACACCGCCAAGTCCTATATCACTTGCGTCTGTGTCAACTATGAATTCCTTGCCCGCATCAGGGTACCCCAAAATAGGTGTTTTGCACAGACGGTTCTTGAGCTCCTGGAATGCAATATCGCAACTTTCATCCCAGCAGAAATGTCGCTTCTCCTCGGTTAGCTTGTGCAGAGGTTTGGCTATATCTGCAAAGTTCTTCACAAATCGCCGATAATAGAATAGAATAGAATAGAATATTTTTTATTCAATATACATTACATGTGTAATTCTTATTGAAAGTCATTTTTTACTTTACCGCTAGTTCGAATATACGGTGTTAATGGGAGACTTCAATGCAAAACTAGGCACAAGAGAGAACGGTGAGCTGAAAGTAGGGAAATTTGGAATAGGGCAACGGAACCCAAGGGGCCAGCAGCTGGCCGACTTCATGGAGAAAGAGGGACTCTTTATGATGAACTCTTTCTTCCAGAAGCGGCCCCACAGGAAGTGGACCTGGTCGAGCCCCGACGGTTCCACAAAAAATGAGATTGACTTCATTATGACGACCAGACGACAACTGTTCAGTGATGTCTCCGTGATCG
Source organism: Parnassius mnemosyne (assembly GCA_963668995.1). Classification (NCBI taxonomy): domain Eukaryota; kingdom Metazoa; phylum Arthropoda; class Insecta; order Lepidoptera; family Papilionidae; genus Parnassius; species Parnassius mnemosyne. The sequence continues at coordinate 22,028,777 of CAVLGL010000068.1, read as the reverse complement.
CGAGGGTGAAAACTGGTAGCGATCACCGAATGGTTAGAGGCACACTGAACCTAAACGTTAAGTTGGAGAGGTCTCGTCTAATGAAGTCAACGCTCCGTCCCCCTCGTGCTCTGTTTCAAAGTCCCGAAACCTTTCAGCTCGAGTTACAAAACCGTTTTCAGTGCCTAGAAGACTGCAATGAAGTGGACGATATGAATGACAAGCTCGTGGAAACTGTCCATGCGGTTGGAGCTAAGTTCTGCAAGACCCGCCGCAGAAGAACACAAAAACTCTCCGATCACACTCTTAATCTCATGGCTGTTAGACGGGAGATGAAGCTACATTCTTCAACAGACTTGACAGCATACAGGCATCTGAACAGACAGATCTCCAAATGCATGCGGCGGGACTTACGCAACTTCAATACAGCTCGTATTGAAGAAGCGATCGAGCGGAACCAAGGCTCCAAAGTCTTTGCCAGAGATCTGTCTGCCAGAAAGAGCCAACTGTCAAAGCTGAAGACAGAATGTGGCAGCATCGTTTCCGGGACACCAGAGATTTTGAGTGAGATTGAGAGGTTCTATGGGCAGCTGTACACATCATCGTTGGAGCCACACGCAAGTGTGAGTAACGATCCAAGAGCGAGTCTCATCCGACACTATTCCGAAGATATCCCGGATGTCAGTCTGAGCGAGATTAGGATGGCTCTCCAGCACCTTAAAAACGGTAAGGCCCCAGGCGAGGATGGAATTACAGCGGAGCTTCTGAAAGCGGGTGGAAGACCGGTACTTGAAGTCCTTCAGAAGCTCTTTAATTCCGTCCTCCATGGTGGCATTACACCGGAGGCGTGGAGCAGAAGTGCGGTGGTCTTGTTCTTCAAGAAAGGTGACAACGCTCTCTTGAAGAACTACAGACCGATTTCCCTTCTGAGCCGCGTCTACGTGCTGTTTTCGAGAGTCATTACGAATCGTCTCGCGCGCAGACTTGACGACTTCCAGCCTCCCGAACAAGCCGGTTTCCGAAAGGGCTTTAGCACCATAGACCACATACATACCCTTCGGCAAGTTGTACAGAAGTCCGAAGAGTACAATTTGCCACTATGTCTGGCGTATGTGGACTATGAGAAAGCCTTTGATTCCGTCGAAATTTGGGCGGTGCTGCAGTCCCTTCAGCGGTGCCAAGTTGACTGTCGGTATATCGAAGTGTTGAAGTGCTTGTACAGTAGGGCTACGATGGCTATCCGAGTACAGAACCAGAGTACGAAACCTATCCAATTGCAGAGAGGTGTAAGACAGGGTGACGTCATATCCCCGAAACTATTCACCGCTGCATTGGAAGACGTTTTCAAGCTTCTGGACTGGAAAGGATACGGTATCAACATCAATGGCGAGTACATCACTCACCTTCGATTTGCCGACGATATTGTCCTTATGGCAGAATCGCTGGAGGACCTAAGCACTATGCTCAATGACCTCAATAGTGTTTCCCAACGGATAGGTCTTAAGATGAACATGGACAAAACTAAGATCATGTTTAATGTCCATGTCACACCTATGCCGATAGTTGTTGGGAACACTAAGCTCGAAGTTGTTGACGAGTATGTTTACCTGGGACAAATAGTCCGACTGGGTAAGTCCAACTTCGACCGAGAGGTCAATCGACGGATTCAACTCGGCTGGGCAGCGTTCGGGAAGCTACGACACATCTTCTCGTCAGACATACCTCAAAACCTTAAAACGAAATTGTACAACCAGTGCGTGTTGCCAGTGATGACTTACGGAACTGAGACGTGGTCCTTCACTGCTGGCCGTATGAGGAAGCTCAAGGTCGCTCAGCGAGCTATGGAGAGGGCTATGCTCGGAGTTTCTCTGCGTGATAAACTTAGGAATGAGGATATCCGCAGTAGAACCAGAGTGACCGACATAGCCCAACGGATTAGTAAGCTGAAGTGGCAGTGGGCCGGCCATATAGCTCGAAGAACCGACAACCGATGGGGAAGAAAGGTTCTCGAGTGGCAGCCTCGTACCGGTAGGCGAAGTGTAGGGCGTCCCCCCACGAGATGGAGTGACGACCTGGTAAGACATGCAGGAAGTCGATGGATGCAGGTGGCTCAGGACCGTGTTTTGTGGCATTCTTTGGGGGAGGCCTATGTTCAGCAGTGGACTTGTGAAGGGCTGTAATGATGATGATGATGATGATAGTTCGAAAAATACCCTCTGTCCTGGGAAGAACCAGCAAAAAACCCAGCGGGACTTTTTTTAAAGTAAATTTTACATTAATGGTTGTATAAACTATTTACAAAATTTATTTTAGAAACTGCTTGGAAGCGACCACCTCATTCTCAAGGGTTATTATCTGCCATGTATTCATTTATATTATAATAACCCTTTTTATATCGTTTCATCTTAACAAAACATTTAAACTTGTTAATGAAGAGAGCCTTTACACTTTCCGGGACCTTGTTGCAAAAGCGTATACATTGCCCCAAGAATGAATTACTGACTCTGTGGAGTCGAGAAACTGGCATCACTAGCTTGTGTTTGTTCCTAGTGTTTACAGAATGTATATCACTTTTTTACTAAAACTGCCTTCGTTTTTGTGAACATAAATTAAATTTCCGTAAATATACTGAGAGGCCAAAGATAATATTTGTATTTATTTCTTTAAATTTTTCTCTAAGAGACTCTCTTGGTTTTAGGTTGTAAATAGCTCTAATGGCTGTAAAACAAAAATAGTTTCTGAATCAGCCGCATTTCTTCATAGCAAAATCCTATAAGACATTATGCTATAGAAATAACTAAAATAAACTAATCTAGCTGTCTCGACACTAGTGAGACCTCTAATCTTTTTTACAGCATAGGCTGCAGAACTTAGTCTGCTTGCTAATTTGGATATATGGGGGCCCCACTGTAGCTTTGCGTCAAGAGTGATGCCAAGAAAAACAGTGGATACAACAGGGCTCAATTCCTCCCCATTTAAAAACACATTGGTATTAAGATTTTTAACATTCGTTGTTGTAAATTTAACACAATTAGTTTTATTTCCGTTCAAATGCAGATTATTAACGTTAAACCAATGCACTAATTTTGATATAGCATTATTCACTTTGTCACATTTAAATGATTGACGTTTAAGTTTAAAAATCAAGGAAGTATCATCAGCAAATAATACTATATCATGACTATCCCCTACAAGATGAGGTAAGTCATTAATATACACCAGAAACAGGAATGGGCCGAGAATCGAGCCCTGAGGAACACCCATTAGTACAGGTGACCCGGAAGAACTTTTACCATTGATAATAACCTTCTGTTTTCTATTACTTAAATATGAAATAATAAGTTTAAGCGCTGTGTTCTTGACACCATAGTACTGTAGCTTCCTGATTAATATCTCATGGTGAACACAGTCGAAGGCCTTGGAAAGGTCACAAAATATACCCAAAGCATCCTCTGAATTCTCCCATGCACAAAAAATATGTTTAATAAGCTCAACTCCAGCGTCAGTTGTCGAGCGACCCCTTGTAAAACTGAATTGATTTTTATGTAGCAATTTATTAATATTGAAGAAACTTAACATCTGATCTAAAATAATTTTTTCCAAAATTTCCTTAATGTTGGTAGTACAGAAATTGGTCTAAAATTGGCGGGGTCTAATGTACTACCAGATTTAAATATAGGTATGTTTCATTAAATCAGGAAACACACCAGATTCGACGCTTATATTAAATATAGTGGCTAGATAAGGTGCTAATGTATCTATTATAGATAAAATAACTTTAACGGAAATCCCCCATAAGTCTGCCGTTTTCTTAACATCAATAGTTTTAAAATATTTAACGATATCTTTTGGCAGTACCCTATGGAATTTAAAAGTATTTGAACAAGCCTTTACATTTTGTTTGAGCAATGATTCGGCGACAGTAGGAGCAGAATTTAATGATTTTGTTGTCAAAAAAGGAACATCAGTAAAATGTTTCTCAAAAGCCATAGCAACTTCTTGATCAGATCGCGTTAAATTATTGTTAATATTTAATTGAAAATCCGAGTTGCGCGGTTTGACCTTGCCCGTTTCACTATTTATTATTCTCCAGGTCATTTTAATTTTGTCGGATGCAGTTTTAATTTTGTTGCTTAAATGTAAAGCCTTAGCAGTGGAGCACACTTTTTTAAATATTTTAGAATATGTTTTTACATAATCTCTAAATATAACACTACTATTATATGATCTTTCATCATAAAGCTCGTATAACCTTCGCCTACTTTTATAAATTCCTACTGTCGCCCATTCATTAAATGATTTGCGACTGTTAAGAGAGAAAGTTTTAGAAGTAAATATTCTACTAAATTCACAACGTATGATTTCAAATAATGTAGCATACAAATAATTAGCACTACTTTTAAACGAAAGTGATGGAAGTCTTTTTATTATATTACTTCTAAACCTCTCCAAGCGATGTTCATTTATTGGAACAAACACAACTTTCTTATTTTTCTGTTTTTTGTGTATGTAAGGTAGTGATACTAACTGTCCACAGTGATCTGAACTTAAATTTTGAATAATTGATTTATGCAAGGGCTTAACATCTGTAAAAATGTTATCTATCCAGGTCGCACTAGGCCCAGCAATACGTGTTGGTTCTAATAATAAATTTACAAGATTATACGATTTAAACAATGAGCGAAACTTAATACTAATGGAAGAAGTTTCAAGGAGATTGATATTAAAGTCTCCACACATTACAACAGACTTGTTCTGTTTACTAAGTTTGAGTAAAACTTCTTCCACAATCCTTTCAAAATGGTCATAAGTAGCACATGGGGGTCTGTAAACACTTACAACAATGAGGTGCTCGAGCTCGACACAAGCCATTTCTACAGTTCGTTCAACAGAGAGGCTCACAATATCCTTACGTTCTTTATATAATAATGATTTATCTGCTAATATTAAGGAGCTACCACGTAAACTTTTTTCTCTATTGAAGGAACTGACCACCTGGTGATTTCTGAAATTAAACATGAAATTATAATCTTTTAGCCAATGTTCAGTAATACAAAGGATGTGTATATTGTTACTATTTAAAAACAATTCAACTTCCAATTCTTTGCCCAACATGCCTTGTATATTTTGATGCACCAGGTGTAAACAATTTTTATTACTTATTTGTGGGCTGTATTCAAAATTAATTAAACTCTTATTATTGCTAGAGATTGCCTCTATTGTCACATTCACTAATTTAAATTAGTTGGAACTGATTCCAAATTAAATGTCAAATGATTATGCTCAATAAAAGCAGTCTTGGTAGCCAAAAACTTGGCTGAGTTAAAAAGTAAATAATAAGATAGCACATTTGCTATCAGTCTTAAATTATATTTGGATAGGTAATACCTATCTTTTGTCCAAAACTTTTTTATTAAATTATTTATGTCAATTACATGAAATTTATGATTATTATCATTAGAATTATATGTCAAATTTAAATTATTATTACATATTAAATTATGCATTTGTATATTTAAATTATGTCTTAAATTATTTTCTTGTGGCAATCCCTGTATATAAGGCAGTGTGAACAAGACAATTTTGTGTAAATTTAAGTTATTAAGTTGTTCAATATATCTTAATAACTGTTTGTTGTGGACACTGCCTCTTCTACCAACAAAAATTATTATTGTACTATTTGGGCAAAATTTAGTAACAATAATTTTATTTAGGATGTCACTAAAAGATGCTCCAGGCATGCAGCAATTTGTAGCTTTTTGTCCCTTTAAAGAGTTATTTAAAGTTATGCCTAGATTTTTTCCCATGTCATCGCTATAAACAATTATATTATTTTTAGTAGTATTTGAGTTATTTATTATTTTAATATCCTCTGCTATGGCACTCTCATAGAGTTTTGGTGGTGTAATATTATCAGCACACACTGACTTTGAAGAATCTGGCATTGAGCGCTGACACTCACATTGATATTTAACTAAGGAGTCAAACCGCTCCTCATTATATTTACAAGTCTTTACCAGATTATCCATAGCCAATATGTGTTCTTTTATTTCATTTTGGGCTGATTTATATTTATTGGACACAGTTTGAAGGGAGTTCATAAGTGATAATATTTCTGATTTAAGGCACTCTACTTCAGTCTCATAACATTTTTTTATGTTATCCACCTCAATTGAATACAACTTAAGTTCATATAACAATGCTTGCTTTTCTTTACATACATTAACATAATTTTTGGTATTAATCTTATTTCTTATTAATTTTTGTACTTTCCTTATGTATTTATTAACTTTTATATACTTCTTCAATTTGGTTTTACTGCAATTAATCCTTACTGTGTTTCCTGAAGTGGAAGAGTCGTCACCAGTAAAGTCTATTGTTGCAGATTGCTGTAACATTCTTGAAGTATCACATTGCACAAGCTCAGAGAACAGGCTTTGAGTCTGGGAGGCTTTAAAGTTATCTATATATGTTTTAAATTGAGCACAAACCCAAAAATGCTCTAACCTGTGTCTTGTCTTTTGGAACCGGCCAGTCCTTGACAGCGGCAATTTTTTCTGGATCCGTGCGGATACCTTCTTCCGAAAAAACTAACTTGCCGTTTGAATAGTGAGCACTTCTTTGGACTCAACTTGAGGTTGGCACTCTGGATCTTTATGAGCACGCGTTCCAGGTTTTGAAGGTGTTCCTCAAACGTACGGCCTACGATGATGATGTCATCCAAATAGACCAGACAGGCATCTCCAATTAGCCCGGTAAGTACAAGCTCCATCAATCTTTCAAACGTTGCTGGAGCATTGCACAATCCAAACGGCATGACTTTAAATTGCCCTTTCCTGTGGAGAATGCAGTTTTCTCCTTGTCTTTAGGGTCAATTTCAACCTGCCAGTAGCCACTTTTCAGGTCCAGCGTACTAAACCACTTTACGCCTGTGAGCATGTCCAGCGTGTCATCAATTCTAGGCAAGGGATAGCTGTCCTTCTCCGTAACGTCGTTCAGGCGGCGGTAGTCAACACAAAACCGCATGCTGCCGTCCTTCTTCTTTACCAGCACCACAGGTGAACACCATGGACTAGATGAAGGTTCAATAACACCATCCTTCACCATTCCCTCAATCATGGCTTCCACTTCCTTTTCACGTGCTACAAGCAATCTTCTTGGCCGCTGACGAATAGGCAATTCTTGTCCTGTGTTTATTTTGTGTTGAACTAAGCCAGTCTTTCCTATGTCAGCTTCGTTTGACGAGAAAACATTGGCGTACTTGAGTAACAACTTCTTCGCCTTAACCATTTCATTCGGGGAGAGAACGCTGCGACAGTCTTCTAAAAGTGTGGTCACTCTCGTTTGTCCATCCTTGCTAGGGGTCCCGGTCGATAGATGTTCGCACCGACGCAACCAATCCACTTCCTCACTAGTACCAACCAATGTGCCTTTTTCTATAATCTGTTCACAAAGGTTCAACACACGTACTCCTGACATGTCGGTGGTTCTGACCAAGGTTCGAGCCACTTTCCATGGAAGGTCATTGTCTACCCCTTCCACGAGTACACAACGATGAGCTTGCCCAGGACTCCGAGGAAGACTAACCGGCACAATCGTTTCCGATCTCGGCGGAAGAACAATCTTCTTAAGGCTGTACACATTCCCTGGTAACGCCCCTTCCATGAAAACTTCCTCTTGTCCACATTTCAAAACACCTTGCTTAACGTCGATCTCACAGCAATTCTTCCTCATAAAGTCTAGGCCCAGGATGCAGTCGTCCATTATATCAGCCACGATGACATTATGCAGGTAGATCATGTTGCCTAGCTTCAACTCCATCTCCTTCTCTCCACGGACGGGTATGCGCTGACCGGTGGCTGTCACCAAATTAATGCGTTCTCGGTTGTATGCGGAGTCCCCAAGAAACCGACTTATAAGTTGGGAACTGACAACCGTGCGAGAGGCTCCAGTGTCTATGGTCAGTTTACACGGCGTTCCGTTGACTTCGCCCTTGATGATTAGGCTGTTCCCATCATGGGTTTGTGAGATCGAAATCCTTGGGGCTCTTTTAATATCAGCCAGCACCCGCCCCGCAGTTCTGGCTTTTACTCGTTTCCCTGCTGCTGCTGGGCGGTGCTATTATCCGCACTACCCTCTCGAGATCGATCACCTTCCCTTTCTACAGTTCGTTTAGGGCAGCTGGATCGAAGATGGCCCCTTTCCCCACAGCCGTAGCACCTAGGGCTGTAGCCCTTATTGCGGTCCTGAACTGTAGCTGCTGCAACCTGCCTGACGCGGTGGGAACGATGATCCTGCCGCACGACTTCCACCTCCAGTGCATGGGTCAAGGCGTCCTTAAGCGTCTCGTGGTGCCCGAGCCTCACAGCAGCTCTGACTTCAAGGTCGCGGATGCCGTCGATGAATGTCTGCACCAGGTTCCCTACAATAAGCGCAGGTACAGACTGGTACGCTTTTCGAACCAGCTTCTCCACCTCAAGGGCCCACTGCTGCAGGTTTTCGTTACTGCGTTGCACGCGAACACGCGATCTTTGAGCTGCGCACGAAAGACGTGTTCCAGGTGAGCGTCGCCATATCTCGCCTCCAATGCCTCAAGGAGCTGCTCGTAAGTCACTTCCTTACCGAGAGCTTCCAGAACAGTTAATGCCTGGTCGCGCAGGCCTAGGCTGAGAGCAGTCATGGCCTGACTTTTATTCCAGCCGTTCGCTTTCATGACAGCCTCGAACTGGATTTTGTAGGCCGACCAGGAAGAACTCCCGTCGAACGGCGGCACTTTGAATCCACGTAGCGAAGGTGTTGTAGCTACCACGGGAACTGTAACTCCTTCCCCAAGTTTGAGGTTATCCAGCGTTTTCTTAACGTTAGCCATCACGTTGTCAACCCGATTGTACACTTGGTCGATTCGAGTTTCAGCTTCGGACAGGCGGTTGTCATATCGTGCAACCTTATCCTTCACCTCCCTTATCTCTTTCCCAAAGGTAGCGTGAAGGTCCTTCATGAGAAGTATCTGCTCTTCCTTATCACGTTTGAGCTGCTCTTCCAACCGGCGGCCCTGTTCCTCCTGTCCACGCTGCGGCTGCTCTTCCAACCGACGGGCCTGTTCCTCCTGTCGGCGGGCTTGCTCCTGCAGCATCATCATCAGAGCACCTAAGTCAGGTGCTGCAGATGCAGGAGCTGCTGACGGCCCGGCCTCCTCGGTCAGCAGCTGGCCCTCCGACGTTTGCGTCGATGCATTACCAAATCGTCTCTGGTCCGTCTCCAGCTGGCGTTGACTTCGGGTACGGATACCCTCCATGTCGTCCTTTGGTAAAATCGGCATGATTTGATCCCACTTCTGACACCAATTGTTACGAGCTTGGGGTTCGAGACAATTAAAAACTGCCGATTGAATTACCAGAATTGACACTTTAATTACGCAACACTAATTACAATCTAAAATCCACTAATAATAAAACACAGTTCGCCGTTATTTCGCTTCGAAGTATTCTCTTGTATCGCCTATTCAATACTGCCTCGGTCGTGGTCTATACCGGCCTTATATAAGGCCTCAGATAGTTTCCAGAATCTTCTACTGTAGCGACATCTAGAATGTTCGAGTACATATCGGTCCCGAAATTTCTGGAAGGATCTTGATTCTCCTAGTTCTGCTACTCGACACTAGAGGGCGCTAGTGTAACTAGTGTTGCCATGTACAAGACACTAATAGTGGCGCGCAATACTTTCATTTACTCGACACTAGATGGCACTAGTGTAACTAGTGTTGCCATGTACAAGACATTAATAGTGGCGCGCAACATTATCAAAAGACACTTAGAACCTGGTGTTGTTATTGTATAAATAACGTGGGTGTCTACTTATGTACGCACGTAGAAAGTTATACTTCTTTACCGTTAAAAAACAAAAATAATTAAAAATAACTATCTTACATACAGTTATCAGTTCCCATGAAAACTTTAGAGACAGTTACCCAATGAAGTTGTCGCTTTGAGGTGTCACTGTGTGCGGGCATCGTAACAACTTCATGGTGTCGTTTTTAGCTGTCGGTGTGCACGCGCGTCATAAAAACTTCACTCTCATAATTTTTCCCAAACGCCCCAAAAGAAATATAACTCCAACAATAGTGATGTAACTTGAAAAATGTTGAAACATCACACAGTATATCAGCTTGTTTACTATCGAAGTGACGTCACGATAAAATCTATAATGGTGGATAATGTTTTGGAAATTTGAGGCGCGGATTAAGAACATATTCTGAAAACTGAATTATATAATTTACAATGCATTTTGATCAACATTTCTCGATTACTTGTTACAGAAACTATTATAAATACTACGTTTTATTTATATGGTGCATAATTCCCTATTTTAGCATTTTTGTAGGACATCGATTCAGCTGCGCAAGTACATTTAGTCAAGTGAATAGTGCGGCTGCAACTAGTTTTATTGTACGCATAACATCGCGTTAACTTGTACTTTGACAGAGGGGGAACGCCCGCCTTTGATTACTCTCTTCCGGTCCGCTGGCGGCCGTCTATGGATTTTTGGCAATCTCACTAAACGGGCTAGGCTTTTCCATAGACTTGAATATACAGGCGTACAGACTTTGACAAGACAAGAATCTCGATCGGAGAAGATCGGAAAGTTATATTTTCGAGCTATGACCTTTGGAGAAAAATATTTACTGCCATGGACAGTTTCCTCGGAATTTCTTTTTTAACATAATGTTAATGAAATTTATAAATATGTACTGCTAAATTATATTACTGTACACTGCGACAGCACTCTTAATTCTAATCATATCTAGATAATTTCTTCCACACAAGAACACATTGTAGAATTTGGAGAAAAGAACCTACTCCTTTTTAAAAGGCAGGAAGAAGAGGCATGCTCTCATGCCTCTTCTTCTATAAAAAATATTATATGTCATATTAGGCCCTCTGTGGTACTAAAGAGGCAAGGTAGCATAAATTTTTAAATGCTTAGAAAGGAATAAGATGTTTATTTACATCACAAAAAGTACATAAGATGTTTCTTTCGTTATTCATTCATTTCATAGTCATTTTTGTAACCAATTTTTGAATCTATTTATAGAATATTGATGGCCATAGTATTTGGCGCAATTATTGAGTAGGTACTCTTTGAGCAGGGACTGCTCTTTCTTTTTTCGACGGCCTTGCCACAAATCGCAGTAAAGTACTGGTATTTTTTAAATAACCAGTGAATAGTCGGTTCTCTTTTTAACTGTTTCTTTTATGAACCGGTTAAAAATACTCCCAATATCTGGCAGAATGCCTGATGATCTGACTGACGAAGTTTTGGCGGGAACTTGACCGGCGATGAATTGTTCTTCCTGTATTGTTGTTTAAATAATGGTTTGAAGTGGATTTTCAAATGATTGTAATGTCAACAGTGAAACAAGTGCTCCTATAGTGATGTGAATTTTTGGGATACTATCGCCAACTGTCTGTTGGCTCAAGTTGACGTCAAAATATCCCAAAAACTACGCAATATGACGCATCAACATATTGTGAAACAGTGTACTGGATTAATGGATTATTATGACTTGATACTGAGCTAAATGAAGACATGGTTTAAAGAACAAGCATCCCAGCCAAAAATCTTTATAAAAAAATGATCTGACTGACTGATCTCGTCTGACAGAGTTTTGGCGGGAACTTGATCGGCGGCGGATTGCTGCTCCTGTATTATAGTTTAAATAATAGTTTGAAGTGGATTTTGATATGTAAAGGTGGTGCGATTTTATGTATTAACTGTCTATACATGTGAACTATTAGTGGAAACGGTGAAACAAGTGCTCTGATGGTGATGGATTCTCAAGATAAGCTGTTTGTTTGCATAGGCGTCTTTAGATACCATCGCCAACTGTCAGCTGCCTGCTGGCTCAAGTTGCCGTCAAAATCTCCCAAGGGCTGCACAATGTGACGCATCAACATATTGTGAAGCAGTGAACTATGAAGGATTTATACATAAAGACAAGGCTGTATGGCGTAGTTCTTTTGCCTGCTCTCTCGAGCGAATAATAATAAAAACAACATCTCGTCTGACACTGACACACTGACAGGACAGGCAACCACAAATAAACGTAAACAGACAGTAAATTCGGATAAAAATTTAATGCTAATGAAATTGGAATTATGAGTAACCGGAACCCTAATACTTTGATGAGCGTTCCCGATGAACAGTTTGACTACTTATTTAAAATTGTACTTATTGGTGATTGCGGTACAGGAAAAACATGTATTGTGCAACGACTGAAATCTGGGAATTTTATAGAAAGGCACGGAAATACAATAGGCGTAGACTTTTCGATGAAAACATTGATTGTTGATGGCAAAAAGGTCAAGGTATGTATGTTATCTAACTATTAATGTGCAAATTTAATTACTTTATAATTTATGTCTTTTTAACCAGCTTCAGATATGGGATACTGCTGGACAGGAGCGATTTAGAACAATCACGCAAAGTTATTATCGCTCAGCAAACGGAGTAATTATAGGTATGTCACATTGTAGACATTTACATTTTACATTACATTGTCTCTTTAAGTCTTAAAACAACATAATTTCATTTTTACATTGACTTGAGGTGAGGCGTCGTTAATTTCTTGTAATTTTATATACTTAAATAACTATTAAGAAATAGATTTTATAACATGTACAGTAAAATTATCATATCTAGGAAGTTGTAAGAGGTGATAGAGAGCAACTGTAATGAAAGATGGGCAACAGCACCTTACTGATATCATGTCAATGTAAATTAAAAAATTGCAGTTTTCAATACACCTGCCAAGCATCGCAACTATTGCAAATGTCCTCCCTGTAAGGCAAACTACAGGGAGTACTATGTTCCGCAGTGGATTTTTGATCAAATAATATAAAATTGAAAAAAAAAAGGAATAATTGGTAAGGTTACTTAAAAAGTTTAACTTTAAATACTAAAAAATACTTTTAGTATTTAAACTTTTAGGAAATTAAGTCAGAATTAGGAATTCTATTACTTTTAATATATATCCCAATCTCCTTTTTAATAATAATATATTTAATAATAATAATAATAATATATTTATTTGCTTAAACATGGTATGAAAAGGTTTTACAAATAATATACAATTGAGCAACATGTTTTGCTACAGTTACATATAGCATGCAAAAGTTTTGTTTTGTACATTAAGGGTTATGATTAAAAAAGTCTATAATGCTGTAGAAATTATTCTTAGTTAGGTATTCTTGTAATTTAGATTTAAATAATTTAGTATTTAATATTTTTAGATCATTTGGTAACTTGTTATAAATACGTACACACATAGATAGACAACTTTTATTATATTTACTTATTCTAGGTGTGTTACTTAAAATGAGCTTGTATGGATTTCGTCGGTTTCGAGGATTTGCATCATTTGCCGTGTTAAATAAATATTTATGCTTCCATACGAACATGCATATTTCATAAATATAAAGACACGGGAAGGGTAATAAGTCAAGTTTTTTAAACATCTGTTGACATGAATCAGTTGGTTTAAGCCCACATATTGCTCTGATGCATTTTTTTTGTGCACTAAATGCTCTATTTTGATCCGTGCTTTTACCCCAGATTATAAGTCCATAGCGCAGTATTGACTCTACGTATGCATGGTAGGACAGAACAGCCGTTTTTATGTTTGTAACGTTTTTTAAATGTTTAAGGGCGTATGCAAACTTATTTAATCTCGTAGATACATCGTTTACATGCAATTTCCAGTTTAAATTTTCGTCTATAGTTATTCCTAAAAATGTTTTATTTGTTACTGCTTTTATTTTTGGTATGTTAAGATTAAAATTATATTTCTTGTTATTACATTTATTGAATTGTATATATACAGATTTGTCAAGATTTATTTTCAAATTGTTTATGTCAAGCCAATCAATTAAATTATCTATAGTATTATTTATGTCAGTCTCGTGGTCTTTAATAGTATTACATTTTTTATTAGAGGTCACAATTATTGAAATGTCATCCGCGAATAATATGCATTTATGATTTGTTACATTAACAATGTCATTTATATATAATAGAAATAAAATAGGACCGAGCACACTTCCTTGTGGAACGCCATACCTATTGAATCTATATTTAGACGAATACGGTATGATATCCTTATTTTCATCTATTTTCATGACCGTAACACATTGCTGTCTGTTACTAAGGTATGAAGATATCCATTGAAGAGTATGTCCTCTAATCCCAAGCTTTTCGAGTTTTTGTAGCAGGAGGTCGTGTGACACCAAGTCAAAAGCTTTAGATAGGTCAAAAAATAGCCCTGTAGTTAAATTATTATTGTTTAAATTTTCCAGTATTATTTTTAGGAGAGAAAAAATGGCCAACGTTGTAGATTTGTCTTTTTGAAATCCGTATTGTTCGTTAATTATAATATTATATTTGTTGCAGAATTCGATTATTCTTTTGTACATACACTTTTCATATATTTTGGACATAATAGGTATCAACGTTATTGGGCGATAATTGTTGACTATATATTTCTCTCCTTTTTTAAACAGTGGTTTAACAATGGATAACTTAAGTGCATCTGGAAAAGTTCCACACGAAAAAGATAAATTTATTAAATGAGTCACGATTTCTATAATTTCGTTGATACAAATTTTTATAATTTTTGTACCTATGTCGTCATAGCCCGCAGAATTAGTATTTTTTAATGACATTGTCTCTCTTTTAACTTCGTCTTTCGACATAGGTTTGAGAAACATAGAGTTAATATGATAACTGTTACTTAGTAAGTTTTTTCTTTTTGTGTGTGTTGTTTCGTGTGTTGAATTAATGTAGTGATTGTTAAACGCAGAGGCTATTTCTATTGGGTTCGTGATAACTGCGTTATTAATTATAATTTTTTCTATGTTGTTTTTGCTATGTAAGCTACCTATTTCCTTTTTAATAATGTTCCACGTGGCCTTACACTTGTTGTCATTGTTATTAATAAATTTTACGTTGGAATTTTTTTTTGAATTATAAATACATTTTCTTAATAATTTGGAATATGTCATATATTTTGCTTTATTAACAGCATTTGTATTTCTATAGTATTTATATCTTAAGATTCGTTTGGTTTTAGAACTTATTTTAATTCCTTTACTTATCCAATTTTGTTTCTTATTACTATTTATATCTACTTTAATTCGTACTTTTGGAAAACAAAGATTATAGAAAAGACAAAATAAGTCATGAAAGCTACTGAAAGCGACGTTAGCATCATTTGCCGTATACGCTTCAGACCAATACATTTTTTGTAGACATTCTTTAAATTTCCTAATATTATCTAAGTTGTAATCTCTTTTGTAAATATAGTATATCGCTTGCTTTTGTATATCACGTTTTAAAGGAAAGCTTAACAATTGTGCTGTGTCGTGATCAGATAGATAAAGTGGTAACACTGTTGCAGCTGCATCCGGAATATTACTCAAAATATGATCGATGCAAGATGACTTACGGGTAGGTACATCAATGTGTATTTTTAAATTGTAATTATAGCATAAATCTTGAAGTTCATTTGTGATATAACCTCTTTTTAATGTGTTTATGTTAAAGTCACCAGCCAATACTAAACGTACTCTAGATTTGTATTTCATAGTTAAATCGTGTAAAAGATTATTTAGTTTAGATAGAAATTGGGTCGGATCTGATTGGGGTGTTCTGTAGAGACAAACAGTTATTAATTTAATACACGTTAGTTCTATGCCGCAAACTTCAAACGTATTCTGGGACGCATATTTTTTTATAAATGACAGTTCATTAAAAATCAATCCTTTTTTAACTAAGATGCAAGTTCCCCCTCTTTGCTTTTCTCTGCAGAAATTAGCTGCCATTACATAACCGCTTATTCTTAAAAGATTCTCATAACCTTTTTTTATAAAAGTTTCCGAAAGACATATGACATCCGGATTATTGCTTCTATCCCATAACTCATGTATAGTGATTTCTATTAAATCTTGTTTCAACAAAGCACTGGCAATATTTTGATGTAAAATTTTAAAATTATGTGCAGTAGTAATTTGGTTTTTACGGTCGAAAAAATGTATTATTCTTTTTTAATACGGGAAAATAATATGGTATAGTTCCTCTTTTAAAAATTTCAACTGGTTTTGTGTACTTTTCAGTTTGTTTTTTAAAGTAAAAGGGGATTGTACCTTTTTTGGGTTCGATTAAGATTTTAAAACTTGACTTATTACTTGTATGTATATGTTTACTGATTTCGATAGGGTTTAAGTATTTTTTTGCGTAATCATTACAGTCAACAACATAATTAATTAGTTTACAAATTTCCGAACGATTTGAGTTATTACAATCCAAAAAATGACAATTTTTATATTTCTTACATATATTCCTCATAAGATAATTTAATTTGTTAACGTTTATATACATATTTTCAATAACATTTAGCACAATTATCGTATTATTACTAAAGGTGTCTAGTATAAATTGTAGTTGTGATAGAACTAGCCTTATATTATAATCATTTTCTCCTATACAAATAATGAGTTTATCATCTGGTTTTAGTGTCATGTTTTGGCAGTTTTTTATTATTTCGTAGCTTGGTGCATATGGCTTCGTTTGAGCAGTAACTTTATAGTTTTCGTATTGAGTCATGTGTCTTGAATGTGATATAGCTGCAGCCAGGCCGACGCATTGTTGGGAACCGATAATGTGAATTTTTTTTTACGGGGTCGGGTTTATGTTGTACAGTGATTGGATATGAGGTCTTATTCAGTTTTTTTATCGAGTTTTTAAGGTACATTTTTTGTGTCAGATTCTTTATTTTTTCCGTAAGACCTGTGATCTCTTTTTCTGCTTTCTTAAGTTGTTTTTGCAAGTCGCTAATTTTTCGTTGCAGGCACAATATTACTGTGTTAGTATGAGAATTGACGTGTGACTTGATTGTTGGTGAAGATGGTACAGAGGACACGCTAGGAATTAATAAGGAGTTTCTTTTCTTCTTATTTTTATTAAAAATTCCAGGACTACCTTCTATTGCTGTAGGAGAATGGCAGAGTGATTTTAAAATTTTATTTTCCGATGTTAATTTATGTATTTGTCTGTGCAGATCATTATTTTCTAATATCAAATTTTCTAATTCATTTTGAGTACTTTCAAGTGTACAGGTTAACTGAGATACCGTTATTTTCATATCTGAGATTGATGTTATGTCAGTAACGGTCCCGTCTACACTTTTCGACAGTTTACTAGGCGTGGTAAATGACTCATCTGTTATATTGTAGTCGGTAAGTATGTGAGAATCCAGCACGTAAGAAGTATTCTGGTCCGATAACTGTGATGATTCAAAACATTGTAATTTTTCTGGTGGTTTTTCTGGTGAAGGCGAAGTACATTGTTTTGTGAGATTAGGTTTCTTTCTCGTTGTGATATTATGCATGTCGCTGTTGATGTCTTTTTTATTTTTAATACACATTTTACATCGCCACTTCTTTTTTGCTGCCTGATCCAATAGGCGGTATGTTTTTTCCGGATATCCATCACATTCTAATTCATACCTGTTTTTACATATTGAACATAACGCAGTTTGTTTTTTGTCAACTATGTTTTTGCATTTGTAACATGTTACTATTGCCGGCATCTTGTGGCCGCTATTGGTAGTTTTCGCGTTGATTTTAGACGTCATACTGTGAATTTACGTAGTTAAATGTTAATTATACTAAGCACAAAGAATTTTCTCTGTCCTTCAAAAGATGTCGCTGTTATTGATATGTATCTGTATCTGTGTGATAACTGTATCTTCAAAATTTAAATTAACGGTTCTATATAATATTTATGTTCGATGTTTTTCCAATAAGATTTGTTTAGTTAATGAATTGATAAATTGAAATGTTTAATTGTTACTTCAATAAGAATTAACTTAGTACACCCTCCAATGAATGTATAAATGTGTTTTCTATTATTTTGCACTACTTTTTTACACTTCACTTTTAATCGTTTGTTACTTTTGTTAGGTTTAAATTTTTTCACTAATAACAGTATATAGTTTATATCAACACTAACTATTCACAACTATTACACGAATTAGGCTATTATCACTGTAAAACTATTTTTTTAACTGTTTTAAACACGAGCTCGATGTTTACCGTGTCACTAGCGACACCTTTTTTTAAAACAATGGATCAACATGTATGGACACATTTTCTTGCTGTTCCGACCTTTATTAATTCAAGCCCACAATCTCTTATTTTGTAATTTGACAAATTTTTTTTAATTTATGAATATTGCTTAATATAATAAATATGGCAATTAAATGTGAAGATTAAAATAACAGACATTATCTGAGGGTATAATTGGCTTTATAAAATACAATCAAGCCTGTAGTAAATGGAGCAGTTAATCTCCACTCTGCTTTGGAATTTTTCTGCTGAGTTATAATTGCATTTGTTTTGGTAGACTTCCTAGATTTTTTTAGGAGAGGGGGCAAATAAGCATGTGACTCACCTGATGGTGATTACTGCCGCTTATGAGCTACTGCAACACCAGGGGAATTGCAGATGCATTGCTGGCCTTTTAAAAAGGAGTAGGCTTTCTTGAAGGTCCCTAAGTCATATCGGTCCGGAAAAATTGCTGGTGGTAATCAATTCCACAAGGAAGTTGTGCAAGGAAGAAAACATCTTCTGAATCGCACAGTGGTGGACCGCCAATCATACAGATGGTATGGATGGTATCGCAAGTTTTGTCGCTATGCGCGATGGTAAATATTTATTATTTTTGACATATTTTTACTTAGATGCAGGTTTCCTCACCATGTTTTCCTTTGCCACAATCATGTGGTAATCAATTCAGCACTTAAAATTGCAATTAACAATTTCTGTAGTACAGACTAGGATTGAACTTGAAATGCTTACTATGAAATTTACAATAATCAAGCGATTAGCCTCTAAGCTACTACAGCTCTCATATAAAAATTTAAAATACCAATTTAATATTCCCATTATATTCCTAATTGCTTATTAGATATTATTTTGTTGTTATTTAACAACTTATCTACTCAGTCATGACTTATGAACCAAGGATAATGGAGAGCTTTGATGTTACTATCATGTGACTATCTACCCAGAACCAAGATTTATCTGGCAATTTCCTATGTCCACTCAAAAATCATGGATGTAAATTCTTTATATAGCTTTCAGTTTGAAAATTTACAACTTTAACAAACCATAAGGGACTACTACTGTATATCCCATAGTGGGGAAAATTTACAAGAATTACCATGTACCATTAGCAGTCACAGTACCAGGTGTTTTGTACCATTGATGTTGCTTTGTGATATATAAGTTGCTAGGATATAGTTACTGTGCCATATTATTTCAGAGGCCATGCAATCTTTCTAGTACTTCCTATTTGCATCTTACAACAGACCTAGAATGATATGGGGTCATCACACCACTACCACATGGCAACTTCACCAAAGAATAAATAACAAAATTAAAGTCCATATATTTTTTATATTTAATGTTTGTTGAACCTTAAGACATCTCAATGTAATGATAAATTACAACATGATAATATCATGTATTATTATTAATCTATATCTTTAAGGCTGGTCAATGTTAAATTGAAAATTTTGTTTCCAGTCTATGACATAACAAAAAGATCTACTTTTTTATCTTTACAAAAGTGGATAGAAGAAGTAAGGCGGTACACTTCATCTAATGTTATTGTCTCATTAATTGGAAACAAATGTGATCTGACAGACCAACGAGAAGTGGAGCCTGATGAACCAAAGTCTTTCTGTCGTTACATTCCTGAAATAATGTTTGTAATGGAAACATCTGCTAAAGATAATACTAATGTTGAAGATACATTCCGTAGTTTAGCTACAGAGTTAAAGGTAAACATGTTTTGGTACATATCTATTTTGGTTAAAATTTAAAATTTATTTTAATATACTACAACATAGTGTACCCACTCCATATAAGGTTGCTTTGAAACCAAGGGAATCTTGGGCTAGATATGGGAATTGTTTAAAACCTTGTTCATAATTAAAAAAATCAAAAACCCGGCAGTTAAAAAGACAATGTAAAAGTAATGCACTAAAAAGAACAAAACAAGATTGAGAATAGAAAAAATTTAAATAAACTATAAACAAAATATCTAAACTTTACTTTGGTTTAACAGACTATATTATGAGCTGAAAGCCTAAGTAAAATACTAGCTTTAAAGTTTAGTAGCAGGCAGAACCCAATTGAAAATTATACCTTTTTAGTGCATTACTTTTAAATTGTCTTTTATGCAGTTGAGATTTGATTTTTTTTATTATTTATTTTATTCACTAAACTGCATGGCCTGTTATATATTAAATCTTTATAAAAGTCGTGTCTGTAATTACAATATTTCCTGGAAATTGCGATTAAGAATTTCATTCGTCATCAGGGATTGATCTTGGTTTCCTCACATGCAATATTAAGACAAGTGATTATTACCTGAGCAACCACAGCTTCATTATGAAAGATAATTAATTAGGTACATTATGAGATTATAACTTACCATTGTTATATGTAGATAATTAAGTAGGTTAAAAAGATATTTTTATGAAACCTAATAAACTAATGTATGCATAATGCAGCCACAATAACAGGAGAAATTCCTAGTATGGGGTAATTTTTAGAAATTGTTTTTTTTTTTATAGGATTGGGTGACAAACGTGCACACAGTCCACCTGATGGTAGGTGGTTGCTGTGACCCATGGACATCTACATCTATCCTCAATAACGAATCAAAATGCAGATGCATTGTCACCCGTGAGGAGTAAGATGAAATGCCTCTTTTTCATTAAAAAGGGTCTCCGGTTCTCTACACTCACCATACGAAACAACAGTATTAAGCTGCTATTTTACACTGGTATTCTGTGAGAGCGTGGTCCTTTCCTGGTCGAGCCTACCCATTCGTGCTACAACTATACTACTAATATTGCTGCAGCATGGCTCTACCACATATGAATTTTTATTATATTTTCATTATATTTTTATGGTCAATAACAATTTTTGAGGAAATTTATTTTTATATTTTCAGAGACAACATGATAACAGTGAAGGTCCACCTGCTGAGCCTGATTCAGTTGTTCTTGGTGAGAGTCATTCTGTTACTAGATGTCAACCTTGCCGTTCATCTTAGTCCGATGTAAAGTTTGATCTGCTTGTAGAACTTCTACGGACACAAAATCAAAATAGTTAACTATAGTTGTTGACATTTATGGCTATGAGATTTGTAAATATTTTTCTTTTGAAATAATGGTCACAATTGCGAAGCTTTATCTTTAATTTAGTTGTTTGTATAACTTATTTACATGTTACTGCAATACTTAAATATTATTGGAAAATAATAATATTCCCATTTAGTTTAAAAAAAAAACTCATTTATGTATTAAGTTACTAGTGTAACAAAGTCGAAAATATAAAGTTCAGCCCTTATTTACAAATAAGCACATGATTTAAAAATACTTATTTAAATATAAATAAGTTATGTAATACCTACATAAATATTATTTAAGTGAGTTATTTGAGTCGCAAATGTATCAAAAGTTTTAACCAATGAAACTAAAGTTTTAACAATACTTTGCACGTAATATATAACCATATTAACCATAATATGAAACCTTGTCATTAAATATTGTGTTATATAATGACAAGGTTTTATATTATTGTATTGTATACTTGAGATAAATAGATATACATATTGCAGAGATATGACATTTTAAAAGCAATTGCCCTATTCGAAAAAGTGATGCACAGTGATGTGCTATATTCGTTTTTCTTTTATTTTCGTGCAGTGTGTTAGTTTAATGTGCACTTATTTATTTCAAATCACTATTTTATTAGTTGTTCATAAGTTGCCATAAGCACGTTCTCACGTTTACGAGTTACGAAAAACAACGAATTTAAAAAAACTATTCACTTATTCAATGAATTTAACAACCATTCACGGCGTTTCTTTTTGCGATTGTGGCAGTGGATAGCGCTTGGTACCTCTTTTTTTATAGGATAGGGTGACAAACGAGCACACAATCCACCTGATGGTAAGTGGTTGCTGTGGCCCATAGACATCTACATTTATCCTCGTTTGCGAATCAAAATGCAGATGCGTTGTCACCCGTGCGGACTAAGATGGAATGCCCCTTTTCCAGTAAAAAGGGTCTACGGTTCTCTACACTCATTATACGAAACACAGCAGTGTTAAGCTGCTATTTTAGGCTGGTATTCTGTGAGAGCGTGGCCCTTCCCCGGTCGAGCCGACCCATTCGTGCTACAACTATACTCAATAAATTACCGATTGTTAAAATAGTTTAGTGGAGAAAGTTACGAAATTTTTACTAAGAATGTTCTTATTTCTTATAGAAAGTTTTATTAACGAATTATAAAAGAAAAAAAAACATGTGTGAGTGTCTTAGAACACTCGGTTGGAACGAAGTTCGTAGTATTTTTTTTAATACTAGTAATGTTATTAAACATTACTAATATTCCCTTACACCACTTCCGGTAAGCTTAAAATTGCTTGTATTAGAAGTGGTTCATGACAATAGTCGAATGGCGGATTCGAATACACGACCTTTCGAGTTCGCGGTCCGCGCCCTGCCATTAGGCTACTGACGCTTCTAATATATTATTATTGATAAATATTTTATATTATTGATTAACAAATACAAATAAATGAATTACTGGCGCCTATTAAAATGAAGCGTCATTTAAAATAAAATAATATTTCTTTCATGGCAAGATAAGAAAAAGTACGAGGGAGATGGATATTATTCCATCTCGCTTCCTTATAGCCGCCAAGGCTGTCTACACTACGTCAGAAGGGGTCGTGACGGAAAAATCTTACACTTTTTCTCGCCTAGCCCCCATCCGCCAAATTCGTACCGTCCGATAAAGAACTTCGTTCCAAACATATTATTAAATAACAAAAGTTGTTTTTGAATAACGTAATATGAAACAATCAAATCTCATATTTTGCGTGTGAATATAAAATCATGCACACTTTTTCTTTCATCCAATTTTATGTTCACTGGGCCATCCAGTGATCACAAATTTTATTTGCTTCTACTAATGGCGCCTACTATTTAAAACCACAGACATACATAAATATAATGACTGTGGTAACAATATGTCTAGCTTTCAAAAAACTTTTAGGAGGAGGCGACTCGCCTTGCAAGGGGAACTGACTGCAAGGGGATCAGGGGGTACCTTGTGAGTATCTCGCGAAGTAAAACGGGGTACTCCCTCATCCTCAAATAAAATAGATAGTTACCCATGACTATAACTAAAAACATATCCGTAATTTTTTCCACCCGCTCGCACCTCGCCCGGGCAACGCCAGGTATTATTGCATTGTGAGAAATGAAATTTAAAAAAATAAGTTTTTTTTTGTTATGTACTCGTACGACAGTGTACATTAGCTAGTGTCAAATATTAGGAAATTTCCTTTATAATTATTTGCTTAAAAAAATGCGTTAGATTGTGGTGTTTTTGAAAGCCAGCAGACTGTCGATGAAGATAGTATCCCAAATGTTTAAGGCAGCTAAGCTGAAAAATATCTCTTTTATATCACCGTTGTAGCACCTGTTTTAATCTGTTTTATAAAAACAATCACAAACATTTCTAATTACAGTCCACATGCACAGACATTTAATAAACAACTTCACTTCACTTCTAAGAATGAAATTCCACTTAAAACCACTATTCAAATGATTTTGTAGGAGAAGCAATCCGCAGGCGCGGCGGTCCAGGTTCCTGCCAAAATTCTCATAACTTTTGTTAATTTTTTGTTAAAACGTTCGCACAATGCGTTCAAGCGGGTAAAACATATAAATATGTATTTCATAAACAAGGCAAATTGATTCCTCTTTTGCATTACGAAAAATGCACTTTCGCAATTCCGTCTTGTTTGGTGTAGTATGGTTACTAATCTTTCGAGTTAAGTCCTTTAAACTTTATTTTAATATAATAGTAATATAAATTGTGAATAAAAGAAAATTTGAACTATTTTCCGCATAATGAAGAAACGATAATATTGTATCGAAATTATCCGAGTGCTACTTGATCAATGTGTTATTTTTTAAATTAATTAAATCAATATTAAAGTGCCTCATATTGGGTACTATTTTTTCCAAACCCAATTATATCTTTATTCATTAATTCTACCTCGTTAACTTAGAATTTGGTTTAGATTTAAAAAATGGTTTAGATGAATAAAATGAAAAACATATTTACTAGATCTGTTATGGCTTTAATTAAAATTTTTATTAGATAAATTCTCATTAGCATTAACTTTTAAACATGCTTTAGTCTCGGTTTTTGTAAATAATTGTAAATATTTTGTTAATACCACCAAATCGAAACTGACATAAGCCATATATGAATTTTATAGATAATTTTTTTATGTATAAATATGGGATTAATATGTTTACTGGTGTATTTATTTTACTTAATCAATATTCCACTACAGTTAACTGCAGATGTGTAGGTACTCAGCAGTATATTTTCAAAAATCAACTTAAATAACTGATATCGCTCAACTTGTCACGCTCAAGTTTTTAAAGAAGACCGATGTCGAATCGCATGAGTATGTACCAATGTAGTAAAAAATGAGGTACAAAGACCAATGCTTCATTAGACTATATCTTGTCGCGTGTAACATTCGCGCTATAAAGACTCAGTAAGCCTCATATCGCTCACGTACCTCATTTTCTTATAAATATTGATGAAGGTATAATATGACTTTGTTAATTTACGTAACTCTTTTGAAGTCACGCCAATTATATATAACCAGGACCGTCTTAAAGCATACAGGTCCTCTGGGGCCTTGAATGTGTAGTGGCCTTTTAGAAAGTAAGAAAATGTTCTAAATGCACTTTTATTTAATGTCTAACGGTTATTATAGTTAGCTTTATAACCACTTAACAAAAGTGTTTTGAAATTAATTAATTTATATTATGAATAAAGTTATGGACATGTTTTGCCGGGGCCTATGGCAGGGCCTTGGCTGCCCGTAGGGTAAAGATGGTACAGGGCATAACAAAATAAGAAATAATTTAGATTTATACACGGAGCGAATACAAAGAGGAGGTATTGTAATTAGATTTCACAATGTAACAACGCGTGACAATTTGCGGGGTGAGGGGGTGTTAAGCCCCGCCCACTTAACTATTTCACATCTACCTGTAAATAGTAAAACTACGCGCATCGTTCCATAAGGATTTAGCAATGTAGCGGCCTGTTCACAAAATTTTTATAAAAACTATAAAAATAATATTTTGGCGATTAAAAACTCTAGGCCTGAATGCAAAACAAATTTCAGCACCTTCGTATGATTATTTTACCAATACTGAGCTCTACGTACCTTTATATTTTTAGTTCCCATGACACAAAGTGTCGCCATCTGGTGTCGAATATATTTTATTATATTTTAAATCCGACGCAGAGATTTTTCTACAACTATTTTTATAAATTAGGTATAAAATTACTTACAAATGAAATGTGATGCCATCTATAGCATCAGAGCGTCTATGTGAGTAGTTTTTACACGATAAAACACAACACTTCATCGTTTTCTTCTTAATACTACGAAAATACACCGATTTGTGATTTTCGACACATAAGCGCACAGGACGAACGCTGACAGAATACTAACCAAAGCCACAGTTTCTTAGGCCTCCTCTTTGTATTTGCTCCATGGTTTTATAGCAAACTGTCAATTTCTAATAAAACTGCCATCTTGTACGATTTATATGGACGAGTGCTTATTAGAATATTTGACAATAGTAAAGCAATAGTCAGATATGTTAAATGCATGATATAGCTGTATATATAATCATTATATTTGTAATAGAGTTACGATATATGAGTATTGGTTCTGACCGCGCTTGTTATAACAAAAAGTATCTCATGAAAGCAAAAAGCACACACTGAAGTACGCAGCCGTATAATTTACACATCGAGTCTTAAAAGTTAAATAAAATCGGCTAGCTAAGATTTTATAGAGCGTTGTCACTCTCATTCGCAGTCCTTATGTCGTTTTGTCGCTGACATCTCGTAAGTACAAGTTTTGAGTTTGGTCACATCCACTCAAAGTATATAACTAATGGCTAAATATTTGGTCTCGTGTCGTCAGTCACTTTGACTTAAAGTGATAGAGACAGCCCGAGACTTAACGGCATCTTAAAATTGAGTAGCGTATGAGTATATGGCCAATAGACTTAAATCTGTATTTCATAAAAATGTATTTTATTGATTGCCAGAGAACTTGTTTTTAAATCAATAGTTAATATTTAGTGTGACATAGACAACGCTCTACATAGATGTTAGCCTTTCTCTAAAGTTCGATGTGTAATGTTTATTGACGCGCATTTTAATTTAAATTAGAAAAGCATTGTAACTTTGTATTCTATTACTTTTGTAAAAAGAGTTATTTACTACAATGATAGTCATTGTAAGTATAGTAATTTATTTATTTCAAAAAATTTTTACTATCCAGCACGAAATTACACTGCGATCCAAGTATTAATTTTAAACATTATTTTAAAATCAGTATGCTTTCAAATACTACCAATGAATCTGTTTCTTGTGATATTAATGCCTTAAAGTTAAGTTTATTGTAAAAAAAATCTAAGTCTTTTTTTATATAAAAACCAGTGATGGATTTGTTTCGTAATTAATATTTTTCCACATTAAAACAGTAGACTTATAAGGTGTTTTATTTAAAAAAAATTAACGCTATGATTTTTTGTATCACTGACTATGATATCCAACTGCTTAGTGACATATATCCCTGATATCCATCCGAATTTTCCTGGTTCTGTTCCCAGCCTTCCGAACACCCTCACCAAATGTCCATTCGGTTTGAACACTTGTACTCTACAATTGCCTGAATCGCCAACGAGAATAAAGCCCATAGGATCAACTGCTAAGACTTCAGGTTGCCTGAACTGGCCTTTCCTGTGCCCTAAGGACCCAAATTCTAAAACTTTGTTCTTGTCTTGCTTATTATAAACTTTCACTCGTCGGTTTCCACTATCTAGCACGATCACTCGATCGTTCGTGACGGCGACGTCAGTCGGTGCGTTTAGTTCTGTGCACAATATTTCTTTTGTATCCCAAACGCTGGCCGTGTGCATAGATTGTTGCCTTGTCGCAACACCTATTCGATCTACAAACTTTCCATCAGGTTGTAGAATCTGAGGAGAAAAAATAATATATTATAATTCTTTATCATCGTTCACTTTTAGGTCGACTATGGCAAATGCGAGGAATGGTGACGTATTTTTGCCTATAAATAACCATCTTGTATATAACAATTTTAAAAAATCCAGTTCGGCGACGAGTAGCATAGTAAAAATGTGCATAACGTCTGTCACAAGGATTGCTAAAACACCCAGCAGCAAACAAACCCAGCTACAGTTATAGACTGCTTACGAGTAGATGAATAGAAAACGCCTTTACACTACTGTGTTTTAGCACAGAATAAATAATAGCAAACTTGCGAGTTTAAACCCAGTTACAAAGTCGCTAATATTTATAATACTTTGCACGCCTCGCATACGACCTTCGTTAAAATAGCCTACCGATTAAATTGTCGAAAAAAGAAATTAATGCGGCGCGCGTATCAAACGTTATGCCCGCGTGCGAGGGTGTGTATAACTTCTAGTTATGCGTCATTGTTAAGGCCGCTCCTACTGTAGGTTTAGGTGTTGTGAGAAAACAAATTTAATCCCTTGATATTAATTGGTAATAGAATACACCGAGGTGCAACGTATTATCAACGTATTAATAATTTGCTGATAATAAGAACATTACTGTTCAATGTGAGGAAGGTTGATATGCAACATCGAGAAAAATTAAGATTATAACAACGTGAACGTCTTTGGAACTCATATAATTTACCAACTTACAATTTTTAACCGACTTCAAAAGAAGGAGGAGGTACTCAATTCGACTGTATTTTTTTATGTGTGTTACCTTAGAACTTTTTTCTAGGTAAACCGATTTTGATCATTCTTTTTTATTTGAAAGCTGGTGCTTATAATTTATATATCTCGTACAAATTTGATCAAGATTTGACCAGTAGTTTTGGAGTTATCCTTAATAATGGATATTAATATTGAAGTCGGTTGTACAAAATTTTTAATATTACATGTTTCTCTTCCTATCTTTTTAAAAAACGTTACCTCCACACTAGGATTTTCACCTGTATCGCGGGGGCAGTTTACATACATACAACAGACCCAGACCAATTATTTGTATGTCATACTTGTTCCGTGCGGGATTCGAACCCGCGGCTTTTAGCGCTACAATTCATTGTTTAGCCACTGCGGCGCGGAGCCGTCACTTGTCTGATTCACAGTTTTTGCTATTTACAAACATGCAACATTATTAATGAGTGTGGCAATGAGAAGTACTGATATTTTCAATCTCCTTTATCGATCAAGTATAAAACTCATAGTCAGTATATTATGCTGATCTTGCATTAGTAGCAGGGGCGTAGCTACCACCGTATCAGCCGTATCTATGATACGGGGCCCCCGGGATACAGAGGCCCCGAACGTATGTAAGCAAAAATTCTAAGGACTTCTATGGGACAGGATTTTGGTTTGAACTGTTTGGCTAGCTTAGTTCCTAGGAGTATTAATTGTAAGTAATAACTTATAATCAATATATAATTATTTTAATTCAATCCGAGAGTTTTTGTTACTTTTGTGAAAAATCTTCATTTGGGCCCCCCGACAAATTTTGATACAGGTCCGCTCTAAGGCACGCTACTCCACTGATTAGTAGGCACCAGTGTGGAGGTCTACTTACACTGAACCATACTATTTTTAAGGTCATTGGTCATTATACGCGAAAATATGGAAAAATGCGAAGCTGTGATCGGGTCGCTAGTCAAATAATAAATCTAACTATGGCGTCAGTAAGTAGGTACCTAATTATCTAAGATCTACCTATAAATAATAATATCATACCTTTCGGTATCCTTAGCAACAGAAAAAAAGAATGAAAAGCCGACATTGTTATTGAAGCGCCGGCATGCTGTGCGTAGTACCTTTTGGCTTTTTGAGAGGCCTTACTTGAATAAAAACTTAAAAATAAATATCAAAAGTGACATAAAAGAGAACCATATTTTTTTGTTAACGCAAGGCGCGCGTCTGTTCGAGCTCACGCGTAACATCTTCACGAAATTAGCCCCTTGTAGGGGCAGCGTAGGTATATTTACATGCCTACTAAGACTGAGACTGCGCCCTCTTTTCCCAAAAGAGGGTCGCTTCCGATTCGGCAGAAAGGCCTCAAAGAAGGCCATTGCCCATCCCCCATAGGCGGTGTTTAGTGGGTATCACGTAGGGTGGTTAGGATAGTTAGACACGGTGAGTCCCACATAACCACGACAGACCGGCTGTCGTGGTATGCATAAAGCATTCACCACCTCCTCGCGTTAACGGGGTAGCCCTTTTCAATTGCTTCTGGGCGCAAAAAAAAGCGGCGTGAGCCAGGTCTGTTTCTAGGTTCAAATTAAAGACGGAAAATTATCGCAATAGGTCCATTTTACGTAAGGAGTGATTACGCTCGTAATCTAAAAAGGTCACTGCGGTCAAAATTCGGCAACATCCCTCACTTAACTTTCCAATGTACTGAATGCCAACATAATGTAAAAGGAGTGAAAGTTTGCAAGTTGGTTTGTAGCCTGTCCATTATGTTGTTGTAACGTTGGCCAACTGAAGTTGTTTTTTATAGAAGACAAATGAGCACACAGTCCACCTGATGATATGTGGATACTGTGGCTTATAGATACTCACATTAATTTTCTACAAAGAATAAAAATCAAGATGTTACCCCTGAGGTTTAAGATTAAGTACACCTATAAGGAGGGTCTCCTATTCTTTACACTCACCATGCCTAACACTGACATTATAATACATTTTAACATTGGTCATCTATCTGGCTTAGGGTTGGTGATCCTTTTTGCCGACTTCCAAAAAGGAGACGGTACTCAATTTGACTGTATGTTTTTTTTTAATGTGTGTTACCTCGTAACTTTTTACTGGGTGAACCTATTTGGATGATTCTATTATTATTTGAAAGCTGATACTTCTCTTGTGGTCCCATAGGAATTTGATCAAGGTCAGACCAATAGTTTTTGAGTTATTCTTAATAACTTATATTGAAGTCGGCTGTACAAAATTTTTAATTTTAAATTATTTCGGTCGTGTCGGTCCATTCGTGTTGCGGACATTATACTTGGGAGCTTAGATTAATAATAGGTCATCGCGCGGACCTATTATTAATTTAAGCTTGGGAGCGTGGCTCTACCATGTAAAAATATCGCACGCTCTTGTGACAGCTTGCGATTGCTTTTGATTATAGTGCCAAAACCTGTATTTTATTCTAAATTAATGATAGATGTAGATGATTGGTACAGCGTTGCGAATAAATACTGCTACAAAGAATGTTTTTACAAATTCTTAAATGCGTGTCCTATCAGTCGGTAGGATGTTCCGTCACAGATGGTTTCACAGTTCACACTATTTTATAAACCTGGTACGTAACTGGTTGTGTAACACAATGTTTACGCGTTTTGCAAGTGCAATTGATGGTGAGTTACTTTTTGTTTGGGGACATGAACATGGGAACATGGGCTTTCTACGTAGCCTATACCGTTACGGCCTATCAAAAGTCCACTGCTGAACATAGGCCTTCCGTATGTAGTCTCAAAGAGGGGATACATACCATAGATGCCACGCTTGGTAGCCGGGTTTGCAACCGCAGTTTTTTTATTTTTTAGTTGTTATCAGGAAGATGCTGCTGCCCACCACCTGATTTGTTTCCCTCTGTCGCCTCTTACAACACCCACGGGACGATATGGGGTAGTGGATATTCTTACATCACCACTACACGGTCTATGAGTTAATATTCAGTAAACTATACCTATAAGTATAGTATAGTATACGTGCAAAATAGACGTTTTTACCTGTCCTAACCTATTTCTGATCTATGTGACTACTTCTGTGTCTTAGAAAATTTCTTTTGCCGCCGAGCAAACGGTTACATAAAGGATTGAACTGAGATCCAAACACGAGTTCATGCGAAAACGTTTCTATATTTAACTTATTCTTATCTTGCTATTAGATACTTCTTGCTTACGATACGAAGGTGATTGATAAGTTTGTGTTATTCATTGGTTAGTTCCAAATACGCACACTGGCGCTAGTGAAATTCCATAAAAACTTGTCGATAACCAAAGTTAGCATAAAGTTAACATATTTGTTAATCATACGTTACAAAAACTTGTTATATGGGCTTTGAAACTTTTTAATATATAAATATTTCTTTGGTCGAAATCTTAAATCTTTAAAAGTTCTTCACTCCATTTGCTTTAAAATTTTTACAAAACGTTGCATTCGAATTCGAAGACGTGCGTTTTTGAAAAAACAGCCACATTAAGGCCTGCCACATATTCGGAATTCCATTTCGAAAAGCCGCTTCGGAGTATCGATTCGAGATTCCGTAAATACACCACACACATACGTTTATTTCCCTTCGGAATAACAAGGCTTAGTTGGGAGACGCTAGGCATTGAGTTCAGACATTTTGCAAGCGAATATGGACTACGATTTTCTGATTGCGATTGCATTGTTGCTGTATCATTGTTACTGGGTTCATCCCCTTGACACCCTAAGATTTCAAGATAGTCAATATTATGTAAAAAGAGCCAATTTATGAGCCTAGAGATTTTTTGAATACATATATATTCTCTACGAATTATTAAACAAAATAAGAGGAAAGGTTAGGAAAAGAGATAAATATACAAACATACCTACATAAATACACCTACTCGCTTCGGTCATGCGATGCACACTTGGTGCTTTCCGTATGCAATTAACGTATGTGTGATGCGACTCATACAAAATCTACGGAAGACTGAAATGAAATGACTTG
This sequence comes from Parnassius mnemosyne, assembly GCA_963668995.1. Classification (NCBI taxonomy): domain Eukaryota; kingdom Metazoa; phylum Arthropoda; class Insecta; order Lepidoptera; family Papilionidae; genus Parnassius; species Parnassius mnemosyne. The sequence goes on along the minus strand of CAVLGL010000068.1, from coordinate 21,996,813 downwards.
AAATCTTAGGGTGTCAAGGGGATGAACTCAGTAACAATGAGATACCAACAATGCAATCGCAAAATCAGAAAATCGTAGTCCATATTCGCTTGCAAAATGTCTAGCTAGCGGCTAGCGTCTCTTAACTGAGCCTTGTTATACAGAAACGGTTTTTCGAAAGGAAAATCCAAATGTATGTGGTGGCCCTAACACGTGGTCGGGTATAGCCAGTATGAAATAAAAACAAATATTTACCTGTACTCGATCGTTACCAGTGTCAACTACGTAGATCAGTTGTTGCGAACTGTCAGTTGCTATTCCCTCTGGTGATCTGAACATACCGTCGCGACTACCTTTCTGTCCGATAGACCTCAGGTGTTCGCCCTCTTTAGAAAATACGTGAATACAGTGTTTCCATTTATCTGAAATACATGAGATGTTTATTACACTGTATATCCATTGTATAGGATATTTAATTTTGATGAAATTTTGACCATGGTGACAGCGTCGAAATTGTGTTGGAAGCCATCAAATGCACAAGAGAAATAATGGAACCTCAGTATGTGTGCCATCAGTATTTTTGTAATAAAAATATATATTGGCAATGATATTAACAGCAGTCCCGTAATTACTCCTAAAACATTAAAAATGCTTGAGATAAAAGTGATTTATGATAGTAGTTAAATTGCAGATTTGAACAAACGATGTCTTACTTCCGTAAGTCTTATCTTTAACAATTTTTTGATTGGCCGCTGTACGTTACGCTTTTAATGTATCAGCCGCGATTCTCTAATACATATATAATAATCTAGGGTCGCGATTCTACTGCCGGTCGATGCAGTCGCTTTATAACGATGCGGCGTCTCTAATGCCAAACCTACAATATTTTCGTAGCGTAAGTATACCTACTGCACGAAAATAATTCGAAATGGCGTACCAACCTAAACGCTCCGATACCGTCGTAGTCCACGAGTTCCTTGCCTATGTTCAACTAAAATTGAACGTCATGGACCAGGTGTCTCTGGAGCAGATACTGATGATTAGCTTTACTATCTAAGCGAAGAAGGTGTTAGCAGACTCAGCCGTGACCAAAATCCGTCTTATCATACGTCTCAGGGATGGACGTGGTTAGAAAGATCTGCAAGACAACTTCAGGCTGTTTAAAGAGACCAACCCTGATGATATTCCAACTTTCATCGCGCGTGATCTCAAAAAGCTGTCTCCTGTTACGTTCGATCACGTAGACGTGACCAGATTGTTGCAAGACGTCACCACATTGAAAGCCGAAGTCACCGTCATCCGTTTAAAATTTCAAGAATCGGAACGAACCGCAATAGAGCCGAGTAAAGAAGTCACTATGTTGCGCAACTTAATTGCTAATGTAAGGTTGGCTCCGTCGAAGCCAACCTTACAAGGGAAGACGTTTGCGGATGTTGCCCGAAAATCTTCACGTCCGGCACCCTCTTGCGGTCGGAAACGAAAGAATGTGGGCATAAAATCAATTCATGTGGTAACCCGAAACAAGGTGGAAGGAAACGATAATGACGGATTTGCTCTTGTTGAGAAACAGAAACAGAAACTTTTTTATTCAATATAGATTATAAATAATACTTATTGAAAGTCACTATTTTGTTTAATTACCACTGGTTCGAAAAAACCTCTGTCCTGGGAAGAAACACCAAGAAACCCAGCGGGACTTTTTTTTAATTAATAGCTTACAATCATGTATGTTATACAATTAACAACACAACAAATTAGAAATAGCTTGGAAACGATCACCTCATTCCCAGGGGTTATTATCATCCATAAATTCCTTAATATTATATTAATCCTTTTTATTTGAACTTTGAGTAGGTCAAATTTTGTATATTTTATTATTTTGTTCCTATTATTTACAGAATAAATATTACTTATTTTTGTAAAACTACTTTTATTTTTGTGTACGTACATTAAATTTTCACAAATGTATTGAGAGGCCAAAGTAAATATATAAGGCTTCAAATCATAAATTGAACTTATGGATCTCTTCTGTAAAACAAATATAATTTCAGTGTCAGCCGCGTGTCCCCATAGCAAAATATCATACGACATTATGCTATGGAAATAGCTAAAGTAAACAAGTCCAGCTGTTTCAACACTGATAACACTGGTAAAATTACAAAGATTAAGAAGCATATGTTGCAGAACTAAGTCTGCTTGCTAGTTTTGATATATGGGGGCTCCATTGAAGCTTGCGTCTAGTGTGATAGAAAAATGGTGGTATCTACAAGACTCAGTTTCTCCCCATTTAAAATAACACTAGTATTTAATTGTTTGACTTTTGGAGTCATGAATTTCATACATTTCGTTTTGGTGCCATTTAAATGCAAATTATTAACATTGAACCAATTTACTAATTTAGATATAGCATTATTTACTTCGTCATATTTTAATAATTGTCGACTTAATTTGAAAATCAAAGACGTATCATCTGCAAATAATACTATATCATGGTTATCCCCTACTATGTAAGGTAAGTCATTAATGTATACAACAAACAAAAAGGGGCCGAGAATTGAGCCTTGAGGCACGCCCATTTGCATTCTCTTACTTAAATATGAAATAATTAATTTAAGAGCATCACTTCTTACACCGTAGTGTTAAAGTTTCCTGATTAATGTTTCATGGTGAACACAATCGAAGGCCTTGGATAGGTCACAAAATATACCCAAAGCATCCTGTGAATTCTCCCATGCATTAAAGATATATTTAATCAGCTCAACACCGGCATCGGATTTCGAGCGACCCCTTGTGAAGCCAAATTGATTTTTATGAAGTAAATTATTTATATTATAGAAATTTAACATTTGATCAAGAATAATTTTTTTTCAAAAATCTTACTAAGTGTTGGTAGTACAGAAATAAGACTAAAATTGGCGGAGTCTAATAATGTACTACCAGATTTAAATAAAGGTATTACTTTACTATGCTTTATTAAATCAGGAAACACCACATTCGATACTAGTATTAAAAATAATCGCTAGATGAGGCACGATTGTATCTATTATAGACGCAATAACTTTAACGGATATTCCCCACAGATCTGCAGTTTTCTTAATGAGATGAGACGTCGGTCGAGACCCGTCTGTAACCAGCACGGGATCGCCAAAATAAACGCAAGTACAACTCTGCGTGTTGCGGAGCCCACCATACAGCTCTACATTTCCCGTCTTGCGTTTCTTGGAATAACGAAACCGATGCTCCATAGAGGATCCGATCTTTTTACATTTGCAGCGTGAGTGCCTGAAGTCTAATAGGTCAAAGCAACCTTAAATCTTACGTACTCCAGGTTCCTGCAGAATACAAAGAGACATTCCTCGCTCCCGATTTCTGGCTATCCGGGGTAGTGTTTCGCCGAAACAGGGATGCGCCAAATAAGAAAGTTCCCTAAATAGTGTTATGTTTATGTTTTATATATATTTTGGATTAAGGTATGTGTGTATATACGAGTATTGCTATGGGCCAATGTTGTTAATTTTTAAGTACTTGATGCATGAAATAAAGTTGTTATTATGTGGGATATTTATATAGTTTTCTCATCTGGTCGGGCTGTATGAATATATTATTATGTGTATCTGTATAGTTTTCTCATCTGGTTCGGCTGTATAAATATAAAATTGTAAATGAAAACGATAAACATACTTAAATATCAACAAATTAAAATAAATACATAAATAAATAAAAACCCAACCAGACGGAAGCCCTCGGCAGGGGAAACCAAACGGCCGAGTGTTAGGGGGAAAGGGAAAGAAACCGGCGGACGATGCGGGTGGTATCGAGGAGCACCGCCTCCTGCATTTGAGCTTGGAGCGGTCCGTCACGGAGTCCCAGTCGCCTCAGATGACCCGAGTGGCTGACTGGGATTAACCCGTTCGCAGAAACGACTACAGGTATAATTTCGGTCGGCAGTCCACCCCTCATGTCGGTCACCTCGTGAGCCAGGTCCAGATATTTTGTTCGCTTATCTGTTTCACCTTTCACGAAGTTCTCATCATACGGAATGGTAATATCGATTAAAAATATCCTTGACTGTGCCCGGTCCATCAGCACAATATCTGGCTTATTCGCAAGAATGGTCCTATCTGTGATGATGGCCCGGTCCCAGTAGAGCCTGGCGCGGTCATTTTCGAGCACGGCTTCCGGCATGTAATAAGGAGTTTCCGATCCACGAGACCGTATTTCAGAGCGAGCTCCTGGTGTAGAATCCTGGCTACTAGGTTGCGCCTATGCAAGTACTCAGAGTTAGAAAGCGCTGAACAACCGGAGATGACATGCCTAAGTGATTCACCGGGATGGCGACAAGCTCGACAAATGTTGGCGGTGCCATCCCTTAGGATGTATCTCTGATAGTTGTTGGTCTTAATAACCTGATCCTGTATTGCACAGACAAAACCCTCGGTTTCCCCAAAGAGGTCACCAAAACGTAGCCAGTGGAGGGAGGCAACTATGTTTACGAAAGGCTCATGTAGAGCCTTGTAGAACCTCCCGTGGAGCTCCTTCTCCTTCCATCCGGTCTCCCGGTCGGAAATGCTCTATACTGCCGGGTCTTACCATTGCTCGTTGGCTAAGGATAGAAGGGTAAGTCCTTTATCACAAAAAAGAACGTCTCTATAGAATGGATCATCCGCTCTCGTCAGAAAGTAATTACGGAGGCTGCACACTTCGCGATTATGCATGGTAAGCGCGCTTAAAAATCGCGCCCACCATGTTTCCGCGGCACGTACAGCCTCATTACTGACGATTTCAGATGATGCATTCTGTGGGACGACATAATAGTGCGCGGACTTTTCTATCCAGAGCGTTTAGTTCGGTCTGAGTCCACCTGAGTATGCCAAATGTATACATGAGAACAGGCATGATCCAACCGTTATATGCGTGTGTCTTATTCACGCATGACAAAAGACTGTTAAGCACTTTTGTCAAGCGTGCATAAAACACATCGCAAACTGACTGCCTCATATCCACCTCATCGATACCTATGTTCTGTGACATTCCCAGGTATCGGCATGTTTCAGCCTCGGATAGGGTCTTTATGTTGATGGGCATAGACAAGTCTGGGACAGGCTTGAGTGTTTGTATTGTTGTGTTGTTCACATGAAATATAAAAATATTTTAAAAAATATGCCCACTTAATCAGCTATCAAAAAAGGTAATAATATCATGGTGAAATCAATAAATAATAATAATAAAAGGGTATTTTACTTAACGCAGATGAGAACGGCAAAAAATTATTGCTCTTAGGAGCGAACTTGCACCATTTGATCACTTGGCGTCAGATTGGGTGTAATTCAGAAAACCGACGGCCATTTTAAATTGAGTCGTAGTGACGCTCGTTAGTTAGTTTCTACTATCGCTGCGCAAGCACGTTGTTCGCGCCAAACGCTAATTTCAAGAATTAACGCGAGAGGGCGCTCGGCGCGGTGCATTCATACCGGTTTGACTTTCGGTCGTAGTAGAGCGCGCGCGAGTGCAGTCAGTCGTCTGTCAGCGGTGCTAACGTTAGCACACTGTCATTTTTGTCGGGAACTCGGAATAATTAGGCGCGGACAGTAAATATACGGTCTAGGATTTGTGGCGCGCATTCCTGCTGGAGAGCTTCCCAGGGACTCATTGTGTCTGACTCAGAATCTGCATAAGTGCATTCGGCAATATTAGCTAGTGCGGCCTTTGATATTCTAGACATAACAGTTGCTATGCGAAACGGTAGTGACCTTTGATCTGGAAACTCCGTGTGCGTTTTGTGCGTTAACCTTATACCCAACGAGAGTTAGTGGCTTCTGTAAGTTAGTTAATTGTACGATAGAGTTAATGGACTGTCATCGTGACGAACGAGGAAAGTGACTTGTGGACAACGCCGCGGAAGGTTCCCTCAATTTGGAGCGGTGTCGACGCCCGGGCTGCTGCCGATGGCCAAGGTCTAGGGTCAATCACCATCAGTCACACCCAGATACACATCACATCACCTTATTTCCCTTGCACTACACAACCACATGCGTCCTGACCGACTCCGGAGGGACCAGTCGCCTTGGATATAGGTAAGTAAGCTCCGTCTAATATCCTCCCGGTCGACTGGCCGTAGTATAGAACGCTCCCCCATATAGTTTAGTTTTTTTTTTTTTTTTTTTTTTTTATAGAATAGGGGGCAAACGAGCATGCGGCTCACCTGATGTTAAGTGACTACCGCCGCCCATGAACAACCGCAACACCAGGGGAATTGCAGATGCGTTGCCGGCCTTTTAGAAAGGTGTAAGCTCTTTTCTTGAAGGTTCCTAAGTCGTATCGGTTCGGAAAATTCGCTGGTGGTAATTGATTCCACAAAGAAGTTGTGCGAGGGAGAAAACTTCTTCTAAATCGCACAGTGGTGGACCGCCAATCATCCAGATGGTATGGATGGTAACGCGAGTTTTGTCGCGACGTGCGATGGTGAAATTGAGCGGCTGGAATTAGTCCGAACAATTCCTCAGAGCACTCCCCGTGATAGATGCGATAAAATACGCAAAGAGATGCAACATCTCTACGCAGTGCCAGTGTATCGAGCCGATCGGAAAGAACTCGGTCGTCGACGATTCGAATCGCTCTGCGCTGGATGCGGTCAAGTGGAAGGAGCTGGCACTGGGGTGCCCCGGCCCAGAGATGAGAACAGTATTCCATGTGGGGCCGAACTTGCGCTTTGTAAAGTTGCAAGCGATGTGCCGGCATGAAATACTGTCTCGCTCTGCTGAGCACGCCAAGCTTTTTAGAGGCCAATTTGGCCTTCCCTTCCAAGTGACCACGAAACTGCACGCTATTCGATATGTCGACACCAAGGATTCCGATACTGGCTGAGGCAGCAAGGGGAGTGCCTTGAAACTGAGGAGATACGACAAAGGGGTTCTTTTTAGCGGTAAACGCGCAAACTTGTGTCTTCTGGGGATTGAACTGGACTAGATTTAGTCGGCCCCAATCCGAGACTTTGTTAAGCAAAGACTCGACTTCAGACACAAGTTTGTCCCGGTACTCGGCGACGTTTTCCCGAGAAATATTGGCACGGCCGGTATATAAGGCATCCCCAGTGCTGTCGTCTGCATAGCAATGAATGCTACCAGTTAGCAACATATCATTGATATGCAGGAGAAACAGCGTTGGTGATAGCACGCAGCCTTGTGGAACACCAGCGTTGATAGGCTTGTAATCAGAGCATGCACCGTCTACTACGACCTTGATGCTCCGATCAGCAAGGAAACTGGTGATCCATTTGCACAATTTCTCGGGAAGCCCATAGGAAGGAAGCTTCGAAAGAAGCGCCTTGTGCCAGACCCGATCGAAGGCCTTCGCTATGTCCAAACTAACGGCCAATGCCTCCCCCTTGGACTCTACTGCCTCCGCCCATCTATGAGTTAAGTAAACTAAAAGATCACCTGCTGATCGACCCCGACGAAAACCGTACTGACGGTCACTGATCAGCTGGTGATCCTCAAGGTACCTCATGAGCTGGCAGTTTATAATGGATTCCATTATTTTGGAGAACAAGGAGGTGATGGCGATAGGCCTGTAGTTGGACGGGTCTGAGCGGTCGCCTTTTTTAGGGATCGGGTGGACCAAAGCTGTCTTCCATGAATTCGGGACTACGCCTTGGTAGTAGGAGTACCGGAAAAGACGCGTTAAAACCGGTGCCAACTCCGGAGCACACGTCTTCAGCACAATGGGAGGGACTCCATCGGGCCCACTCGACTTGCTGACGTCCAGGGAGAAGAGTGCTTTGCGAACCGAGCGCTGTGTAAATCGCACATCCGGCATGGAGCACTCACATCGCGGGATGGTCGGCGGTGTGTTCCCCCCGTCATCTAGAGTCGAGTTGGACGCAAAAAGAGAGCACAACAGATCGGCTTTCTCTTTTGCGGCACGGGCCAGTGAGTCGTCCTCTCTGTGCAGAGATGGGAGGGATGGCTGACAGAAGTTCCCTTGGACAGCCTTGGCGAGAGACCAGAATGCACGGGTTCCCGAAGGAAGGCGAACTAGCTTCTCGCCAATTCTGCCGATGTGCTCAGACCTTGCCCTGGCAATGACGCTTTTGAAGGACCTGGAGGCGGAATTATACTTCTTTTTAAGTGCGCTGGTGTTTAAATCCCGAGACGTTAATGCGTCAGCCCAGGCCCGGTAGCACTCCTGCTTATAGCGTGATGCTATTTTACAGGAGCGACCAAACCATGGCTGGGATCTGCCTCCGATGGGCACCACAGAGGATGGAATAAAAAGTTCCATACCCTGAAGTACCACATCAGCAACAGAATCGGCAACAACGCTGGGATCTTCCGGCGAGAAGCAAACCCGCCCCCAAGGGTAGGATGCAAAAAAAGACCGCATCCCGTCCCAATCAGCTGACCTATAGTGCCAAACACGGCGGCAAGCTGTAGATCGCAACTGCGATTGGAGCGTGAGTGGCACTGTGCTCCGGATCAGACAATGGTCCGAAGAGCCCAGAGGGGCATCGACGGAGACCTGATATCCGTCCGGATGAGAGGTCAGCAGAAGGTCCAACAGGGAAGGTACATGGTCTTCCACATCTGGGATCCGCGTAGGCGAAGTAACCAGTTGTGTTAGACCATATGCCAAAGCAAAGTCATAGACAGATCTACCCGCATGATCGGTTGAACGAGAACCAAGCCATTCAGCGTGGTGGGCGTTGAAATCACCGAGTATCACGATCTCTGCGGATGGGACCTGTTGTAGCACGGAGTCTGCAGCCATTTGGACGTGGTCGATGAGTCGGTCTGTGTCGGCATTACCGCTATGGGACCTATAGAGGCACCCGTAGACGCGGGGATGGTCGTCGCTGTCTACGCGCAGCCATAGGATGGACAGGTCCGTACCTTCAAGGCTGCCGAGGCGTCGAAAACAGATGTCCTCTCTGACGTATACACAAACTCCAGCCCGGGGCACAAAGGAGTGTTCCAATTTGTACCCCGGGTAGGAGAGATATGAAGTATCAGCCGGAGAGGACACCTGAGTCTCGGTTAAAAAGAGCAAGGCCGGCTTCGCCGTCTCTAGATGGTAATGGACAGCGTTAAGGTTGGAATGAAGTCCCCTGATGTTGCAAAAATTCACGGATAGCGTGACAGGGGTCGCCTTGGTTGTATTGCTCCGCTTGCCCCGAGCAGCATTAGTCACGAGCGGAATTTTGCCCCCCCCAGAATACGCGGGGCAGCCTGAGCACCCACGCTCAGGAGTGAAGTAGTTTGTTCGTGGATGCTCAGCGAGGGATTCTCCAGGGTTGCTGGTACCCTCCTGGGGTAGTCTTGTATTTAATTCCACTACCATGTTGATGGGGGGGGGGGGGGAATTGGGCCTTAGTGTAATTAGAGAAATTCCACGTGGCCACATTGAGGCCCGACCTACGTCTGCTCGTGAAGTCTTCTGCTCATGGGCCCCAGAGGATTTGATCCTTTAAGGGAGCAGCCGTAGGCCGTAACACACGTGCTTAAACTTCCTTCTAACAAACTCTTATAGTTATTGTTATTATTGCTGTTACCTGTATCTGTTACTGACTGTTCATTGTTACTGTTTTTGTGCGTTGAAGCTAAAATGGCGTCATATTCTAATAAAGAATATGCCCTCATCATGTACTGTTATGTTCAACGTTGCTTTTCTGATTGCCGGCTTCCCTAAGTTTCTGTCTTTGGAGCTACCTATCGACGATTAAGTGAAAGCGGCACTATTCACGGAAATCAAGTGGATACTGGCAGACCCGTTTCGACTTCCTTCTAACGACACCCACGGGATGATATGGGGTAGTGGATAGTCTTACACCGCCACTACACTACTCGAAACAGGTGATGCGCAGCAGCATCTTCCTGATAACAATTCAAAATAATTAAAAACTGCGGTTGTCAATCCGGGTGCCAAGCGTGGCAACAATACCAAAACGCTCTTATGAGGTAATGTATGGGGGAGGCCGGATGTTCAGCAGTAGATTTTTATAGGCTGTAGCTATTGATGAGCAAGAGAAAAACAAATTGATATATATATATATATATATCAATTTCTTTTTCTCTTGCTCATCAATAGCTGGGCGAACTAATATCGTTAGTTTCTAAACATGTAGGCTAGGTGTGGGAACCAACTATTCAGTCTAAATCTCTAGGCCAGAATTAAATAAAATACACACAAATATTTGTAAGTTCTATTAATAATTGCTGTATTTGTTTAATGGCACCTAAATTAGTCAGTACAAAGATTAATATTTTGATTTATGTCTATTTTTGTACTCGTATCGATATCTTTGCATAATATGTCTCGTTCGTATTGTCGGATTTCGCTGTCATGGATGTTGTACATCAATACAATTTTCTAAAAATAAAATTAGTTATTCATCTAACTTATATCTACCGTAACAAGGTTAACACTGACTGATCGCCTAGGTTAGGTGAAATTCTTATATTTCAGAAACAATTATTAGAAAGGTACTTATAACATAGCCACGTAGCTTCGGTAAGGAAGGTAATAAAATATCTACTACTGGAATAAACCCTAATACTAAATCTAAAATGCATATATAAAGTCACGTTATAAGTCGTTCTAATATTTCAAGTAGTTATCCAACTTTGACAAAGTCACGATGATTTTTCATTGGGACTTTTTGGTAACCGGAACGACGGTCACGGTAATTTAAAAATAACACTTTTCTCTAAGTCTAGTCGCCTCTTACGAGACCCACGGGATGATATGGATATTCATACAACGCCCCTACACGGTAATTGATAACTTCTAATGCCCGAGCTACACTAACGAGAAATGCCGTTAAATATCGCGTTAATGGGCGTTGAATGTAGGTGTGGCCACCACTTAACGCGATAATTCTACAACGGCAAGAACAATGCCGTTTCCCGTTGAACGATAACTCGGGTGTCGGTACATCAAAGAGATTTACGCACGAATTAACGCGTTGAAGCGGCCACACTACGTTTGTCTCATTGTGCACGGTGCGCGCAACGGAGTCGCACGTATGGCTACGATAGAGTGGAATAATGAAAAGTTATTACGTTTCTTGAGATTCTGCAAGAGCCATGCTTAGGCAATGATAAAATATATTCATATAATAAAAATTTACACTCATCAAACATAGTGTAGCAACGTCAACGTTCATCTTGCTTGAAATTCAAGGAATATTAACGTAAAGTGACCATACGTCCCGTTTTGAACGGGACTGTCCCTTTTCTCGGTCACCTGTCCCGTTGTCCCCAAACAAAGCTCCGGGACGCAAAATAGTCCCGTTGTCCTAAACCGCGAGAAATTTTAAAACTATGAAGTTCGTCAGACACGAACGGTGCGAGGGCGGGACCGACCAAAATATAACCGAATGGGATAATTTCAAAGTTTTGGCAGAAATTCGTTGGGTGATTCAAACATTTCTCACCAACATTCTCAACATAAATTCTCTTGCATTTTAATCGAATATATTTTATGTATACCTGATACAAATGCTTCAGTAGAAAAAGTATTTTTCTATTATGAATAAATTGTGGACGTCTGAAAAAAAATCACTTACAGGTTCCAGTTCTAAAGGTGATGTTGATAACAAAAATCAATATAAAAAGAACTTGCCCTTATTTAAAATCATCACCAATTTTATTAAAGCAAATTTGTTCCACTGACAAATATAAATATAATTAAAAAATATGTTGCATTTAATAATTACTGTCTGAGGAACTTTGCTTTAATGAAGCTGGTGAACTGGTGATTAATTTTTATTTTTCACAATTTGTTAAAATAAAAATAATTATAATTAATGTGATTATAATTATAGTGAACACTAATTGTATAAAGTCACAGTTTTTAAATAAATAACATAATTTTTTTTAATGTTAACTTGCTAACTGAGGAGTATAAACAAACCCATGTCCCGTTTTGAGTTAATAAATAAATGGTCAGTTTACTTTAACGCCGTTCAACGGCATTGAAATTGAAATGACGTTGACCGACCCAAGCGTGGCCACTCAGTTTATCGCGTTAAAATTAAGGCAATAATTGTTGCGTTTTTGGGCATTGACGTTTCTCGTTACTGTGGCCCCAGCATAAAAACATTTTATTTAATGGACAACGTCTTGCAATTGTTGTTTCTATAGCGCTCACTTGATCTTCACACAAATAATGCGATGTTTTAATTGTTGATAATTTTTTATTTTTGGATAAGAGCATAGTAATGAGTCATTACTATTTCTTATCCAAATTATGTAAATATAACTTAAATAAATATAACTTAGAGTCATTACTAAATACCCTAAGTTATATTTACCTTTAAAAAAAATATTGTCTATGGCCTGACCTACTATAATACTCTTTGGCTTGACCATAGGTTTGACTAATTTGGTGTTGGTTAAGCTGAGAACAAATTATCGGACGCGTCCGTCAGCCGCGGCTGACAGACGCAGCTTATTTGAATCTAGCCAGTACATTTAATACTACACTGTGCAAACTATCGGTCGTAAGACGCGGACGTGCCCTTGGGTCGTCCTTGGGCGTTCAGACGTCCGAACAGAATCTAGCCGGCTGGATATTTGTGCGTCCTCGGACGGTGTGCACAGGCCACGGGACGCGTCCGCGGTAGTCTTGGGCATAGTCGGTCGCCATTGGGAGCGCTCAATTTAGTTCGAAGTGCTATAGCGAACTAGTTCGCTCATTTAGTTCGTTAGTTCCTTTTTTAATTTTTCAGTACAGCTAATTAAAAAGGATGAGTTTATTGAGTGTCAGTAAATAAAAAGTAATTGAATTTACTTTAAAAAATATTAATGGTTTAATTAGTATGTAATACTAATTAAACCATTAATATTTTTTACTATAATAATAATAATATACTACATAATATATAATATATGCAAGACACTTATCAAGAACTATTTGATGATATGGAAATTAAAGTAAAATAAAATAAATGAAACTAAACATATTTTATATTTTTAAAGTGTATGAATTAATGAAAATAACACAACTGCAATTTATAGATTACATGTCGCTAATTAATATATAACAAGCCTCAATATAACGAATTCCCCGATTAAAAGAATTTTTCGAAGTCCCCTAGAACTGTAACTATAATTCTACATTACGAATAGATTTTATCAAACACATCTTTATAACGAATTTTAATCATTGCAAAATATATATAAAAGGTATTATTTACCTCTATTTAACCAATTTTTTCAACTTGAAATCTTGACATAACATCCTATTACCTAATTATTCCCACTTAATTCCACAATAAATTATGTCCTGACAGGTTCAGACACGTACACGACAGGCAGATGACTATTTACGTAATGTTGGGATTAATAAACAAGTTTTCTTACCTTGTTAAAACGAATCGTAGTTCCACCTAACCTCTATATAAGAAACCTCATTATAACGAATCACTTGGTATAATAACGAATACTTTCTAATTCCATTCAGTTTCGTTTATATTTAGGTTGCACTGTATTCGAGTATTTATTAAAATTAGTAGAAACAGAAAAGTAAAATTTTAATTTTAAATAAACTTACCGTAAAATCAAATTGAGAACTATACGGTATTTATGTACTGTTTACTATCACTTTTATATTAATATTATGAGCCAGCAATATTTGTTATTTGTTGTGAATTGTGCACTAATAAAACTTTTACTATAGACTATAAATTATATATTTTAATAAGAAACTCTGGTAAGAACAGTAAGAGTAAAAATAAATCAGTCGATTAGCCATGGAGCGCCACTCCATAATAGAGCGGACGCCAGAAAAATAAATATTTAAAGAACTAAGAGCGAGATTGTCGACGAACTAGTTCGCATAGTTCACCTAAAAGAGCGTTCTTCCCACTTAGGTCGTTCGCGAACTACCCAAGACTAGTCCGCGGACGTTTCGAGCGTCACAAACGAACCGACCGCGCTCGCGACATGTCAGACGAAGAAAATTTAATTGAATGTGTTCGTGGCCACATAAATGCTACTTTAAAACAGGAAGTGTGGGAGCAAATTGCTGCTGAATTAAACATCATTTTCAATCAGACTAAGCAGAAAATTAAGTTGGTTTTCATTAATTCTTAAGTACATTTTGTAACGTTTATCATCTTTTTGTAAGTCTGGATACAATGTATGAAATTCATCATACTCGAGTTGTTTTACATTAATATCATGGACCCAAACACTCCTTTTCACTTTTTTTTTTGGAGGACAACATAAGGCAGCTGCTGCTAGCTCTATAAATTCGTCCTCGCTGTCGCTGCTTGTCGTGTTTCTCGATTGAAACACCTTTATAGAATGACTGAAGTGAGGCGTCCGAAGCTACCGTGCACACCGCTAAGCCGCGACTGTCAGCCGCGGCTGACGGACGCGTCCGATAATTTGTTCTCAGCTTTAATGTCGACGCCTGAGTGGATTTTTACTTTATTTCAGAATCTTAAATAAGTTAACATACGGCGTAAAATCCGTAAAACTTAGTTTCATTTAAATGTGTTGTGTTCGCGTAAACATAAGAAATAATTATATATTGCTTTTTTCAATGGAGTTTAGTAGATATTGCTTGTAATAAAATGTATACCCTATACAAATAAATAAAATTGAAGTGTCTGTTTGTAATGTTAAAATAACAGCTTATAACTAAATGCATATAAAAGTATATACGACACTTATAACAAAAAACAATTTTTAAAATTTTTGTCTGTCTGCCTGTCGGTCTGTCTATCTGTCTGTTTGTTCCGGCTAATCTCCCAAATGGCTGGACCGATTTTGACGGAACCTTCATTGGCAGCTAGCTGATATTATAAGGAGTAACTTAGGCTACTTTTCAGGTTTCAGTGCAAAAAAATAATTCAAAAGCTGATATTATAAGGAGTAACATAGGCTACTTTTCAGGGAGCCGCGCAAAAACAAATATCAAAAGCTGATATAATAAGGAGTAACTTAGGCTACTTTTCAGGGTTTCGCGCAAAAAAATGAAAAGCTGATATTATAAGGAGTAACTTAGGCTACTTTTCAGGGTTTCGCACAAAAAAATGAAAAGCTGATATTATAAGGAGTAACTTAGGCTACTTTTCAGGGATCCGCGCAAAAAAAAAATCAAAAGCTGATATTATAAGGAGTAACTTAGGCTACCTTTCAGGGTTCCGCGCAAAAAAAAGAAAAGCTGATATAATAAGGAGTAACTTAGGCTACTTTTCAGGGTTTCGCGCAAAAAAATGAAAAGCTGATATTATAAGGAGTAACTTAGGCTACTATACAGGGTTCCGCGCAAAAAAATGAAAAGCTGATATAATAAGGAGTAACTTAGACTACTTTTCAGGGTTCCGTGCAAAAAAAAATTAAAAGCTGATATAATAAGGAGTAACTTAGGCTACTTTTCAGGGTTTCGCGCAAAAAAATGAAAAGCTGATATTATAAGGAGTAACTTAGGCTACTTTTCAGGGATCCGCGCAAAAAAAAATGAAAAGCTGATATTATAAGGAGTAACTTAGGCTACCTTTCAGGGTTCCGCGCAAAAAAAAGAAAAGCTGATATAATAAGGAGTAACTTAGGCTACTTTTCAGGGTTTCGCGCAAAAAAATGAAAAGCTGATATTATAAGGAGTAACTTAGGCTACTTTACAGGGTTCCGCGCAAAAAAATGAAAAGCTGATATAATAAGGAGTAACTTAGACTACTTTTCAGGGTTCCGTGCAAAAAAAAATGAAAAGCTGATATAATAAGGAGTAACTTAGGCTACTTTTCAGGGTTTCGCGCAAAAAAATGATAAGCTGATATTATAAGGAGTAACTTAGGCTACTTTTCATGGTTCCGTGCAAAAAATGAAAAGCTGATATAATAATGAGTAACCTAGGCTACTTTTCAGGGTTTCGCGCAAAAAAAAAATGAAAAGCTGATGTTATAAGGAGTAACTTAGGCTACTTTTCAGGGTTTCGCGCAAAAAAAAAAAGAAAAGCTGATATTATAAGGAGTAACTTAGGCTACTTTTCAGGGTTCCGCCCAAAAAAATGAAAAGCTGATATTATAAGGAGTAGCTTAGGCTACTTTTCAGGGTTCCGCGTAAAAAAATCAAAAGCTGATATCATAAGGAGTAACTTAGGCTACTTTTCAGGGATCCGCGCAAAAAAAAGAAAAGCTGATATAATAAGGAGTAACTTAGGCTACTTTTCAGGGTTTCGCGCAAAAAAATGAAAAGCTGATATTATAAGGAGTAACTTAGGCTACTTTACAGGGTTCCGCGCAAAAAAATGAAAAGCTGATATAATAAGGAGTAACTTAGACTACTTTTCAGGGTTCCGTGCAAAAAAATGAAAAGCTGATATAATAAGGAGTAACTTAGGCTACTTTTCAGGGTTTCGCGCAAAAAAATGAAAAGCTGATATTATAAGGAGTAACTTAGGCTACTTTTCATGGTTCCGTGCAAAAAATGAAAAGCTGATATTATAAGGAGTAGCTTAGGCTACTTTTCAGGGTTCCGCGTAAAAAAATCAAAAGCTGATATCATAAGGAGTAACTTAGGCTACTTTTCAGGGATCCGCGCAAAAAAAATCAAAAGCTGATATTATAAGGAGTAACTTAGGCTACTTTTCAGGGTTCCGCGCAAAAAAAAGAAAAGCTGATATAATAAGGAGTAACTTAGGCTACTTTTCAGGGTTTCGCGCAAAAAAATGATAAGCTGATATTATAAGGAGTAACTTAGGCTACTTTTCATGGTTCCGTGCAAAAAATGAAAAGCTGATATAATAATGAGTAACCTAGGCTACTTTTCAGGGTTTCGCGCAAAAGAAAAATGAAAAGCTGATGTTATAAGGAGTAACTTAGGCTACTTTTCAGGGTTTCGCGCAAAAAAAAAATGAAAAGCTGATATTATAAGGAGTAACTTAGGCTACTTTTCAGGGTTCCGCCCAAAAAAATGAAAAGCTGATATAATAAGGAGTAACTTAGGCTACTTTTCAGGGTTCCGCGCAAAAAAAAGAAAAGCTGATATAATAAGGAGTAACTTAGGCTACTTTTCAGGGTTTCGCGCAAAAAAATGAAAAGCTGATATTATAAGGAGTAACTTAGGCTACTTTACAGGGTTCCGCGCAAAAAAATGAAAAGCTGATATAATAAGGAGTAACTTAGACTACTTTTCAGGGTTCCGTGCAAAAAAATGAAAAGCTGATATAATAAGGAGTAACTTAGGCTACTTTTCAGGGTTTCGCGCAAAAAAATGAAAAGCTGATATTATAAGGAGTAACTTAGGCTACTTTTCATGGTTCCGTGCAAAAAATGAAAAGCTGATATTATAAGGAGTAGCTTAGGCTACTTTTCAGGGTTCCGCGTAAAAAAATCAAAAGCTGATATCATAAGGAGTAACTTAGGCTACTTTTCAAGGATCCGCGCAAAAAAAAATCAAAAGCTGATATTATAAGGAGTAACTTAGGCTACTTTTCAGGGTTCCGCGCAAAAAAAAGAAAAGCTGATATAATAAGGAGTAACTTAGGCTACTTTTCAGGGTTTCGCGCAAAAAAATGAAAAGCTGCTATTATAAGGAGTAACTTAGGCTACTTTACAGGGTTCCGCGGAAAAAAATGAAAAGCTGATATAATAAGGAGTAACTTAGACTACTTTTCAGGGTTCCGTGCAAAAAAAAATGAAAAGCTGATATAATAAGGAGTAACTTAGGCTACTTTTCAGGGTTTCGCGCAAAAAAATGAAAAGCTGATATTATAAGGAGTAACTTAGGCTACTTTACAGGGTTCCGCGCAAAAAAATGAAAAGCTGATATAATAAGGAGTAACTTAGGCTACTTTTCAGGGTTTCGCGCAAAAAAATGAAAAGCTGATATTATAAGGAGTAACTTAGGCTACTTCTCATGGTTCCGTGCAAAAAATGAAAAGCTGATGTAATAATGAGTAACCTAGGCTACTTTTCAGGGTTTCGCGCAAAAAAAAAATGAAAAGCTGATGTTATAAGGAGTAACTTAGGCTACTTTTCAGGGTTTCGCGCAGAAAAAAATGAAAAGCTGATATTATAAGGAGTAACTTAGGCTACTTTTTAGGGTTCCGCCCAAAAAAATGAAAAGCTGATATTATAAGGAGTAGCTTCGGCTACTTTTCAGTGTTCCGCGTAAAAAAATCAAAAGCTGATATCATAAGGAGTAACTTGGCTACTTTTCAGGGTTCCGCGCAAAAAAATCAAAATCCTTGAAATCCAACCGTAATAAATTCCAAGCGGGCGAAGTCGTGGGGAACAGGTAGTGTATAATAAAGTAATGACTGCCTCGTTGGTCTAGTGTTCGTAAATGCGAATCTTCTCCTCATGATCAAGAAGTAGGGTCCAGTAGGGTTCGAATCCCGGGTCAGGCCAAATCTTTTATTGGGTTTTGCTGTCAAGAATTTCTCAGATGCAGCCCAGAGTCAGGAAGTTGGCGGTGTTTCACCCCCTGCGCTTAATCTTTCTCTGGTCATGTCGGATTGCCGTCCCATCGGACTATTAGTGTTGAGGAATAGAAAATGCACCTGTGCTTGCGCATTCTTTTTAGGGTTCCGTACCTCAAAAGGAAAAAACGGAACCCTTATAGGATCACTTTGTTGTCCGTCTGTCTGTCTGTCTGTCTGTCAAGACCCTTTTTCTCAGGAACGCGTGGAGGTATTAAGCTGAAATTCATAATCAAATACTCAAGTCTACAGTCCCTTAGAGCAGTGAAAATATCAAAATTCTAAGCCAACGCAATCAAAAGAATTTCAATTTGCAATTTTCGGCATTCGCAAGGGAATCAAAACCTACAGGGTACTTCTCGTGAACTCAGAATCTTGAAATTTGGTACGAAGCAACGTTTTATAGCACAGATAAAGGAAAAATTGCGAAAAGTATAAATTTTTAGTTACATCATATAATAAAAATATTTTTACCTACAGATTTGTTCGGAACCCGCGGTGCGCGAGTCCGACACGCACTTTGCCGGTTTTTTTAGAGAATAAAGGTGACAAACGAGCACACAGTCCACCTGATAGTAAGTGGTTGCTGTGGCCCATAGACATCTACGTCTATCCTCGCTTGCGAATCAAAATGCAGATGCGTTGTCACCCGTAAGGACTGAGATAGAATGCCTCTTTTCCAGTAAAAAGGGTTTCCGGTTCGCTACATTCACCATACCAAACATAGCAGTTTTAAGCTGCTATTTTACGCTGGTATTCTGTGAGAGCGTGGTCCTTCCCCGGTCGAGCCGACCCGTTCGTGGTACAACTATACTATTAGTATAGCTGCAGCATGGCTCTACCACGTATTAAACACTTGCATACACTTGGGCACTATAATCCCGTCCCGCTCAGATGGCTAGACTCCGTTGTGACTGGCCGCCGTGACTGAAATACGGTCTGGAGAACATTATTATTATTGTTAATAAATTTAATCAATGTTTCATGCGAAAAATCGTTAGAGAACGAGCATAATCACAATAAAGACACACGAAATCTCAACTTGCGTTTTAGCACAAATGTTGGCTCCAGTAGGATTTGATCTGGCTAGCAGAACTACATCACATTAATGCCCACTGCCAACCAATTCCTTCCACTTGACTGCATTCAGCAAAGAGGGGCTTGAATCCTCGACGACCTAGTTCTTTCTGGTCGGCTCGATTCACTGGCGTTGCGAAGAGATTGTCCATCCCTTTGCATTTTCTATCGCCTTTACCACGGGGAGTGCCTCAGAGGAATTGTTGGGATTAATTCCAGCTGCCAAATTTCACCAACACTTTGTGAAATCGTTTACCACCGGCGATTTTTCCGGACCGATACGACTTAGGAACATTCAAGAAACAAGGTTACTCCTTTTTAAAAGG
This sequence comes from Parnassius mnemosyne, assembly GCA_963668995.1. Classification (NCBI taxonomy): domain Eukaryota; kingdom Metazoa; phylum Arthropoda; class Insecta; order Lepidoptera; family Papilionidae; genus Parnassius; species Parnassius mnemosyne. The sequence continues at coordinate 21,977,002 of CAVLGL010000068.1, read as the reverse complement.
CTGACAAAGCACCTGCAATTCCCCTGGTGTTACAGTTGTTCATCGGCGGCGGTCAACACTTTCCATTAGGTAAGCCGAATGCTCGTTTTCCCGCACTTGTATAAAAAAAAATTGTAAATTAAGATAGCAAATCATCACCTGTTACGTAAATCTCGCCTAGGTTCTCCAAAAACGCTATGTGGACTGGGCACAACATTTCCTCACAGGTGAGACGCATGACTATCTTTGCTTGGGATCGCTCCACCACTAAAATGCTATGGCTATCCTTCGCGCAGATGTACAGGTGTTCATTCCAAGGCCCGATACCAATACCGCAGGGCCTGGCCGTCTTTCGCCAAACGTAGTATGGTGTAAAGTTGCGCGACCTGCAATATATGTTTTTTTTTTAAATTTTGTTAATACACATAAATTACACGTAAACTATCCACTGCGGGACATGAGCCTCTGGCCACATTTTGGAGCACTTACCATGACGACCATGTCAGTCTAATTAGCGGTTGAATAAACCAACATTTCGCATGTTTGACGCTGCTCCTGGTTGCAGTCACATTGCTGATTAAAAGCCAAGTCTCTGGCTGACTCCCTCTTACCTCATAAGATGCATCCAAATTTCACAGATTGCAAAAAGAAGAACATAGTGATGGGTTGCTACAATTACAGAATAACTGTGATATCTAGAGTATTAACCTTAGAGAAAAACAAAGTTCACTTTGGTTTGCAGCAGCGAATAGGCTACTGACGCAGCAACAAACTAATAAGAAGTTCTAGCGCTGACTCCATACTACCACAGCACTGATACTCTGTCGGAGCCACTTAGGAAACTCGATGGCAATCGCTGGTCATAATATCAATAATCCATTACAGCCTAAAAAATCCACTGCTGAACATAGGCGTCCCCCATAGATTGCCTCATAGGGGAGATCTTTGCTATTGTTGCTGCTACACTTGGTAGGCGGGTTGGCAACCGCAGATTTATTATTTTATGTTGTTACCAGGAAGATGCTGCTGCCCATCTCGTGTGTCAGTTTCCCTCTGTCGCCTCTTACGGCACCCACGGGTAATAACCGTGTAGTGGCGGTGTAAGAATATCCACTACCCCAACATCAATATAGTTTAACACAATCGCTATGCAAAGTTTACATAAAATCTATAACTATAATATTTTTACTTTACGTTCTTCATTACATTTTTTCATTACTTACATTAAACTTCTCTATGCTACATGCTAGTTTATTTGTATAATCTACTCTGTGATGCTACGTCTGTAGGAGGGGCGTGGTAAGAAATTTGTTTGTTTGATGTGCAGTAGAGCATTACCAATTGAAGGCTTTTCACTCACTAACTCATCAGTCTAACGAGGAGAGCATATGCATATCCTCCAAGTAAATATATTAATTATATTTTTAGAAAAGAAAGCCTAGTATGTCCAACAGTAAGACTTAAAAACGCAGTTAATGTGATGTCATATTATGAGATGGTACATATGTTCTTTTATTATTATTTGTTTACTCTTTATTATATGTACGAGTTACGGTGTCTATTACTTACGATGGGATAAAATATTTGGAATCTATACAAAATGGCTTAAAGTCTTGATTTTTGAGTTTACCTGTAATACAGTACTAGACTTTCCTCGCTCTCTAATGGATTATTTTGCTTAGCAGCTTCTGGCAACGGGTCATCGGACTCCGCGTCTAAAGGCGTCGCCGTTTCCAATTCTATGCAGAAGTTTTCCTTATCGAACACATAGCTGTTCGAGTCCCATTTAGATACGTCAGTAAGTAATTGTAATGCGTTTTGATGTATGTTTAAAAACGTCATTACCTGAAAAATTCATAATACGATTTTCATCATACTCTTTTTATGGGGGCCATAGAATACCATAATATAGTATTCTATGCCCCCATAGAAAGAGTAACAGCATAGAATACTATATCATAGTATTCTATGATGGGGGCGATCGTCAGAAGTTATTATAATATCACCGTCAAAGCCGTTAACACTACCGATTAGACTTTCTACTCATTCGAGAATTAAATTATGCAATGAAACATTGGTGAGGTGACAAACGGGCACACAGTCCACCAGATGGTAAGTGGATCATAGAGATCTATAATTTTCCTAGATTACCAATCAAATGCAAATGCGTATCAACGCCTAAGGTTACCGAATACATTGTCGTTTTTTCCGCAGAAAGTTGTCCTTCCTCGTTCAAGTCCACCTATTTAGGCTACTTTTCTAGATACCAGTAGTGTGCCATCCAAGTTCGGAAAAGTAAATGTCAACGCATCGGCACGTGTATATATTTACACAAACCATTTCATGGCACTTTCGAACCACCCATAACTAAAAAGCTATCGTACATATTTATTCCCTATTACAAATGAATACAAAGGGCGGACTTAATGCCATGAGGCATTCTATACACTTCTTCGGCAACTCTATTTTTATATTGCGGATGTTTAGCAATCCAGAGGCACTTGTTTCGCTGATATTTTCTAACTGGCTAAAGTTTGTTTGCCATTTTCAAGCACTTTCTGGACATCAAAGATTATATACTTACACTCTTTTACATTACGAAAATAGTGGCATTTCGTGACGTGTTTACAAAAATTAGTTGCAAAAAATTAGTTTTATCAAAAAACCTCAAAACTACGCGTGATGTGAAAGTATTTTGGTTTAGTTAAATTAAATAATTACTAAATTATGATTATTTTTAACTACTATAATAATATATTGCTTGACTACTATCCCACCTAATGGTAAGTGCTTAGTTTAGTAAAAGCATATTGTGCAGTCTCGCCTTGAAGACACTCCACATTGTAATCGGATGGAAAGACAGCAGACGCTGGCAGTAATCTATGCGTAAAATTGTTCATTAGATTAAAGTCATTAAACTAATTAAATGCCACTAATTTCTTAACTTTTTCGCCGTTTAAAGGGACATCAGAAGACAAAGCGACAGCTAAAATCTGAATAAGAATGGTGAGTTATAAAAAATCATAATGATATCTTCAATTCGTTTCTAACGTAAGTGTTGTCATTTAGGTTAAAATTCGGCATGCAACTAACCTTCTCATTATCATCGAGAGCTTCTTTCGAAGTCATTGCTCGAGTAGCTACTTCTCGAGCTTCTCGCAACGATGATTGAAGTGTGAGTGCGGACATTTCCCCTGTTTTCTGCAGCTCAGACATTTCTCGTAGGAGATTGACCTTGGCCTCAAGAATTGCATTAATTTTCTCTTCAGCAACCATGTTTATTTGTTCTGTTATGCGTTCACAACGATCCTAAAATCATTACTTTTCTCATTAAGCGATTTTAACTAAGAAACTGCTTTCTGAATGCCAGTTTAGGGCCGGCCACATACATACGGAATTCTGTTTCGCGATGCCGTTTCGATATTCCGATTCGGAATTCCGAACGCTGCAAGTCCATATAAAATATATCCCGTCACACACGTACGGTTGTTTTCCCTTCGAAATTTTGCAGGCAAAACGGGATTCCGTATGTGTGTGGCCGACCCGTTCGGAATTTCGTAACGGAATCTATAAACGGAATTCCGTATGTATGTGGCAGGCCATAGTAACTACAATAAGCCTGGTCACATGAATTATGTCTTATCTCTTAAATTTCGAAGACACTTGAGAAAAACTTACTAATTACCCGTTTCAACAAATTACTTCCACCCATTCATCTATTACAGACTATAAAAGTCCACTGCTGAACATAGGCCTCCCCTATATTCAGCAGTGGCTGCAGCAGGCGAGCGGCTTGGCAACCGCAGTTTTTTATTATTTGGAGTTGTTATCAGGAAGATGCTGCTGCCCATCTCCTGTTTCATTTTCCCTCTGTCGCCTCTTACTACATTCACGGGACGATATGGGGTAGTGGATATTCTTACACCGCCACTAGACGGCTAACAAATTACTTAGTGAAATATTATTTATGCGTGGCCTCCGATAGACGGCCATCCCGTAAAGTATTGTTAAGGGTGCCAGACATTTCGTATGGCGACTGCCAATCCGCCTGCTATGTAAGGCATTTAAGGCAGATCATTCCTACATTGGGAGGAGTCGGCAATCAGAGTTGGCAGCAGTGGGCAATCACAGGCTGATAAAGGAAATATGTATTTGATTCTTAATCAAAAAGTAATGACTACGTCGCAGGAGATTTTGTTGTTTAAATAAATTTTGTCTTTACGTTTTTCAATAACATAGATTATACAACACCACACGTGCACCTGATTGTAAATAGTAGCATGGTTAACCTTTAGTCAACTGTAAACAAACAGATTATAAATGCGACGTTTTCACCATGAGCACTAAGGTGAATTGCCTCTGAGCCTGTAATTACATACGTATACATACCTTACAATATTCAATTTTATGCTCAAGCCGGTTGGCGGCGGAGTCAAGTTGTTTTAAGATGGATCCAATTTGTATGCGCATGTCTTCCAAATGTTGTGACCAGCATACACCGCAAAATTTCTAAAAACATGTCCAACTATCAGCAACGACCTCCATAATTCAATTTTATATATTATGTTCTTTAATGTTAACTGTATCTTATATCTGTTAGTGATAAAATAGATTATCAATTAACTGATAACATAACGAGTTATACGTTATGATTGATATATACAATCATAAAGATAAACCTTATAAAACATTTTGGGAGTCCCGGATTTCAAATGTATCACAATAATTTAACAAACGATTACACTTCCTTATATTCTTAGACCCAAAAAAAGATAGGCAGAATAATACGTACATTTCAAGTAAGCACTAAGCCCAAACCATGATAAAATTATTGTAAGAACACACACTCAAGTACAAGTAAGCATCTAAAATCATTAGAAACAACAACATAGTTTTAGGTACATTTACGTGCGCACAGCTGTGGACTTTTACTGGCTGATCTATACAAATAAATAAAATTTAAGTGTTTGGTTGTAATCTCAAAATTACATCTTTTTACTAAATGCATATGAAAGTATATACGGTACCAATAACAAATATACAATTTTTAAGTTTTTGTCTGTCTGTCTGTCTGTTTGTTCCGGCTTATCTCCGAAACGGCTGGACCGATTTTGACGGGATTTTCACTGGCAAATAGCTGATGTCACAAGGAGTAACTTAGGCTAACTTTATTTTAGAAATAAAATTAGGGTTCCGCGCAAAAAAATTAAAACCCCAAATAACACGCGTGAGAAGTCGCGGGGAACAGCTAGTAATAAAATAAATTAAGAAGATGTGTGCATGAATGCGTGTCAAAAAGTTGAGCACTCTTTCGGCGTCACTTGAAATGTACTTAGTCTTCTGTCTATCATTCTCTATTAGTCTGAGATTTAATTTTAGCTTATTGTTGCTTTTAATTTTTCTTATTTATCGTCCAGTAACTCGTGAAGTATATGTATAAAGATCTGGACAAGAATGATTAACAAACAAAATAAACTCAACGAGGGTAAAAGTAATGGTAAAATTTATGTTAGGAAATAATACACACTTACCAATTTGCAATGTTCGCATGTTATCACTTCATTGTTGTCACACATGGTACGACAATGGCAGCATCTTAATCCACCAGCTAACAGGTCGACGTTTTGAATACCACTTACGCCAGTTGCTGGTGTTGTAGGCGGCGTCACTGGTTTTTTCGGCTTTGCAGTGCTGATGCCCACTACTTGCAAAAGCGTATCGATATACAAGTTCGACGGCAAATCATCTAGATAATTTGGTCCATGTATTTGTATTCTTGTGTGACAACTGGGACAGTCAATAACAGGCTCAGCTGTAATAATTGTGAGAATAAATGACACAAAGAATTGGGAACTCAATCGATATCGTATTTCATCTCTTTCTTTAATCTTACCATCGACGTAGACTTTAAGGCAAGCAAGGCAGAAAGTGTGCTGACATGGTAACATTTTGGGATTGTGAAAGATTTCCAAGCATAGAGGACATTGTACTAGTTCTTTGATTCCACCAGCAGATATCCTGTTTTAAATATAATTATTGCGTAAAAATATATACTAAATCATGATGGCCATAATGTTCAAAAAACTTGAACATATTTGCGAGCCAAAAAAGCAAAAAAAAAATTATTAAAAAACCTAAAAAAAATTGTTTTTTTTTTTCTTTTTTGAAAAAATACTAGTGCGATTAAACATTACTAATATTCCCTTTAACCACTTCTAGTAAGCTTAAAATGCTTGTGTTAGAAGTGGTTCACGACAGTAGTCGAATGGCAGATTCGAACCCACGACCTTTCGAGTTCGCGGTCCGTGCCCTGCCATTAGGCTACTGACGCTTAAAATTAGTTAGTTTCAAATATAATTTAATAACCCCCGAAGTTGGCACGAAGACATACTCGTAGTGTATCAAAAAAGCTCCACCTCAGAAGCAGTTTTTTTTTATAGGATAGGGTGACAAAAGAGCACACAGTCCACCTGATGGTAAGTGGTTGCTGTGGCCCATAGACATCTACATCTATCCTCGTTTGCGAATCAAAATGCAGATGCGTTGTCACCCGTGAGGACTAAGATGGAATGCCTCTTTTCCAGTAAAAAGGGTCTCCGGTTCTCTACACTCACCATACAAAACACAGCAGTGTTATGCTGCTATTTAACGCTGGTATTCTGTGAGAGCGTGGTCCTTCCCCGGTCGAGCCGACCCATAGGTACTACAACTATACTTCTAATATAGCTAAAGCATGGCAGTTAAAGTCGTTCATACCCTTTGTCGCCTCCTACGGCACTCACCGCCACTACACCATAGATCAGAAAATCATGCTATGAAAAGGCCTATTTAAATGTGGATTTTAATGGCTAGTTATGTCATGTGATGTGCGTGATTTGGGGAGGAGAGAGGGAGGTTGTTTTCTTCTGGACTCACTTTTTTGATCTACAAGGTTGTCTTATTTCTCGTCGTACTACGCCTATATATATACGTGCTCGTCGCGACCCCTGCCAGCCCTTTTCAGGAGTGCAATTCTACACAGCTGCGCACCCATGCCAACGAGGGTTAGGGCGTCCCCCCAAGGCGACGCACACCAGCTCGTCCCCGTTGGTGTGGAATGCAGCGCGCAAAGCGGCGATGGGGACCGCCACCGCGACGCACAGCCCGATACGGCGGAAGGTGGAGGACAGAGTGCAGAGTTGGCACGTGCAATGTTAGAAGAGGCATGAGAGATAAGACGAATGAGTTGATAGAAATAATGAAAGAAAGAGAATTAGATGTCGTGTGTATGTCGGAGACCAAACGGAAGGGCAGTGGTACTGAAGAGCTCCCTGGCGGGGCGTTAGCTTTTATTGATAAAACATTTTTATTTACAACCTACCTATATACTGAAATATAAAGAGTAAGTTACAATCGCTTCTTCGTGGCTTAAAAAATTGTCCAAGATCCCAGGGCCACCAGAAGTCACTTATGATCGCAAATCTACCTGCTAGCTAGGCCAGAGGGTCATTTTCCAGGTATCACGTAATGAAGTTACATAAAAACATAACTCACCTCAAGCCACCACAATTCTTCCAGTTCATTTTGACGTATATGGTTGATAATATCGTTAAAAATCAATCATAAATACGCTCAGACACTCCGTCGGCAGTATCGCTTTGCAGAAGCTTTAAAGCTCTAAAAAAAAACTACTCAATTTCGCTTACCTACATTCTGAAACTCCAATTTTATATATGTTAGCCAGACAACTACGTTAAAACGTTTTACAAGAACGCAGACCGACCCAAGGGGTCAATCATCAATTAACGTAAGATCAGCAATGTTTTCACGTACCTTGATTACCTAATACCTGGAAAATGGACCTCAGCCCAAGCTAGCAGGTAGGCATGCGATCATAGTACATACTAACACTACACAATCTTACATATTTCGTTCGTCAGAAAATAAGTGACGTCTGGTGGCCCTGGGATCTTGCTCTAAAAATTACAAAGGGGATATTTTATATTATATAGAACAGATTTCAGGCTATCGGAGATACTTAAATTGTTAAAATAAAAATGTATCAAATTATGCCCGTAAATACTTCGAAAGTTGAAACTTTGATATTCAGTAATGTTTCGTGATATTGCAATATTTGATAAAATCTAAAGAAACAAAATTGCGTCTTTTAAGTTAAATCGCTTTATTAAGAATAGAATAGAATAGAACAATGTTTTATTCAATATAGATCACATGTGTAATTCTTATTGAAAGTCATTTTTTACGTTACCACTGATTCGAAAAAATACCCTCTGTCCTGGGAAGAACCAGCAAAAACCCAGCGGGACTTTTTTTTAAAGTAAATTTTACATTAATGGTTGTATAAACTATTTACAAAATTTATTTTAGAAACTGCTTGGAAGCGACCACCTCATTCCCAAGGGTTATTATCAGCCATGTATTCATTTATATTATAATAGCCCTTTTTATACAGTTTCAGCTTAACAAAACATTTACACTTGGTAATAGAGAGAGCCCGTACACTTTCCGGGACTTTGCAATAGCATTGCCCCAAGAATGAATTACTGACTCTGTGGAGTCGAGAAACTGGTATCGCTAGCTTGTGTTTGTTTCTAGTGTTTACAGAATGTATATCTCTTTTTTTACTAAAACTACTGTTTTTGTGAACATACCTACATTAAATTTTCGTAAATATACTGAAAGGCCATAGTTAATATATTTATTTCTTTAAATTTATCTCTAAGATACTCTCTTGGTTTTAGATTGTAAATAGCTCTAATAGCCCTCTTCTGTAAAACCAAAATAGTTTCTGAATCAGCCGCATTTCCCCATAGCAAAATCCCATAAGACATTATGCTATGGAAATAACCGACATAAACTAATCTAGCTGTCTCGACACTAGTGAGACCCCTAATCTTTTTTACAGAATTGGATGGTGAACTTAGTCTGATTGTTAGTTTGGATATATGGGGGCCCCACTGAAGCTTTGCGTCGAGAGTGATGCCAAGAAAAACAGTGGATTCAACAGGGCTTAGTTCTTCCCCATTTTAAAACACATTGGTATTCAGGTTTTTAACATTCGGTGTTATAAATTTAATACATTTAGTTTTATTACCGCTTAAATGTAGATTATTAACGTTAAACTAATGCACTAATTATGATATAGCATTATTCACTTTGTCACATTTAAATGATTGACGTTTAAGTTTAAAAATCAAGGAAGTATCATCAGCAAATAATACTATATCACTATTATCCCCTACAAGGGAATGTAAGTCATTAATATACACTAGAAATAGGAATAAGCTGAGAATCGAGCCCTGAGGGACACCCATTAGTACAGGTGACCCGGAAGAACTTTTACCATTGATAATAACTTTTTGCATTCTATTACTTAAATATGAAATAATAAGTTTCAGCGTTGTGTTTTTGATACCGTAGTACTGTAGCTTCCTGATTAATGTCTCATGGTGAACACAGTCGAAGGCCTTGGAAAGATCACAAAATATACCCAAACATCCTCTGAATTCCATGCACAAAAAATATGTTTAATAAGCTCAACTCCAGCGTCAGTTGTCGAGCAACCCCTTGTAAAACCGAATTGATTTTTATGTAGCAATTTATTAATATTAAAGAAACTTAACATCTAATCTAAAATAATTTTTTCAAAAATTTTACTAAATGTTGGTAGTACAGAAATTGGTCTAAAATTGGCGGGGTCTAATGTACTACCAGATTTAAATAAAGGTATGACTTTACTATGTTCCATTAAATAAGGAACACACCAGATTCGACGCGTAGGTATAACAATTGCCAAGAAGGTTATATATACTACCTGCATATGAATGAAAACTAAAGTACAAATAGAAAGGCAAAATGTATTAATAATACAATAACATAATCTATACAAATAAATAAAATTGAAGTGTCTGCTTGTAATGTCGAAATAACAGCTTTTTACTATATCCATATGAAAGTATATACGGTACTTATAACAAAAACACGATTTTTAAAATTTTTGTCTGTCTGTCCTTCTGTCTATCTGTCTGTCTGTTTATTCCGGACCGGACTTTCATTGGCAGATAGTTGTGTTGGCATTGGCAGAATGTTATAAGAAGTAACTTAGGCTACTTTTATTTTAGAAAAAGGATTAGGGTTCCGCGCAAAAAATTGAAACCTATGAAATCCAATCGTAATAAGTTACGCGCGGGCGAAGTCGCGGGGTACAGCTAGTTATTTAATAACAAGATTTTATTTTTACAAGATCGATGCTGGAAGCCTCCGGGTCCATATTCAGATCAGCTTCATGGTACCGTCTTATTGCATTGTCATTAATGTTACATACATAAATTAATGATAGGTCATCGCGCGCTCTGACGCGCGAAGACCTATCATTAATCTAAGGTTACATAAGTATGCCAAATTTTGGCTCAATCGCATGTCAGCAAGTGCTTCAAAAATTTATTAAAAATTTTGAACTAGAAAGATATACGAAGACAGTAAGTTAATAAAAGTGCTTGGTAATAAAAGAAAATAAACCCATAATTCCACAAGAAGCGAAGAATAGATCTCATTGGATGGTTAACTTTTTTGAATTGTGGTATTATTATGTCATATTATGTGTTTGAGATATTTCAAAGTAAATAAAACTTAACGTAATATGCTAAATAAAATTATAGTTAAAAAAATACTGCGGTTAGATTATTAGGGATTTTAGTATATATGTGTTGATATATAAATAAGGCCATTTAAGACATTTAAAATATTTTGTCAATTGATACAGAAGCAGAATTTGAAACAATAGGTACCTTCTTCTTAGTAACGCCAGCAATGTCTTAAATTATATTTATGTAATTTTCCTCACGTAAATGTCATTCAATAACAATAATTTAAAATGTTTTAAAAAAAGGATCAAAGTATTAAATGAGGTTGAACTGAATTCAATATTTGATATCACCACTGCTGAATTTCAGGCCCTATTCCATTTTGCGTATCATATTGTACTTACTATTAAATGTTTTATTATAATATATTATAACAGTAAACTAGCAAAAACGTGTTTCAAAAACAAGCTATCTTGGATAAAATAAAAACAGTAAAAGGATAAAATGATAAAACCGCGCAAAATATGAGCTTAAAACAGTTCCACTAAAAGTATGAATTACTTTTCCACGCACGTACGAGTACATCGCGTCGAGTTTTATCATCGACACCAATCTTTATTGCTCGACATTGGAAACCCCTTTGAAATGAATGCTCCTACCCTAGCAACTTTCATCTGACGTGTGTTGAACATTAGCGAAATAGAAATATTCTTTCTCAAAATTTCAAGTTAAAATTAAGTTAAAGTACAGCCTATATACGTCCCACTGCTGGGCACAGGCCTCCCATTTCTGAGATGGTTTTAGGGAAAGGAAATGTCCGCCCCAAAATAAGAAATTTCTCAGATATGTAGGTTTCCTCACGATGTTTTACCACCGAGCACGTGTTAAAACAATAATTAAAAAGTAACATAACGTTAAAGTTCTAACAATTTAAAAGTAATAAATACGTGGTAGAGCCATATTGCAGCTATATTAGTAGTATAGTTGTAACACGAATGGGTCGGCTCGACCGGGGAAGGACCACGTTCTCATAGAATTCCAGCGTAAAATAGCAGCATAACAATGCTGTGTTTCGTATGTTGAGTGTAGAGAACCGGTGACCCTTTTTACTGGAAACGAGGCATTCCATCTTAGTCCTCACGGGTGACAACGTATCTGCATTTTGATTCTTAATCGAAGATAGATGTAGATGTTTATGGGCCACAGCAACCACTTACCATCAGGTGGACTGTATGCTCGTTTGTCACCCTTATCCTATAAAAAAAGAGAAAAAAGTTTTTGTTTGTTATTTGTGACAGTACAATATAATGCAACTTCTTAACTTTTTGTTTTGGACAAGGAAGTTTTTCTACTACGATTTGATGCCCCTTCACCGTGATTGATCATGTAGTAGCGGTGTTAGTATATATAATTATATTCATAACCGTAGGTGTCGTAAGAGGCGACACAGGGAAACACACCAGGAGATTGGCAGCAGCGCCTTTCTAATAACAACTAGAAAAGAAAAAAACTGCGATCGCTAACCCGTCAAGTTGTGCAGCTATCCCCCTTAATATATTGAGGAAGGTTTAGCAATACTTGGGGAGGACTATGTTCAACAGTAGAATTTGATAGGCTGTAATGAATAATAATACACAAATAAATATTACAATCATGGCTTAAAATTCATTCATTCACTTAATAAAGGAAAAAAGACAAACAAACGAGTTAAGTCTAGCTAAGTAACTACAACCAGCTTCATAGAAAAAAATGTCTACAAATTCGTTATCACCCCTGAGCAGAGTGAGGCATTTTCATATGCCTCACTGAGTGTAGTTACACAGCATTACCTTTTAAGTTGGAACACAACAGTGGATGCACCATGGCAACGTTGCTACGAAAATGGTAAGAAGGCAGTACTTTCTATTAAATATTATAAGTTGATAGTAATTACAATGCCATTCAATTAAAAATTTTAAGAAGGAAAAACAATGACCACCGAAAGTATCTTGTTAGTTCTACTCTGTAGAATCTCGCTTTTATTCGAACCGGTGCGATGGAAGATTTTGGCGTTTGTAGTAGCTGTAGAGAAGCTTAAACTAAAAACTTTTGTCTTTGAACCTTATTTTACTCTTAGCAGGAAAGGAGTCCTGATTCATATCACCTAGTAAATCATTATAATTTTATATATCTCTTTTTTCTTTTTAAAAAACGTTACCTCCACACTAGGATTTTCTCCTGTATCGTGGGGGCAGTTTATAGGTATATTATTTTGTAGCTTAAAGAACCGACAGCCGATGGGGAAAAAAGTTTTTCGAGTTGCAGACTCATATCGGTAAGCGAAGTACAGGACGACCTTGTAAGAGATACAACACAGAGGAACTCGATGGACGCAGGCGGCTCAGGACCGTGCTTTGTTGCATTCCTAGGTGAGGCCTATATTCAATGGTGGATTTGTGAAGGTTTGTGATAATATTGATGATGAACTACTTTTAATAATTCAGCTCTAATTCATAACAACCTCAAAAGTAGTAGACTATAATTACAGCGAACTCTGTGGTGTTGTGTGGTGGAATATTTATGACTGTGATGAAATGATAATGAATGATATTATATTACCAAAATGGTAATTATGTAAAAACGATATATTTGGTATAATGTAACTCACTTTCTAGGCTTTGCTTCCGAAACAGACGCATTCGCTGAACGCGGCGCTGGCGATGAAACAATTGATTTGAACATTAACGACGGATTCTGATTTTGTATTTGAGGTGTCGTTGGAGATTTTGGAACTTTCGTTTCGTCCTTACTACTCCAACGTTTCAGTGCAAAAATTGGCGGCTTCTTTTTTACTTTATCCGCCATTTCTAATATTCTTAACACTTAAACGAAACACACTCAGCGATACGCTTTTGCCAGCAGTGATGAAATTATGACATTTTTTCTTATTATTAAGTGTTAGATTAGAGTATAGCGATAAGATAGGTATTTATTAATCCACCAATTAGCTTTGCGTTAAAATTATCAGTACTTCCATTACTTTTGTAAATTAATTGTTGATTGATCGTATCTGATTACTAATTGATAATGTGTGTTTATTTTATAAAATAAGTATATAAATACTGGCTAGTTCGGCTGTCTGTCCTTATAAAAAAGTACAAATCAATATGATGCCACGCGGCATTGCTATCACTGTTGTTTCAGTTTGAAGACTGAGAGATCCAAGTAAAATTACATTCCATGAGGTTAAATCTTTGTTCTCAGGGGTGACATCTATGGCCTTTATTAATATTTGTTGAAAGTGTCCAAGCGCTGCACTGGTCATTTACGCTTACGTTTTTATTTGGGTTGGGAAATGATATAACATAGTTATTAACAAATATTACAGCCTACTAAAGTTCACTGCTATAGGCCTCCCCCATTGATTGCCTTAAATTGTGGATATTTACCAAAGTTGCCACGTTTGGCAGATGGGTTGGCAAGCGCAGTTTTTTATTTTTGGGTGTTACTAGGATTACGTTTCTGCCCACCTCTCATTGTTTTCCTCTATCGCTTCTTACCCACGGGACGATATGGGGTAGTATAGTAGTATTCTAACACCGCCGCTACACGGTGCAATATGAAATAATTATAAACTACACTCGGCGTCAAAAAAATCGCACGTCGGAAAATAATTATTTAAATACTATTTTAACACAAGAAGCCAATGGCAATGTTGTGGTTTGAGGGTATCATTCGAAAGGTGATTTCATTAGCTTTCAGGAATTTTAATTGAATTTTACTTTTATAACGAGACGAAAGAGAAATTAAAGAAAAAGACAGGGTATGTACAAATTTGCAAATTAATAATTTAAAAAAAACTTAATAAATACAAAAAAAGTTCTTAAAACCTAGTGTTACCCCCCCCCCCCCCTTGCCTTGATAACGGCTTCCATGCGATCTTTCATGGACCTTACAAGGGTCGCAACAGCCTCTTGGGGTATTTGTTCCCACTCTTCAAGTACCGCATCTTGGAGCTCTTGAAGAGTGGTTGGAGCTGGATCTCGAGCTCGCACGCGCCGTTTTAGGTCATCCCAGAGATGTTCTATTGGGTTAAGGTCTGGACTTCGTACTGGCCAATGCATAACAGGGATATCGACCTCCTGTAAATAATCCCGTACAATAGCCGCGGTGTGGCAACGAGCATTATCATGCATTAACATGAATCCATCATGGACATAACCAGCATACGGGACCACATGTACCTCCAGGATTTCAGTAATGTACCGACCAGCATTTAATGACCCTTGCCCACGGCCACCCCAAGTCCGGGAAACGCACACAAGTTCCGTTTTCCCGTCGAAGGAAATGCCGCCCCAAAACATACGAGCCACCCCCGTATTCGACGGATTCTTCGAAGCAGGGTTGTGTGAACCTCTCCCCCTGTCTTCTGTAGACCCTTCTACGTCTGTCATTGCAGAAAAGACAGACCCTCGTCTCATCAGAGAAGAGTACGGTCCGCCACTGTTCTAGAGTCCACTCGCAATGATTGCGAGCAAACTCTAGGCGATCTCTGCGATGCTGTGCTGTAAGTTTTGGACCTTTAGCAGGTCTATGGGCTGTTAAACTCTTTTTGTGTAACCTTCTTCTAATCGTAGAAACACTCACAGATGTTCTCCGAGTTGATCGAAGCTGTTGTTGCAACTCAACAGCATTTGTAAAACGGTTTCGTAAAGATGTCGTAACGATGAAACGGTCATCTCTTTCTGATGTGCACCGTTTTCTTCCAGATCCCAGTTTTCTAACATAACCAGCAGTCTGCTGAAAACGTTGGAACACCCGTTGAACTGAAAAACGGGACAGGTTCAACTGTCGAGCAACGTCACACTGCCGCATCCCCGACTGCAATAGGGCAATCACTTGAGCGGCTTCTTCAGAGCTGGTGTCCATCTTTAACTTGTTCTTACTTGGGTTACTTGTTCACGTGTGTTCACTGCAAAGTCTAAATTACGACTGACCCATATTTCATTTTTTTTTTTTTTTTTTTTTTTTTTTTTGCGCCCGAAGCAATTGGAAAAGGGCTACCACTGAGGGAGGCGGAAAATGCATTATGCATACCACGACAGCCGGTCTGTCCTGGTTATGTGGGACTCACTGCCTACCGGGGGACCTAAGTGATACCCACTAAAAACCGCCTTTGGGGACTGGCAACTAGCTCTATTAAAGCTGCATATGCCGTATCTAAAGCGACCCTCTTTTGGGAAAAGAGGGCGCAGACGGCTAAGTGCCGTTTAGGGACTGCCTACGAAGGCATATTATTAATTTTAACTAATTTTTAATTTAATTAGGATTGGCCTGAGCCGCCAGGAGGCAGTTCAGGTCGTTTGACAACTTATTTGGCGGGTCCGAGAGAGTGTTTCTCGGCCTGCGGACGCTATAGCGAGAAGGGAGTGGGGCGGTATAAGTAACTGCCTCACGAATAAGTGTGTTAGTATGCGACTCTGATACTTTAAAGAAGTTTTCAGAGAATTTTTTAAGACATTGCTGGATTGTTGGGATTTCTAAATCCCGGTGAAGGTCGGCATTACGGACGTACCAAGGTGCGTTCGTAGCTCGACGACAGAAGAGGTTTTGAACTACTTGGAGTTCGTTAATAATTTTATCGTTAGCGTGTGCAAAAATAGGAGCCGAGTAAGTCATAACCGGTCGTATACAAACCTTATAGAGGGTTCGCTTATTTCGTAATGACATTTTGCTATGTCTGCCTAACATACTGTTAAGCCGACCTAAATAGAAACGTGCTAAACGCGTTACTCTTTTGACATGAGACTCAAAAGTAAGCCTATAGTCAAGGGTGACGCCTAAATATTTTGCTGACATGTGCCATGGGACAGGGGTCCCTAGCATTCGTATAGGTGGAGTATTTTTCTTGTTTTTATTACGGCGTCTTTTAATATCGAATTGAACTGCGGAGCTCTTCTCCGGGTTCACATCGATACGCCATTTTTGGAACCAGTCTCCTAGGTCATCGACTGACTTTTGGATCTTGTTCCTTGCTGAAGATATTCTAGGACTTTTGAAGTATAGTGCAGTGTCATCTGCGAAGAGTGAGAGCTGTACACCATTCGACGGGATAGGAATGTCGTTGGTGTACAAGATGTACAGGAGGGGAGCTAGTACTGATCCTTGAGGAACACCAGCTTTAATGGGGCGCTGAGAGGATAACGTGCCTTCGTGTCTAAAACGAAAGGTACGATGTTGTAAATAAGAGGCTACGAGACGTACTAGACGATCGGAGAGTCCTATCCTATATAATTTGAAAATAAGGCCTTCATGCCAGACTCGGTCGAAGGCTTTGGCAATGTCGAAAAAGACCGCGATTGTCTTTAGTCGACGTGGATAAAAACCGCTGAGGATATATTCCACAATGCGGTGTACCTGTTGTGGACACGAGTGTTTTGCGCGGAAACCAAATTGGTGTGGGATGACAATGGGGTCACCGTCTGTGGGAAACAGATGGCGCCTCATTCGATTTTGAATGACTCTTTCAAAGAGTTTGCCCATGGCCTTTAGGAGGCTAATGGGACGATGACTGGAGGGGAGGTTAAGAGGCTTGCCTGGCTTGGGAATACCAATGACAATTGCCTCTTTCCAAGAAGTGGGAAAGTAACTAAGATTAAAACAGGCGTTAAAGATAATAGCTAAGAGGGTTAACACCTGCTCTGGAAAGTATTTAAGGGCTTGGTTGGATATGCCATCCGCGCCCGGAGATTTTTTGGGCTTAAGTCCTTTGATGAGGGACGAGATCTCATCATTGGACACAGTGATAGGGTCAGAGGTTGTGGGGGGTGAGTTCCGGCGGCGGACCTCATCCTCCACTTCCTGAATATGTGAGGGGTCGACAGGTTGAGAGCTAGGAGAGCATTGTGCGGCAATGCTGTCTGCAAAGCACTCAGCCTTCTCGTCGTCCTCGAAGGCAACCGTACCGTCGGGGCGGGAGAGAGGGGGAGTGTGAGTTGTAGCGTCTATACGGAGGGCTCTAGCCATCTGATAGTACGCTGTATGTGAGGGAGATATATTCTCCATGAGTTCACTCCTTTGGAGCTCTCGAAATTCATAAAGGTGCGAACGGAGTTTTCGTTGAAGACGATTAGCCGTATGCCTATATTCGGGGGTGGGATATTTAGCTGCTCTCCGGAAAGCAGCTTTTTTAGCTTTTAATATGTTGCTAATATATAGGGGAAGCCCATTAGTATTAGCAACCGGAACGACCCTTTCATTCTCCTTAAGGGAGGATTTAATTAGGGTTGAAAGTGATTCGACCGCGGTGTCGATTTTTACAGGACTGTCTAAGTCTAAGTCCGACGATAGGTAATTAGGGGAGTCCTGCGAGTCCATAGCTTTTGCTAGTGAGTCCTTGAAACCCTTCCAGTTAGTGAAGGTTTTCGTAGTTATAATAGGGGGTGGCTGATGGCCAAGAATAAGAGAGACCGGTCGGTGATCGGATCCTATATCGTCTAGTGTCTCAATAGACCTGAGGTTGAGTGAAACTCCTTTGAGTAACGCAAAATCTAGTACATCTGGATTATAATCGGTATTATCGGGATAGTGCGTTGCACCGAGCGGGCTGAAAACGGTTAAGTCAAGAGACTGCGTTATATCACGCAGTATCCTACCATTAGTATTAATCGTACGGCATGTCCATTCAGTATGTTTAGAGTTGAAATCTCCAAACATAATGACTGAATTACTTTGAGATAAGATTGCCTCAAAATCATCTTTGAGGGGGAGGTTTTTAGGGGGAATGTAACAGGAGGCTATGACTAAAGACTGATGTCCCGTCATAGATATCCTGCATAACGTAGCTTCCATATTGGTAAGCTGTGGAGTATCAATAAGAGAGCAATGTAGTGTCTTCTTGTAATAAATGGCCGTGCCGCCGCCTCGGCGGTCGTGCCTATCATTACGAAGAAGAGAATAATTTTTAATGGATAAGCCTTTATTGTCTGTGTGTTTAAGATTGGTTTCCTGTAAGAGGAGAAAATCAGCTTCGCGATCTTTAAGGAAGAGCTTAAGCTCTGGGAGATTATTACGCAATCCGCGAATATTAAATGAAATAAGCGATAGCCCTTTGGGCTTGATACGACCGTGACTTCTAGGCAGAGCAGAAGGCTCTGTCATTATAAGCTAAGTTAATTAAGTTAACTTAGCTTACAACGAACGCAATAAATTACTGTGTTCTGCGAGAGCCAAAAGCCGGTCCTGAGGGGACCGGGCGGCGCGCAGTTTACTCGCTAAAACCGAGATTTCGTTAATGTCGATGTTCCTTATCGCGGCGTAAACCGTGTTAAAGTCATCGCCAATTGTCGACTGTTTCTGCTGCGGAGCAGAAAATACCTGTGGCGGTGGATCTACCTTTTTGGGGCCCCAGGCAAAAACTGGAGCCTGCATAGGCTTGGAGAAGCCCGGTGGTGGCCTAAGCGGTGCCTGCGGTGGTCTCGGGAGACCCTGAGGGGGTCGTGCAAAGCCCTGAGACGGCTGAGATACGCCCTGACGGGGCTTCCTAACATATAAGGCCGGGAATGAACGGTCATTTACCGGCGGTGGTGCCTGTCTTGCTATGCGCGGACGAGGAGCGCACGGGCATCCTCTGTAGCTCGCCGGGTGGCCTGTCTGTTGACACAGGACGCACGCGGGCGGGGATACGGCATCTTTGGGACACTCTTTGGTGATGTGCGGATCTAGGCACTTAACGCACCTGGGTGGGGCGGAGCAATTGGCCGCCGCGTGACCATACAATTGGCAGCGGTGGCACTGCGCCGGGAAACCGCGCCTACGCGGTGACTCAACCTTGACTCCAGACAAGCCGCACACAGTGCGTACTTGCCGGAAGATGGTTTTAGCCTCCGGGACGTTACTTAAAATTACTAATATTACCGGGTATCTCAGCCCGGTCCTACTATGCATTTTGTGAACCGCTTCAACGGGGAAACCTTGTGACTTAAGGTCCGCAAGTATCTCCTCGTTGGAGAGTTCAAACGGGACGCCTCGGATGACGACCCTAACTTTACGCTCTTCCGGGAGAGCGTATGTGTGGTACGATACGCGTTCGTACGTAAAAAGTTTCGTGATACGGCGGAAATCGTCGATCGTGGTTGGCAATATTTTGATTGCTACGCCTAAGTTGGTAGCATCCTCGTACTTAATTTTCGAGTCGTAACATATCTTACTGAGCCGGGTAAATTCAGCCTTATCTCTTAAGAAGACAGGGGGCGGGGCTTGTTTCTTAGCTAATTGCGGAGCGCAACGTGAAGCCGGCTTCGACGGCGCTGCAATATCTAAGGGGGTCGAGGCAGCGGCGGGGGCTGCGGAGGTAGACGCGGCAGCGGCGGGGGCTGCGGGGGTGGGGGGAGCGGCACGGGCCGCTTCGGCGGGGGGCGAACGGTTTTTCGCGGCGCGCTTCGCTGCGCGCTTTGACGACACCGTGGTGTAAGACGTGTTAGAGTTGTTAGAGTCACCGGTATCATCGGAGTCAGAGGACTCCGATGTCCTGGTGCTGGACTGTTTGGCAGGCCTCTTCCGGGAGGCAGATGTTGATGACGCGGAATCGGAGTGAGAGCACTCCATGTCGATTTCGAGCGGCGCGAACGAATTACGTGACGCGAGGTAGTCCGCTATAACGGGCGGCGGTGCCTGAAGGGCGGGAGGAGCCAGAAGGGCTGAGATGGCTGCTTTAAGAGCTTGCGTGTCATTTTGGAACCTATGGACTGCATCGAGCACGTTACCTGCGAACTGCGAGGACATTTTAACCTATTCTACAACTAAACTAAAAAAATAAACTAAAAATTAGAACTATCGTATGGCGTGGGGGGATCAGGGATCACCGTTCTGAAAAGAACGGGACGTTCTTATTCTGAAACTCTCCCTCGTCCTCAAAAGGACGGGGGCTAAGTCAAGAAACAATATGACAATATACACGTTATATATACTACACATATAATTATAATAAACTACTAACATATACAGTACTAGTGTACTACAATATAAAAAGCGTTCAGTCAGACCTCCCCGACCTGAGGGCGGGGGGGTAAGAGCTGAGAGTTAGCGATGAGACACTCACCCGACTTCAGCGCTTATAGCGCCAACACTGAGAGGCGCGCGGGGCGCGAAACTGGGGGGGCGCTAACGGAGCGCACGCGGACTACCTGGTACACCCGCTCGAGAGCGGAGCCACAGGTGGAAATGCCCATATTTCATCCAGATCGACCATTTTATACCCTATTTAGGTGGTGTAACTAGCGTCCTTACTAACGAACATTTGACACTGTTTATTTTTGACGCTCTATAATGATAAATGTTTTAATGATTTCATGATTTTTTAATTAATAATGTAAAGCTATTCAAATACCCATTTCAAACATACCAATATTTATATAAATATAATTCGTTTCTAGCCATTACAGCCATTTTTCGCGCAAACTCAAAGAGGTGCGATTTTTGTGACGCTGAGTGTATTTCATATTTGCAAATGAGAGAAAAATTTCTGCGGCAAATAAACAGAAATACACCGAGGTGATGTCATAACGTGCTTTTTTGCTGTATATGGATCGATTAGTTTTGTGTGAGATACGATTGCTTTTGTTTATATTAAACTAGCAATCCTTTTACAGTTTTCACAAACTATATATCTACTAGATATAAAACAGTAATTGAATTAATTCTCCTAGTGATAACGCCGTAAGTTTAGACATTAATTTTTATCAAGGATAGGTATGCTATTTTTTGTGGTACCGTGTGGTATATGAAGTGGCGTATATAGAGTTTGCAGGGTTCAGCGTTATCTATTGGGTTCAGGTTCAATTAGTGATTTTGTTTTTTGACACTAAACCAATATATTATTAGTGAATGAGACCCACTAATTTCAATTTTTTTAATAACTTGACTGCATCGCCAACTGTCGGTTCCAAGGATAGCTCTTATAAATTATCGTCTCTACAAAACCACCTGCATTTGTGTGAATATGACCTTAATCGGTCAAGTCGTAATTCAAGTACCTAAAGAATGTTGTCTTTTTAGTGGATAAGTTGGTATATTTTCTTATTTTAGTGCACCCTATCCTATTATT
Source organism: Parnassius mnemosyne (assembly GCA_963668995.1). Classification (NCBI taxonomy): domain Eukaryota; kingdom Metazoa; phylum Arthropoda; class Insecta; order Lepidoptera; family Papilionidae; genus Parnassius; species Parnassius mnemosyne. The sequence continues at coordinate 21,955,357 of CAVLGL010000068.1, read as the reverse complement.
TTTCTTATTTTTATGTATTTCTTCTACTAGGTTGTCTGGAAGATATTGTTATTTAGTAATACGACCGCCTTTTGTTTTTCCCTCAATATTCGTTTATTTTTTCGGTTCAAAACGAGGAACTTTCTGAACGGTACACCGGCAAATTTTTGAGTCATCCTCTTTACACTCCTGATTTGGCACAGTGTGACTTCTTTTTAATCCTCGAGCAGGCGTTAGAAGAGGTATATGATTCCGTGAATGACGCATGACGCATGAAACTTCCTGTAGGTGCTGTTGGAGAGTTCTTTGAAATGATTTAATAATAAATACTTGCACAGTAGTCCCATATAAGTTTCAAGATCTTTTTAGAGCTATGTTAGCTCAGGGAGTAAGTGCTTACATTAAATTTCACAGTACGCAAGCTGAAAGACAAAACAAAATATATGTTGCATAAGGTAACATAAATAAAACTCGCACATATCGTCGTTGCTTTATTGGTGGACGTAATTAAAATATATATAGCATTTTCTTTTAAAATCATTTTTCAGTATTTAACAAATAGCACACAACCGACAATTACTCAATAAAATGTTGAGCTTACGTCGCAAGAACGAGTTTAAATTTGTTTTATAGTCGTTAAGTTAATTATAAGTAGTAATATGCTACTTTTATGTGTCGTAAAGGCCCAATAAAATGAAAAATTTGCTGTAAATTCGCTATGAGAAATAATGGTTACAAAAATACTTTTTATCTGATCTTTCAGAGTTAAAAGAGTGACCTTATGACTTACGGTATTTGAACTATACTATTACGCTACGGTGCTATTATATTATTAGCTATTTACGGTGATGCAAATGGCAGTTTAATGCTGCTGTGTTTCGTATAGTGTGTGTAGAGAACCGGAGACGCTTTCTACTGGGAACGAGGCATTCCACCTTAATTCTTAGCGGTGACAACACATCTGCATTTTGATTCTTTGTTGAGGATAAATGTTAGATGTTAATATGAGCCACAGCATACACTTACTATTACGGTGGCCACTCACGGTCAGTTAAACTGAACAGTTTAACTGACGTACATCCAAAAACTGACCGTGAATGTGAAATCTTAAGTTAAAATTTTTAACTGACCGAAACCCACGTATTTTTCCGGGCGCACCGTAATCCGCTGGCTTCAGTTCATTTCCATTATTGGTAAGTACATACTTTCTTAGTAGCTTTTATTTATATTTTATATTTTTTTTTATAACATTATTTGTATGCTGTTTAGATTTTATATTATTTTATATATTTAGAGAAGTTGCTTTGACAGAGGATGGAGACCAAGGTGATTGTAATGATGTCACCTTCCTTATGGTGGACTCAGAAGGTGGGTAAAGGGTCTCAGTGATGCTACTACGTAGAACCAGCGTATTTGAACTCATTTTCAAATAGGTAAATGGAGACCTAGATGACTGTTGTGATATCACCTTTATGTTGGTGCAATCCGAAGGTGAGTATAGGATCTCAGTGATGACAATAGATAGAAGGATCGTGTTTAAACTCATTCAAACACAACAGAAAGGGGTCATAAAGACCTAGGTGACTGTTATGACCTCACCTTTCTGATGGTGCAATCCGAAGGTGGGTATAGGATCTCAGTGGCGGCACTAGATTGAACGATCGTGTTTGAACTCATTTAAAAGGGCTCATAAAGTCCTAGGTGACTTTTATGACCTCACCTTTATGTTGGTGCAATCCGAAGGTGAGTATAGGATCTCAGTGATGACACTAAATAGAAGGATCGTGTTTGAACTCATTTGAAAGGGGTCATAAAGACCTAGGTGACTGTTATGACCTCACCTTTCTGATGGTACAATCCGAAGGTGGTTATAGGATCTCAGTGGCGGCACTAGATTGAACGATCGTGTTTGAACTCATTTAAAAGGGCTCATAAAGACCTAGGTGACTCTTATGACCTCACCTTTCTGATGGTGCAATCCGAAGGTGGGTATGAGATCTCAGTGGCGGCACTAGATAAAACGATCGTGTTTGAACTCATTTGAAAGGGCTCATAAAGACCTAGGTGACTGTTATGACCTCACCTTTCTGATGGTGCAATCCGAAGGTGGATATAGGATCTCAGTGGCGGCACTAGGTAGAACGATCGTGTTTGAACTCATTTGAAAGGGTTTATGAAGACCTAGTTCAATGTGATTATATTACCTTTATGATGGTGGACTAAGGTGTGGTAAAAGATCTCAGATATGCCACTACGAAACACCACCGTGTTTGGGCTCATTTCAAAGGGCTTAAGAAGTACCTACACAAATAATATAAATATAATAAATAGTACAAACAGTATTATTACTCACTTTATAATGTTTACAGGCAATTAAAAAAGCAGCTAAACTCCCAAGTAGGTACAAATTTAGAAATCGACCATATATTAGACAGGCAATAAAAAACAAGGCAGAACGGAAAAAGCATAACCAACTTCAACCAGAAGACGAAAATATCTGCGTACTTCAAGAAAACCTACAAGTTAACACTAATTCCTATAAATGACCATGTTACCTGTACTCAGTATTTAGAATTCAATGATTTTTGACTGATTTATTATACGAATACTACACATTTAATAAAACAAACTTTTCGCATTTTATTTTGTTTAACTTATTTTCATTCGTGACGTTTGGGTGCTTCAACTTTATTTTAGTATGTAACGCGTCGAGAGCTCAATTAGATAAACATAGAAAGCTAGGCCATCCTAACTATTTCCGTTACTGAAAACCGATAAGCATTATCTGGTCATCGTAAGACCTTAAGAATGTGCTCATGCCCACGGACCTTTTTGACCTCACCGTAACCAGAGTGCAAGTTAGTATCATTGGGATGTCGCCCGCTCTACAGATAGGTATATGTAATTTAATAAATAGATAAAAATAAATAACACATTTATTAAATAAATAAAATTTACCATAATGAATAAAATTATCATAACATCGGACCCATGACTAGATAGAACGATCGTGTTTGAACTCATTTGAAAGGGCTCATAAAGACCTAGGTGACTGTTACGACCTCACCTTTCTGATGGTGCAATCCGAAGGTGGACGGCACTAAGTAGAATGATCGTGTTTGAACTCATTTGAAAGGGTTTATAAAGACCTAGTTCAATGTGATTATAATACCTTCATGATGATGAACTAAGAAGATAAAAATAAATTACACATTTATTAAATAAATGAAATTTACCATAATGAATAAAATTATCATAATATCTGACCCATTTCTTAAAAGTGTCTTAATACTGACCTTATCATGAATAAAAATATCTTTTGAAGTGTTAATATATAGGAAACGATATATATATATATATATACGGAACGGATTTCATTTCTCAATCGCCGGGGCCGCTGCCGTGCGTTTTTAGGTGGCGTGACTCCTATAAATTAAAAATATCATTTCCTATCTATTAACTAGCTGTTCCCCGCAACTTTGCCCGCGTGTGATTTATTACGATTGGATTTTATGGGTTTTAAAGTTTTTGCGCGGAACCCTAATTCTTTTTCTAAATTAAAAGTAGCCTAAGTTTCTCCTTATAATATCAGCTATCTGCCACTGAAAGTCTCGTCAAAATTGGTTCAGCCGATTCGGAGATTAGCCGGAACAAACAGACAGACAGACAGAAAGGCAGACAAAAATTTTAAAATTGTGTTTTTGTTATAAGTACCGTATGTGTCTTGCCTAGAGTAGTGGTTTTGGGAGTAGCGGTTCTGGGATTAGTAGTGACGGGGGTAGTGCCCGCAATTGAGGGAGGGCGGGAGGTGCTCTTCATACTAGGTAAGACACATCATTTTATTTTATAACGCGGATATTTGCGAAGTAAATTTTTCTAAAAGCTTTTATATAATGGATTTTCGCAAAGTAACGCCTGATTCTATTAATTAAATTATCGTTATATTGAAAATCCGATATTATAAAAATATCAACAGTCCTAGTTTGAACTGATCAGTTGGAATGATCAGTTGAACTGATCGTGTGTGTCGAACTTGTTTTGGATTAAGTCCGTTTGAAATGATCAGTTGAACTGATGTCAGTTTAACTGACCGTGTGTGGGGACCATTAGGTGAACTTTATAGTTTTATTTGTAGCACTATTTAAATACTTGCACTATTAAATGTATTTGGAAACTAACACTACACAAATTCGTTTTAAATTTCATGTAGTACTAAATGGCTACATAGATGATGTAGCGGAGTCAGCTACAGTACTGCGTTAAAGGCGTGATATTATATGGTGTTTATATCAACGTTTACATCATTTATTATTTGTTACCATATAATATAATGCTGTTTAAGATTATACAGCTGAAATACATTATAAGTTGCTATTATAGAATACGATGTCATAACTGACACTTTAGTAATGCTTTATTATAACTTTTTAGTGTTAAATAGATTCTTTAATGAATGACTTTGCTTGGTTGGGTTAGTATTATCAACGTGCGCTACCCAAAAGGCCTCAACAGGGGAGACTAAGCGATTGAGGGTTAGGATGAAATGGAAAGAAAATGGCGGGTGATGCGGGCGTATTGAGAAATATCACCTTCTGCATTCCAGGTAGGAGTCCATCACGGAGCTCCAGTGTTGTATCTGATGACTCAGTTTTATGTTTATTAGTAAAACTACTTTGTTTATAAGTAAACTTCAACCGGTGTAATATCGATTGAGACCATTTACAATATAATCTCCTGTTCACAAGAGTTATTTGACTCCATAAGCATTTTATATTGTCAATTTATTAGTGTTTTAAATCATGACTGTCAGTTCGGTTGAAATTACTTACTTATTAATAACTAATTGCAATTAATAAAATGTAGTATTTATGTGATTGCGTTGCTTGCATACTCTATTTTGCCGGCTTTATGCAATGGAGGGGTGTACCAGAGGAGCAAATGGAAAGACTTATTAAAAGTAAGAGCTATATATGCTCGAGCCGTGGTAGTTCAGGGGCTTAGCTCGCTGTATCTGTGTGAATTTCACAGTACGCAAGCAATCCGAGTTTAATCCCCGCCGGCACCAATGAAATTCTTAATTTCAATTTTAAGCGCTGCATTACTATGTGCGCGGCTGTGAAGGAAAACATCGTGAGGAAACCTGTATGTCTGAGAAAATGAAATATTCCGAAGACATGTGAAGCGCGGGACACTTCCCTGCTCTAAAACCCTCCACGAAATGAGAGGAGGCTTGTGCCCAGCAATGGGACATATAAAGGCTGTAATTAACTATCTAACCTATGCTCGAGCCTTCCCTGTGCAGTAGCGAAGATAGCCGTAAACCAATTCCTGTGCTAGAGAGCTAAGAAAGTTCTCAAACAATAAAAAGATTTAAAACACCTTTTTCTGAATTAATAACTTTTGTGCTCTTTTAGTGTAAATGTAATTATATAGACGTCAATTTCGGCCTTCACCGTCAAAATATAATTGAGGTTTTACCAATCTTCTTTAAAAAAAAGTGACAAATCGAATATAATGGCAAGGATTTCACGCAAAAGAGGCACACAAGTAAAATCATATTCTTCACATATAAATTGAAAATAACAGTTACAACGGATGTTTATTGATAATTCGCCCAAAATTTATCGTAAGGACCTGCGGTTAAGAACCTAAAAACAAAAGTAGGCTTTGAGGTTGTCATACTTTAGGGGCGATTATCGCAGGATAACGGTATTGGAAGATGTGCCCGACGATCCCGTAAATGGAAATAATTTAGACGCACGAGTAGGTGGACAGCATATTAAATGTGTATTTGTGACACTAAACTCCTTTAGGATACGAATTTTATTCTTGGTACAAGGTAACTTTGTAATTCGAGCAAACGGTCAAACTGCAATGTAAAATTGGTAAAGAGTTCGGACAGCGGTTCAGTACAGAATAAAGTTGTAAGGGTTGTTCCGAAGCATCCGTGTCAAGTGGACGCTGCCCGGCAGATCAAGGTGAACAACTTTGCAAGGCACTTACGCTGCCAATTAAAGCCTAACAGGCAAGCGAAATATAACCTGTACGCTTTATAAGAATGCGTCTTATTAAATATAATTTAATAATGGCGGCCGGTCCTAACTGAGACTAACCATCTATGCAGGACGGGATTATAGTGCATGAGCGTGTGTGTAAACACAAGTGCACTCTCTATCCTCTCACTGTCATATTATATCGATGGGCCAGAAATCCTATACGACCGAAGGGAGATCAGGTGGGGAAACAACGTGACTACGTGATTTTAGAACCACGGGGATAAAACACCGCCAATTTCTTGAAATTTGCAATAGAAAAACCCAATAACTGAATTTGGACAAAACTCGGGATTCGAATCCAGGTCTATACAATCAGCGAGCAGTCATATAATTGTAAGTAAATATTAATGTACACGTGCATAAACACTGAAAGTAGAATCTTATATTTATTTCCTAGTATATTATTCGTCATTATGAGTCGTGGTAGCTCAGACATATTACTTTGTTCAGCGAGCGCATAAGCGAAAGCTTATACTTATCACCTTAAAATTTCATAATACGCGAGCAAACAGAGTACGATTCTCGCTAGCATCAAGAATCCGTAAAATACAGTGCGATTTATCATCTAGGATCTAGATTCTAGGGTATCGTCACCACTTACTAACAAATGGGGTTGTAGTTAAGTACGGGATTATATTAAGTTAAAATATTTCTTGCTCGGCGCTGAAGGAAATCGTGCCGAAACCCGCATCGGTGCACTGTTTTTAGTCGAACAGATTATAAACCGGCCAAGCCTACTCCTAGGTTTACGACATTTCTAATGTGCAAAATTGATAGAACTAAGTATCTCGAGCAACAGCAATATATGTATGCAAATGTTTCCATTCCCCGATTATCGTGCTATATCTTCAATCAAAGCTCTCTTTTTCCGTACTGGTCCAATTGAATGTTTTCTTATCTATACAAATAAATAAAATTGAAGTGTCTGTTTGTAATGTCAAAATTACAGCTTTTTACTAAATGCATATGAAAGTATATACGGTACTAATAACAAAAATACAATTTTTAAAGTTTTTGTCTGCCTGTCTGTCTGTCTGTCCGTCTGTCTGTCTGTTTGTTCCAGCTAATCTCCGAAACGGCTGCACCGATTTTGACGGGATTTTCACTGGCAGATAGCTGATGTCACAAGGAATAACTTAGGCTACTTTTATTTTGGAAAAATAATTAGGATTCCGCGCAAAAAAAATTGAAACCCCAAATAACACGCAGGTGAAGTCGCGAGGAACAGCTAGTTATCTAATAAAATTAATAATATTTTTTTTGTTTAAAACTTCTTTAATAGGTAGTTCACTGGATATTATTATAATCACTTAACTCACAGGGCTTGTGTTTAAATTTCTAGTGAGAATACTTCTGAAAAAATATCTTTGTCTGGGTTTTCCTGAATTGTACTAACTTAGAGACGTCTAGTCCCATGTGTGTTTTCCCCCGACGTTTGCGCATTGAAGTAATAATATGTAGAGACTTGGGTGCTTTCTCCCCAGTAACAGTGGTAGAGCCACGCGGCAGCTTTAGCTGTCGCACGGATGGGCCGGCTCGAACCGGGGTGGTACCACGACCTCACAGAAAACCAGCGTGAAGTAGAGGTTTACCTCTGCGTTTCGCTTGGTGAGTGCAGGTGGCCGGAGGCCCTTTTTACTGGAAATGAGGTATTCCATCTTAGTCCTCACGGGTGACAACGCATCTACATTTTGATTTGTAATAGAGGATAGATGTAGATGTCTATGGGCCGCAGCAACCACTTACCATCAGGTGGACTGTGTGCTCGTTTGTCATCCTTTTCCTATAAAAAAAAACTATGGTCTGCTGTAAAGCATCTGAAACGTTGGGAATAAAAAAAAAGTTAAAATTAAACGCGATAAAATCCGTAAAATTAGTTTTATTTAATACTAGCCGTTCCCCGCGACTTCTAATTTAGGGTTTTAATTATATTGCTCAGAACCCTGATTCTTTTTCTCAATATAATTAGCCTAAGTTACTCCTTATAACATCAGCTATCTGACAGTGAAAGTCCCGTCAAAATCGGTCCAGCCGTTTTGAAGATTCGTTTCAATATACCGCTGGTATGCCGAGTTCCGACGCAGTCGTGTGTCGCTCAGCACTGTTTCGTCTGCAGGTCGACCAAGAACAGCGGTCACGCCTGAAAACATCGCAGCTGTGCGAACTATTATATTAGATGACCGTCATGTGACATACGAACAGATTCGGGCTGTTATCAGTATTGGAATGACTGCAATTCAGTCGATATTACATAATGAGCTGTGTGTAAGAAAGCTAGTTTCCCGCTGGGTTCCCCACAGTTTGTCCGAAGAGCAAAAGGCGGCTCGTGTAGATTAGTGCCGGAATACTCTGCAACGCTTCAACGGAGGGAAGTCAAATGCCGTTTATAATATCGTCTCAGGTGACGAATCATGGATTTATTCATACGAACTTGAAAGAAAACATCAATCAGCAGTTTGGGTCTTCAAAGACGAGGTCAAACCAACGAAAGTGGTTCGCTCCCGCAGCATGTCAAAGAAAATGGTCGCTACGTTTGTCTAGAAAAAGGGGCATTTTGCTATACAACTCCTTTACAGGAACGCAGAACGGTTAGCGCTGAGTGGTATATCACGGTTTGTTTGCCAGAAATGATAGCCGAACTCCGAAAAAATAACCCGAAACGTCGCATCATCTTACATCACGATAATGCGGCTCGGTAGACAAATGATTTTTTGAAGCCGGAAAACGTTGAGCTGATGAGCCATCCTCCGTACAGTCCTGACCTGAGCCCAAACGATTTTTTTACATTCCCTAGAATGAAAGATTTATTACGCGGTCAACGGTTTGTAGACCTCGAAGCAGCTGTGGAAGCGTACAAATCAGCCATTTTGTCAACATCAACTTCAGACTGGAATTACTGTTTTAATGATTGGTTTGCACGAATGGAAAAGTGCATTAAGTTGAACGGATAATACTTCGAAAAACAATAAAATACAATTTAGCTATACCGTGCATGTGGTTTTTCTTATTCCCGATCACTTCAGTGTGCCCCTCGTATCTGCCTATTAGTCGTGGGACCAGGGTTCAAATACAAGTAAAAAAATAATAATTGGTAAATCCAATTGTGCATTCCTTAAGCGCATTAAAAATTATGTATAACATGATTATACCAATTTTTTAAAGTAGTTTAAATACACACAAGTTTTCACTAATAACTTTTTAAGTATACTTTCAATTTTCCGATAATTTTATGTCAAACTTCAATTAAAAAAAAGTTTGGAAAATCCAAAAGTGCATGATCCGTAGCAGTCACCGAAGTACACCTTCAAGTCACTCCGTCAAGTCCGGAGGTAAGGTATATTCATAACTAACAACACGAGCCCAAACTCGGCACATCTAGTTCTCCTGGTGGAGGAGTTCCAGCAGCATTCACCGAAGTACACCTTCCGGTCACTCTATGAAATTCGGAGGTAAGGTCTCATAACAACTAACAAAACGAGGCCAAACTTAGCACACTTAGTTCATCTCTTCGAGAAATTCCAGTAGCATTCACCGAAGTACACCTTCAGGTCATTCTATCAAGTCCGGATGTAAGGTCTCATCATAACTAACAAAACGAGGCCAAACTCGGCATACCTAGTTCTACTCTTCGAAGAGTTCAAGTAGCATTCATCGAAGCACACCTTCAGGTCACTCTATCAAGTCCGGATGTAAGGTCTCATCATAACTAACAAAACGAGACCAAACTCGGCACACCTAGTTCTACTTTTCGAGGAGTTCCAGTAGCATTTACTGAAGTACACCTTCAGGTCATTCCATCGAAAAATCTGTGATTAAAAAAATTATAATATCTTAACATTAATCAAGTATGTATCAAATTTGGTTTTTGTTATATTTTGTATTTCTACAGCGATCGTTATTTTGCAGCACGAGCCGCTGTAAACAAACAATACAGGAATCACATTTTGATTCTTAATTGAGGATATAGATGTCTATAGGCCACAGCATCCACTTACCATCAGGTGGACTATGTTCTCGTTTGTGATCCTTATTCTCTAAAAGAAATCTTCATCTTACCCTTACCGATACAGCTGATCAAAGTTCACAGCTGAACATGGACTATGATTGCCTCTATTTACCATAGTTGCCACGCTTAGCAGGCAAGTTGGTAACTGCAGTTTTTATTCATTCATCTTAGCTTAGATTTGATTTTATCTTAGCCTTCTTAAAATTCACACATTCTGTAGGTTAGGACAAATGGGTATCATTTTTAAATTATTACCGGACCGGACTACCTACCCCAGAAGGTGGGTAATGTCTATTCTATACAAATAAATAAAATTGAAGTGTCTGTTTGTAATGTTAAAATAACAGCTTTTTACTAAAAGCATATGAATGTATATACGGTACTTATAACAAAAACACAATTTTTTAAATTTTCGTCTGTCTGTCTGTTTGTTCCGACTAATCTTCGAAACGGCTGGACCGATTGCGACGGGACTTTCACTGGCAGATAGCTGATGTTTTAAGGAGTAACTGAGGCTACTTATATTTGAGAAAAATAATTAGTGTCCAGAGCAATATAATTAAAACCCTAAATTACACGCGGGCGAAGTCGCGGGGTACAGCTGGTTTTAATAAAAATAACTTTTCGAGAGTATTTATGTATTTACATTTATGAAAAATTAAATAAATGAAAAATTAAAGGGGGCTCCCGTAATAGAAACGTGTTTTACGATGATACGGAACCCTTCATGCGCGAGTCCGACTAACACTTGGGCGGTTTTAAAAAAAATATAAAATGTAAATTTAAACACCTCAGAACACTACACATTAATTATTAATGTGTAGGTTCGGTTTAAAATTATGGGACCAATTTTTTAATTATTATTTATCACTTGACCACCAGCGGATAACTGCTCCAGTATTATCGTTTAAACTATGGCATTTGTGTTGGATGGATTTTTATACGTAAGAGTAGTGCGGTATTGTGTAATGAAAGCATGTGAATTAAGCTAGTGAAAACGATGGAAGGAGTGCTCGATAGTGACATAAAGCTCAAGTTATTTAGTCCGCTTCGACGCCTGACATACCATACTTAACGACTATCTGCTGTGTTAAATTGTCGTTAGTATCAACCAAAAACATTGTCGCATTGTACTGTGAAAATTTTTCGAAAAAATTACAAATAATAATTAATATTCAATAATTTACAAATACTTAAAGTTAAAGTTATAGCCTATATACGTCCCACCGCTGAGCATAGGCCATCTCTCATTTCTGAGCGGGTTTTAGGGCAAGTATATGTCCGCCGCGCTGCCCCAATGCGTGTTGGCGAACTGCACATGTCATCGAAATGTTTTTTTTTGTTCTTACAGGTTCCCTCAAGATATTTTTCTTTACCGCCGAGCACGTGGTAAATCATCACTTAAAACTGCAATTCACAATTTCATTGGTGTCGGTAGGTATCGAATCCGGGTTGCTCGCGTGAAACAGCGTTACAGCGTGCGGTTAGCCCCTGAGCTACGACGGCTTTTACCTGAGCTAGTCCCTGAACTATCAAGTATTTGGTAGCTCTGCTCAGCTCTTAACACTGATGAAATTATGAATCGTAGGAGTCAAAATCAAAGACGAACACAATATGAAATGTTAAATGCCTGAAGTTTTAACAAAAAAGAAAAGCTATAACTTAAGAAAGTTGCTCCACATTTGTATAGGCGCAAAAGAATCTGTTACCCCATATCTTCATTATATGTGGTAGAGCCATGTGGCAACTATATTATGGTTATAGCACCAATGGGTCAGCTCGTCCGGGGAAGGACTCCGCTCTCACAGAATACCAGCGTAAAATAGTAGCTTAATGCTGCCGTTTTTCGTATGATGAGTGTAGAGAACCGGAGACCAATTTTACTGGAAACGAGGCATTCCATCTTAGTCCTCAGGAGTGACAACGCATGTGCATTTTGATTCTTAATCGAAGAAGAATGTAGATGTTTATGGGCCACAGCATCCATTTACCATCAGGTGGATTGTGTGCTCGCTTGTCATCCTTATTCTATAAAAAAAAAGATCGCTTGTGCTTAATAAAATCAATTACAATTAATTATCAAAATTCGGCTATTTGCAATTTTTGCAAGAGATTGCAAATTTTTTAGGTTTTTTAAACTCAATATTGTTCTGTGAAATTTTATTCGCGTTCAGAAATTTTCTAAATGCTGCTGCGTTTAGTATGGTGAATGTAGAGAACCGGGGACCCTTTTTTTAATGCGAGGAATTTCTTAATTTCCGCATAGGCCACAACATCCACTTACCATCAAGTGGGCTGTGTGCTCATTTGTCATCCTTATTCCATATAAAGATATGAGGCAATCCATGGGAGAGGTTTGTTTTTAGCAGTGGACTTGGGACGATGAGGTATGACAATGATGACCATCATCGTCATACCCCATCGAGGTCATGGACAAAAAAGTCGTACAAGAGAATAAACACCATTTATTAAATATATTTAGACTGTCTTATTAAATGGATTCTGTTTGACAACTGTCAAACTTTCTTCGCTTATTCGGGAACGCAGATATTTTTTTATTGTATTGACTACAGAAAACAAACGTTCGGAAATAAAAGAAGGAATATTTGAAGGTAACGATGGTAACGATTATGAAATTGCTCTATAACTTTCAATTGATGTGAAATAAGTTACCATTACCATTAATTTATTACATTTCTGCCTATTGCACTACGTGCCGCGGGTTAGATCCAATACGGAATAACTATCTTCATAGTTTACAAATAATTATTGTCCCTAATTTGCAACTACGGTACAGAAAATATTTCTATTGTGGGTTTAACGTTTTTTTTAAACTATAATGACCTCACACTTCAATAAAATAAAAAAAATGAATTGGCTATAATTTGTAAAAGAGATCCGAAACCGTTTGCGTTCTAATAGAACTCGCCATTATTAACTATGTTTTGCATAGTAAATTAGATGTCGCGCAAGTCAACGACCAGACTTGAAACTGGAATATAAATAAATAAAATATTTTACACATTTTTACGTTGACCGCGTTTATTAATTAATATGCGATAGCGATTCCAACATTATTGACAGAGTTCTGCATTGATGCAATGCAAAGAACAAAGAGGCAATGGCATGCAATGCAATGCAAATGGAAAAAGTGGGTGACGTAAATAAGAAAATATGACATTTTTTTCCAACTGTTGACCTCACCTCTCCTCTGGAAACTTACTTATATTGGAAAATCTAAAGCGAAAATCATAAAAGTAAACCTAGGTTGCACAGTCTGTTAATAGGGACCAATATTACAAGTGTCAGGGCATCTGTTCTGCATTAACGAACTCGCCAGCCCAGCGTGCCGAGTATGCACGTTTTCCAAAAATGCCAGTCATGTAGTGCATTCTCAAAAAGGCTTATTTCAAACTGTGGCTTTAAAAGGCTGTTGCTGCGATGAATACAGAGTAGTAAATACAGAGAAAGATAAATTCTTACGTACTGCAGACCCTCGCTGAACATAAGTCGTAATTTCGTCACATTTGGCAGGTAATCAAACGAGCAACAAGGTAACAGTTGACAAATACCTTCAAACAAAGAAGTCCGACTAATAATACCTCACAAATTGCACTGTGTTACTGTAATATAGTATATTAAAGTGTAATATACCATAATAGGGTATTTAACAATTATACCGTATTGCCCCAGGCGAGGATGGAATTACAGCGGAGCTTCTGAAAGCGGGTGGAAAACCAGTACTTGAAGTCCTTCAGAAGCTCTTAGTTCCGTCCTCAATGGTGGCATTACACCGGAGGCGTGGAGCAGAAGTGCGGTGGTCTTGATCTTCAAGAAAGGTGACAACGCTCTCTTGAATAACTACAGACAGATTTCCCTTCTGAGCCGCGTCTACGTGCTGTTTTCGAGAGTCATTACGAATCGTCTCGCGCGCAGACTTGACGACTCCCAGCCTCCTGAACAAGCCGGTTTCCGAAAGGGCTTTAGCACCATAGACCACATACATTCCCTTCGGCAAGTTGTACAGAAGTGCGAGGAGTACAATTTGCCACTACACCTGGCGTATGTGGACTATGAGAGGGCCTTTGATTCCGTCGAAATTTGGGCGGTGCTGCAGTCCCTTCAGCGGTGCCAAGTTGACTGTCGGTATATCGAAGTGTTGAAGTGCTTGTACAGTAGGGCTACGATGGCTATCCGAGTACAGAACCAGAGTACGAAACCTATCCAATTGCAGAGAGGTGTAAGACAGGGTGACGTCATATCCCCGAAACTCTTCACCGCTGCATTGGAAGACGTTTTCAAGCTTCTGGACTGGAAAGGATACGGTATCAACATCAACGGCGAGTACATCACTCACCTTCGATTTGCCGACGATATAGTCCTTATGGCAGAATCCCTGGAGGACCTAAGCACTATGTTCGATGACCTCAATAGTGTCTCCTAACGGATAGGTCTTAAGATGAACATGGACAAAACAACGATCATGTATACCGTCCATATCACACCTATGTCGGTAGTCGTAGGGAGCACTAAGCTCAAAGTTGTTGACGAGTATGTTTGCCTGGGACGAATAGTCCGACTAGGTAAGTCCAACTTTGACCGAGAGGTCAATCGACGGATTCAACTCGGCTGGGCAGCGTTCGGGAAACTACGACACAAATGATATATTTCTTTATGAATTTTGTTATTTTGGGAAATAAATGTCTTAACCGTAAATAAGCAGTTATATAGCAACAAATTTACAATTTTAATTTATTAGCAACAACAAATCTTCCTCTGAATTGAACTACAAAAACTTGTTATATGATTTTAAGACTAACACCGTTATTTCACATACAGAAATTCATGCACAATATTAAAAAAAATTGGAAGCAATCTATTTATTTATAAGCATGTTTGGAAGTATGTAGAGTAGTGTTGCCCAAATGCAAGAACAAGACGAGACTTAGCAAGTCTTGGTCTTGGTCTTGCGCCAATGCACCTGGTCTTGGTCTTGGTCTTGGTATTGCGCTCCCAGTCTTGGTCTTGGTCTTGGTCTTGCAGCAAGAGTCTCGCAAGTCTCGCAATGATCTATTAGCCTATTACTATTTATTAAACGTTACTTTAGATCTTAGAACAACTTAACAGAGTAGGTACATATTGATCTTGAATTAACATAGCCATAGTAAAGACCAACCATATTAATAAATGTCTAAACATTTAATGAGAAATTCGAAAAATCAACTGACACCGGGTGGGGTTTGAACCTACGACCTAAGCGATCCGTGCCGATGCTCTAACCAACTGAGCTATCTACCGTGTCCCACGGCCACGGGCGTGAGCTTCTTAATAAACGTTTACATTTAATAAGCTTACATGTGCTAAAACATACATATAAAAGCAAATTAATGGCAATAACTACACTGTATTTTAAATTACATTATCTCTCTAGAAAGAGATTGATGGACCCTCACCATATATGAAATGGAATAAAAGAGTTATACAATATACAATTTATTTAAATAAAAAAATAAAATACGATGCAAATTAAATTACTTCACAGTATGTACACAACAGCTTTGACATTACTGTTACTTTATATTTATTCCTTTGACAAAGCATTAATACAAAGTAACCATCTGGCTGACTCATCACTTAACCTATTTCTATGTTTTCTAATTACTAATGATGCTTTAGAAAATAATCTCTCAGCAGGTACTGAAGTTGCATGTATTAAAAGAAAATCACGGGCCATCTTCGATAAAATCGGATATTTTGTCTCATGCGTCCTCCAACAGTCTAAAATGTCTTCCGAGATGACGGCTCTGGGTTTACCTAGGTACCCCTCCAACTCCTTAATAACTAAGCCTTGAAGACAAAATCCAGATCCATTTTTACACATTTCAAGTGTTTTAAAAGTGCTATGGAGTCAACCATATTTATCAAATGTGTGACGACATATTCGAACACTTTGTGTTTTAAAAACACACACTTGCAAAAGTCGAGATTTGCAGTGAACTTACTGAATATGTTTATCTTTTAGGTAATAATAATAACAATAAACCTAGCAAGCTAACAGCATAGCAAAGTGGCGAAGCAATCAGCTTAGTCGCATGTTTTTGATTTTCTTGAATTTTTCAAATCGTTCATATGAGAGGTGATGTGAGAGATGGCTTCTAAGGCCACCTCTTTGGTGTCAATTACATCTGGCACTTGGTCTAAGTATTCTGAGTTCATAGTTTCGAGGTTAGCCTCGAACCTATGCCAGTCCGTAACAGTTTTGGTTAGAGGAACCTCGCTGCTGGACTGTCCTAACGATATTATGACCGGGCGGTGATCCGATGTCAACTCATGCACGACTTCTATGGAACGTAACGTTAAGGTTACGTTCCTGAAGAGTGCTAAGTCGATTTTGGACAAACTACGATATTGGTTTGTTGGATAGCTAGTGTCCTCCTGAGGGGCTATTATATCGAAATTTAGGCGGGCTAGCCTAACGGTCGCCTGACTCGACGGCAGCCGGCCTAAACCTACTCTAGGTGGAGCGAGATTCGGTCTATAATCGCCTAGCACGCAAAGAGGAATTTAAATTATTAAAAATCCGAGTCTATTTTTTGGTTAACGCGACGCGATGGATTAACGAAATTCTCCACTGAATTAACAGTTTCGAATACCGGGTTAACTAAATGATTTTTACTAATACGAAACGGACTTCAGAACGTAACTTTTACTTTTTAAAGAAATGAATTTTTAATTTTAAGTTTAAAGATTAAAGTTTAAAATTTAAAGTTTAAAATTACGTAATCGGACTGAGACAAACGGATCGGATGACTGTTTGCGTTCGAAGTCTGTGTAAAAGTGCTGTAGCTCCCCATTTACAGAAATTATTTATATACGAGGCTACCAAATCAACGAAAATTTCGCCATTTTGGAGCCGAAAAAAATTAATTATAGCTAAACAAAACAAAATTACACTGCCATTTACATTCAGTGGCTTCCCACATGATAGATGAAGAGATTAAAAAATAGATTGAGTTAAACAATTGATATTTTCAAAAGTTTTCGTGTTTACAAGCCACAGGGATATGATAAATCCACATCATAAGCCACTAAAACCCTTTTTTTTTATTTAAAAATAGCAATTAATCGATTTAAAAAAATTATTAATAAGTTCAACAATCATTTATCTTTCTAAAGACCTGTCGATTGATATGCTACATGCCCTGTGTCAGTCTGTTGAGAATTTGAAATTGTAGCGGTTTCTAACGGTTGCCGTTGAACAATCAGTTTCAAAATAGGAGGTTCAGATGCCTGGGTGATCAGTAATCGATTGCTGAAAACAGAATTTGAAAATTCGAAACCGTTCTCGAGATAATTGTGGGACAGACGGACAGACGGACAGACATCGTGAAATCAATAAGTGACTTCGCAAGCTTCACCACTTAATAATAGTAAGTAATTATTATAAATCCATATAGTTAATTTTATAATAATTACTTACTAGAATAAATTATTATGATACCTACCTATTATCTAATTACAATATTTCTTGCGAGATCAGGATAATGTATTTGTGTCCATTCTGAGCACCCGGAAACTTATTTTATTCTTTGAAACATGTACTCTGTGGCGGCAATCAAACAGTGTCAAATGTAGTGCGTGTGGCGCGGCGGCGACGATTATGCGATATCAATAGTAGCCGCCGGCACGTGTATCTTGACCTTGTACTTTCGAATAGCTGCACAATTTCTTTGACAGGTCAGTATCTGACCTTTGATGACGCCGACAACAAGACGCCGCGCACTATCAAAGTGCCGATGGTCAAAACTAGGGATGCACTCTTTTTTTTTTAATGGATATTTTCATTCGCTATGTATGTTTATGGTATTGTTCGTAATGCGCATAAGTCCAATTTTCCAATTTTATTTTCATTATATTTTTTTGCGTCTCATAGAGTCCCTAAGCGTTTACCCGAACTCCTATACTCCCTGAAACGACACTTAGTCCTAACTGCAAGACGCAAGAGTCTCGCAAGCTAAGTCTTGTTCTTGCGCAAATCTTGCACGGTCAGTCTTGGTCTTGGTCTTGCTAAAAAGAGGCGGTCTTGTTCTTGGTCTTGGTCTTGCAAAAATGCAAGAACAAGACCAAGACTGCAAGACCAAGACCGATTTTGGGCAACACTAATGTAGAGTATATGGTGAAGTATCTGGGCGGCTGACCTTTAGTAGGTGTTATAACTATATTTATTATAAAAACTGTAACTTTCTCAGGCATGAAACCTAGGCAAACTTGAGAAATAAAACATTGTCTAAAAAAATAATCGTCCAAATCGTTAGAACCGTTACCGAGAAACTAATTACGTATGTAGAAATACGAGAATTGCTTACTTAAATTATGGATTTTTTTTAATTTTTTTGCACGGAACACTATTTGTTTTTCTAAAATAAAAGTAGCCTTTACTTTACTTTACTTATCTTCACGCACAATCCCTGACGGGGTAGCCAGAGAGAACAGATCGCCAAGTGTCACGATCCTTACATACCTCTTTCGCTTCTTTCAGATTCATTACCTTCTTCATACATGCACGTCTAGGTATCCGAGTACTCTTGACCCTACCCTCTTCGAGCAATTTGCTCACATGGTCTTCGAAAGTTAGTCTCGGTCTACCTCGACACCTTTTAATATTAACTTTCGCGCTATATATTTTCTTCACCATTCGGTCTTCACTCATTCGCTCAACGTGTAATTAATTACTCGTTATAACATAACTGTGCACGACGCAACAATATTAAACAAACGAAAGAAAATGCTTATTGTAACCGGCGCTAGTTGAACAACCTAGGAGCGGTGGGCGGAGCCATGACGACGGTGTAATTATCAGGCCACGCCTCTGGTTCGACAACTAGCAAGGGTTATACGGCGGAACTAGCGCAACCTTATGTTGAATTTAAATTATAATTTGTGTAAATAATTGTATTACTTGTATCGAACGATAAAAAATAATGATTGTATTATAACTAAGTTTAAGGTTGAGTTGTAACTGTGCAATAACTCTCCCAAATAAAGGCACCGTATGAACAGGGAGAGTTAGCATAGTCTTCTAATGAAAACTATAATTGTTAAATATAATAAATGTTTACTTTATTATATAATAAATATATTAGGCCGTTAGGCACATAAAAAAAAATATAGTAGTAGTGTAACCAAAGAGCATGTTATCGTGACGCGGCCGAGGAGCAAATGAAGCCACGCGCACCGCGCCACGTCGTTTTATATTTATAGTGCTGAGGCGGGGGGAAGGATTCTCCGCCTAAAGCAGCTGAAAATTATAATGTAAACCTGTAAATAAGTAAAAATATTGATATGTACACCCTAGTCTAACAAGTAGTTATAAGAATATTATATAGTGAATTATGTTTATTAGTTTGTAAGGTTATTAAATAAATAAAGATAGGCGCGGGGGTGAGGCAAGGGTCCGCTGGCCAGCAGCGGCCAAATCATATAAAAGACGGGCCGGCCGCTAGGGTCATCAAAAAAATTCCGCCTGTGGCACCGCTCTCGAGCGGTCGCGTCTAGGTAGTCCGCACATCCGTCCCCGTACGGTAGTGCTCTCTCGCTCTCGCGCCTCCGCTGTCCTGCTCGCACTGTACAGTGCGACGCCTGGTGAGTCCTTTTTCGCTAACTCCAGTTATTACCTCCCTGTCTCCGGGCGGGGCGGTTTGACTGTTGGTCTTGCTTTTTAATTGTCATTTTTGTTTTTGTAATTATTTTATTGTTATTTATTGTAACGTGTATATTGTTTCAAGGGAGTTACTTGCTCTTTTCAGAGCAAGGCCCTGTTCTTTTGAGAACCAGGGCACAACTCCTAGAATAAAACCGTCCCGTTCTTCTCAGAACGGTGATCCCGCCCTTACTGTTTCTTAAGAATACGATCTGTTCTTTTCAGAACAGTGTCCCCTTGTCCCCCTAACGTACTTAACTTACATTCATACCGAAAATGTCGGATATGTCCGTCTTGATAGATTCAATCACCGAAACTTACTTTAGGCTCCGTAATGACCCGAAGGCTCTTACCGCAGCCATCTCCGCCATTCTGGCTTCCGCCAATCTGGCACACCTACATCTGCCCGTTATAGCGGCCCACTTTGAGTCCCAGAACTCATTCGCGCCTCTCGAAGTAGACATGGAGTGCTCCAACTCCAACTCCGACTCAGAATCCACGCTCCGGGGCTCCGGTTCTACGGAGTCGTCTGACTCAGACGGATCCGAAGAATCGGAGTTCACGACAGTGTCTTCCAAGCGCCGTAAACGCGCCGCGAAAAATCACACCGTTTCGGCGGCCCCTGCCGCCCCCGCAAACCCCGCAGCCCCCGTAGCTGCCTCAGTCCCCGCAGCTCCCGCTGCAGTTTCCGCGACACCACTGCCCAAGCCGGCCTCCCGCTGTGCTTCTAACCCGACTAAGAAGCAAGTCCCGCCCCCTGTCTTCTTACGAGACAAGGCACAATTCACCCGCCTCTCCAAAACCTGCTACGACGCAGGAATAAAATACGACCAAGCCACCAACCTCGGGGAGGCTATTAAAATCATCCCCAAATCTGTCGACGACTTTCGTCGTCTCACCAGGCTCTTCACAGCCGAGAAAGTCTCTTATCACACATACGCTCTTCCGGAAGAGCGCAAAATCAGGGCCGTCATCCGAGGCGTCCCTTTTGAAATTTCCAACGAGGAAATCCTTGAGGACCTTAAGTCCCAAGGATTCCCGGTTGAGGCTGTGCATAAAATGCACAGCAGAACGGGCTTGAGGTTCCCCCTCGCTCTCGCTATTCTTTCAAACGCTCCGGAGGCACAGACTATCTTCCGGCAGTTACGCACAGTGTGTGGGCTGTCGGGAGTTAGGGCTGAGCTCCCACATAGGCGCGGCTACCCGGCGCAGTGCCACCGCTGCCAGTTATATGGTCATGCGGCGGCCAACTGCTCCGCCCCACCCAGGTGCGTTAAGTGCCTCGACCCCCACAACACGAAAGAGTGTCCCCGGCCCAAAAATGCCGAATCTCCACCCGCGTGCGTCCTGTGCAAACAAACAGGCCACCCGGCTAACTACAGAGGCTGCCCTTGCGCACCTCACCCCCGCCCCATTAGGCACGCTCCACCGCCGGTTAATGCTAAGTCATTCCCGGCCCTCCCGTCAAGATTGCCACCTAAGAGATATTTTCGCCCATCTCAGGTAGACCCAAGGCCCTCCCAGGTCCCTCCCCCTCTTCTTCGCCCACCTCCGGGCTTCTCGCAACCATTACAGCCTCCAGTCTTTCCCTGGGGACCCAAAAAGGCCGACCCTCCGCGGTCGTCCCCCGCTGCACAGCATGAACAACCCTCAGTGGCTGATGATCTAAATACGGTGTACGCCGCTATTAAGAACATCAACATTGGGGAGATCACAGTCTTAGCACGCAAATTGCGCGCTGCCAAGTCCCCTCAGGACAGACTCCTTGCTCTTACAGAGCATCATAATCTTTTAAGTACGTTGTAAAATTAATTTAATCATTTCATCGTAAGGTAAATACGTCGGGTTAAAACTGCCTCCGTAGGCACTCACTAATTAAAACTCTCTGAAACTTCTTCAAAGTCTCAGAGTTTCATTAACATACTCGTTCGTGAGGTAGCTAAGTGTGCAACCCCACTCCCTCTCGCTATCGCATCCGCAGGCCGAGGAACTCCCACTCGAACCCGCCTATTCTCTGTCAAACGATTTGAACTACCTCCTGGTGGCTCAGTCAATTTCATAATTAAACTCTCATAAATAATTAAATTTTACAATCAAATTGCCTTCCCAGGCACTCCCTCAGCGGCTTATAGCCGCCTGCGCCCTCTTTTCCCAAAAGAGGGTCGCTTTACGATACGGCATATGCAGCTTTAATAGAGCTAGTTGCCAGTCCCCAAAGGCGGTTTTTAAAAAAAAAACTAGGGTCAGCAGTCGCTCTCCAGCCACCGAAAAGGCACCAGCAAGAAAAGAAAAAGTACAAGTTCCTCCTCACCGCCGCTTGCCTCCAGTTAAAAGCAAGACCAGCGCGTTTTATTCCATTTTTCGCACGGCATTACGGCGATCCGTAATATTAATGGTCCTTCGAGAAGCCGGATTACTAGAAGAAAAAGACAATATCGGTCTTGGTATTGCCGGAAGAAAGAAGCAAACCGCAAGAACGAAAAAATATTATTGTGAAGAAAAATGGTGATTACGCGTAGTAACAACGGAGAATCATCGAAGCGTCGCAAGGATGAACAAACAACCCAGGGGGCCACAGAAGAGGCCTCCGGGGGCGACTCAGCCGCTAGTGGTTCAACAAACACCACTAGCGAAACCACAACGGTCAGCGATACGACCGCTACCTCGGCAACCGATAGAACAACCGCAACGGAAGAAACCCAGCAAGAGGGTGATCAAAGATCGCAGTGCACATTGAAGCCCGGCGAGACTAGGTCACGCCGCTCCGTAGCCTCACGCAAGAGACTCCTCGCGGAGTTAGAGGCGAAAGAGCGGTTAGCCGAACTCAAGCTCGAGCAGGCTCAGTTGCAAGCAAGAACAGAATTGCAAGAAATACGCGTGCAGCGACTACAAGCAGAAGCCGGATCAACCGATGAAGATGAAGAAATAGAAGACGATTTGGCATCAGTGCGCATTAGTACATGGTTGCAAGAAAAACCTACATCGCAACCCGCGCCTCAGCCCGCGCCACAACCCGCGCCGCAGCCTGCGCCGCAACCCACGTCGTACTTCGCGCCGCAACCAGCACTGCAGATCGCACCACCCGTACTTCAACAGTGTGCGCCGCAATACGCTCCACAACATACCGCGCCGCAGAAAGAAGACTATGGACAGGCGCAGCAGCAAATCGACGTCGCTACCTTAGCCGCTGCTCTATCACAAGCAGTACGAAGCACAAGGGAGCCGCCGAAATATATACAAGAGCTGCCCTCATTCAATGGTAGCAGCAAGGAGTGGCTCAGCTTCAAGACAATGTACGAAGAATCTTCAAAGTACTTCACGGCGAACGAAAACATAGCGAGAATACGCCGAAGCTTAAAAGGGACAGCAAAAGAAGCCGCAGGTTGCCTACTTATAAGCCAACCAGATCCCAGAATTATAATAGAAGCTTTGGAAAGGAGATTCGGACGACCAGAAGCGTTAATTCACTTGGAAATAGAGAAGCTGAAGCTGCTGAACAAAGTTACGGACAATCCCAGGGAGCTATGCATATTCGCAAATCGCATAGCGAACGTAGTGGGCACCGTGGAAGCACTCAAGAAAGCACACTATCTGCATAGTCCAGAAATGACGCGAGTTATCACAGACAAACTCACGCCCATATTGAAAAGCAAATGGTACGACTATGCAGCCAGAAAGAAAGAAGATATCCCAGAGCTTAAGAAGATATCAATGTTCTTAAACGAAGAAGCGGATAAATGCAGCGCGTATGCCTTGCCGGAGTTCATCGCAGAGGACAGCGAAACGAGAGAGCGAAGACCGAGAAAAATAGAACGTGCCTTCGCCACAAGCAAGAAACCATATGAAGAACGCTGCCCTCAATGCAAACAAGAACACAAACTGCCCGATTGCAAGTCATACGCCGCTCTGTCCACAAATGACAGATGGGAAGTAGCAAAGAAGTACAATATCTGCTACCGCTGTCTGCGAGGCAAACATCGTCGATTACTGTGCAAAGCTCCACCGTGCGGAAAAGGCGGATGCATGATGAAACACCATAAATTGTTGCATCACGACAGAACAGCAGTAATGGAAAAAGAACCCGCTATGGAAACCGCAACATCGGCAAAGGAGGTCAACACAGCGACTCGACCGTACAAGCACCGCCGCGCTTACCTAAAGATTGCGCCCGTAACAATAAGGGGGCCGCTAAGCTGCGTCGAAACATACGCATTATTGGATGAAGGAAGCACGGTCACCTTAGTCGATGCCTCAATCGCCGACGTCATCGGCGCCGACGGCCCAGCCCACACAATGTGGATACAAGGGGTCGGCTCGGAGGTGAAACACGAGAAGAGCAAGATCGTCAGCTTTAAAATAAGAGGAACGTACGCGCAAGAAGAACACAACATAGAAGCAGCGCGTACTGTAGAGCGGTTGGACTTCGCGCCAGAATCCGTGAATGAAGATCACTTGGGGAATTGCCCACATCTGTTGGATATCAAAGAGGATATCACCTACGAACGCGCCTCACCGAAAGTACTAATCGGGCAAGATAACTGGCACCTCATAGTGTCTAGAAAACTGCGCGTCGGCCGTCGAGACCAACCAGTCGCCTCATACACCAACCTGGGCTGGGTTCTGCATGGCTGTCATAGCTCATTGACGTCGACGGTCACCTTCTGCGGCAGACTACATCAGAGGGAAGATGCACCACCGATAGAAGAAGAAATAAAAAATTATTTCAAATTGGAGTCGCTGTGCATCGAGCCGAGAAGACCGAAAGAAGATTCCGAGCAGCGAGCCATGCAAATATTGGACGAAACCAGCCAGAGGTCAGCGGACGGCAGATTCGAGACAGGGTTGTTGTGGAAACAAAAGGACTTCCAAATACCAAATAATTATAAAGAAGCGGAAAGGCGCCTGCACACCTTAGAGAAGAGGCTCGACCGAGACAGCAATCTCAAGCTACAGTACGAAGAACGCATCGAGAACCTCTTCAACTCGGGTTACGCAGAGCGCGCGCCAATGCCACCGCCGCAAGGAAGGACATGGTATCTGCCACACTTCCCAGTCATCAACCCTGCGAAACCGAACAAACCGCCGAGATTGGTACACGACGCCGCAGCTAAGACAGCCGGAATATGTCTCAACGATATGCTTCACTCGGGGCCCGACTTATTACAATCACTGCCCGGAGTGATCATGAGGTTCCGACAGTATCCGTATGCAGTGAGCGCCGATATAAAAGAAATGTTCATGCAGATTAAAGTGCGCAAAGAAGATAGAGACGTTTTACGTTTCTTGTGGAGAGGCAAGCGGCGGGAGGACCAACCGGAGGAATATAGGATGACGTCAATCATCTTTGGAGCGACATCATCACCATGCACAGCATTATACATCAAAAATAAAAATGCTGAAGAACATGCAGAAGCGTACCCAGAAGCTGCGGTCGCCATAAAAAGAAACCATTATATGGACGACTACTTGCAGAGCTTCCACTCTGTCACGGAAGCTCAGCAAACAGTAAAAGCAGTCGATCACGTCCACAAACAAGCGGGATTCGTACTCAGCGGGTGGACATCGAACGAAGAAAAAACAATAGAAGAAATAACGACAGAGCATAGACAACACGACGCGACCGTGTGCCTGGGCGGAAAAGAAACTGAGAAGACGCTAGGGCTGCTCTGGCATGTACAAAGCGATCATATTGGATTCAATACTAACAATATGAAGATGCCTGCCGACGTAAAAGAAAAACAACGCTTGCCAACTAAACGAGAAGCGTTGAGCGTCATAATGGCATTATTTGATCCGCTGGGGTTAATATCACCGGTGACCACCCCAGCGAAGAGAATATTTCAAGACACATGGCTTTACAAGGCGGACTGGGACGACCCTCTGCCAACAGAATTAAAAGAAAAATGGGAAGGCTGGATTACTTCACTTAACGCCATAGAACAACTAAGAATACCGCGATGCTACGATTACAACCCGGTGTCGACGCGCCAACTACACACATTCGTCGACGCAGACAAGGAGATGGCCGAAGCAGCACTTGCAGCCCTCGAGCACGAAACCACGTGTCAACAGATTGTGTGGAAGTACATACCGCCATCAGCACCGTTCATGGGCGGCGTATGGGAGCGAATGGTTCGCTCCGTAAAAGAAGCCCTACGCGTCACCCTCAACGAGCGCTATCCCAGCGACGAAACATTGGGGACCCTGCTCGCCGAGGTCGAAAATACTGTAAACTCCAGACCTCTCACACACGTCTCAGTCGACCCAGGAGACCCTGAAGCCATCACGCCGAATCACATCCTCATCGGTCCCAACTCGCACGTACCTGCGCCGGGACACTTCAGCAAGAATGACGTGACGGCCCGCCAGCAATGGAAACGAGCTCAAGCCCTAGCCGACGTGTTTTGGAGAAGATGGGTTAAAGAATACCTGCCCCTACTCCAACACCGGCGGGAGCCCAGCAGCATAGGAGTATCGCCGAAGATTGGAGACCTAGTCATCATTTGTGACTCCAATCTACCACGCAACACCTGGCCCAGAGGGAAAATAAGTAAGGTATATCCTGGCGTCGACGGAGAGGTACGAGTAGTGGACGTAACCACCGGCAGTGGGCACATACTAAGAAGACCAACGAAGAAGATCGTCGTGCTACTAGAGGGATCGCAGCGTGGCGACGGCGGGAGAATGTGCACGACGCAACAATATTAAACAAACGAAAGAAAATGCTTATTGTAACCGGCGCTAGTTGAACAACCTAGGAGCGGTGGGCGGAGCCATGACGACGGTGTAATTATCAGGCCACGCCTCTGGTTCGACAACTAGCAAGGGTTATACGGCGGAACTAGCGCAACCTTATGTTGAATTTAAATTATAATTTGTGTAAATAATTGTATTACTTGTATCGAACGATAAAAAATAATGATTGTATTATAACTAAGTTTAAGGTTGAGTTGTAACTGTGCAATAACTCTCCCAAATAAAGGCACCGTATGAACAGGGAGAGTTAGCATAGTCTTCTAATGAAAACTATAATTGTTAAATATAATAAATGTTTACTTTATTATATAATAAATATATTAGGCCGTTAGGCACATAAAAAAAAATATAGTAGTAGTGTAACCAAAGAGCATGTTATCGTGACGCGGCCGAGGAGCAAATGAAGCCACGCGCACCGCGCCACGTCGTTTTATATTTATAGTGCTGAGGCGGGGGGAAGGATTCTCCGCCTAAAGCAGCTGAAAATTATAATGTAAACCTGTAAATAAGTAAAAATATTGATATGTACACCCTAGTCTAACAAGTAGTTATAAGAATATTATATAGTGAATTATGTTTATTAGTTTGTAAGGTTATTAAATAAATAAAGATAGGCGCGGGGGTGAGGCAAGGGTCCGCTGGCCAGCAGCGGCCAAATCATATAAAAGACGGGCCGGCCGCTAGGGTCAGCAGTCGCTCTCCAGCCACCGAAAAGGCACCAGCAAGAAAAGAAAAAGTACAAGTTCCTCCTCACCGCCGCTTGCCTCCAGTTAAAAGCAAGACCAGCGCGTTTTATTCCATTTTTCGCACGGCATTACGGCGATCCGTAATAATAACCTCATATAATTATAATTCTATGCATAACCTATCTGGCAGTGTAATTCCAGTCAAAATCAGTCCAACCAAAAATTAAAAAAATAGTTTTATTTTTTGCTTTAACATTTTTGAACATTCGAACAATGTTAAGGCAAAAATTTGCCCAAAGTCACTCTCTGTTCTACCCAAGGTTAGCTGGTAGAGAATGCCATATAGCATTAAGCTCGCTTTTTGTGCAAATATTTGGTGCAATAAAAAATAAATAAAATACTCGAACAATATTTAAATTTCTGAATTTAGTCTATATAATATCTAGTCTATTGTTTTCTAATTTTTTCTAAAACTTTTCCACTTTTTACGCTATTTATATTTTATGCTGGATCTGGAGGTAGACTGGTAGACAATGCCGCAAAGTATTAAGTCCGTCTTTTCGTACGTGTTTATGTGCAATCAAAGATAATAAATATGTATAATAAATGTAAGGATTGCAGTAAATGTGCTAATTTAAACATTAAATCATTGTCTATTACATTCAAATAATTTATATTTAGTTTAAAGCACTTCATTGTCATGTGATTGAATTGTGTTATAAGATTTGTAGAACTTTAAGTTGTTATTTTATTTAGGCACTAGAATTAAAGAAACAAAATGAATAATATCTACAACGACATACACGTATAATTTATTATTAATTGGCTAGATCTTCAATCTGCTGGTTAAATCGTATTTACAATAATAAATACGTGTTTTGAATCTATTATACGATCTTTAAAGCGGGAAAATATAACATTAGATACAATATGGTCATTTGCATGGCAGACGCAATACTTTTGTACACGAATCATACATAAGGTTAAATAAAATAATTTTTGCATAGAAAGTTATGCTTTTCAGCTGACCTAACGTAGACAATGGCGTATATACCGTTCAAAATGAGCTATTTTAACGGAACCATTACATTTACTTGTTATTAAAATGGACATATTTCTGGAAAGAAACTTCCTAGAATTTCTGTGCCAGTGAGAACAAATAGGTCTTGTTTAAGTGTACGTAAATCACAAATAGTCTTTACTGCGTAGTTTGTGGGTTAAACAGTTCATTATCACAACAATGGTGTCGTTAAATACATTATTTAAACTAACTCAATCGCACAGGCCATGCATAGTTTAAGTGCTAGGTTTCTATGTAGATTTGAATGAATAATGTGCTGAATAAATATCCCTTTGTTACCAACAACCGGGCTAGGTTCTTACGACCATTAAAATGTCATAAATGTTACTTCAGAAAATATATTTCTCTTCCGATAATTTACATAAAGTTTATATAAATTGAACAAACAAACAAAGTATTTAGTATTCAATGGATATTGTTTTGTTCATCATATTAACTAACCACTTCGGGTGCCTTCAGTGACCACCTACGTTCCACGGACCACCGGTTAAGAACCACTGATTTAAACCTAAGATTTAACTAAAATGCTAAAGTTAAAGAAACGAAAATGCTAGTAACATACTGTCATTAAAGTATTATATCTCAATGAATTACTCAAAATGTTTTGTAATTTCGAAATTAAATATGACACTAAAATCATAATAATTATATGATGTAAATATATGAAGTAATGATAAAATTTAAGCCTATGATTGAATTATCTTTGTAAGTGTTATTAAAGATATTGTTATACCCTAGTCTGCTTTCAGAAGTATATGAACTGATTAGGAGAGAATTCGCTAATAATGACAATATGAAATTAGCTGCGGCTTCTTAGAAAACGCCAACAACTTTGTAGTACGAAAGCGTTCAATTACCGAGTGGATATAACAAATATTAGGTGGTTGCATGATAAATCAAATTCATACAAATGTTATTAATTCAGTAGTATAGAGTACGTAATATATAGTTATTAATCTTAAAGTTAATTTAATTAAAATATTTCGACGCGATAATGTTGCGCTGTGTTGATAATTTTTTGAAACTTCCAAAGCGCGAAGTGCCTTTACCAAGTAGGCGTGTTACCCATTAAAGAGATGTAGCTGGAAAAGGAACACCGCTAACCCAGTGGCCAACTGGCGAGGCGACGTCGAACGATTACATCGCCCGAGTCATCATTCCATACCGGTACCGCAGCGCCATCGCTCGCAACCAGATAACAGCCTCTCATTACGGTCGGCAACTAATGTAATTAAACATACGACCTTAACATGGCCATACTTTAGCTAAACTGCACTATGACGACCGACAACCCATCACCCCGGGGTGCGTCGACACGCTATTGTCTCGCAAAGAGGAAAGCGATGGACGCACCGTGCATCGCAATTAGCGAAGAGAGTTTTGGCGGCAAGTGAATACTAAGTTGTCATCAATATTGTCGAGCCCGAAGAAATTACTGACGCGACGGAAGGACCCGAGGACGAACGTGACAGCTCAAAAACATATCAGTCGATAGAGGTACGAGGAAATTTTACGCGATTTTTTAAGAAGGAGGATAAATGGAAGTGTTTTGTTATGCATGAACGCACCCAAATGTTTGCGAAATTTTGGCAACAATACAACGTTACAAGCGCGTGTGTAGGGCATCCGCGGATCACGGATACGGACGGATACATCTGGCGATGATCGCCCGTGTGTAACGCAACTCTCAGTGACTGATAGTGAACTTTACTTTTAACATTTACACTTGTGT
This sequence comes from Parnassius mnemosyne, assembly GCA_963668995.1. NCBI lineage: Eukaryota > Metazoa > Arthropoda > Insecta > Lepidoptera > Papilionidae > Parnassius > Parnassius mnemosyne. Next base: position 21,925,361 of record CAVLGL010000068.1, on the reverse strand, counting down.
TTTTTGTGAGTACTCAACGCATAAAAGGTAGTATTATTCTAGGTGAGTTACATTTTTTTTTTAATATAACTGAATGCCACAAAACTACCAAAGGTTTTACGATTGCGTCTTGACATTTTCGCATATAGAGGAACAATACATGTTTGATACTTACTGGAAAATATATATAATTCTATGTATTTCACTAGCTTATAAAAGCAGATAGAAAATCCTGTGTTTTATCTCAAACTCGATTCATACTATGCGAGGCTGCGTATTACTTCGCGGCCAACAAGTTTACAAAAACACGGTTATTTCTTGCACTACGACAAGGGCGCATTTATAATATTTTAAATACAAAGTGCATCAGTGAAAAATTTGTACCTACAATGTACCTTATTAAAAAGTTACCACTTACACGAAAACATACTGTACTTACGTTCTTTTTTAATTTTGTAGTTATTACATAATGAACAAATTATGCAATTGTGGTTGATATTTGACTTCTCTCGCATTCTCGAACTCAATTCCAAAATTCAATTAACAATATTAATTTACAACATCAATATTTATCTAGATATAAGATATAATTAATAGATATTTAATTTAAGCAAGTGCTAATAATCAATGATTGAAAGGCATTGGGCCTTGTTGATGTTTTGATTTGGAAATAAATATTACTTAATTGTGATATTTTCACTCATTTTATTCCATATGAAATTAAGTTTTGAATAAATATTTCCATGTCGAGTGGACCGTGGTAGTTTAGATGCTGGACGGTCGCCTTAAATTCCATAATATGCGATTAGCTCGAGTTCGATCCCCACCAGCACCACGGTTATTCGTAATTAAATATAGTTGATTATATTTAAATTATAAGTTGTAATTGAGCACGTACTCGGTGGTGAAGATAAACATCGTCAGGATACTTGCATGTATGAGAAGTTAAAAATATGTAAAGGTTGCTAAGTTAGCGTAAGAGGCAGTAGATACGGCGGTCTCTTCCCTGTTCTAGAACTCTCTCAGATATAGGGACCTGTGCCCAACCGTAGAACATTGTTCGCAGATATCATCATTTATTTTCTATTTCTTATTTATTATGTTAATACACAATCCACAAATAGACCTTAATAATAGTAAGAATAAACTATATTATATTAAAGTTTATAAATATTTTCAAAGTAAATGACAGTAAATAACTTCTTTTATTCTTTGAAAATCGTAATCGGGTCAATCGGAAAAACATACCCAATAAAATGAAAAATTATTCCCGTAAATTGTATACACAGTACCTATTTTACATTAGTCTTCAAGTCCTCGATGCAGTTCACCTCTAACTTAAAAAGATTCATCAATACTATTACTACGTAAAAAGATCGATATGAATCTCATTTTACGTGGTTGAGCCATGCTGGAGCTATATTACTGTTATAGTTGTAGCACGAATGGGTTGGCTCGACCGGGGATGGACCACGCTTTCACAGAATACCAGCGTAAAATAGCAGCTTAACACTGCTGTTTCGTATGGTGAGTGTAGAGAACCGGAGACCCTTTTTGCTGGAATCGAGGCATTCCATCTTAGTCCTCTTGGGTGACAACGCATCTGCATTTTGATTCGTAATCGAGGATGGATGTAGATGTCTATGGGCCACAGCAACTACTTACTATCAGGTGGACTGTGTGCTCGTTTGTCACCCTTACCCTATAAAAAATATGATTTCTTTGGTATACGTCCGTTCGTCTGAACGTCTTTCAAGACCTTTTTTCAGAAAGGTTAGAGGTATCAATTTGAAATTAATATCAAATACTCAGGTCCTTTGGAGGTGTTAAAAATTCAAGCTTCTAAGTCAACGCAATCAAAAGATACGGGCATTTATGTCATATATTTTAATACTTGTAAATTAACTAAGCAAAGTCTATACAAGAAATCGTAGAAATATCGTAGGAACTTAGATTATTGATAGGTCTTCGCCTCTTGGTAGAGAGTAATTGTATTCTGTGGTTTCCCGCGCTCAGAGTCAGAGCGCGCGAAGACCTATTAATAATCTAAGCGTAGGACAGAAAATTTTGAAATTTGACAAAAAGCAACGTCTCATAGCACAAGTAAAGGAAATGTCATATGTCACATAAAAATATTTTTATTTTATACTAACTGCAAAATTAGAAGTTTCCTTTAACCACGTTTTAGAGATATGTTTGGTGCTCACCTTACCTACAATTTCGGCGATATAATTAAGTTTATACGGAACCTTCAAGGCGTGAATTCTACTCGCACTTGTCCCTTATTTTATATACATGATAATTTATTGATATTATTATAAATCGTTATAAAAATAACATGCATTTTTTTAATTTTTTTGTGACAAGTGATTGTTGAAAGATTGGATTCAAAATTATGTTTACATATATGCTTATTCTGGTTCATTAAATATTTGTTGGAATAAAATAAACATAAAGTTGATTGATGAAATTCATTGAATAAAACTACTATTACGGATTTTAACGCGTTTAATTGTTCTTATTTTTAATTCCTGACGTTTCGGATGCTTTTCAGCACCCATGGTGACGGGGGATTGAGGTGATTGACGTCCCGTTTTATTTGCCTTATATATAGATACGATCTATAAAAACCCGCGTAAAAGAACATATAGGTGACGTGAAACACCAACGCTCCGGGAAGTTTGCAGTTTGTGATCATATCCTAGACGGCCCCCGCCATTACATTAGATTTGATAGACCATATAATCTCGCGAAAGAACATCGATTCCTGCCAAGGATGGTACGTGAGGCTATTGAAATTAAAAAACATACTAATTTCAATAGAGAGGGAGGTTGGGTACTACCACCTGCTTGGGATCCTGTAATTAATAAAATTAAAACTAAGCCCAAGCATATAACTGCAAGACTTCAAGACACAGTAAGTTCATTTTGCGTAGATCGGACCAAAACTAATAATTAAAATCTGAAAGTACCTACTCCGGGTTAACTCTGACATCGGGACGTCAATCACCTCAGTACCCCGTGACCATGGGCGCTGGAAAGCACCCGAAACGTCGGAAATTTTATAAAAATAAGTTAATTAAACGCGATAGAATCCGGAAATCATTCCAAATGTCGGGAAATAAAAATAAGAACAATTAAACGCGCCGGCATAAATATAACAAATCATAATGAAATTCAAAAAAGATGTGAAACGATGCATGCAAATAATACGCATACGAATCACTATAGTTGTAAATCAGACCGTGCGACGCATGTACATATAGGGTTACCAGCTTTCCTTATTTGTAAAAATTATACCGCTAACATGTACAAGAAAAATTGTACTTAATACTTGTTATAAATCTACATTTCATTCTTATTTTAAACTCAAAAGAAATTTATGGGAATAAAAATAATACTTAAATAAAATTACAAACAAAATCAACGAGGATTTAATTGATTAATGATTAATACATGGATGACATTCTTTATTATTAATTACTGCTTCTTATTCTTATTATACATAAACTACCTTTCTGAATCCACTTCTAGAGATAGGTATTTTCAAGAATACCCAAATGACATGTCTAACTTTTTTTTGTTTATTAGGATCACCAAAGATTGATACATTATTACATCTATAAAAATATGCCTATACTTACTGTACGATGCTTCGCACCGTAGTGTTTTGGACCACCACCCACCAGTCTGTGAGATTTAGAACCCGAGATTGTTCACCGAACGAATAAATGTAATGTCGTTGAGTCGACAGGTGATTTTTTTCGGTGAAAACTTGAGGAAAAGTTGCTATATCACGCTTACCCTAATAGTAATCTACTTATATGATAAAAGTAATATTTGAGGCAATAAAAACATTGCACTCATATATTATAGGACAAAGGATAAACGTCTAAAATCTTTAACCTACGGAAAAAGTGTTGTTTTTATTAGAACTAAGAGTGGAGATCGAGCATTCAGTCCACCTAAGTGTAAGCGGATGCAGTTGAACCCATAGACACCTATATCTATCCGCAAAAGCAGGCACATACACCCCTGTGTCACAGTTTGAAGAACCTGAAGAGCCATTATATTTAAAAGCTATGCGGCATTATGTCTTAGCCCTCAGAAGTGACAACGCACCTGTACTTTTATTTATCCGAAGTAGGTTAGAGGTCCATGTCCATGGCATACGCTACTACGTTGAGCGGCGCCGCAGCTGTATTATAACAGAAGCGTCAAAGATGTCGGCTCGACCGGGGAAGGACCACGCTCTCACAGAAAACCAACGTAAAATACCAGCTTAATACTGGTGTATTTCGTGTGGCGAGGATAGAAAACGGAAACTTTTTTTACTGGAAACGAGGCATTTTATCTTGGTCTTCAGGGGTGACAACGCATTTGCGTTTTGATCTTAATATATGATAGATGTAGGTGATGTAGGTGTCTATGGTCTACAGCATCCGTTTACCATCAGGTGAACTGTGTGTTTGTCACCCTTAGATTTATAAAAAAATACCGCGAGGTGGAAAATTAGATCTTTTATCACTATTGTCATAAGAAACAATTGTATCACTGCCGTTTTGTGAAAGTGAAACAAGCCCGTTTTTTTATATATTCGCCATTTTAAAATTTAGTACATGGTAACACTATGTTAATAGCCATAAGCATCGCGCCGGTGCTATAAACCGACCTGCAAGTTGAAACAATAACACATTTGGATGAGATGAAATGTCGCGATTCGTTATGCAGTGTCAGTTTTCATGCGTTTACAATGGGCACTCTCTGTCTAGATTACCTATATGACCTAAAAGCGGTAAGCAGTTTCGATATGTTTCGAAATTTCATTTGAAAACAAATTGGTAACATTGAAACCGGCGCACTATTAAAATAATTTTATACACTTGAATAAACTTTACCACACGTTATTACAAATAAATCTGATACGGGAAATCAGTTCTGATAGGGAATAACTGAAATGAGTTTTCCAAGAATTTCTCAAATGATTTGGCAAACGATTTGCAAACATTTTTCTTTATAAAACAGAAGTGACAAACAAAGGAGAAGGAGCCCTCTCCATACATTCTTGGGCCCAGATGTTACGAGTTATTTTAGAATAAGTAAAAGAGATTTTATGTATTACCAATACTGTAACAGGCGATTTTTCACTGTAATTACACTGTAACAGTTTATTTTTCATTATAATTTTTTAAAGATATAAAAGCCGGATCAGTATAAAATCATCAAAGAAAAGCTTTGATAATTTTGTGGCATTCCTTGGGGAAGGCCTATGTTCAGCAGTGGACTTGTGAAGGGCTGTAATGATGATGATGATGAATGATTAGCCTCTCTATACCCTTCAAACCTAAATACAGCAATGGTCGCATTTCTGCTTGGTGTTAGAAATAGGTGGGTGGTTTTACTGGTTAGTACCTGCCTAGAGAGACTCACAGGTAGAAAAGTACGACCTAGTAATAATAATAATAATGTAATAATAAAATAACCTGTATTTCCTCTTCACAAAGGTATAAAATTACATATTACTACTTAAACAATGCGGTTGTAGACATTCTGTGATCTTTGTTAGAGACTGATGTCCATACTAGGCTAGGGTAATCTCTGTTATAGAAATGTACCTACTACAAGAAAAATACAAAAATAATAAATATTTCGACAAGGAATGATTCTAACTATATGTGTAATTTTGTGTTGTGTGTGTGTGTGTGTGTGTGTGTGTGTAATGTGTTTGTATAGTGTGTGTGGGTATGTGCGAATGTGTGTGTGCGTGTTTGTCTTAGTTTGTGTGCTTTTAGGATAATACTCTCAGTCGACTTAGTAAACCATATCTACCACGCTGTATAAGTTAGTCTCCATTGCTGGTCAGAGGAATTAGGATGAATTTCTCGACCAAAGTCAATGTTAGTCAGTGTATGGTGCGTTGAGTTCAGATATTAACACTCAGAAGAAAAAAATGATTACATATTTTTATCATTAAGCTACTGGTTCGTATCATATGAATTTGAAACAAACTAAAAAAAATACAACAGCGTTTGCGATTTTTTAGTAGTAAGTTAATCCCAACTTAGACTCATAAAGCTAACGATTTGAATGATAGCTGCAATAGGGATCGAATCATTCGTGATGTTCAGGAAAATGTTTTTCTTCTGACTGATCTCGCTCATGTCGAATAACGGAAGCTGTTAATTGTGCAAGAGATATTTAGTACCTCAATTACACACGCTCGTCAACACAGAGGCACTCATTGGTTTCGTCTTAACTTACCCGTGCCTGATGTAGAGCATTATCTTTACCTAAGGACAAGCCTACATCGCACCTAATTGCATAAGCAATAAAGTCGAAGCCAGCCACATAATACTGATACTTATAACAGATACGTCTTGGGGACCTTCAAGAAAATAATAGATTAGAATAGAATATTTTTTATTCAGTATGGATTTATAAGAACGCTTATTAAAAGTCTTTAAGCTTTACCACTGGTTCGGAAAATACTTTTCCCTTGGAAGAACCAAAGAGCAAGAAACCGAGGGAGACTTTTTTCAAACATTAATTAACAATATAACATTTTATATAGTTAAGTATGCAAATAATGGTACCAGGAGTAGAGGACGGCCCAAGAAACGCTGGCTTGATGTCGTGCAGGATGACATGCGCGCCAATGGGCTAGTTGTGAGGGACGCCGAAGACCGGGCAAAATGGAGGAGGAAGTGTTGGAAAGCGGACCCTGGGTTCTCCCGCGCTGGGCGGGATGAGCAACCAGGATAAACGCTAGGTAGAAGAAGAAAAAGTATGCAAATATTCAGAAACAGCATGGTAGCGATCACCTCATTCCCAGGGGTTATTACAACCTGCAATCACTTTGATGTTGCAGTTATTAATGTCTGACGGTATTCATTTACCATCAGGTAAGCCTTATTGTTTATAGAAGGGAAGAAACCATTGTATAAAAAATAAAATTAGACCCGAAAGAGAACCAATATAGAAAAATGAGTGCGGCCGTTCAGGATACGAACTAAAACCATGCAGTCGTTCGTGCAATAACAACATGACGGTATGTCTATCTGTTAACGATGCTATTAATCATACTTAACATCTATCACATACTGCTAGTTAACTGATATAAGAAATGACAACCGTTACTTAGAAGTAATAAAATTCCATCCGAAGGCTCTACAATTATTTTATAAGCGACCACTATGATGAGGGCATCCATGACTTTTTCTGCCACCAGGGCGGCGCAACTTATAAATAAGGTGTAATATTTCACAGATTTTATAGCGGGGAAGTTAATTTGTTCGAAAAATGTAATGGTTAATGTTTATTTTTATACCATTTGTTATATTTTATGTTAATTAGATTTAGTTAAAAATAAAATTGAAGTGTCTGTTTGTAATGTAAAAATAACAGCTTTTTACTAAATAAATATAAAATTATATACGGTACTTATAACCAAAACTTTACCTCAGTGTCAACTAGTGACATCTGGTGAGCGGAAGATCATCAGCCCTCGTTATTAAACGACCGCATGGCCGCATAGTGGTTTGACTATCGTATTACTTGATTACGACTCCTGGATTTAAAATCTAAGCGGAAATCAAAATTTGTGCAAAAGCACAAGTTCATGTTCGGTTCGATTATTATCCTCCTGAACCTAACACTGTATTTGAGTTTACCTTTATTTCCATCATTTAACGTACAAATAATTAAAGGCCCGCATCGAAGTCTATTATTTAAATTCAAATAAAAAAAATTCTGCTTTAAATTTAAAACCCAAATTACACAAATTTATGTAGGTGGGTGATACTGAATGCTTAATTACATCTCGAACATCAAGAAATTATCAAAGTAAGTAGTATAATTAATACAATTTATTTTGGAAGAACTCTCTATTCCTTCCTATGCTTAGGCGAATCGTTGGAATCACTGCGAAAGGCCACTGAGAAAGTCACAGAGGGAAGCCTAGCTGCGGGCTTTTCACAAATGTGTCGGTTCGACCGGGGAAGGACCACGCTCTCACAGAATATCATCGTAAAATAGCACCTTAATGCTGCTGTTTCGTATGGTGAGTGTAGGGAATTGAAGACCCCTTTTACTGGAAATGAGGCATTCCATCTTACTCCTCAAAGGTAATAATAATATAAATATAAAGAATATAAATCTGCATTTTCTACCGACTTCAAAAAGGAGCAGGTACTCAATTCGGCTGTATGTAATTTTTATGTGTGTTACCTCATAACTTTTTTCTGGGTGAACCGATTTCGACAATTCTTTTTATTTAAAAGATGATGCTTCTCATGTTGTTCCATATAAATTTGATCAAGGTCTGGCCAATACTTTTTGAGCTATTCTTAATAATTTATATTAAAGTCGGTTGTACAAAATTTATTCGTAACCGATGTCTATGGGTCACAGTATTCACTTACCATCAGGTGGATTGGGTGCTCGTTCCTCACACTTATTCTTTAAAAAAATATACATGTAAACATATAAAAAATATCTACATATATTTTTTACGTGGTAGAGCCATGCTGCAGCTATATTAATAGTATAGTTGTAGCACGAATGGGTCGGTTCGAATGGGGAACGACCACGCTCTCACAGAATACCAGCGTAAAGTAGCAGCTTAATGCTGTTGTGTTTCGTATGGTGAGTGTAGAGAACCGGAGACTCTTTTTACTGGAAAAGAGGCATTCCATCTTAGTCCTCACGGCTGACAACGCATTTGCATTTTAATTCGCAAGCGAAGATAGATGTAGGTGTCTATGGGTCACAGCAACCACTTACCATCAGGTAGACTGTGTGCTCGTTTGTCACCCTTATGCTATAAAAAAAACAAGGCACGAGTGAATAGGCTTTTGTTATGCTAGGACAATGAGATTTACCATCTAGGGCAACTCACCACTTACCACCAGGTGTGATTGTGGTTTCAAAAGGATATCATCATTTCGAAAAACGAAATAATTTTGTAAAATAATATTCAAACATACACAAAAATCATTTTACAAATCAACAGAGTCCGACTCTGTGTAAGATCTCAATACGTATAATATGTTAAAAATAGTAAATGTACCGTATTAACATTTACAAATAAAAACATTTGTATCAAAAAGAATTCGTGGAAACGCAAACAATGCATGCAAAATGCACTATAGTTTAAAATGTACGCAACGTACACACCCTTAATAAATTAATCATTTTTACTTTCGTCCGAAAGGATGTTTCATGTTTTTTGCAACTGTGAAAGTAGGTACCGGAATGCATACAAAACGACTGCGTGATTACAATCGAAAACTAATCGATACTTTATCAATTCTTAAGTGGCTGCCGTGCCGGCAAGATTTCGATTCGGAAATACGTTTAGGGAATGATAAGTGGACTTACGGAAGAGGTTACGAAATAACAACTTAATGATTTCTTATGTTTACGTGAACATTACACCTTTAAATGAAACTAGGTTTTAGGGATTTTATCGCGAGGTTATTGAAATGAAAAAATCCTAATTTCAATAGAAAAGATGGGCGATCATTATTTCTGCGTAGAACGGACAAAGTTAATAATTTTAAATTGAAGGTAGCCATGGTTAACTATGACATTGGGACGTAGAACAGCTCAGTCGCCCCCACCCCCTGTGACCTGTGCTGTTAAATGTCGGGAATTAAAAAATAAGTAAATGTAACTTAGTTTCATTTAAATGAAATTTTTTAAACGATAATAACAATTCACAGCCATGTCGAATTTCATGAGTTTAGAGTAATTACTCTAAAATAATCCTTAAATTTTATTTCCGATCTTTTGGATATAGGATCGTATCTTTATAAACATAACCAATATGATGCAACAGGTAATTGATTTTAAAATAACGAATTCCTATTTCGTGTATTGCTTATTTATCTTCCTTTAACAAAACTTTAAATAAAGTAAATAAAGAAAATTTTTAAATTTAAAATACAAATAATTTCGCACATCTAAGAACAGTTAAATGTCATACACATTCGAACATAGATTTGGAATAATTTAGAACAGGTCGTGACAGTTTCACCAATTGTTGTTTTGAAAACAATACACTGGCAGAGTTTAGCGGTAGTTAGGAAAACTTGGTCATTAAAATAGCTATTCTTAGTGCAGAGAGACTTATGCGCAAGTGTAAATAAGTTTAAGTTAATATTAATATAGACAGACACATCGATCGTTACAGACAGATCGTTATTCTAAAAACCGTTTTCATGTTGGAGCAACGATATTTCTATATTTTACTGTAATAATTAATGAATAATAAGTAAAATAAAAGAGAATTTGGTGACTACGAAGAAAATTCATAATAAAACCAGCAATAAAATTGAATCTTTATTAATCTTTATTTAGAGAAACGTATTAGGCATTAAGTATCCTTTTGTAAACTAAGGTACGTGTGGGTAATATGGTCACCTTAAACTTTGCCGCCTTACAAAACCAAAACTGGGAGGAGGACAGAGACAAAAAATAAAGCCGTGTACTATAACTAAATATATTAAGAAAAAATAGAAAATAACCTTTTGCAATAATAAGGAACATTTCGAAAAATCAACATAAAAAAAAACTAACTTCACTACGCAATACTAAAATGGGCTAAAATATTTACTATAATGTCAACTGCCAAAATGGCGTCAATAAACAGCGCCCTTTTGACCTGTTATTATTTGATTGACAGATGAAGAGCTATCGTATCACAAATCTATCTATGCAAACAATGCTGTAGTTTTAAGTTAGAAAGTGACTATATTAACCGGATGACCATATTACCATTACTATAGTTAAGAATCTTCTAGCACTGCATTAAAATTTAATTAACAATACGCATCAGTATCATAATCTACACATAAGCCTCTCCTAAGAAATGCCACAAAGCACGGTCGTGAACCTCCAGCATTCATCGACTTCCTAAATCGCTCCATCTTGGTAGAGGGATGTCGCTCTACAATTCGCACTCTAATATCATCATTATCATCATTACAGCCTTTCACAAGTCCACTGCTGAACATAGGCCTCCCCCAAGGAATGCCACAGAGCACGGTCCTGAGCCACCTGCATCTATCGACTTCCTGCAGGCAATATTATAAAGCTAAAGGCTTTTTTTTATTTGTACTTTGTAATCAAGCCTAGTAAGCTTAAAATGCTTGTGTTAGGAGTAGTGCACGAGAATAATCAAATCGCGGATTCAAACCCACAGCCTTTTGAGTTCGCGGTCTGCACCCTGTCATTAGGCTACTGTCGCTTCAAATTGGAATGTAGAAGGTAATCTTCGGAAATACTAATGTGATTCTGGAAATTCTTTCACGAGTTAGCTCTATTATCCCTGAGTGCTACAGGCAGGCTATATTTTATTTTTATGTAAATAAGGTTTTACTTTTAAATCACAACATTTCATTCATCAACATTCGTTATTTACTGATTTATTCCCAACAGAGAAAAGCAGTGCGTTAGTGGTTCACTTTTAATTTTGTGCGTTACCCCCTATCGAGGATACGTAGACGTGACAAGTGAGAAACTCATCGCCGCCATCGTAATCAATCCCGGACTTACTACTCTCATTCTGAAATTTTTTCACGAATAATGTGCGTCCCTATACCTGGATGTAATCTGTTCGTGGGTAGTCACCGATCAGGATGTTTTATCAGGATAATATATACATTTTATTCAATTAATATATTAATATAAAAATGTATAACATAAATATTGCCTTCTTAGGTCTACAAACACAATAACAAAAATATTTTTTGTTAACAAGTGGTAAAATTAAAAATTTTGTACAACTGACTTCAATATAAATAAAATGAGAACATCATCAATTTAATCGAAATCAATTAAATATGCATTATTAAGGATAACTAAAAAACTACACGTCAGATCTTGATCAAATTTAAATAGGACCACATGAGAAGCACATCTTTCAAATAAAAAAGAAATCATTAAAATCGGTTTACCTAGAAAGATTTCTTGAGAACCTCCTTCTTTTTTTGAAATCGGTTGAAAATTATGCAGGTGCAGTTTAGTTAATGTGGTTTTCAAGTAAACATTATTCTAAATAATACATAAGAATAATTTAAAATTAAAAACTTTGTACAGCCGACTTCAATATAAGCGACTTCAATATAAGTTATTTAAGAATAACTCAATAACCATTGGTCTGACCTTGATCATATGGGACCACACGAGAACTATCAGCTTTCATATACAAAAAGAAATCAGTACAAAGTTATGAGGTAACACACATTAAAAAAAACATACAGTCGAATTGAGTACCGTCTCCTTTTAGGAAGTCGGCAGATAAACTAATGTGGTATTAAGTACGTTTTACGATTGCGACGGTAACGATAAAAAGGTAGAAGGACAATTAAACTACATTTATAATGTCCTGACCTGACTAGTCTCAACGGAGACAAGTCAACTGCGCGGGACAGGATCGTAGTGCACGAGTGTGCGGGCAAGCAAGTACAGGTGCTCTCTTTATTCCCTCACTCTTATAGTTCGATGCGACGGTAATCCGACACGTTCGGAAAGAGATCAGGCGCAGAAATAACGTTATTTGGTGCTTTCCGAGACATGGGAGTGATACACCGCCAACCTCCTGTCTCCGGGCTGCTACTGAGAATTTCTTGACTGAAAAACCCAACTGACTCATGGCTTGAACGTGGATTCGACCAGGGATCACATGATCAGCAGTCGTCTATCATATCAACGAGACAGTCAAAATAGACCAATGGGCACGGCGACGGGGCAGTTCAAGGCGAGTACATCTAAACAGTACTCTATGCGTACGAGATATACAGAATCACAAAATATCAAAATACAATAATTATACAAAGATTAAAGGCAAAATATGACGGGTTAAGTGAGAATGTAAAGACAACAACAAGACAAAACAGTTATATAGGTACCTACCTACTTAATCGAATTTTCGCTGAGTGAAAATACTTTTCATAGGGCAATGCTATTTCTAATCAAATAATTTGACGGCGAACTGTAGCCGCATGAAAAATACTTAATGATTGACAAGAGAAGCATTTTTCTATAGAACCCATAGCGTAAAAAAACGCGGGGCTCAGCTACTATTTTAAATAAAATTAACTTATATTATCAATAACAAAACAGAAACATTTTTTTATAAAATTAAAGTGACAAACGAGCAAACAGTTCACCTGACGGTGAGTGGCTACTGCAGCCTATTGATACCTGCAAAACTAAAAACAATTATTAAACGGAAAAGATTAGAAGTGCGCTATCGTTCTATAGGACTAAGGTAAAATGGCTCCCCGTTTGTAATTATACTGGCTCTTCTACTTTCAAACTGAAATACAATACTTTTACTGGTGCTTGGCAGCAAATTAGCACAGAAAGAGGTACCCATACGAATCCTAGGAAGAAAAGAACTGTTGCTTATTCAGATGAAACTCGTTTCGAAACGGTGGTAGTAGTAGAATAAATTACATTTGACAAACGAATTTTTAAACGCCGAAGAAATAAGTATATTTATTTTATTACATTTACATACAAAAAAATACATATAATGTTAACGTTAGAGTCTTGTTAGAGTAGGTACATTCAAAATCCGTAGCTATATCTATTTTGACCAATACTTGTGTCACAATAATAAGACTTCATATAACAATAATCGCACGCTGTCATCATTTACGTTGATTTAATATCGATTGTCGTATGGAACCGGTTTGTTCGTGACCTGCGGATCTGAACTGGAATATTATGCGGGTGCAGGCAACAAACTCACTTGACCTGTAATACATAAAAGTCGGCCACGTTAACAGGTTTGATCCTTGCCGTTGTCGTGGATGACATTCCTTTAAAACGGTTTACAATTTTTATTGACTCGTGTATTATTTTTATTACAAATTGTTCTACAATCGAAAAAACAAAGCTGTAAAAGTTTTATTACCAAATTTAAATATTTATTTGAATCGCATTGCATGTTTTTATATTTCGATCCCAGTAATACTTCACTTTTAAGACAGTAAATAAAAGAATTGTAACTAAAATATTGAATATTATGTTTATAAATTCAATTTATTTTTAGTTTCATAAAATTGTAAAGCACAGGGCGCAATAATTTCATAGTAGATTGGAGGTACACCATCGTATATCGATTTGACACCTGATGCAATAATTTTAAAAGTAAAATGGACCATATCCTTTATATCATCATCAAGATCAGACATATAGTCCGAAGAGCACATAGTAACTTGAAATTTTACACTTGACTCCGGCAAGATCGTAGTTGTCATAGGTCTGATGGTTACTAATTTACGCATTATGGCTGAAGGTTTAATTTTAATCATGGCGCCGTAAACTTTATGTGTATTTGTAACGACAAAATGGTCCTTGTACAAACTGTGCACTACTGGTGAATTACTCATATCTAATATGACTGGGCATATTTCCAATGGATGTGGTAAAACTTCGGCAAAAATTTTAATCGTTCTTGTTTCAATCAATTCACCGGTGTCAATACAACGAAATTCTATATCACAATACGTCTGATGAAAACCTATATGTTCACTCTTGTGAAAAGTCACTTTAATCTTTTTAATGGACTTTGGTGTCAAATGATTACAACGTAAATCAAAAATAAATGTATCTAAAGAAGCTTCGATAATGTCATTAACAATATATTTTATAAAATCTTCGATTTTTCCAACGTTAATGTAGTCCTTATTCGCAGGTAATTTTGTTGTAGACCACGTATTGGTGTCGTTTATTAAATAATCATCTTCAATTCTATTTATAACAGATTCAGAGTTTGCAACAATAGTGTCAACAGACGTATGACTTGGATCTCTTGCTAAATCTTTTTTTCGGTTAATTAGTCTGAAATAGCATTCATTGCCATTTTTAACTTCAATTGTGATTATACCAGAGGGATACCCAAACTTTGAATTTAAATGCCATTTATAGACTGGTGGAATAGAAACAATATTAGTGATTGATAAGGATATTGGATCAAAAAATTTAGTAGAAATAGGAATACAAAGGCGTGATATTTGGGTTCCATTAGAAACTTTAAAAAGTATTTTGAAAAATAAATCTGTCGAAAAATCTACTTTATTTTGTAGCAGTTTAAATTTAAAAGTGAATACAAAGGACAAACCAGGATACAATTTAATAGTCACTGGTGGAAACACTTTTGCATTCTTGAAAAATCTAGGATTAACTATGTTTTCAAATATTACTTTACAACAATCATTACAAACATTCTTTAAAGTAAATTCCATAGTCTGCTCCTCGGAAGTGCTATTCTTAATAATAATTTTCTTTGGGTTGCATTTCACACCATTTAAATGTACCAAGTAGCATTCTGTTTTGTTTGTTGTAGTTTTCTTATTTATGCCAATCGATTCTGACGTATGATAACTTAAATCGCTGTATTGAGATTCAAGTGGTGACAACAATTTATGATGTTTAGAAATAATAATAGGCAAATTATTTGTGTCTTTTTCCACGCCCTTAAAAAACATTTCTTCTAATGAAGCTTCTTGTTCCGACAGCGAAACGTTATTTTCTGTAGCAAAATCTGTGGAACTCTGAATAGACGGAACCGGGCGGACATCTTTTTTGGTACTTAATGCTTGACTTTCGCTGGTTTGTCTATTCGTCAAACGGATTTTATGCCAAAAGTTAGCCGTTCGTGCCAATTTTTCAGTTAACTCAAAAGGTGTCTGTCTCGTATTTTCTATATAAAGCTTATTTATAATACAAAGCTTTCGTAATTTAACCTCACCAATTTTGCGGCTATAATCCATTTTTACGAAATTTAATTTTTTGATTAGTTCTTTCCATTTAGGTAGTGTTTTAAAGTCAATTTTATACCGATGTTCTATCGATTTTATAAGATCGTTCAAATCCATTTCATGTTCCATGTTTTTAATGCGAACCATCGATATATACTTAGTACATATAACTCAATGATGCGAACGTTTTTAATAAGATGTAGACTCTGAAAATGAATTGTGCTCATTAATGTAATGTTAGTTAGTAAATTAGTAATATTATATATGTGTATATAGTCATGTGGTGGGCCGTATGAGAATTCATCACCCCATTTTGTTTCATGGGCGACGGAAGAGTCAAATGTGGGAAATACCAGAAAAATCTTACGGGTCTGTTTTTTATAAATAGTTTTATAATTATTTCGTTTAAACCAGACTTAAAGTACGTATAAGAACGACAAGAGGCAACAGCATCAAAGGTGCGAAACATCTAGTTCTGTGAAAGTCCAGCAGTTGACTTTTAAGCTTGAAACAGAAGATATATGAGTTCACACAGTAGTAACTTGTACAATAAATATTAAATAAAGCCTACATAGTATTGATTAGATAACAAACTAGATACTAATTAATGAGGAATAGGTAAAATCATAGATAAATAAATATGTAGCAAGCTAAGTAAAATAAGGAAATAAAATCTAAAAACTTGGATTTTGACATAAATTTGAAGTAGACTTGTCATTAAATGTTTGTCATAGATTATTTATACAGTATATAAATAATAAGCTATGTCGTTATTAAAGAGTTTAGTAATTATACCAAAACGTGCGTACTTCATAATATTATGGCAGATATGTACTTAGATATTATATAATATTATATTGATGTCAATGCTTTAAACAATATATCTAATATACAAAAATTAATGTTCGTTTGTTCATATTTTATGCGCTGCCATAGGCCATACATTTCATCAGATTGCGGCAAAACATTGCCAACTTATTGCTTGCACTTCTACGAAGGTTATAGGCATAGTATAATTAACTTACAGCAGGTGGTGCGCATATCCTACCGACAAATATTTTGAAAGTTCAATATATATTCCATTGCATTCAATTTCAATGAATGAATTATCATTTCTAATTAAACGATATAACTCTTCCAAAAAACGATAATTCTACAATTTTTTTCTGCGGCAGCAACGCGCCTGGTGCCAGCTAGACCTATAAAACAAAATCTGTCTTTTAGCTTGCCCTGCATGTGATGGTTTTTAAAATTCAGTTTTCATCCATTTCTGGACACCTGAAAATTTGAAATTTCGCCGACGTATATAACATCCGATAACAATACAATAATTTCAAGAGTATGAGATAATGTTCTTACTAGGATTATCACAGCCCATAATCAAATCTTAGCCCTCTGGTGTTAATATGCCGTCACATGCTATCGAGTACAAATCTTTTCAATAATGTACCATCTTAAATGTTTAATCTGGCATGCAATAAATAATTTGAATTTGAATGACTGTTTCTTAATTTTTTAATTCTATTTTTTATATCAGCTTCTTTTATATTTTTAATATTATTAGTTAACAATATAATTAATAGATGGATTCTTTATTGCAAGTCAATACCCAACGAGGCCTAAACTGATGATAATACAATAATAAGTTTCTTGTTGTTTCGTACGCAGGTGCATAATGGAGGCAAGAGTGCCCCGTGTGCTTATTAGTATAGCACTTGCAGTTTTCCTGCCTATGGCGTCTACAAACCAGGAGCAGATAGCTAAAGAAAACATACCTCACTCAAGACAAAAGAGACTACTCTGGATAACCAATGATGGACGACTAGCTCTGCCACCAGGAACTACAATGGCTATAACACCTTCACTGTCGATGCCATTCGTTCGGCATCCTCCGAAAGGATTTTTGTCTAATATGACAGTGAGCTTTCCATTTACAAGTTAGTCTATTTTAATTGCTCATAATTTTTACCTGTCTTTAAAATATTATCATATTAAAAATGAGATGAGAATTTGAGTACATTATAATAGCATTTTTTAAGTTATTTTACGGTATATTTAACAACTTTGCAGGTACACTGATGTACCAACTGGAATTTCAAAGTCAGTACTTTCAGGTTCAACCAGATTTGAGTAGAAGTCACATAGGAAAAAAACCAAGTAGATTAGATTCGTAACCATTTGTAACATAAAAAATAACAAAAGTTGAAAGAGTAGTATTAGTTACAGCAGTATTTTTACCATCATACACCATATTATGAAAACTTAAATAGAAATCATTCAAACTAATAAAGTATTTAGTTCTAATTAACAATGTTATAGTAACAAATAAGTAACTATACATTTATGTACACATTTATAATGGTCATGATTAATAACATAATTCTTATTTTGAGTTTTGCTGTATTATAGTAATTATAGTTTGCTCTAGGTAGGTATGCTAACAAATTAACATAGATACAAATAAATACAAATTAACATAACATACATCAGTAGGTACCGTAATAGATGAGTACTGAGTATGCTAAGAATTATATTGCCATTACGTAAATTATTCTTGTAAATAAGGTCAGCAAAAAATATTATTTCTGAATTATTGAAAAATGTAATATCATTCCATTACAGGCTATCAAAAGTCTATTGCTGAACATTGGCCTCTTCTATAGGGGAATTATATCTATCTATAAGATTGCCTCATCACGTGGCAACTATGGTAAATATACCAACCGAGTTGGCGACCGCAGTTTCTGTTATTCAGCTGTTATCAGGAAGATGCTGCCCTTATCTTGGTTCAATTTTGTCGCCTCTCTCTCCCAGGGGATGATGTGAGGTAGTGGCTGTTCTTTCACCGTCTCTACCGTTTCGATGAGCTGTCATTAAAGAAGACATTTATCTAAAGTTTTAACTATCTATACTCTTCTTTACACGTGTTTTGTAATAAAATGTATCTAATATTTTACAGTTGATTTCGACAAACTAGGACTCACAGATAATGAAAATCCATACGGCGATCTTCCGCCAATTTTCGCACGATCAATGGGTGGAGAAGCTGCATCTGTGATGGCAAATTACATTGGACATTATTTAGATAATCGACGTGGGAAACGATCTGCACGGGTACCCATACCTCCAGAGCTGGAAGAGGCAGTCCTGGACAGGTTTCACGGTGGTGAAAGGTAAGGAATGTTTTTAGTTTTGGCCTTTTGATATAGGTTCAATTCAAGATTTTTTGGTACTATAATCTAGACGTTTTCTTTGTCAAATATCTGTTTTAAATTAAGATACTTATTTGAAATGGAAAATTCACATTCAATGGCCAGAAACTAGGACATTTTCTTAATATTTAAGACGGTTTTACTATTTCTACGAAAAATAATTTCCTTACATCAACGTTTCTTATTTGTAATTGTAACGAATACCAAGATTTATTCCCCATTAGCAATATCGGTTAGTGCAATAATGCAGGCCGTCATATTTTTGAAATATCAACAGGTTCGATTGCTCATATGATGTGACTTCAAGAAGTAGGTAATAGTTTATGGAAAATCGAATTCATGATTCTTTATATGTAAAGTCAGGCGTTAGCGGTAGGCAATAACTTTCACCTCCATACCAATAATATAATATACCTATCAAAAATTCAACTCACGAGCATTTTGTTACGTATAAAGTGTAATGCGTTTTTTCTACTTTTGTTCTAAATTCTGATACTACTTTGAATACGAGTATTGACAATTGTATATTTAGTTGTAGTTAAGATGTAAGAGTTGTCAAGTGACTTTAACAAACATTGTTTAGAATAATAGAATATTTCAAATTGGAAACAAAAATAGGTTGGACAAATAGGTTAAATTTGAAAACATTTGATGGTGCATTCGATTTACGCATTATTATTTTTTAACTTATATTAATTGTTATTTGCATACTATATGGTAAAGTTTCTTTTTAACTTTGCTCTTAGCTTAGTTGCCATGCTTGCCCCTATTAATCTATAGGGAAGGCCTATGTTTATCAGTGGACTTGTGATAGAATGTAACGGTAGTTAATTAAACTCTTTACCATTTCTGCTACTGTGAAGTACTGCACCGTTGTTTTAGTTTGAAGACTTTGAGCCAAAATACATAAGTAATTATCGTAATATAAATTTACAGTAACTCCCAACTATGAAATAGTTCCAAGTCCAAAAGTGATCTGCATACGGCCTTGTAATATAATAAAAGTTACGTCCTACAGCTGGGCATAGGTCTCTTCTCATTTTTGAAAGTGTATAGAGTAATTAGTCCGCTATGTCGTTCCAATGTGTGTTGGCACACTGGACATGCAGGTTTCCGCACAATGCTTTCCTTCACCGCCGAGCACGTTGTAATTTTAGGCTATGAGGGATCCGAGCACACAGTCTACCTGATAATAAATGAGTACTGTGGCCTCTAGAAATCTACATCTATCCTCGGTTATGAATTAAAATTTAAATGCGTTGCCACCCCTAAGAACCAAGATATAATGCCTCGTTTCCAGTTCTCCGGTTTTCTACACTGACCACACAAAACATAGTAGCATTGAGATGCTATTTTACGCTGGTATTCTGTGAGAGCGTGGTCCTTCCCCGGTCGAGCCGACACATTCGTCCTATAACCATAATATATCTGCAGCATGGCTCTACTATGTAAGCAAAGGTGACCACCTGTGTTTAGTCTACTTTGTTAAAAGTTTGGTTCATGTTTGCAGGTGACCATTTTCCGTCAGGTTAATTGTAAGATCATTTGTCACTCTCATATTATAAAAAAACATTTATGCTTAAAATATAGATCTATTTCAAGGCAAACCTGTAAACCACATGACATCATTTACATAGTACCTACTAATCAATTTATAATTTTAGTAAATTAGAGTAAATACGGATGCAAATTTTTTGTAATATTTTGTCTTATACTCTATTATTATATAACATGGACAAAACAAAGGTCATGTATACGTCCATGTCACACCTATGTCGGTAGTTGTTGGGTGCAATACGCTCGAAGATGTCGACGAGTATGCTTATGAAGGACAGATAGTCCGACTAGGTAAGTTCAACTTCGACCGAGAGGTCAATCGACGGATTCAACTCGGCTGGGCAGCGTTTGGGAAATTACGGCACATCTTCTCGTCAGGTATACCTCAAAACCTGGAAACAAGATTGTAAAACCAGTGCGTATTGCCAGTGATGACTTATGGATCTGAGACGTGGTCCTTCACTGCTGGCCATATGAGGAAGCTCAAGGTCGCTCAGCGAACTATGTTAGGGGTTTCTCTGTATGATAGACTTAAAATTGAGGATATGCGTAGTAGAACCAGAGTGCCCGACATAGCTCAACGGATAAGTAAGCTAAAGTGGCTATGGGCCGGGTAAATGGAAAGGTTCTCGAGTGGCAGCCTCGTACCGGTGGGCTAAGTGTAGGGCGGCCCCCCACTGGATGGAATGACGGCCTGGTAAGACATGCAGGAAGTCGATGGATGCAAGTGGCTCAGGAGTGGCGTGCTTTGTGCATTCCTTGGGGGAGGCCTATGTTCAGGAGTGGATTTATGAAGTGCTGTAATGAATGAATGAATAAATACTATAATGAACTTTTATTAAGTCAATTTCTATTTTTATTCTTAATATTTTATTTACGCGTTATTTTCTTATAACCGATTAAAGAAAAATATGTGCATAAACTAATTTAAAATAAATTACAAAATCATTGCGTTTAATATTACCAGTATACGATAATATTTTGGATAACATTATTAATTATGCAACCTCTTTATATCTTGGACTTAACTTCCTGTAATAAGGTTGAATACGTTATTCCAAAAAGTAGTTTAAATTTAGTTACGGGTTTAAACTATAATCAGTTTCACGAAAGAAGTCCCGCGAAAGTATACGAAGTATATACTTACTCAAAGTCTCTAAGATACTAAGTAAATTGTAAGTAAAGTATAGAGTTTGATAGCAAATGCACTCTTCAATAAACCACTTTTTTATAATATAACGGATTAGGTCTTTCGTTTAATGGACTACACCCCCTGCAAAGTAGTTGAATTGATGAGTTTTGAGGCCTAGAGGAAGGCCTCTAGGCCGAGTAAGGACTCGGTCTAGTAACACTAATCTGTGAAATTTTTACTTCCGGTTAAATGCTCGATGTTTTTACTATAGATATCGGTTTAGTTCAAATTTTCTGTCATTGTTTCTTTGAGACGATGTTTACTAAAATATTACTAGAGTATTTTTTTATTTTCGTCACTACTGTATATTTAAGTTTATTTTAAAGATCAATAAAGTATTGCCATAATATTTTCCTTTGTTTCCAGAGCCCTAATGTATGGCATAGCAGAGGATCTCTTAGCTAACTTCGGTCTATCAGGCAAGGAGTGCCTTCTGCGAGCTATTTGTGAAATTCATGCGCACCCATTAACAAATTTTGGATTCCTAGGAGAAGTAATGAAATTATTCTTTAGGTAAGCAAACTTATTGTTCTATAATAATAGTAAAAAAAATATTATAACAACTATAATTTTGAAAAATGCAAATTATTAATACCTGACTGATTATGACCTACTCAGGTACTACTACTATCTTTGACGCAGATAATCTATTTGTCTATTAGGCAGTATATAATTTAAAATTTAAAATTTTTTACAACCGACTTCAATATAAATTATTAAGAATAACTCAAAAACTATTGGTCAGACCTTATATGGGACCACATGTGAAGCACCAGCTTTCAAATAAAAAAAGAATCATCGAAATCGGTTCACCCAGTGAAAGTTATGAGGTAACACACATAAAAAAACATACAGTCGAATTGAGTACCGGCTCTTTTTTGAAGTCGGTAGAAAATACTAACAAATACAAGTGCTAAAATTAAAATTATTGTACAACTGACTTCAATTTAAATAAAATGAGAACATCATCAGGGTAGTCGAAATCGATTAAATACGCATTGTTAAGGATAATTCAAAAAACTACTGGTCAGATCTTGATCAAATTTATATGGGATCACATGAGAAGCACCAGTTTTCAAATAATAAAAAATCATTAAAATTGGTTCATCTAGAAAAAATTTCAGAGGTAACACACATAAAAAATACAGTCGAACTGAGAACCTCCTCCTTTTTCTGAAGTCGGTTGAAAATAATACTGTTGTTTAGATCGTTATTAATTAAGGTATCAGTAATAAGTGTACCAATCCAATGAGATGACACATAGCTCTTTTCGCGAATTTCCTAACTTTCACAGCTGAAACTTGTTCGGTAGAAGGTAGGGAGAGCGAAGTCTTGTAATACCAACACCACCCCACCTCATATTGATGCGGCGGGCATGACGAGTAGGCACCCCTCTCGAAGAGAGGCTATTAGGCTCCACAAACATGTACGCATCGCGAATAGGCTCGCCAAGCCCAATCATTGCGGCCATCGCGGGCTGGCTCTTAACGACGGACCAGCCAAGTGGGTTCCTCTTTGTTCAGTGTTCAATGAAGCAGTTCGCTGTTGCTCGTTAAAGCGTACTTTTTTTTTATAATATAGGGGTGACAAATGAGCACCCAGTTCACCTGATAATAAATGGTTCCTGTGGCCCATAAACATCTACATCTATCCTCGATGACGAATCAAGATGCCGATGCGTTGTCACCCGTGAGGACTATAATGGAATGCCTCGTTTCCAGTAAAAAGGGTCTCCGGTTCTCTACATTCACCATACGAAACACAGCAGTGTCAAGCTGCTATTTTACGCTAGTATTCTGTGAGAGCATGGTCCTTCCCCGGTCGAGCTGGCCTATTCGTATTACAACTATACCAGTAATATAGCTGTAGCATGGCTCTACCACGTAAGAAACGCCCGTCTGTTGTTCCTGCTGTTTAATTGACTCGAACACCTAGCCTATCTGGCTCACTACCACCGCTTTGCGGGAGAACGCAGATCCGGTCGTACACCCTCGCAACTATGTCCGCTAGTATACCCAGATATGGGAAGCGAGCCAGGGTTATTATCCATTAAATACAGCGTCGGATGGCTAGCCTATTCGCCTGTAAGGGTGTCTCGTATAACATACCACTCCTGAGTAGCCAAGCCGACATAATACATTATACATAGGTATATTTTTGGATAGAAGAAGGAATATGATGATAATCATAGGTGTAAAGAAAATATGCCACCTTCTGACCAAATACCATTTGCACGCGCTGCATCATAATGATAGACAGATGAGACTGGCGACAGACTAAATATCTATCTAAATAAGTAGAAAAAACATCTCAAGGACTGTTTATGAGGAGCAGCAGTAGTAATAAAATATCGACTCCGCACGCGTCAACCAAACCAAACCAGCGTCGTAGGTAAACTTCCCAAGAAATGCACACCTGATAGCGTATTATTTAAAAAGGTTCATTGCCTCGTCTAAGTAACTGGGTCAAGTCAAGAAATTTTTAGTAGCGTCCTAGTCAGGAAAGTAGCGTTGGTGTTTCACCCCCGTGCCTCATAAAGCACGTAAAGTCGTTGGCCCTGCGCCTGATCTCTCCTCAGTCGTGTTGAATATCTGTCCCGTCGGACTATGAGAGTGAATGAAATAGAGAGTGCATCTGTGCTCGCGCACATTCTCGTACACTATAATCCTACTCTGAGCAGATGGCTAGTCTCCGTAGAGACTGCACACCGTAACCGAGATGGTCAGGTTGACATTATTATTATTGGAAAGGATCTTAAGCCCGTATTTATAAACGTTATTCAACGACGAACTCAAGTGCGTAATCATTTGATACACCCTCATTACGATATCAGCATCTCAAGATCGTTGCTAATTAATAAACACATAAAAACAGTATCTCAAAACGCTGTACTAAGGAATACTGTTCTGTGATTTGCACTCAAGTACACACACTTGAGAATCGAGTTATTAATCAGTGTGGCCCTCAGCTGATATCGTAAACCTAAACCGCATCTTGAGATATGTTTATTAATAAGATCATAACCTCAAGATTGTACTCTAGTACGTGTACTTGAGCTGAGTAACATTTATTAATACGGGCCTTAGAGTATACGGCTCCGTGGCGCAGTGGCTTAGCAAATGAGTTGCTGCGCTGGGGGCCGCGGGTTCGAATCCCGCACGGAACAATATTTGTATGGCCTACAAATAATTGTTCCGGGTCTGGATGTTTGTCCTTGTGCAATTTGTGTTTGTAAACTGCCTCCACGATACAGGAGAAAATCCTAGTGTGGGGGTAACGTTTCCTTAAATAAATAAAAAAAAATAATACATAAACAAACTATGTTTATGTATACACTAGAAAAGATAGTATCCAGCAGGAGACTCAAGTCTGTTAAGGAAGCAGAACTAAACCTACCTACTCTTAAATGTCTTAGAATATAATACTTTTGACAATTAGTGATATTTTTTCAATGTTGTGATCAAGCTGACTGAATAAACTGACGGTATCTACATTTGTCTCAACAGCCCTACTAAGTCCCCGTATTCCAGCTTTTTAGAAGAGTACGTTGAAGCACAGCGGGCTGGTGAATCTGGCGGTGAATGCTGGCCGTACTACCGCCTATGCCCGAAAAGCATTTTTCAACCATCCTCCGCTAACAAGTATTCGTAAGTAATTTTTAAGATAAGTATCTAATGCCGTGTGGTAATTGACCGGGTGGTGACTGTGTAAGAATATCCACTACCCCATATCGTCACGTGAGTAACGTAAGAGGCGTGGCAACTATGCAAACAACCTATTGATAGGCTGTTACGGCAACTGATAGGAATTAAAAGAAAGAAAATAGACCAATAATTACAAAAAAATATTTTAATCACTGCGATTGGCATTCTTTTTTTTTTATAAGCCAGTAACAGCACGGATAGACATGGATCTCTTCCGTCGTAGTAAGAATTTGCCTTAATCGTCGCGTTTGATAGATGGATTGACTATCGCACTACGAGACGTTTCGCATCTAAGACGCACAAGACGTGTGTAGAATAGGGGTTCCATAAATCGCTCAAGGGGTTATTGTGTGCTTTATTTTTTTATAGGATAAGGGTGATAACCAAGCACACAGTCCACCTGATGGTAGTTAGTTGCTGAGACCCATAGACATCTACATCTATCCTCGTTTGCAAATCTAAATGCATATGCGTTGTCAGCCGTGAGGACTAAGATGGAATGCCTCGTTTCCAATAAAAGGGTCTCCGGTTCTCTACACTCGCCACAAGAATCACAGCAGCATTAAACTGCTGTTTTACACTGGTATTCTGTGATTTGTAACTAATACATAGCCAACCATAAAAATAATACGTAGACCGTCGAATCTACTACGACTTCTGTGATCACTGATCGATCAAAAAAGCCAAACTTAAGCTAGCCAAAGCCACAGTGAGCGAATGCGACAAGGCAACAACGATACTCGTATTAAGGCTGGATGTTCCTGTATTTGTCCGTTTTAAAATTGATTTTGATAGCCAAATTATTACATTTAGAATCCGAAAAAAAATATTTTAGATACATTCTTTCTTTTCACAATACAAGACAATTTTCTCGATAGAAAAAATTACCAAACTACGTTCAATTTGCAGTTTTTTTTTTACAAGTCAAATTTCATTTTAAACAAGTACTAATACTCCTTTTTTTCTATAAAATATCTATTCATAGCTAATTCGTTTTGGATTCGATTCCACCCGATCGTTTTTTTTTAATAATATTTAGAAAATGAAATAAATTGTAAATAACTATAGTTTGAGGTCATTGAGCATAGTGCTTAGGTCCTCCAGCGATTCTGCCATAAGGACTATATCGTCGGCAAATCGAAGGTGAGTGATGTACTCGCCATTGATGTTGATACCGTATCCTTTCCAGTCCAGAAGCTTGAAAACGTCTTCCAATGCAGCGGTGAAGAGTTTCGGGGATATGACGTCACCATGTCTTACACCTCTCTGCAATTGGATAGGTTTCGTACTCTGGTTCTGTACTCGGATAGCCATCGTAGCCCTACTGTACAAGCACTTCAACACTTCGATATACCGACAGTCAACTTGGCACCGCTGAAGGGACTGCAGCACCGCCCAAATTTCGACGGAATCAAAGGCTTTCTCATAGTCCACATACGCCAGACATAGTGGCAAATTGTACTCTTCGGACTTCTGTACAATTTGCCGAAGGGTATGTATGTGGTCTATGGTGCTAAAGCCCTTTCGGAAACCGGCTTGTTCGGGAGGCTGGAAGTCGTCAAGTCTGCGCGCGAGACGATTCGTAATGACTCTCGAAAACAGTACGTAGACGCGACTCAGAAGGGAAATCGGTCTGTAGTTCTTCAAGAGAGCGTTGTCACCTTTCTTGAAGAACAAAACCACCGCACTTCTGCTCCACGCCTCCGGTGTAATGCCACCATGGAGGACGGAATTAAAGAGCTTCTGAAGGACTTCAAGTACCGGTTTTCCACCCGCTTTCAGAAGCTCCGCTGTAATTCCATCCTCGCCTGGGGCCTTACCGTTTTTAAGGTACTGGAGAGCCATTCTAATCTCGCTCAGACTGACGTCCGGGATATCTTCGGAATAGTGTTGGATGAGACTCGCTCTTGGATCGTTACTCACACTTGCGTGTGGCTCCAACGATGACGTGTACAACTGCCCATAGAACCTCTCAATCTCACTCAAAATCTCAGGTGTCCCGGAAACGATGCTGCCACATTCTGTCTTCAGCTTTGACAGTTGGCTCTTTCTGGCAGACAGATCTCTGGCAAAGACTTTGGAGCCTTGGTTCCGCTCGATTGCTTCTTCAATACGAGCTGTATTGAAGTTGCGTAAGTCACGCCGCATGCATTTGGAGATCTGTCTGTTCAGATGCCTGTATGCTATCAAGTCTGTTGAAGAATGTAGCTTCATCTCCCGTCTAACAGCCATGAGATTAAGAGTGTGATTGGAGAGTTTTTGTGTTCTTCTGCGGCGGGTCTTGCAGAACTTAACTCCGACCGCATGGACAGTTTCCACGAGCTTGTCATTCATATCATCCACTTCATTGCAGTCTTCTAGGCACTGAAAACGGTTTTGTAACTCGAGCTGAAAGGTTTCGGGACTTTGGATTAGAGCACGAGGGGGACGGAGCGTTGACTTCATTAGAGGAGACCTCTCCAACTTAACGTTTAGGTTCAGTGTGCCTCTAACCATTCGGTGATCGCTATCAGTTTTCACCCTCGCGATCACGGAGACATCACTGAACAGTTGTCGTCTGGTCGTCATAATGAAGTCAATCTCATTTTTTGTCGAACTGTCGGGGCTCGACCAGGTCCACTTCCTGTGGGGCCGCTTCTGGAAGAAAGAGTTCATCATAAAGAGTCCCTCTTTCTCCATGAAGTCGGCCAGCTGCTGGCCCCTTGGGTTCCGTTGCCCTATTCCAAATTTCCCCACTTTCAGCTCACCGTTCTCTCTTGTGCCTAGTTTTGCATTAAAGTCTCCCATTAACACCGTATATTGGGTTTTGGAGGAATGCATGGCTCTAGAGATATCCTCATACATTTCCTCCACCTCCTCATCGGGGTGTGCCGAGGTTGGTGCGTAAACCTGTATGACCTTCGGCGAATACCGTTTGGTGATTCTGAGTATAAGGTACGCAACCCTCAATGACCTCAATAGTGCTTCCCAACGGATAGGTCTTAAGATGAACATGGACAAAACTAAGATCATGTTTAATGTCCATGTCACACCTATCCCGGTAGTTGTTGGGAACACTAAGCTCGAAGTTGTTGACGAGTATGTTTACCTGGGACAAATAGTCCGACTAGGTAAGTCCAACTTCGACCGAGAGGTCAATCGACGGATTCAACTCGGTTGGGCAGCGTTCGGGAAATTACGGCACATCTTCTCGTCAGGTATACCTCAAACCTTGAAAACAAGATTGTTCACCCAGTGCGTGCAACACGCATCAATGGAAGCGGACGCAGAATATATTGAAGAGGCGGCTTCCACGCGCTCGCGCAGCCCGTCGCCACTCCCGCAAAACGTGCTTCAGCCAGAAAAACATTTTATTTTAAATTTTGAGGCTCTCCCCAAGTTGTGGAACACGAAAAACCCCGGGTAGGGTGGATGTTCCTAATACCAGCCACGCCCCTAATTCCAGCCTTTCCGCCTTTTTACTTCGTAAATAAGATTTCTAGTAGTCTTAACTACAAATATTGTCGGCTAAAAATTTCTTCGTAATTAGAGGAAAGTATATTTCAATTGTACAACCAGTGCGTGTTGCCAGTGATGACATACGGAACTGAGACGTGGTCCTTCACTGCTGGCCGGATAAGGAAGCTCAAGGTCGCTCAGCGAGCTATGGAGAGGGCTATGCTCGGAGTTTCTCTGCGTGATAAACTTAGGAATGAGGATATCCGAAGTAGAACCAGAGTAACCGACATAGCCCAACGGATTAGTAAGCTGAAGTGGCAATGGGCCGGCCATATAGCTCGAAGAACCGACAAACGATGGGGAAGAAAGGTTCTCGAGTGGCAGCCTCGTACCGGTAGGCGAAGTGTAGGGCATCCCCCCACGATATGGAGTGACGACCTGGTAAGACATGCAGGAAGTCGATGGATGCAGGTGGCTCAGGACCGTGCTTTGTGGCATTCTTTGGGGGAGGCCTATGTTCAGCAGTGGACTTGTGAAGGGCTGTAATGATGATGATGATGATGATGATGATGATAGTTTTATGAAACTTATATAGACTATAGTTAAGCTTTTGTTTGTGTGTTTATTTCTCACTGTGTAAATATTTGTTTATAACTTTTAAACAATATTTTTGTAATTCTTTTTTAAAAATCACAATCATATGCGCGGCCCGACTCGATCTTTGCAACGACCACTTGTATATATCTAATGCGCTTGGAACACCTAACCTTAAGGCAATACATCTCATTGAAGCACATTTCTTCATTAGTCATTGATTCATAATAGCCTATTTAAAGTCCACAGGACATAGCCACTCCCGTAGATTACCTCTTAAAGTGGGATATTCCATAGTTGCCATGCTTGGCAGATGGGTTTGCTACCACAGTTTTTTAATATTATTCACGTGTTATCAGGGAGAAGTTACTGCCCTCCTGTTTCCATTTATCTCTGTAGCCCCTTACGACACCCACGGGATGATATAAAACCACTGCGGCGGCATTAGGCGGTGCTCCAACTCTGCCTCGACTCTTCGTCTCTAGGTTTCTAGATCTCCTATCTAAGTCGATTCATATCAAATGGTAAAAAAATTAAAACGCAACCGAATTAGTGGCTTTAACATTTTAACCAAGCATGAAAAGCAGTACTAGACTATTTTACATGGGCATTCCATGATATATACTCGTATATATATGCAATCTCATGCAAGTTGTTTGTGCGCATACACTGCAAAGATCAAAATAGTTTTTAGATTAGTACTATTCATGATATTATATTTTATTTATTTCTTCAATTTTAGGGAAACAGCAGAAAATCTACACAGGCGGCAAGAACAAAATAGCATTGATGAGAACAACATAGAAGTAAAAGCAATGTAGTAAATTTAAATTAGACAAATAAATTAGGCAAGAAGCCAGCAGCGTATCCCAAATGTAGTGCTAGTTTCCAACCAAAGTTGATTGAAAATTTGTCTCTATTATAATTATGGTTATTTATTTTAATTTTTTTTTCTGAATGCAAGAAAACGAAAACACTGTAGGTGCCCGTCTTTTTCTGAGTGCTCTCTATTAAAATTGTTTCTTTTTTTAAGTTTTTGATTATGAACGCATTATGTCAGTGTTATAAAAGGGGATTTTTTATTTATAAGTGCCATTATATGTTTAGTAACGCGCTGCGCAAACGTGGACACGTTTTGTTACCGACACGGCATAACATCACAGGAAACCGTAGGTTGCTGTGTCCGCTAGCGGCAATCGCACACAGTCGCCGGTTGCTGTTTCTTGACACTGGTAACAATTCCTTGCTTGTTTTCCGTCAGTTTCACCTTGGATATCGATGGAGGAATATTACCTTTGTTTGTTGTGTTGATTACACGTTGCCATAGACGTGATCGCCGTCAATATTTACGAGTACAGGCAAATCAACCACGTCAATATGAGCGCCGTACAATTGTGAGGAAATTTATTTTGTGTTGCTTGTGTCTTCAACTGACGACTTAAAGTTTTCAGTTACCTACACCGGACACTTTTTGATTCGCGGTCGGTATGTGTCAAGTGCAAACAACTGGATACAAAAAGTGTCTGCGTCTACTGACTTGACATTGGCAGAATTCTTTTAAAAGAAGCCAAAAAGTAAAGAAGAAGAGGAAGTGTCTGCGTCTGCGAAAGTAATGGCTGATTTCATATTTAATACATAAAAATAAAATATTCATTGTATCCCACACAAGACACAAAAATGTCTAGGTTTGCGCAGTGCCTAAATGACTATGTATGTCTAATTTAATTTATTGTTTTTGTAAATTTGTATTTATTTAATTTTGTAGTTAGAAAACTATAGTAGATTTTAAAGACCTTTAAATGTTGTACATCATCTACAATTTATTTATTTATTTAAGAAACTACAGCTAAGTACAAAGCTCTATTATTAACAAATGGAATTGTAATATTTACATTAAAATATACATACTATTTTTTTTCTTATTAACTTTCGTTATTGTTAGACTTTGTTATGACATGTGCGTGCAACTCCAAGTGATTAGCTAGTGTAAAGCTCTTTAAAAAATATACTTATAGTAAATAATTTCTAAAATATGATAACATGTTTTACTTCACTAATTCTAAATATTAACATTTTATGTAAGTATGCAACATAAAAGGAATTGAATGAGCGTAGATTGTGTGACTTTGGTGGGAATCACAACCGACTCCGTTTTAACGTTTGTCGTTTGCTTTCTTTGCATTGTATATCAGTACAGATTACAAGCTGATATCTTTTTTATAACCTAACTTTCGGTAAAGTTTTACACCCAGAGTTACTATGGTGGAATCGTTGCCGGTGGGAATAATCACAATGCAGTTCTAGTTTCACTTATGCATCAGATATAATGTTGCTACTGTTAATCACTTTTTTTAAGTTAAATGTAACCATCATGACCTATTATTAACAAGCTTTAAACATTTTTGTGCAAAGACTATATTCCATTTAATTACGCTGGAAAAAAATCCGTCATTTGGCAGATATAGGTTGACAGAAATAGGTGTCTTTCAAAGTTTTAGATGTAGGTGGATTATCACGGCGCGTGATATAAACAACAAGGCGCACCGCGCCAGCTTGATTCTATGCATGGCTCGAGGAGATGTGGGCTAGCGCGTGATACGGGGTTAAAACAATATTACTCGATAAAATATGTGAAAATATATTAGCCAAGATGTAACTAAAATACTATAGTGTGTCTTATGTACTTAAAAGAGCTCCTCCCTACCTCCCACTATTGGCTGCAATATCGCTGCCACCACTAAGCCCAACACCTCTGCACCAGAAAGTCTGGAACGCTATTTAACAAAATTGGAGTAAAAACCTTTTGTTCATGTTTACGTTTGAAGTTTAGAGCTGAGGCTTAAATGCGTAGTTCCTCGTAGGTTTTAGTTATCGTTTATGGCCACGTGAAAAGGAGAGTATGGTAAGGCCACCTGCCTTTAGATTCCAAAACTGTTTTGCATATTATATGTAACGAACGCCCCGAAAGTCTGGGTGAATCAAGAATAGCTGACATCTTGCTGTGCACAACACAGCTCAACAATCTGGAAGTATTGCTACGCACATCATATCTAAAAATCGTGAAACAACAATTTCCTATCTTATTTATAGCCAATAAATAAAATTGGAGTGTCTGTTTGTAATGTCAAAATAACAGCTTTTCACTAAATGCATATGACAGTATATACGGTACTTAAACAACAAACACCATTTAAAAAAATTTTGTCTGTCTGTCTGTCTGTTTGTTCCGGCTAATACTCGAAATGGCTGGACCGATTTTGATGGAACTTTCACTGGCAGACAGCTGATGTTATAAGGAATAACTTGGACTACTTTTATTTAAGAAAAAGTATTAGGGTTCCGCGCAAAAAAAAAACCTAAATTATACGTGGGCGAAGTCGCGGGGAACGGCTAGTAACCAATAATAATACTATGCTTGGATTAAAAAAAATTGTGTCACTGTTTTAAATTCTGTGAGCTTTCAGTGACCTAGACGCATACAAGAACTTCTAACGTCTAGTTAAGAAAAATGTTCTGTTCCACACTAAAGAATCTTTTATACTTGGTAAAGCCAAGCTGCAGCGATATTAGTAGTATAGTTGTAGCACGAATGGGTCGGCTCGACCGGGGAGGACCACGCTCTCATAGAATACCAGCGCAAAATAGCAGCTTAACACTGCTGTGTTTCGTGTGGTGCGTGTAGAGAACCGGAGATCCTTTTTACTGGAAAAGAGGCATTCCATCTTAGTCCTCACGGGTGACAACGCATCTGCATTTTGATTCGCAAACGAGGATAGATGTAGATGTCTATGGGCCACAGCAACCACTTACCATCAGGTGGACTGTGTGCTTGTTTGTTACCATTATCCTATAAAAAAAATCCTTACCGGGTTTTAAGACACACACATTAAAGTGACAAACGGACTATAAGTCTAATGGTGGCCACACACGGTCAGTTAAACTGATCAGTTTAACTGACGTACATCCAAAAACTGACCGTGAATGAGAAATCTTAAGTTAAAATTTTTAACTGACGGCAACTCACGTATTTTTCCGGGCGCACCGTAATCCGCTGGCTTCAGTTCGTTTCCATTATTGGTAAGTACATGCTTTCTTAGTAGCTTTTATATATATATATTATAATTTTTTCTAACATTATTTCTATGCTGTTAAGATTTTATATTATTTTATATATTTTTTTACTAAAAAAACGTTACTCCCACACTAGGATTTTCTCCTGTACCGTGGAGGTAGTTTACAAACACAAATTGCACAAGGACAAACATTCAGATCGCAACAATTATTTGTAGGCCATACAAATACTTATTCCGTGCGGGATTCGAACCCGCGCCCCCCAGCGCAGCAATTCATTGCTAAGCCACTGCGCCGCGGAGCCGTTATATATATTTATAGAAGTTGGTTTGACAGAGGATGGAGACCAACGTGATTGTAATGATGTCACCTTCCTTGTGGTGGACTCAGAAGGTGGGTAAAGGATCTCAGTGATGCTACTACGTAGGACCATCGTGTTTGGACTCATTTTCAAATAGGTAAATGGAGACCTAGATGACTATAATGATATCACCTTTATGTTGGTGCAATCAGAAGGTGGCTATAGGATATCAGTGACGACACTAGATGAAAAGACCGCGTTTGAACTCATTGGGCTCATGAATGGGCTCATAAAGACTTAGGTGACTGTTATGACCTCACCTTTTTGATGGTGCAATCCGAACGTGGGTATAGGATCTCAGTGACGGCACTAGATAGAAGGGTCGTGTTAGAACTCATTTGAAAGGGCTCATAAAGACCTAGGTGGCTGTTATGACCTCACCTTTTTGATGGTGCAATCTGAAGGTGGATATAGGTTCTCAGTGGCGGCACTAGGTAGAACGATCGTGTTTGAACTCATTTGAAAGGGTTTATAAAGACCTAGTTCAATGGGATTATATTACCTTAATGATAGTGGACAAAGAAGGTGGAGTAAAAGATCTCAGTTATGCCACTACGAAACACTATTATGTTTGGGCTCATTTGAAAGGGCTCAAGAAGTAATTACACAAATAATAGAAATATAATAAATAGTACAAACTATTACTACTCACTTTATAATATTTTCAGGCAATTAAAAAAGCAGCAAAACTCCAAAGTAGGTACAAAATTAGAATTCGACCATATATTTTAGAGGCAATAAAAAACAAAGCAGAACGGAAAAAGCATAACCAAGTTACCTGTACGCAGTATTTACAATTCATTGATTTTTGACTGATTTATTATACGAATACTACACATTTAATAAAACAAACTTTACGGATTTTATTTTGTTTAACTTATTTTAATTCGTGACGTTTGGGTGCTTCAACTTTATTTTAGTATGTAACACGTCAAGAGCTCAATTAGATAAACATAGAAAGCTAGGCCATCCTAACTATTTCCGTTACTGAAAACCGATAAGCATTTGAATATCATAATCATTTGAATAATAAGGTCATCATAAGACCTTCAGAATGTGCCCATGCCCACGGAATTTTTTGGGGTCGTCGTAACCGGAGTGCAAGTTAGTATCAGTGAGGTGTCGCCCGCTCTACAGATAGGAAATTTAATAAACTGATAAAAATAAATAACACATTTATTAAATAAACTAGCTTCTGCCCGCGATTTCGTACGCGGATCCTGTTGCTTATGCCAGCGACAACGGGGTCGTCAAAATCGAAGATCTGAAACGTCTGATGTTGAATTCTAAGAGCCCGGGGACGGGAAAACAACGTGATTCGCGAGACGATTTGAGACGTTCTAGATCTTTCATTTTTGTAAGTCAACAGGAAATGCCCATCAGACTAAACAACTTTTGCTAAGACGTCATTCCTATATATGTTATAGTGTCGCTGGGCTTTGGATGGAGTGTAACTCCTTGTGTGTTATTAAGTTAATATATTGGTAATATTGTTTAGATCACGTTCACATGAGGCTTAAGTACTTATAGAACAAAAATACTTCAGCGCAAAGCTTCCGGGTAAACTATGTTGAAAGTTGACCCGTCCGGCACGTGAACATAAAGATTTCTAGAACTGCTAACCCGGGAAAGAGCGACGTACAACTGACCATCCAAAAAACAACCGACACCAAGATCTACTCCAGCAACACGAAAAGTCTACCCTTGAGCCTTATTAATTGTCATTGCATAACACAATGATAATGGGAATTGCGTTCTTTTAAATTGGAATGGAAAATTATTTGTTATTATGGGAATTCTGGGAATAAATACGGTTTCTCCTGCACCGCATCCTGTTAAAATTTGAGCCTCGATTATATTTTGTTGCAACTGGGTTACTTTTAGTCGAGTTCCATTGCAAAGTTGTGGTGGTCTTAAATTTCGGAGCAGAATAATCGGAATGCCAATTTTTAAACAAATTTCATGAGAAGGAAGTCCGGGCATATTTAAAGAATTTAAAAATTCTATCGGGTAATTAGTGGTTTCTTGTTCATCGACCATTCTATTTATTGAACTATAAACTTTGCTTTTCCCCTGTATATTCGACAGTATTTTGTTATTAATCTCAGATTCCTGGTCATTGCGAGGAGTTAAAATGGATCTTTCGCATAGCCAAAAAATGTCCCTATTTAATATAATTGTTACGTCACCGTAAACCGACGATATAAGATGTGGTTGGGATTGCACTATACAACATAACTCAGGCGTCAGAATAAGTTTTCCTTGGTGTAGTTGTGGATAGGTACCTTCCCCAATCTTTAATAATTTATCAGAAAATTGACGATCATCCGGGTTATCTCCAGTTCTCACTCGCATGTTTATAGTCAAATGTACCGATTGTATATCACGCCACAAATAAGAGCTTTTTAGGCAAGCCCTAACCTCATCAGCTCGGGTTCCCCGTGGTATTACCGGCAAGGTTTGTCGGAAATCACCACAAAATAAAACCGTGATACCACCCATTGGTCGATCATTTTGTTGGACTTTCCGTGCGATCTAAATCAATTGATATTTTAAACATAGTGTGAGCAGTTTAACCTCCTGGTAGCAATATGGCAGCTATACCTGATGAAGCCACGGCAAGAGCAATTTTACGCTGATTTCAAACATAAGCTAATATTAATTTAGTCAAAAAGATTTTCCTAGTTCCTCCAGGTGCATCTAAAAACCATATTGTTCCCAAATTATTCTGAACACTCTCGCACACGCGATCATAGACTGAACGTTGTTCTGCAATCATCATTAGGACACTGTTTTCTAATGTTGCCAGCAGTTCCATTGAGTTGTAACCAATCTCTGCAGAATATTTCCTATTGGCAACCTCTCCGACTAAGGTTGGTGTTGGCAAACCATATTCACAGAGTGATTTACCGCCTACTGCTGTTAAGTCTTCCTGAAGAGCTAATAAGCACAGATTTATGGCAAGATCACGGAAATTATCATTAGTTGCGCCTTCATCATTGTGAGATATATTCCGAAGAAAGTCTTCTGCAAATTTTTCTTTATATTTTTCCCTTAATTGTACAGCAACTGACAAATTACAAAATGTGAGTAATGTTACAAATAAATAGCGTAACCGTCGTGGATTATCACTAACACAGGATTCTGCTAAAGCGTCATCCCAATGCTGAAACGACGCGCTTGGCAAGCTGCATGATAAGTTGGATAAACAACATCGTCTACTTTTCTGAAATCTATAAATGATGTTGGTCCTCGCACTGTATGTAATAATAATCGCAAATAGAAACACTCAGCGTTGTTAGGATGAACGGTATACACTCTACCAAGAACATGTTCTTTGAAAATACCTGACTCGCCATCTACAGGCCTGCCACGGCGTCTACGATAAAAGACACCTCGTTGCTTATTGTAGGTATAATACGATGGAACTTCCTCATACAAAAGAGATTTTGCAAAATCATCAGTTTGGCAAAGTCGAAAGAATGCTAATAAAGTTGTTTGTCTAGGGTTCTCTAATCGTTCTGTAACATTTTCGGCGTTGAAATATATACGTTGACCGCCTTCAAGATGAACACTCAGTAGAGTCACAGGTGGATATCTTTCGTGAATGTTGAAACTTAAAATCCGCCGCACAGCTTCCGAAGAGCTGATATATCTGCCTGACTGAAATCTAGTAACTTCATCATGTTCATTTCTCAACGCAAATGTAGCTTGGTCACTGCCCTTGTTAATATACTTACAAATATATTTTATTGACTCTACAAAATTACACATTTCAACATTTATGTGAGCTTGAAATGCTCTAGACATCACAGGCGAATACGGAACGACCCACCTATTATCTAAAGTAACCTGTTGTCCAGACACTCGCTTTTCAACAGTAAAACCACCATTGTCTCTTGAACGGCGACGATATAATGGGTATCCATCATGTCCTGTTACAGTTTCATCCACTAATGCTTTTGGATATCTTTTAGTGCAACGACCGTCTTGCATGCAAGGAATATTCCCGTTAAATGCACCACATGGACCATGTGTCATATGAGTTTTAACAATGTCGTATAACGCGGGATCTCCAATCGGATCTGGAATTTCAGCACTGATTGAACTGTCTACATCATTAGGTCGAACCTTATCTTTTAACCAAAGCAGAATATGTGCGTGAGGTAAGCCGCGTTTTTGCCACTCAACACTATACATATAACACAATACATCTCCAAAAATGTTATCTTTGGTAAGTAGATCTATCATTGATTTTAATTTAGGAGGACTATATGATAATTAAGTTTCTAGTTTTAGTTTTTTTTTTTATTATCATAGTTTTTAATATTGTAGATAAAATTAAGTATTATGTAAAATTGTAAATAAATATTTTAATTTTAAATGAAAAACTCTTGCGATAATATCATGGCGGTCATGCAGTGCTTGACCCTCAATAAGCTCCCGAGTGATTTCATCCCACTTGGGATTGGTAGTTACAGTAATAAATAAGTCGGGACGTCCATATTTTCTTACGTAACAAAAAGCATCTTGAGTACATTCGTGCATGTAGCGTGGACCACCAGTAAAAGAAGAGGGTAAAATAACTAAACGGCCCATATTCACCGTATCATTATCTTGCTACATGGCGTTGCGAAGGCGCACGTATTCTTCAGCGCACAGCTGCCTTTGATTAGATCGTATAATAACGAATCTTTCGGTTTCAATTTTTGCGTACATGTCAACAATAAACTATTTATAACGCTTGTTTTCGATATATAAAACTCCGATATTGATAGGTATATTTATAATTATCGATATGTTGAAAATCCGACATTTTAATAATATCTACAGTCCTAGTTTGAACTGATCAGTTGGAATGATCACTTGAACTGACCGTATGTGTGGAAATTGTTTTGGATTAAATTCGTTTGAAATGATCAGTTGAACTGATGTCAGTTTAACTGCCCGTGTGTGGGGACCATAACGAATTAGAAGTGTCTACTGCAATCCATGGACATCTGTATCCAACTTCAAACAAAAAAGGCTACATATTCGTTTTCATGCCAAATCACTTAAATAGAATACCTTACGAGTACAAACCGCAACACAACATTAGTTCTACTGTTGCTCAGTTTCAGAAATAGGCAAAAGGTCGGTACCTACCCAGAACCGGCTCCCTAAAAGAAGTCCCAACCACGTAGCAAATCGTTTCGGTAATTCATATAAAAAGGCGGCAACAACCGTAGCTGTGGGGTATTAAATAATCTATTATATTTAATACTCGTAATCTATATATCTATACATATAATAAATCTTTAGAAAAGTCGTGTCTGTAATTCTAATATATTCTTGAAAAAACAAGGCCAGGGTACTAAATAAAGGGTTCTGAAGCCAAATTAGTGGTTTTAGAATTTTTGTCTGTCTGTCTGTCTGTCTTTCTGTCTGTCTGTCTGTCTGTCTGTCTGTGTATTCCGGATTCACGCAAAAACTACTAAACCGATTTACATGAAATTTTGTATGTAGGTAGACAGTAACCCGGGGCAACTTATAGGCTACTTTTTATCCGATTACGGAACTTCAAAAAAGGAAGGTTAAGTAGATTAATTTCCTTTAGATGTTAATTTTCTGTTGTATCTTAGTTATAGGCGGAATGACGGGTGTTTTTCAAATAAATACCATATTACCATATTTGTAAATAAAGTTTAAAATATAGTTATAATCTTGGTAAAATAATTTGAAACTTCACCGATTTCCGAGAAAAAGTTGAATATTTTGCCTTCAGTTACTAATAAATGAAATAATATAAATAACTTACATTTATATGATTAAATTATTAGATTTTTTAAATTTATTAAAAAATTGTAACGTTCAGTTATTTAGTATTTTGTTATTTTATTTTAAAAGTGTAATAATTTCAATAGATAATAGTGATGTCTATCAAAAATACGAAAATTGATAAGGTATTTATTTCAATTACTAATATATATGTAAAGTGATAAAAACTGGTCTGTCTGCAATTGTTGCAGAATTTTCATTATCATCATAGTTTTATTAAAGTGATTTTATGTAAGTCGTGGACAGATCGTAGAATTGATCATATATCATAAAGTAGTCTATCATTTCGTGAAAACACTGAAAAAAGGACTGAAATGAATGTGTATTTAACACTATTTGATGACTGTGTCATTATATAGCTTGACCAAATCAATGAATAGAAATCTTTTGAAGTTATTAGTAACTAAACACAACGTTGCTATTTCATAATATGGTCATATGACGATATCATTATCGTTTTTCACCGCTAGCGGCGCTGATAGCTTATTTTTAACAGAAACAGAACTTTTAAGAAAATTGACATCACTTTATCCCTTATTGATTTCATATAATAAATAAATATTCGTTTCTATTGCTGATATTACTAGATGGTATAGTTTTGGCTTTCATTATTTCATGTAATATTAGCGCCACCTACTTACTTCTAAATAAATTAAAATGGCAAGACATTGATGAAATAATACAATGCTACTGAATATACGATGTAAATAATTGAATCATTTACATTACGTTCATTCCGCGTTGGAATCAGTGCAGCGAACTCTTTTTTGGCCAAAAACTCTACAGCCTGTGCCCAGTAGTAGCATGTATGTAAGCTGCTTTTTTACTTTTCATGGGGCAATGTATGCAGTTTCTATTTCATTCGTGTTTTCGGGTATGATAATTTATGTTTTCACTCTACCGTAAATATTAAGGCTTGCAAAGATGAGTAGAACTCATTATCGTCAGCCTATCAAAAGTCCACTGAAATGAACATAGGCCT
Source organism: Parnassius mnemosyne (assembly GCA_963668995.1). NCBI lineage: Eukaryota > Metazoa > Arthropoda > Insecta > Lepidoptera > Papilionidae > Parnassius > Parnassius mnemosyne. The sequence goes on along the minus strand of CAVLGL010000068.1, from coordinate 21,884,681 downwards.
CCCCCATAAATTGTCAAGTAGCTGGATATTTGCTATAGTGTCGGGTTGGCAACCGCAGCTATTATTATTTTGATCTGTTGTCAAAAAGATGGTGCAGATCATCCCATCTACTGTTTTTCTTCCTATGTCGCCTCTTACGACGGGACGATATGATGTGTTGGATTTTCTTTCACCGCCACAACAGTGCGAACATTTTTCTACTCCCTTTCATGAGTGTAGTGTTCCTCACGTTCACTGTGTATAAAATTTATAAGGAACAAAAGTAATTTTAAGGATTTTATTCGCGTTTAATTTTAACTTTTTAAATTCCCGATGGTTTGGGCAATTTATAGCACCCATGGTCACGGGAGGGGTGGGAGAACTGAGGTGTTTAACGACCTGATGTCATAGTTAAAATAGAATAGTTAAAATGCAGTAGTAGTTTGAATTTAATTTTATTAATCATGGAGTCCTTAGCAGATAGTAGCACTCGGTCATCTTCCCTATTAAAATTAGGATATTTTTAATTTCAATAGCCTCGCGAATCATCATTGGTAGGATTCGGTGTTCTATTGCAAGAATTTGTTGTATATATAATGGTTGGGACCATACTAAACATGTTTACATACTTTAGACTTCCCGGAGCTTCGGTGCTTTCAATCGGTGAGGAGTCAAGATGCGTAAAAAACCCGTAACATTAGTTTTAATCCATGTGTGGTATTCATTATTATAGAACTGTATTTATGAAATTTTCAAGTCTACTCGAAGTAAATAAAAATATCTATATCTTTTTATGGTGCCAATCAATATTAAATAGGACCAATTATATGAATAAAATGTCTCAAATAAACATTATATTACTTTGTTGAAACTAAATTTACTTTAACTATGAATATATATATATGTAAAGAGTAAAAAAAAAATAATAAAATAAAAAGTAATAATAATACATTTTGATTTCAAGACTATTTACCTTTCTTATGGATACATCGGATTCGGAAGACACGCCATATATAAAAAATAGTAGGAATTTCTAGACATATTATAATGGTCCCCACTCACGGTCAGTTAAACTGTTCAGTTTAACTGACGTACATCCAAAAACTGATCGTGAATGTGAAATCTTAAGTTGAAATATTTAACTGAAGGTAACACACGGATTTTATTCGGGCGTGCTGTCAGTTAAACTGCTCCGTTGAACTGACGTACATCCAAAAACTGATCGTGAATGTGAAATCTTAAGTTCAAATTTTTAACTGACGGCAACCCACGTATTTTTCCGGGCGCACCGTAATCCGCGGCTTCAGTTCGTTTCCATTATTGGTAAGTACATACTTTCTTAGTAGCTTTTATATATATTTTATAATTTTTTATAACATGTTTTAAGATTTTATATTATTTTTTTTTATTTTTTTATTAAAAAAACGTTATCCCCACACTAGCATAATTATTCTCCTATATCGTGGAGGCAGTTTACAAACACAAATTGCACAAGGACAAACATCCAGACCCGGAACAATCATTTGTAGGCCATACAAATACTTGTTCCGTGCGAGATTCGAACCCGCGCCGCAATACATTGCTAAGCCACTGCGCCACGGAGCCGTCATATATATTTAGAGAAGTTGGTTTGACAGAGGATGGAGACCAATCCTTATGGTGGACTCAGAAGGTGGGTAAAGGATCTCAGTGATGCTACTACGTAGAACCATCGTGTTTGGACTCATTTTCAAATAGGTAAATGGAGACCTAGATGACTGTGATGATATCACCTTTATGTTGGTGCTATCCGAAGGTGGGTATAGGATCTCAGTGACGACACTAGATAGAAAGACCGCGTTTGAACTCATTTGAATGGGCTCATAAAAACCTAGGTGACTGTTATGATCTCACCTTTCTGATGGTGTAATCCGAAGGTGGATATAGGATCTCAGTCGTGGCACTAGATAGAACAATCGTGTTTGAGCTCATTTGAAAGGGCCCATAAAGACCTAGGTGACTGCTGTGACCTCACCTTTCTGATGGTGCAATCCGAAGGTGGATATGGGATCTCAGTGACGGCACTAGATAGAACGGTCGTGTTTGAACTCATTTGAAAGGGCTCATAAATACCTAGATGACTGTTATGACCTCACCTTTCTGATGGTGCAATCCGAAGGTGGATATAGGATCTCAGTGGCGGCACTAGATAGAACGGTCGTGTTTGAACTCATTTGAAAGGGCTCATAAAGACTTAGGTGACTGTTATGATCTCACCTTTCTGATGGTGCAATCCGAAGGTGGATATAGGATCTCAGTGGCGGAACTAGATAGAACGGTCGTGTTTGAGCTCATTTGAAAGGGCCCATAAAGACCTAGGTGACTGCTGTGACCTCACCTTTCTGATGGTGCAATCCGAAGGTGGATATAGGATCTCAGTGACGGCACTAGATAGAACGGTCGTGTTTAAACTCATTTGAAAGGGCTCATAAAGACCTAGATGATTGTTATGACCTCACCTTTCTGATGGTGCAATCCGAAGGTGGATATAGGATCTCAGTGGCGGCACTAGATAGAACGGTCGTGTTTGAACTCATTTGAAAGGGCTCATAAAGACTTAGGTGACTGTTATGATCTCACCTTTCTGATGGTGCAATCCAAAGGTGGATATAGGATCTCAGTGGCGGAACTAGATAGAACGGTCGTGTTTGAACTCATTTGAAAGGGCTCATAAAGACCTAGATGACTGTTATGACCTCACCTTTCTGATGGTGCAATCCGAAGGTGGATATAGGATCTCAGTGGCGGCACTAGATAGAACGGTCGTGTTTGAACTCATTTGAAAGGGCTCCTAAAGATTTAGGTGACTGTTATGATCCTACCTTTCTGATGGTGCAATCCGAAGGTGGATATAGGATCTCAGTGGCGGCACTAGATAGAACGATCGTGTTTGAACTCATTTGAAAGGGCTCATAAAGACCTAGGTGACTGTTATGACCTCACCTTTCTGATGGTGTAATCCGAAAGGTGGATATAGGATCTCAGTGGCGGTACTAGATAGAACGGTCGTGTTTGAACTCATTTGAAAGGGCTCATAAAGACTTAGTTGACTGTTATGACCTCACCTTTCTGATGGTGCAATTCGAAGGTGGGTATAGGATCTCAGTGGCGGCACTAGGTAGAACGATCGTGTTTGAACTCATTTGAAAGGGTTTATAAAGACCTAGTTTAATGTGATTATATTACCTTCATGATGGTGAACAAAGAAGGTGGGGTAAAAGATCTCAGTTATGCCACTACGAAACACCATCGTGTTTGGCCTTATTGTTATATATAAATATAACAAATAGTACAAACAGTATTATTACTCACTTTATAATGTTTTCATGCAATTAAAAAGCAGCAAAACTCCTAATTAGGTACAAAATTATAAATCGACCATATATTTTAAAGGCAATAAAAAAAAAGGCAGAACGGAAAAAGTATAACCAAGTATTTCAAGAAAACCTACAAGCACCATTAACACCAATTCCTGTAAATGACCAAGCTACCTGTGTGCAGTATTTAGAATTCAATGATTTTTGACTGATTTATTACACGAATACTACACATTTAATAACAAACTTTACGGATTTTACTTTGTTTAACTTATTTTAATTCGTGACGTTTGGGTGCTTCAACTTTATTTTAGTTTGTTACACGTCGAGAGCTCAATTAGATAAACACAGAAAACTAGGCCATCCTAACTATTTCCGTTACTAAAAACCGATAAGCATTATCTGGTCATCATAAGACCTTCAGAATGTGCCCATGCCCACGGATTTTTTTGGGTTCACCGTAACCGGAGTGCAAGTTAGTATCTTTAATTTAATAAACACATAAAAATAAATAACACATTTATCAAATAAATAAAATTTACCATAATGAGTAAAATTATCATAATATCTGACCCATTTCTTAAAAGTGTCTTAATACTGACCTTATCATGAATAAAAATATCTGTTGAAGTGTTAATATATAGGAAACGTCATTTATATACATATATACTATATACGGAACGGATTTCATTTCTCGATCGATGAAGCCGCAGCCGTGCGCGTTTAGTTGGCGTGACTCCTATAAATTAAAAATATCATTTCCTATCTATTAACTAGCTGGTCCCCGCGACTTTGCCCGCGTGTAATTATTATTATATTGTATTGTATACTATTACGATTGGATTTCATGGGTTATAATTTTTTGCACGGGACCCTAATTATTTTTCTAAATTAAAATTAGCCTAAGTTCCTCCATATAATATCAGTTATCTGCCACTGAAAGTCTCGTCAAAATCGGTTCAGCCGATTCGGAGATTAGCCGGAACAAACAGACAGACAGACAGATAGTAAGAAAGATAGACAAAGATTATAAAAATTGTGTTTCTGTTATAAGTACCGTATGTACTTTCAAATGCATTTAGTAAAAAACTGTTATTTTGACATTACATATAGACACTTCAATTTTATTTATTTGTATAGATATATATTAATAGACAGGAAATGCTATTAAATAAGATATAAGTATTATTAAATATCATTTAATTTATCTATATATATGATATTTTATAGGAGTCACGCAAACCAAACGCCCACAGCCACGCCCCACGTTTGAACTAGGACTGTTAATAAAATATCGATATATCGAAAAATCTATTTTATTATTTAGAAATACCGATATTTATTTCTAATATTTTTGATGACATATATTGAAATATAAGTTTGATATTGAAATATAGATATACGACAGTCGATATATTTTATTAAATAATTTATTTTTTTATTTTTTCACGTAAATCATTTAATCTACAACACCATCGTAAACTTAAATCTTAATTCTTGATGGACCCAATCTACTATACTTTATTTACACTACATTATGTTTTTAAGTTTTCCCCAGTTCATTTATTTGCTTATTATCTTAAAAAGAAATGTAATTTTGTAAAGTATATCTCTGTGATATTAAAATCACTATAATTTATAAAACTTAGTACTACTTTACTTACTGTGAGTTTTGGCAGGAGCTTGACCATTGACGGATGGTTTTTTTTATAGGATAAGGGTGACAAACGAGCACACAGTCCACCTGATGGTAAGTGGTTACTGCGGCCCATAGACATCTACATCTATCCTCGATTGCGAATCAAAATGCAGATGCGTTGTCACCCGTGAGGACTAAGATGGAATGCCTCATTTCCAGTAAAAAGGGCCTCCGGCCACATGCACTCACCAAGCGAAACGCACCACCACCACCCCGGTTCGAGCCGGCCCATCCGTGTGACAGCAAAAGATGCCGCGTAGCTCTACCACTGTTGGTTGCTCCTGTTTTATCGTTTAAATAATCGTTTGATGTGGATTTTTATCAAAGTGATGCGATTATGTGTATTAAGTGTATGCGCATGTGAGCTATTAGAGAAAACGAAGAAATAAGTGCTTCGATGTTGGTATAAGCCTCAAGCTATTTTAATCGCTTAGGCGTCTTATGATTTACTTCCGTGCTATCAGAAATAGCTGTTAAATACTTGATTTCTTCAGCTTCTTCATCCAAAGCATCTGAACAAATTACTTCTACAATCAATCTTTTAGTGCCCAATAATTGGAGTATTGAAACAGCTGAACATATAAAACAACAAGTATTTTTGAAAACTCTTACTGTCAAATATTGGTAAACATAATTTATTTTAATTTTAATTTAATTGGTAAAAATAAGTCTTATTTAAATTAAACAATACTTCAAGTTAAAGTTACAGCCTATATACGTCGTAATTGCTAGGCACTCCTCAGCTGGGCAGGCCTCTCCTAACTTCTGAGAGGGTTTTAGGACAAAGTCCGCCGCGCTGCCCCAATGCATGTTGGCGTTTTCTGAAATTTTTATTTTATTTCTCAGACATGCAGGTTTCCTTACGATGTATTCCTTCATCGCCGAGCACGTGGTAAATCAGCACTTAAAATTGCTAACAATTTCATTGGTACCGGCGGGGATCGAACCCGGGTTGCTCGTGTACTGTGAAATTTACAGCGAGCGCTAACCATCTGAGCTACCATGGTTCTTTAATAATTAGGTTATAGTTCTTATTCTTAGTAAAATAATTACTAAGAACTATAACCTAACATTTTCATACATTTATAATTTAATTTGTTTAATAAATATACTAAATTATAATCTGTGTGAATCATTTTTAAGCAATAAGCATCAATATATTGCTTATGTTTCCCATATATAAAACTCCGATATTGATATATTTATAATTATCGATACATTGAAAATCCGATATTTTAAAAATATCAACAGCCCTAGTTTGAACTGATCAGTTGGAATGATCAGTTGAACTGACCGTGAGTGGGGACCATAAGTATATTCACGTGTTTCTGTAGCATGTTACCAATCATCTACGTCTAATAGTATTTTAGAATGAAAAAAATCTCTGACAGACATAGAGACATAGACACCAAGGTGACTCTAAAAGTGATCGAATATTTCTAAATTTGACACGGAACAGCATTTAATGATGTCCCTAAATTCAAGCGCACGCGAGCGATGCCGCGGGTAAAAAGCTAGTTATAAATATGTCCGTCGGCCAAGCGTGTCAACTATGGCCAATATCCCCTTTATATGGCAATCAAATGGATTTTTTTATAGGATAGGGTGACAAATGAGCACACAGTCCACCTGATGGGAAGTGGTTACTGTGACCCATAGACATCTACATCTATCCTCAATAAAGACTCAAGATGCAGATGCGTTGTCACAAGTGAAGACTAAGATGGAATGCCTCTTTGTCAGTAAAAAGGGTCTCCGGTTCTCTACACTCACCATACGAAACACAGCAGCGTTAAGCTGCTATTTTACGCTGGTTTTCTGTGAGAGCGTGATCCTTCCCCGGTCGAGCCTACCCATTCGTGCTAGAACTATACTACTAATATAGCTGCAGCATGGCTCTACCACGTAAAAATAGGATTGGGGAGGCCTATGTTTAGCTGTGAAAATTGATAGACTGTAATGAATGAATGAATACTACGAGTATAATCAAATAGTAAATGATGTGGAGTGCATTGAATTTTTTAGATATTTTGTCTGTTAACATTTGAACTTTACACGTAAAACTTTTTTATAGAATAGGTGCTCTTTTGTCACCCTTATCCTGAAATAACTATATAATAAATATCTTATCTTACACTAGGATATCAATAACTTGAGATTAAGTAAAATATGTATGTATTTGTATGTTAGAATATCACCTTTCCACCTGCGCGCGCATTCTGTGAAGAGTGCGTCCTATCTTGAAACTTCAAGTGGATATTTAAAATTATAGGCACATAAAATATCACAAATTACTGCTCATATTATGTGTATGTTTATATATAATCATTTTTATAAAATAAAATATTAAAAATACAAAATTGGTTCTAAAACTCGATTAAATATAAATTCTATAATGCACCAAAAATAAGTCATTATATTATAATTGTAAATAAATAAACAAAATACAAACCACAGAATCACTTTAACATTACAATATAAGAAAAATCTAGGAAAAAGGTTGAAGTTAGCTAAGTTACAGACCTGCGTATGTTTAGTTAAGTACAGCCTCACCCACACATCGGAACTTGAAAAGCCCCTGACGGACAGGGGCGTGAATTAGGAAGGTTTCAACCTGACAACAATCTTCTATTTTAAGATCAAATCTCTGATATGATTAAGGTATGATGTGTGCAGTGTTTGTGCGTTACACTCGTTTGTGATTTATTAATAAAAATATTCGTGATATTCGTGTTATTTCAGCCGCAACATGTAATGATCGCATACTTATTTATGATGAATATAATGCTGGAATCAGCTACAATAACAAAAAGGAGTTATTCAGATCAATCTGTTCGAGGATATATAACTGAGGTAGGTACGTTTTTTTATTATTCCGTGACATTTTGTACTACTCTAAGGTTTAGTTAACCTATGATTAGTAATTATATGTAAACTAATAAAATAGGGTCATATAAATACAAATTATTTACGAGTATGTTTACTTATCACAATCACTTTCAAAGTGATAAGACCGCCTGTTGTACATTTTCTAATTTAGATTTAATTGTATTCGTTTTTGTTTTGTTTTTTAGTGTACAATAAAGAGTAAATAAATAAATAAATAAATATTATATGCATGTTACAAATACTTAATGATTTCTTATATTTTTATATTTACACGAGAGCTACACATTGACATAAAAGAATCCAGTTATATCACAAACTACATTGCAGCGCATAAAATATAACCAATGTTGCAGAGAACATGTTGGTGGAACGAAGTGTGCAAGGAAGAGTTCCAAACACTATTCCGATGTAAGTGCCCCGCTTGGTCTTACTGTCGAAGTCCTGGCAAATATTACAACGCTGTATGTTCTATGACAGAGACTGGATACATCTGGGACCAACCCAATTCACAATGGCGCGGTCAATAATCTAGCAAAGCTGAAGTATCACTATGTAATTTTACGCCCTTAATATGTGAAAAAGTATACTTATGTTTAGATATGAATTATATTAACAACGATTCTGAGACTGAATTATTTTAAAAAAAAAGTCGCCTTGTCTTTTCGTATTTAAGCCAAGGACATTGCCATTATTCGTTCGTCTCAAATTTGATGTCGTCGTGATATTTTAAATCAAAAAATATTGACCAATTTTGTTGTAATTTGTTGGTATGCCAAATTAAAAAAAAAATATTTAAAGATTGCGTTTTCATTTTCATCAATTCACTAATATTGACCTTGAAATAGGAAGGTTTGATTAGTTCATAACAAAAAAAAAAATCAAATGGTTAATGCGCATGCGTGTTACCAGTTGCTGACGTATACCAAGCGCCAACAATCAATACCCTTAGGAGCACAGCAAACGTAATCCAGCTAGAAAAGACGAAACTAACAAACCATACACAAAATGCTCAACGTAAAGCTGGTGATATTTTTATTTTTTTATGTGTCCAACATCTATTGCGAACCGGAAACGGTGAGAGATAATGTCGATTACCTCAGTTACGGTAACAATGAAGATGTGTTGAAGAATCCGGATATTCATATCGTAAGTGTTGTTAATTAGTATTTCATCAATTAATAAAAACTTCTTGTGTACAATTAAAAACTTATTTTAACAAAATATTATTGTGTACAAATTAAATTGCAGCCCAAAGATGAGATAGTATTGAGGCCTCAAGAAGTAAAAGATTGGCCTCAACAGTCGTTAAACGTAGGGCAAATTACTGCAGTCTCCATAAATTCTTTAGGACAGCCCGTTATATTTCATAGAGCTGAAAGAGTATGGGACGAAAGGTAATCAAATAATAGAGAAATTCATTATATAACTGAACGATACACTACCTAACTATAAATTGAATTTCAGCACATTTAACGAGTCTAACGTTTATCAAAACTTGGATAAAGGGCCAATCATAGAGGACACAATCCTAGTGCTCGATCCTCACACGGGATCTGTGTTACACAGTTGGGGCGCGTATGCCTTTTATATGCCGCATGGTCTCACTGTTGATCATCATGACAACATCTGGGTTACCGATGTCGCAAAACACCAGGTTTTTAAAGTAAGTGACTCTTATATGTGATTTTGTAATAATTAATGTAAAGAGAAAAATTCTCAAATAAATTTCAATAATTTGTTGCATATTGTCAATATGAAGATAGTGATAATATAGTTCTCTTAAACATATTTCTTTATTTCCTGTATTCCATATGTATTTTGAAAACAGAACATTTGATTTCTTACTGTGTGTCTTGTTATAACATCCTCCTAGTGGTAAGCACTACACTGGTAAGCACTACCAAAATGGTAGGTATTTTTAGCGAGGAGTCCGAGGAGACTCGAGAAGAAAATATTGGATATAATCATCTTGAAAATTTTGGCCGCGAAGCATTCTCGTATGTACATAGCAAGGGTGCCGTGTTCTGGTTTGAAGGCAGGATTAGAGACTATGAGGCATTCCATTTTGGTTCACGGGGATTACAACGCTTCTACTAGCTCTTTAGCGATTATAATATTATATAGAACAAAATTGTCTTTCTATATAATATTATAATCGTAAACGACTATTTTTAGACTGTATGGTCCAATATTTATGAAAATAATTATATTTATATATAACCCCTTGGTTATAAGTAAGGGTTTAGTAAATATTGAACCATACAGTAAGGGGATGGGATGAACATATTACTTAATTAGCAATTCGATCGACTAAAAAGTCATTTTTGAAAATCCATAAAAATTGAAAAACGAAATATATATAAAATATTACTTTTGCATTTTTTTAAATTAAATTCAGTTGGTTCAGTAATATTTTATGATTACGAAACTTGCTTTGCGTGTGGGTAGAGATCTAATTTAAAATCACACACTCCTGCCTTATATTTTGGTAAATTTTATCACATTTACCATTATAAATATCATAAAATCTAAACCTGTGCGTCCTTTTTATTGTGTTCAATAGATTTTAGTATGTTTACTATATCTGACATAATAACATACAACAAAAATAAACCAAAAAAATATAGGAGGAATGTGCGTGCGGTTTTAAATTAGACGATCTCTATATCATCATGCATATTATGTTGTGTTGCTTTTACATATAAATATTAAATATTATGCTATAGAAAAAGTCAGCACACCCACGGCGTGATATGGAGTATAGTGGATCCTCTTCCGCCGCTACACTACACGGTGCTACATTATATTTACTTTAATACAACTCAAGATTTCATTTCAGTACACCCCCAGTAATCATAAATATCCCAGCTTGACAATCGGGGAGGCTTTTACAGCGGGTTATCCGTACAGAAGGCGTGTCTTGCTATGCATGCCAACCTCCGTGGCAATAGCGACTACAGGCGAAATATTTGTGGCTGACGGTTACTGTAACAATCAAATCTTAAAATTCAACGCTGCCGGCACCTTGTTACGTGCAATCCCTTCGTTCTCAGACACGCTCACATTAAACCTTCCTCACAGCGTTACGTTATTAGAGCATTTGGACATCGTATGCGTGGCTGACAGGGAGAATATGAGGATTGTGTGCCCAAAGGCGGGACTAAAGAGTTATATAGATATTATGGAACCCGCGACAATTATCGAAGACCCTACGCTAGGAAGAGTGTTCGCTGTCGCATCCCATGGAGATATTATTTATGCAGTCAATGGTCCAACGTCACAGAATATAGCAGTTAGAGGTTTCACAGTCAACGCTGTATATGGTAATATTTTGGACACTTGGGAGCCTACCACCGTAAGTCTACAACTGACGATTTTTTCTTACTTTTAATTATGTATTATATACCTACATATATGTGTATCACGGATCAGTAAGCTTAAGTGTCAATGAGCCGGCTATATACTTGTAACTCGAAGAATCGATAACCGATGGAGAGAAAAGTTTCTAGTGGCAGCTTCGTACCGGTGAGCGAAATGTTGGACGGCCTCCTACTAGATGGAGTGACTACCTGTTAACAGATGCAGGGAGTCGATGGATACAGGTGGCTCAGGAGTTCATTTTGTGGCATTGGTTTGGAGAGGCCCATGTTCAGAGGTGGACATGTGAAGAGCTGTAATGATGATGATTATGATGATGTGGATGGATGCGGTTACCTCATTATTATATATTTGGCAGGTGGAAAATCTTTTATTAAAAATAATCAGTGTGTTGTTTATTTAAATAAATTTTATTTTACTATTGACTCTACACTTATTATTTTCTAAAGCAGTTAGTTTACATTATTTTATTTTTTTCGAATCCGCTGTTTTTTTTTTATAACTTTGTTTGACTACTGTCCAATCCTAACAAGAATTTTAATCTCACTCGGAGTTGTTAAGGGCAATATTAATTTTATGAATTGCTTTTCTATAATTTTTTATTCTATAAGTATACTAGCTGACCAGGCAGACGTTGTTCTGCCCTTTTCGACGACCCTTCATATAAAAAATTCTTAAATTCGTAATATAAAATATTGAGGGTCACTTATAGGGATAAAAACTATCCTACTTCTCAAGTTGAACCAAATTGCACACAGTGTGCAAAATTTCATTGCAATCAGTTTAGTAGTTTAGGAGTTCATCGCGGGCAAACAATGTGACACGTAATTTTTATATAAAGATAAAATAGATAAATAGATTCACTATAGCAGCCTGTTTAAGTTTTAAGTGTTATTTACTTCTTCGTGCTTCTAAATCTCAATTACGTTAATGCTTCTGTTATTGTAATAATGTATTTTTTCAGGGTTTTACCAGTCCGCATTCTCTGGCTGTAACGAGAAATGGATCTCACTTGTACGTTACGGAGATTGGACCGAATAAAATCTGGAAATTCGAGTTGACCGACGTATACGATAAAAAGTAAAAAAAAATTAAGGGTAGACAATAACGAGTATATTCATCACGTCAATCAATGATACATTATCGCTTTGATGCGATAGCGAATATAATTCGCGATTTTCTTAATACGCTGTTGTAAGAGAAAGAATATTGACTCATAATATTAAATATAACTAATTTATTTAATAATAAAGCTATTCATCAAGTCTTTTAAGCAATAGTATCATTGTATATTATTTATAAGACTATTTAATCAGCACGTGTAGCTATGAATGCTTATTTTATACTTATAAAAATTATAGGTCTTTTTATGAAAAATTAAACAAAACGAGTAGGTATATTTAGGAAACAGATAATAGGAGCTTAGTAGGCCACTTTTACTATTTGCTGAATATTTTTAATTATATTTGGATATTTAAATACATTAGAATATTCGGGTAATAACGTGTTATATAATTTAAATACCGTCTTATTGTTTTTAATAGTTTATAATCTTCATATCGAAACTAACAGCAGTTTGGATTTTCAAAAACTATAAAGTATTTAAAAAATAATTTAAAGGATTCTGTTAACTACATTTATTATTTATTTTAATGAATAAGCAAATGTATGAAGCCAAACTTTCTACACACAAAAATGGTTGATAGACCCATAACTATTTATCATTCAAAATATATTAATTATCAAATACTTGACAATTATGATAATTCAAAATATAATTAGTTTTGAACCTAAAAATGCAATTAAAATGAATTATTTATAAAATATTACAAAATTAATGAAATTCGTTATACTATTTCAAAAATACATTGCTTGTTATTATTGTTTACTTGGACCGCATTAATATTTATTACAATGTTGTTAAAATAGTATTTTAGAAATTTAGAGATTAAATAACAATGCTTTTTCAGAAATAGTAGAGAAATATGAGGATGCTGATCTTACAGGTTATAATCACGCACAGATTTAGGAAATATCGTGGCGTTTTTTCAAGTAACGCATAATACTTTTAAGTAGCTGTAATAATGTTAACCCTGTAATAGAACATTTTTAATATTTGTTGTCGTTAAAAAATATATTTTTTTGAAATGTCAATATAATTTGGCTGAAAATCAAAATTATTTGTATACAATACAAAAAAAAAATACTTAAAATGTTACACACTAAATATTTTATTTTTGTAAAAACAAAAACATTATTTTTTTTAATACATTCTTATTTGAAAGTCGATAAGTACGTCTCTATTTCATTAATACTACAGTGATGGCAAGAAATAAATAATTATGTATACATAATAATATTAATAGACACTAAATATTTATTAATAAAACAAGTGATCCGATGGTGATATAAACCTCAAGATATTTGTCTACTTATATAGGTGCCTTGAGAACTTGGCATAGACAGTATCGTGAACTGCCTGCTGGCTGCCGTCAAAATTTCGCAAAAACATCGTAATATCATCGCGCATCATCATTATCTGAGGAAATTAATATATTTATAAGTTGTGAGAGTATTACAGCGTCCGTAGTATTATTTTTGGCAGAAGGTCTAGTAACCAATGCCACAATTAATGAAAAAAAAAATACAAATACAAATAAGGACCAAATATGGATTTGGTAAGTAACAATTGTTCAGAAATAAGAATGACAAATACGTACGTAAAAAAATTATGTTTAGAAGAGAATATGTGAAAATATTTATTATATAATATTTAACATATGAAAAATATTTCTTTTATTCCTCTGATATATTTACCTACATCCACATCATACAATATTAGAGAAAATGTGACAACCGCTGACAACGAAAACTAAACTTTAATGTATAACATTAACAAAAGCTTACAAATTAGACTGTGCTGATTGAACCGGAGTTCGGCGGTTATTGTGAAATTTACGGTAAGCGCTTAGCCGCTGATTCATCATGGCTCTAATAAGTGCTTCACAATCATCATCATGGTTGTAGCTCATTACAATTACACTGCTAAACATAGGACTTCCCCAAGGAATCTCATAGAGTGTGGTCCTGAGCCACCTGCATTCATCGAGTTCTTGCATCTCTTACCAGAGCCATCATAAACTTCGCTTACCGGCACTAGGCTGCCTTTTTACGTGGTAGAGCCATGCTGCAGCTATATTACTGGTATAGTTGTAGCATGAATGGGTCGGCTCGACCGGGGAAGGACCACGCTCTCACAGAATACCAGCGTAAAATAGCAGCATAATATTGCTGTGTTTCGTATAATGAGTGTAGAGACCGGATACCCTTTTTACTGGAAAAGAGGCATTCCATCTTAGTCCTCACGGGTGACAACGCATCTGCATTTTGGTTTGTAATCGGGGATAGATGTAGATGTCTATGGGCTACAGCAACCACTTAACATCAGTTGTTTGTTTCCCCAACTTGTTTGCCAACTTATTTCCCCGTCGTTTGCTCGTTCTTCGAGCCATGTGACTGGCTCATTGCCACTTCGACATCACGATCCGTTATAATCAAAGGTCGTATATATAATAGGTGCTTACAAAACAAGAAAATCTACTGTAAGCTATTTTGGAAGAGATGTTATCGGTGTATGAGGACTTTTGCCCTAACAAAACCTAGGCGGTTAACAGAATAAGCACACGCTTTAAAATTTCATGATAAGCGAGCAAATCAAGATAGATCACATGTGTATGTGACCTATCTAGGTCACACACACAGACAAAACCAATGAAATTGTTAATTGTAATTTTAAGTGCTGCTTTTATATGTGTATGCCGTGTAGTGGCGGTCAAGAATATCCACTACCCCATATCCTCCCGTGGGTGTCGTAAAAGGCGACAAAGGGAAACAGGCAGGAGATGGGCAGCAGCATCTTCCTGATAATAGCCAAAATTACAATAAAAAAAACTGCGGTTGCCAACCCGCTCGCCAAGCGTGGCAACTATGGCAAATACCCCCTATGAATGTAACAAAGAGACGGCCCCCAGTCCCCGGCGGCCCCGCTATTCCTGGCTACGGTGGCGACCATGGTAACGGCGGGGCAGGGGGTGCTAAGAATCTCCGGTGGAGGTTCGGTTGCCACCTTAGACGACTCGACCTGGCAATGTACAACGCACGCACCCTGAGGACTGACGAGAAGATCGTGGAGCTGGAAGAAGAGATAGACAAGTTGCGCTGGCATATTATAGGACTATCCGAAGTCCGAAGAGAGGGGGAGGACACGGTAATCCTCGAATCCGGCAACTTGCTCTATCACCGGGAGGGCGACCATCTGTCCCAAGGAGGTGTCGGATTTATCGTCCACAAGTCTCTCGTTAACAACGTTGTAAAGATCGGGAGTGTGTCGACGAGGGTTGCGTACCTTATACTCAGAATCACCAAACGGTATTCGCTGTAGGTCATACAGGTTTACGCACCAACCTCGGCACACCCCGATGAGGAGGTGGAGGAAATGTATGAGGATATCTCTAGAGCCATGCATTCCTCCAAAACCCAATATACGGTGTTAATGGGAGACTTCAATGCAAAACTAGGCACAAGAGAGAACGGTGAGCTGGAAGTAGGGAAATTTGGAATAGGGCAACGGAACCCAAGGGGCCAGCAGCTGGCCGACTTCATGGAGAAAGAGGGACTCTTTATGATGAACTCTTTCTTCCAGAAGCGGCCCCACAGGAAATGGACCTGGTTGAGCCCCGACGGTTCGACAAAAAATGAGATTGACTTCATTATGACGACCAGACGACAACTGTTCAGTGATGTCTCCGTGATCGCGAGGGTGAAAACTGGTAGCGATCACCGAATGGTTAGAGGCACACTGAACCTAAACGTTAAGTTGGGGAGGTCTCGTCTAATGAAGTCAACGCTCCGTCCCCCTCGTGCTCTGTTCCAAAGTCCCGAAACCTTTCAGCTCGAGTTACAAAACCGTTTTCAGTGCCTAGAAGACTGCAATGAAGTGGACGATATGAATGACAAGCTCGTGGAAACTGTCCATGCGGTCGGAGCTAAGTTCTGCAAGACCCGCCGCAGAAGAACACAAAAACTCTCCGATCACACTCTTAATCTCATGGCCGTTAGACGGGAGATGAAGCTACATTCTTCAACAGACTTGACAGCATACAGGCATCTGAACAGACAGATCTCCAAATGCATGCGGCGGGACTTACGCAACTTCAATACAGCTCGTATTGAAGAAGCGATCGAGCGGAACCAAGGCTCCAAAGTCTTTGCCAGAGATCTGTCTGCCAGAAAGAGCCAACTGTCAAAGCTGAAGACAGAATGTGGCAGCATCGTTTCCGGGACACCTGAGATTTTGAGTGAGATTGAGAGGTTCTATGGGCAGCTGTACACGTCATCGTTGGAGCCACACGCAAGTGTGAGTAACGATCCAAGAGCGAGTCTCATCCGACACTATTCCGAAGATATCCCGAACGTCAGTCTGAGCGAGATTAGAATGGCTCTCCAGCACCTTAAAAACGGTAAGGCCCCAGGCGAGGATGGAATTACAGCGGAGCTTCTGAAAGCGGGTGGAAGACCGGTACTTGAAGTCCTTCAGAAGCTCTTTAATTCCGTCCTCCATGGTGGCATTACACCGGAGGCGTGCGGTGGTCTTGTTCTTCAAGAAAGGTGACAACGCTCTCTTGAAGAACTACAGACCGATTTCCCTTCTGAGCCGCGTCTACGTGCTGTTTTCGAGAGTCATTACGAATCGTCTCGCGTGCAGACTTGACGACTTCCAGCCTCCCGAACAAGCCGGTTTCCGAAAGGGCTTTAGCACAATAGACCACATACATACCCTTCGGCAAATTGTACAGAAGTCCGAAGAGTACAATTTGCCACTATGTCTGGCGTATGTGGACTATGAGAAAGCCTTTGATTCCGTCGAAATTTGGGCGGTGCTGCAGTCCCTTCAGCGGTGCCAAGTTGACTGTCGGTATATCGAAGTGTTGAAGTGCTTGTACAGTAGGGCTACGATGGCTATCCGAATACAGAATCAGAGTACGAAACCTATCCAATTGCAGAGAGGTGTAAGACAGGGTGACGTCATATCCCCGAAACTCTTCACCGCTGCATTGGAAGACGTTTTCAAGCTTCTGGACTGGAAAGGATACGGTATCAACATCAATGGCGAGTACATCACTCACCTTCGATTTGCCGACGATATAGTCCTTATGGCAGAATCGCTGGAGGACCTAAGCACTATGCTCAATGACCTCGATAGTGTTTCCCAACGGATAGGTCTTAAGATGAACATGGACAAAACAAAGATCATGTTCAATGTCCATGTCACACCTTTGCCGGTAGTTGTTGGGAGCACTAAGCTCGAAGTTGTTGACGACTATGTTTACCTGGGACAAATAGTCCGACTAGGTAAGTCCAACTTCGACCGAGAGGTCAATCGACGGATTCAACTCGGCTGGGCAGCGTTCGGGAAGCTACGACACATCTTCTCGTCAGACATATCTCAAAACCTGAAAACGAAATTGTACAGCAGTGAAGGGCCACGTCTCAGTTCATGATGATGATGATGATTTTATATGTTTGTTCTCCGCCTAAGTACGTAGTGTACTTGTTCAGTGAACAAATACATCATAATCTATACAAATTAAGAAAATTGAAGTGTCTGTTGGTAATGTCAAAATAACAGCTTTTTACTATATGCATATGACATTAGTATTATATAATATTTATATAAATATTAGTAAATAGCTGATGTTATAAGGAGTAACTTTATGGTCCCCACACACGGTCAGTTAAACTGACATCAGTTCAACTGATCATTTCAAACGGACTTAATCCAAAACAAGTTCGACACACACGGTCAGTTCAACTGATCATTCCAACTGATCAGTTCAAACTAGGACTGTTGATATTTTTAAAATATCGGATTTTCAATATATCGATAATTATAAATATATCAATATCGGAGTTTTATATATGGGAAACATAAGCAATATATTGATGCTTATTGCTTAAAAATGCTTCAGACAGTTTATAATTTAGTATATTTATTAAACAAATTAAATTATAATTGTAAATGTTAGGTTATAGTTCTGAGTAATTATTTTACTAAGAACTATAACCTAATTATTAAAGAGCCATAGTAGCTCAGATGGTTAGCGGTCGCTGTAAATTTCACACTACGCGAGCAACCCGGGTTCGATCCCCTCCGGCACCAATGAAATTGTAAATTACAATTTTAAGTGCCGATTTACCACGTGCTCGGCGATGAAGGAAAACATCCTGAGGAAACCTGCATATCTGAGAAATAAAATAAAAATTTCAGAAAACGTGAAGTTCGCCAACACGCATTGGGGCAGCGCGACGGACGTTGCCCTAAAACCCTCTCAGAAGTTAGGAGAGGCCTGCCCAGCTGAGGAGTGCCCAGCATTAGGACGTATATAGGCTGTAACTTTAACTTGAATTATTGTTTAATTTAAATAAGACAATTATGTTTACCAATATTTGTCAGTAAGAGTTTTCAAAAATACTCGTTGTTTTATATGTTCAGCTGTTTCAATACTCCAATTATTGGGCATTAAAAGATTGATTGTAGAAGTAATTCGTTGAGATGCTTTGGATGCAGCTGAAGAAATCAAGTATTTAACAGCTATTTCTGATAGCACGGAAGTAAATCATAAGACGCCTAAGCGATTAAAATAACTTGAGGCTTATACCAACATCGAAGCACTTATTTCGTCGTTTTCTCTAATAGCTCACATGCGCAGACACTTAATACACATAATCGCATCACTTTGATAAAAGTCCACTTCAAACGATTATTTAAACGATAAAACAGGAGCAACCATCCGTCGATGGTCAAGCTCCTGCCAAAACTCACAGTAAGTAAAGTAGTACTAAGTTTCATAAATTAAAGTGATTTTAATATCACAGAGATATACTTTACAAAATTACATTTCTTTTTAAGATAATAAGCAAATAAATGAACTGAGGAAAAATGAAAAACATAATATAGTGTAAATAAAGTATAGTAGATTGGGTTCATCAAGAATTAGGATTTAAGTTTACGATGGTGTTGTAGATTAAATGATTTACGTGAAAAAATAAAAAATTATATTATTTTAAAAAATATATTGACTGTCGTATATCTATATTTCAATATCAAACTTTAATGGTTATCTTAAGTCTAAATAACGCCACATTAATAGATCCCACCCAGGCGATGTCAGAGCGGGTCGCTGGTTAAAAATATTATGTTTTGGGTATACAATTATTTTCAAATATTATCCCATTAATAGAACAATATTTTCCATTTTTTTTTGTTTTCCGCCAATGGTTACACCACCATTGACGGGGTTGTATTTTCAATTTCAACACAGATGTTGTTATGTACACAATCTATTTTTTAATTTAGTTACTGTTTTAA
The DNA here is from genome assembly GCA_963668995.1 of Parnassius mnemosyne. Lineage (NCBI taxonomy): Eukaryota > Metazoa > Arthropoda > Insecta > Lepidoptera > Papilionidae > Parnassius > Parnassius mnemosyne. The sequence goes on along the minus strand of CAVLGL010000068.1, from coordinate 21,864,952 downwards.
GAGGACATACTTTACTGCTGCGATTTGATACAGAGTGAAGTAACTAATACATACATACATAACTGAAACTAAGCTATTAATAATCTTTTGCGTCTCTGTTTGTAACTTTTGTAAAATTTTACTAATAACCTTAAAACTAAATGCCACATATTATTATTAAAACTAAGACTTTTTTATTACAATTAACTAATATCATATACTACTGTCATTATGGTTTTATTAAAGTGATTAAGACTATTTACAATTATTTTGATAAATTTATTAAACGATTTCAGAGCTGCTTCCTTTTCCATCAATTCTAATAAGATATAGGGTGACATTCTGAGGTTGTTGCAAATTGTCTCGTGATTAAACCTATGTTTAGAGAAAGCAGGACATTGTTCTAAGAGATGGGCCAGCAGCTTGTCGTCGTCTGTAATTTTAAATCTATATAAATAGGATTTATGAAATCCGTGATTTGTAAGAAACTGAGTCATATGAAAACTTGTCGTGATTAAGGATCTACGGTTTTTTAATGTTTCCTAAACTAGGTAATAGTTCTTTAGTGTATCGGCCTTGTACCGCGCTGTCATATCAAGCGCGGTACAAGGCCGATGTCATAGCAAGCATGCCAGGCGCGGTTAGGATGTCTTTTTTGATTCTGTGTTTAACGTAAGAGATGGGCGTAGCAAAATAATCCGGTTTTTTGTGTAAACTGGCTCCGGCATTAACCACTAAGTCAGCTGCCTCGTTACCAGTGATGCCAACATGACTTTTGACCCAAGCCAGGTCTATTCTGCCTCTATTGCATGTCTTGTGTGTGTACATAATATGATGCATTTGTGTTACAATTGGGTGTGTGTTGCTTCTGTTACTGATTGCTTTTATGGAGGAGTGAGAGTCCGAAAATATGATAGTATGAGCAAAATGGTTGGAGATTGCCCATTTGCATGCATTAAAATTAGCTAAACGCTCTGCTTGAAAAACACTGCAGGTATCATGCAATTTATACTTCTTTGTAGTAAACGTTTTGTTGAGATTGCAGCAGACGAAGGTAGCACCAACGGTTCCGTCGTTCTGCTAATGCATCAACTTGTTGTTGATTATACACCAGTTTGGACTTAACATTGATTCTGTGCGCTGGGTGGAGAAGTTTGTGGAGGGAAGTAGGTTTTTCAATAGTTATATCGGCGGGCGTGTAACTAAATGTTTCGGTGAGTTTCGTTCGTTCGACGATATGAACTTCTTTTACTTTTAAATCTAACGGTAACATGTCTGCCAGGGTTATGGCAACAAGCGTTGACACAGTACGGAAACCCCTAATGGCTCTGATTGCAAATCCTCTCTGCATTCTTTCTAAGCTCCTCCTGATGTACTTCTTGTAAACAATGTGTCCCCAGATACCTGCAGCATATGTGACTATTGGTTCAATCACTTGCTGAGAAATGATAGGGACATTTTCAGGGTGAGCTCCCCAAGTAGGTCTTGAGAAGATACAGAGGGTATTAAAAATTCGGGTCGCCTTATTGTTGACGTACCGAATATGATTGGTAAATAGAAAGTTCTCATTTAGAATTCTCCCAAGTATTTCAATTCCTGTTTGAAAGTAAAAGTATGTTCAGCCATTTCAATTTGTGCACTTTTAGCCTTTGGCGTGAACGCTAGTATTTGGGTCTTGGAAGGTCCGAATTTTACGAATGTTATTTATTAGCTGTGATTATGAGTAGGACATCATCTGCAAAAGCTTGCACATGGCATCCTACCGGAAATTTCATGTCCAATAGCTCATCAAGTATAATATTCCACTACGCTGGACCGCATATGGAACCTTGTATGCATCCTCTCGACATAGCCTTGTTAACGCGTTCACCAGCATGATCCAAGATGACCACGCGATCTTGAAAATAGCTCCTGATTAGTCCGAATATGTTGTTTAGACATGCAATGTACCGTAGTCGATTGAAAAGTGCTGGCCACCAAGCGCTGTCACAAGCAGCTTTGATGTCGAGAGAGATGGCCACCGCTAACTGTTTGTTTTCTTTTGCCCTTCGGACCAGATCCAATGCAGTGTTAATGGCTTCTATGGTGTTCTTTGTTCACGAAAACCGAACAGGCGACGGTTTATCTTTCCGTTTTGAGATGCGCAATGGGTAACCCTTTTGATGAATAATTTCTCTAAAAGCTTTCCAAAGATGGGTAGAAGACCTATAATTAAAATCCAATTAACCGAATAATATAATAATATAACGATATACCGTTATTAGCGGATTTACGCTAATGTTACTGTGCATGTTGACGGTACGGGCTCGGTGAGCCGCCATTTCTAATCCCATGCTTTATCCGTACGGACTGTAGATAGGTACGATTATTTGTTCAAGGACTAGGTACTAGCTATGCATGATAATGGTAATGGCAATACCACTCTTATCCTACATCTCCCGCCGGGCGAGGTGTTCTGCCCGGGGAGCAGCTAACGCTCCAAGTTGTAGTTTTTTTTTTTTTTGCGCCCGAAGCAATTTGGAAAAGGGCTACCCTTTACGGGAGGCGGAAAATGCATTACGCATACCACGATGCCTATCCATCGTGGTTATGGGGGACTCACGCCTAACCGGGGAGCCTATGTGATACCCCCTAAAAACCGCCTTTGGGGACTGGCAACCAGCTGTTTAAAACTTCCTATGCCGTATCGGAAGCGACCCTCTTTTGGGAAAAAGAGGGCGCAGGCGGCTACAAGCCGCTGAGGGAGTGCCTACGAAGGCAATTTGATTGTACAAATTTAATTATTTATGAAAGTTTGATTATGAAATTGACTGAGCCACCGGGAGGCAGTTCAAATCGTTTGACAGAGATTAGGCGGGTTCGAGTGGGAGTTCCTCGGCCTGCGGATGCGATAGCGAGAGGGAGTGGGGTTGCACACTTAGCTACCTCACGAATAAGTATGTTTAATGAAACTCTGAGACTTTGAAGAAGTTTCAGAGAGTTTTAATTAGTGAGTGCCTACGAAGGCAGTTTTAACCCGACGTATTGACCTTACGATGAATTGATTAAATAATTTTATAACGTACTTAAAAGATTATGATGCTCTGTAAGAGCAAGGAGTCGGTCCTGAGGGGACTTGGCAGCGCGCAATTTGCGTGCTAAGACGGTGATCTCCCCAATGTTGATGTTCTTAATAGCGGCGTACACCGTATTTAGATCATCAACCATTGAGGGTTGTGTTTGCTGTGCAGCGGGGGACGACCGCGGAGGGTCGGCCTTTTTGGGTCCCCAGGGAAAGACTGGAGGCTGTAATGGTTGCGAGAAGCCCGGAGGTGGGCGAAGAAGAGGGGGAGGGACCCGAGAGGGCCTTGGGTCTACCTGAGATGGGCGAAAATATCTCTTAGGTGGCAATCTTGACGGGAGGGCCGGGAATGACTTAGCATTAACCGGCGGTGGAGCGTGCCTTTTGGGGCGGGGGTGAGGTGCGCAAGGGCAGCCTCTGTAGTTAGCCGGGTGGCCTGTTTGTTTACACAGGACGCACGCGGGTGGGGATTCGGCATTTTTGGGCCGGGGACACTCTTTCGTGTTGTGGGGGTCGAGGCACTTAACGCACCTGGGTGGGGCGGAGCAGTTGGCCGCCACATGACCATATAACTGGCAGCGGTGGCACTGCGCCGGGTAGCCGCGCCTATGTGGGAGCTCAGCCCTAACTTCCGACAGCCCACACACTGTGCGTAACTGCCGGAAGATAGTCTGTGCCTCCGGTGCGTTTGTAAGAATAACGAGAGCGAGGGGGAACCTCAAGCCCGTTCTGCTGTGCATTTTATGCACAGCCTCAACCGGGAATCCTTGGGACTTAAGGTCCTCAAGGATTTCCTCGTTGGAAATTTCAAAAGGGACGCCTCGGATGACGGCCCTGACTTTGCGCTCTTCCGGAAGAGCGTACGTGTGATAATAGACTTGTTCGGCTGTGAAGAGCCTGGTGAGACGACGAAAGTCGTCGACAGATTGGGGGATGATTTTAATAGCCTCCCCGAGGTTGGTGGCTTGGTCGTATTTAATTCCTGCGTCGTAGCAGGCTTTGGAGAGGCGGGTGAACTGAGCCTTGTCTCGTAAGAAGACAGGGGGCGGGACTTGCTTCTTAGTCGGGTTAGAAGCACAGCGGGAGGCCGGCTTGGGCAGTGGTGTCACGGAAACTGCAGCGGGAGCTGCGGGGACTGATGCAGCTACGGGGGCTGCGGGGTTTGCGGGGGCGCCAGAGGCCGCCGAAACGGTGAGGTTTTTCGCGGTGCGTTTACGACGCTTGGAAGACACCGTCGTGAACTCTGATTCTTCGGATCCGTCTGAGTCAGACGACTCCGTAGAACCAGAGCCCCGGAGTGTAGATTCTGAGTCGGAGTTGGAGTTGGAGCACTCCATGTCTACTTCGAGAGGCGCGAATGAGTTCTGGGACTCAATGTGGGTCGCTATAACGGACTGAGATTGGTTTTCCTTAACGATGTAAGGATTTAAAATGGCTAGAAGTGCAGTGAGTTCCTGCGGGTCCGTCGTCCTTTTGACGACTTCAATAATGTAATTTTTGATGTCCTGTTTTGACATTTTGAACTGAGTGTAAGTTATATAAGTTAGGGGGACGGGGGAGACACTGTTCTGAAAAGAACAGATCGTATTCTTAAGAAACAGTAAGGGCGGGATCACCGTTCTGAAAAGAACGGGACGGTCTAAATTCTAGGAGTTGTGCCCTAGTTCTCAAAAGAACAGGGCCTTGCTCTGAAAAGAGCAAGTAACTCCCTTGAAACAATATACACGTTACAATTAATAGCAATAAAATAATCACAAAAACAAAAATGACAATTAAAAAGCAAGACCAACAGTCAAACCGCCCCGCCCGGAGACAGGGAGGTAATAACTGGAGTTAGCGTAAAAGGACTCACCAGGCGTCGCACTGTACAGTGCGAGCAGGACAGCGGAGGCGCGAGAGCGAGAGAGCACTACCGTACGGGGACGGATGTGCGGACTACCTGGACACGACCGCTCGAGAGCGGTGCCACAGGCGGAATGTGTTTTTTGAAGTTGTAGTTCGGAGCTATTCTATATATACTGCTTTAACTTCGGAACTTTGTTAGCGCGATTTAAACTGCGATGTGTTTCGCTTGTGGCGCGACCACAGCGCCGCCACAGATTTATGGATTTATTGTAATAACTAACGAAAAATCGTAGTAGTTATTTGTTTTTCTCTAATATTGTATCTGGCATTCTTTCGCGTGCTCATGGTCCGTTTTTTTCCGATTTTTGAATCATTGTATAATAGATATTTGACGTTATTATTATTTTTTCGAGTTCGATGTAGATGTTCTGTGAAGGTACGAAATGACGCTGTACCGCAGACTGCAGCAGTGTCTAATATCTATATACGATTTGTATCGCCCACTCACAATAATAGTCATTTTATTCTTAAAACTGGAACACATCAGTGGATGGTTCTGTTTCACATCAGAAAAAGAGTAAAAAGAAGTTAGTTATTATCTCAGATAGAGTCTTATGGAACCATTTTTGCTGTTTATAAGCTAAAGAGGTCTTTATTTTAGATTAACTAAAAGGGAATCTTAGGTAACTCCTATTACTTCGCTGTTATTAGCTAAAGACGTCTTTATTAGAACGGATAAGGTGGCAAGTTCTTAAAGCTTTAAACAAAGTTAAATTTAATTAAAAAAGTTTCGACTAAGACTTTGTAATTAAAAATAGATAACTAATATGAAACTAATAAAATATTTTATTATTTAAAAATAACAATATATTTGAAAGGCAATTGAAAACTTTACTGCTAAACCTTAAATACCTACTGTTTAAATATTTTACAGCATTAGTGGTGTTTCATCATCATCATTACAGCCCTTCACAAGTCCACTGCTGAACATAGGCCTCCCCCAAAGAATGCCACAAAGCACGGTCCTGAGCCACCTGCATCCATCGACTTCCTGCATATCTTACCAGGTCGTCACTCCATCTAGTGGGGGGACGCCCTACACTTCGCCTGCCGGTACGAGGCTGCCACTCGAGAACTCTTCCCCATCGGTTGTCGGTTCTTCGAGCTATATGGCCGGCCCATTGCCACTTCAGCTTACTAATCCGTTGGGCTATGTCGGTCACTTTGGTTCTACTGCGGATATCCTCATTTCTGAGTTTATCACGCAGAGAAACTCCGAGCATAGCCCTCTCCATAGCTCGCTGAGCGACCTTGAGCTTCCTCATCCGGCCAGCAGTGAAGGACCACGTCTCAGTTCCGTATGTCATCACTGGCAACACGCACTGGGTGTACAGTCTCGTTTTCAAGTTTTGAGGTATACCTGACGAGAAGATGTGTCGTAATTTCCCGAACGCTGCCCAACCGAGTTGAATCCGTCGATTGACCTCTCGGTCGAAGTTGGACTTACCTAGTCGGACTATTTGTCCTAGGTAGACATACTCGTCAACAACTTCGAGCTTAGTGTTCCCAACAACTACTGGTGTTTAAAATAAGTAAACTACATTCGGCAGTAAGTAGTATTTTATTAGGCAATATTCAACATTTATCATACATTTAAGAAATATGTAGAAACATCTTGACTTAACATACACATTATTAGAATAAAATATCATACCTATGTTTAATATTTTCTTTTCTTCATGACTTTCATAAACAATACCATATCTGTAACAGAGAAAAAAATTATTAATATTTTTATATATAATATACATACATATCCCGCTCAGAAATTCAGGGAGGCTTGTATCCAGCAGTGAAACGTGTATGTATAGGCTGTAACTTTTTACGCATATCTTTTTTTCTTTTTTAAATAACGTTGCCTTATAATACCGCACTAGGTTTTAAGTCGCGTCGCTTCATATGTAGAATTTTATCAGATCGATTCGTAATTTACATGGAAATTACGCGTAATGCCGCCATCTCATAAAATGCAACACAAATAAAAGTCAGGCAGATGGTTTAATTATTGCAGTACCAGATGTAATACAAATTTTACATTGTTTCACGTCGCTGGTTTCTAACAAATACCTGCTAATTGTTCTCAATTCAGTCTTCATTTAAATTGCTTATCGTTATCGGATTCGTTAAAGAGTACACTGTTGGATATAGGGCCTTCGCCACGCTTTTTAGGCCGATTAGCGATCGCATTCCCAGTCATTTTGCACTTATAAACGCTGCTTTCTGTTGGTTATACACCTCCTCGTTATCTTTAAGGTAAGTTACTCCCACACTAAACACTTCTCCTGTATCGTGGAGATAGTATACATACATAAATTGCAGGAGGACAAACATCTAGTCCCGGAATAATTATTTGTAAGCCATATACATGTTCCGTGCGGGATCACCCACGGCTCTCAGCAATTCAATGCTTAGCCACTGCGCCTTGGAACCGTCTATCGCAAGTCATTTTCCGAAGTCACCTTTTACAACACTTATAAGACGAAATAGTTGATGGATTACGCCGCCACTATAAAGCGGAAAAAATACATAAGAATACATACATGGGAAGTTGGGTACGATTTGAGAGGCAGAGCGAGCGATCTAAATTGCTCAAAATGATTACTCCTACCTGCACGGCTAGCATAGACTGGGGACAAAAAATTTATCCCCCGATTATATCCACTGACAAGGGATAAAATTGTCTTGTCCTTATGCCAAAGCACGGTAACGGGGAGAAATATATCCCCGTATGACATAACGTGTAGACATATATCCCCCATGTGTCAAATGTTGGAGAAAAAAAAAAGCTTTTTTGACATTTGAAAAGGACAATTTTATCCTAGTTCCTTGGACGTGGGTTTAAGTTTATATTCATACAAAAAATCTATCTAAGTCTAAGTATATCTCCCATTTTATCTACTGTGGATGTTATATCCACCAGTGTGCCCATGCTCGAAGGGTGGATAAAACTAAGCGAGGGGATAAACATTTTCTCCTATCCCCGGGGGATAAAATTGTCTCCTGCCCGTGCTAGCTATGATGGGGGATCCGTTTGAACGAACCCTTACAACTACCCTTGAAGCGAATATATGATTATACGCCTCAATTACTTTTTGAATGTTTTAAATTTTGTGAATCAATCATATCACGGAAATTACTTACTTATAAATATGACCATCACTACCGCCAGCATGATCCACAGCCAACATTTCCAAGCACTGCGGCTGTGTTCTTGGAGTCGCTCAGATTCCACTTTCAACGACATCATGTTACGATCTGTTAGATCTGAAGATTTTTTCAGAGCCTGCAATAAATAATAAAATTTAACATTTAAAATAATTTAGTAAATATATAATACATACAAACTTCATATTTCAAATCTGGATTTAATTTATATAGGACTGCAGAAAATTTATATACTATTGCAATAAAAAATAAGCCAAATTGTTCAACTAATATTTGATAAATTATATTTTACACTTATATTATAAAATCAAATATAAAACTCATTTTTCGAAGATTGTTATATAAAAATCTGTTTGGCGATTGATTCATAAGAAATTATTAATAATTTTTTTCCGAAACATGAAATTTACCTCAGTATCAGCTTTAATAATAGTACTGGCAATTTGCGACTGCTCTTTCAAGCTTTTGGTAAGCATCACCATATTCTCGGCCACCTTCTCTTGCATATTCTGATGATACTTGAGCAAGGAGTCAATGTCTTCCTGGCTCGTACTGTTGCTGGTGAAATTTGGAGCTTTAATAATATTCCGTTTACGTAATGTCTCATCACTATCTTCTGCAAAAAGATAATTTTATATTTAAGAAGTAATAACATTTATAACATTTATTAAGTAGTAACCCTGTAGTGACGGTGTAAGAATATCCACTATCCCATTCGTACCGTAGATGTCGTAAGAAGAGACAGAGGGAAACAATGGAGAATGGACAACAGAGCCTTTATTTTACATGGGGAAATGCCTACGCACACCCGCCTCGCGGGGGCAAGGACGGGTTATGTCAGACTCGCACCGACTAAAACCCCATGGTGTTCCACCTTGGTCGCGTATTGGCAGGGCCACATCCGCGGCCCCACCTGCGCTGGCCGACCAATGGCGGCCTCTCCTCGGGAGAGGACTCCCATCTCCTTCTCAGGTAAGGCGCACCAGAGGACAACAGAGCCTAATAACAACTAGAAAATAAAAATAAACACTGCAGTTGCCAAACCGTCTGTTAAGCGTGTAGCAAATAGCAAATATCCCCCTTATGAGGCATTCTATAAGGAGGTTTATGTTTAACGGTGGATTTCGATAGGCTTTATGAATTAATGGAGTTATTATATTTAAATTTCTAATGAGTTCGAATCGTTGAAATACAAGACAAGTTTATATTATTTTCGGTTAGAGTTACCAATTCCAAAACATTACATAAATATCTTTTTTTTTAGAATAGGGTGGGACAAACTAGCGCACAGTCCACCTGATGATAAGTAGATGCTTTGGCCCATAAACATCTACATTTATCCTCAATTAAGCATCAAAATGCAGATGGCGTTTTCACCCCTGAGGATTGAGATGGAATGCCTCGTTTGCAATAAAAAAAGATTTCCGGTTTTCTACACTCACCATACGAGACACAGCTGCATTAAGCTGCTATTTTACGCTAGTATATCTAAAACGGAATCTGTTATTCATAACTCTTGATCCATAAATCTATTGAATTGTAAATTTTGCACATCTGTACATTAATTGTACTTGCACAAATAATAGTTGATAAATAATTAATTATTGATATAATGTATCATAAGCCCTTTTAAAATTTTTGTCTATCTAGACATGGCCGTATATCATGTAAAAAACTACAAATCCAGGATCAGAACAACGAATGTAAGTTTCAAAATATTTTTTAAATATATTTTGAGATTTTGTGATTCTACAGATACAGATTTTGTGATTTTTCGTGGTACAGCCAAGCTGCTGCTATATTATGGTTATAGCATGAATGGGTCGGCTCGACCGGGATAGGACCACGCTCTCACAGAATACCAACGTAACATAGCGGCAGAGAGAACCGGAGACCCTTTTTACTACATACGAGGCATTCCCGCTTAGTCCTCAGGAGGGGACAAACGCATCTGCATTTTGATTCTTAATCGAAGACAGATGTAAATGTCTATAGGCCACAGCATCCACTTACCCTCAGGTGGGCTGTGTGCTCGCTTGCCACCCTTATTCTATAAAAAACACATTTGTGATAGAAACTAATAAAAATATGCTAAAACATTTTAGGGATGTACATAACTAAATAACAGTTTGCATAAGATGTTTGTTAGTTTAAAGATTTGTCATGTACCGGAACAAACTTGTGTCTGAAGTCGAGTCTTTGCTGAGCAAAGTCTCGGATTGGGGGCGACTAAATCTAGTCCAGTTTAATCCTCAGAAGACACAAGTTTGCGCGATTACCGCTAAAAAGAACCCCTTTGTCGTATCTCCTCAGTTTCAAGGCACTCCCCTTCTTGCCTCAGCCAGTATCGGTATCCTCGGAGTCGACATATCGAGTGACGTGCAGTTTCGTGGTCACTTGGAAGGGAAGGCCAAATTGGCCTCTAAAAAGCTTGGCGTGCTCAGCAGAGCGGGACAGTATTTCATGTCGGCACACCGCCTGCAACTTTACAAGGCGCAAGTTCGGCCTCACATGGAATACTGTTCCCATCTCTGGGCAGGGGCTCCCCAGTGCCAGCTCCTTCCACTTGACCGCATCCAACGCAGAGCGGCTCGAATCGTCGACGACCGAGCCCTTTCCGATCGGCTCGATTCATTGGCACTGCGAAGAGATGTTGCATCCCTTTGCATTTTCTTTCGCATCTACCATGGGGAGTGCTCTGAGGAATTGTTCGGATTAATCCCAGCCGCCAAATTTCACGAACGCACATCGCGGCAGAACTCCCGATACCATCCACACCATCTGGATGATTGGCGGTCCACCACTGTGCGATTTAGAAGATGTTTTCTTCCTCGCACGACCTCCTTGTGGAATCGATTACCATCAGCGATTTTTCCGGACCGATACGACTTAGGGACCTTCAAGAAAAGAGCGTACTCCTTTTTAAAAGGCCGGCAACGCATCTGCGATTCCCCTGGTGTTGCAGTTGTTCATGGGCGGCGGTAGTCACTTACCATCAGGTGAGCCGCATGCTCGTTTGCCCCCTATCCTATAAAAAAAAAATGCCGCGGCCACACACATCGCGCTAGCGTGAATATTCGCGTTATTGCAATATATGTGCCCGTCCCTTTGTAAATACTTCGTCATTTCGTGCGAAGTATCAAGCTAATCGCTTCGCTGTCGGTAAATTCTCGCACTTCAAATGGTTTTATCGTGATGGACTTCGCGTGTGCGGCCACAGATATCGTGCGTAGCGGATGTGTAAAGTAAATTGGGGTTTGCGAGGTATTGAAAACAATTTTGAATTTATCAGTAATTACAAGTCTGAACTGATATTATATACATACTTTTTCTTATTTTTTAAAAGCTGACACAATAATAAAAAATCCACCGTGGCGTCAATTTTGTATTTAGGGTGTGTTTAGCGTAGGGTTGCCAAACCCAAATTTAAAAAACTACGATTGCGATGGCGGCCACCAGTCGCCGCCACTCGGCCAATACCTTTGGCTGAATTCCGTTCATTTCCATCAGGAACTGGCACGGTTCGGGCGCATTTGTGAAATGGAAACACTCCTAATTTTGTTATCGTTGATTATTATTCTAAGATGTAGAAAACCCGGCGGGGAGAAGCTGGCCACTGTGTCCGAGTGTGCGCGGGAGACGAGCGACTAAACGCTGCCACTAGAATTGAGCGCGAGCGACCCCCGCAGCTTGTAGCTCGAACGCGGTCAGTCCAACGCTCGATTTGCGCCGAGGCTATACACAATGTATGAAAAATAGTAGTGGCCTTGCTGTGGCCGCCACTAGTGGCCCAGCTCTTAACATACATAACCTTTTTTTAGTAGCTTTACCAACATTGCTAGTATTTACTTTAACTACTCAACTACTGCGAAAAATGATTGTGCTAGACGGTTCATCATCTATTTTCTGTGATGTAAGCGCTGTTAGCCTTTGTGGCTCTTATAGCTTCATCTGACACAGCTATTTAAAAAAAGGGAAAGGCAATGATGGGGATGAGGATGATGTCAATTTATGTTTTGGTATTGTTACCAATCATCATGTCCCCTCTGTTGAGGTTTTTTTTGGCTATCTAACCGCTGTCCGAGTGGGGTTGTGGGATCCCCCGCCACTGAATGCTTAGCTCGTGTCGGTGATGTTTTGGGCGGTGAGAATCGCATAGGGACGCGGTGTGTGCTGGAACGCCCCATCCGTTAACCTACTTGTGCTTGTCCCAATTGGTGTGGGTGTAGTGTCAGTATTTGATGAGCCTGCGAAGTTTGGGTCGACGGGATCGATCGAGCGTGGTTATTCTATGAGTACGTTACGTGCTCTACGGAGAATCCGCGCGACGTTTGGTATCGGGACGGGTACTTCACGGGTACACGGGACGGGTATTTCAGCGATATATTGTATGAGTCAGCAGGTAAAAAAACCAGTATTCTAGTAGTAGTAAAAACCAGTTCTTAGACATGCACGTTTCCTCACAATGTTTTCTTTCACCTCCGAGCATGTGGTAAATCAGCACTTCAAATTACGATTAACAATTTCACTGGTGTCTACGGGGATCGAACTCGGGTTGCTCGCGTACTGTACAGTGGTCAAGCAGCGTGGTGTACAATAAAGGTATCAGTGGTCTAAGTATAATCTTAACAAAGAAAATTACATATTACTAACCCAATCCAAATAATTCAGATCGAAGTTCAACGCCATACTTGGCAACTGTTTTCTGATGAATTTCTTGAGCAGAGGCATCTGTGCTCACAGTAGCTATCCCATGTGACAGGAGCTGCACCGCTTCCAACTGAAAAAAAGAAAATACGTTTACTGTAAATGTATAAAAAGTTACAAGAAATAAACAACAAAATATAAATACCAGGTTATTGTGATTATAGAGGATTTGACTTCTTGTAGTATTTGTATCTACATAGAAGATAAATCAATAATTAAATTAGAAAGTTAATTCATCATCATCATCATCATTACAGCCCTTCACAAGTCCACTGCTGAACATAGGCCTCCCCCAAAGAATGCCACAAAGCACGGTCCTGAGCCACCTGCATCCATCGACTTCCTGCAAATCTTACCAGGTCGTCACTCCATCTAGTGGGGGGACGCCCTACACTTCGCCTGCCGGTACGAGGCTGCCACTCGAGAACCTTTCTTCCCCATCGGTTGTCGGTTCTTCGAGCTATATGGCCGGCCCATTGCCACTTCAGCTTACTAATCCGTTGGGCTATGTCGGTCACTCTGGTTCTACTGCGGATATCCTCATTTCTGAGTTTATCACGCAGAGAAACTCCGAGCATAGCCCCCTCCATAGATCGCTGAGCGACCTTGAGCTTCCTCATCCGGCCAGCAGTGAAGGACCACGTCTCAGTTCCGTATGTCATCACTGGCAACACGCACTGGGTGTACAGTCTCGTTTTCAAGTTTTGAGGTATACCTGACGAGAAGATGTGCCGTAATTTCCCGAACGCTGCCCAACCGAGTTGAATCCGTCGATTGACCTCTCGGTCGAAGTTGGACTTACCTAGTCGGACTATTTGTCCCAGGTAAACATACTCGTCAACAACTTCGAGCTTAGTGTTCCCAACAACTACCGGCATAGGTGTGACATGGACATTAAACATGATCTTTGTTTTGTCCATGTTCATCTTAAGACCTATCCGTTGGGAAACACTATTGAGGTCATTGAGCATAGTGCTTAGGTCCTCCAGCGATTCTGCCATAAGGACTATATCGTCGGCAAATCGAAGGTGAGTGATGTACTCGCCATTGATGTTGATACCGTATCCTTTCCAGTCCAGAAGCTTGAAAACATCTTCCAATGCAGCGGTGAAGAGTTTCGAGGATATGACATCACCCTGTCTTACACCTCTCTGCAATTGGATAGGTTTCGTACTCTGGTTCTGTACTCGGATAGCCATCGTAGCCCTACTGTACAAGCACTTCAACACTTCGATATACCGACAGTCAACTTGGCATCGCTGAAGGGACTGCAGCACCGCCCAAATTTCGACGGAATCAAAGGCTTTCTCATAGTCCACATACGCCAAACATAGTGGCAAATTGTACTCCTCGGACTTCTGTACAATTTGCCGAAGGGTATGTATGTGGTCTATGGTGCTAAAGCCTTTTCGGAAACCGGCTTGTTCGGGAGGCTGGAAGTCGTCAAGTCTGCGCGCGAGACGATTCGTAATGACTCTCGAAAACAGCACGTAGACGCGGCTCAGAAGGGAAATCGGTCTGTAGTTCTTCAAGAGAGCGTTGTCGCCTTTCTTGAAGAACAAGACCACCGCACTTCTGCCCCACGCCTCCGGTGTAATGCCACCATGGAGGACAGAATTAAAGAAGAAAGTTAATTAAAAGACTTTAATTATTAACTCTCTTATGATAGTAAGTTTTCAGTTTCTTGTAATAAGTTAATGATAAATTATTATTTGTATAGTTTACTAATAATTTGAATTCGGTAACACAATGTCATCATTCTTACATCTAATGTTGTTCCCCTGGCTGATATTAGATCAAAGTGCAGTGATGAATTCCAAATAAAATAAAATATTAAAATTGCTATTTTGTACATTGTCAACCAAGGACAAGTACACATTAATTTTCTAAATTTTTTTTAGAGTTTAGATTTGAAATTAGAACTAGGTACATTGACCACAAGTTTTCAATTGGTAATCTTAGTAGATTGATCTATAGTATATACATCTGAGTTGTGTGTTAATATTATTATCATAAGATCAATAAATTTATATTATAGCTAAGACCAATAAAAGAGTAAGGACAGAATTATGCTGTCCTGTGTTTTAAATAGTCCGTATGGATGAACAATGGTATTAGAAATAGCGGCTCATCAAACCAGTACCATCAACATGCACATTACCAATAGCGAAAACCCGCTAATAACGGTATATCGTTTTTTTTATAAAAACGTTACCTCCACACTAGGATTTTCTCCTGTATCGTGGGGGTAGTTTACATACATAAATTTCATAAGGACAATACAAATACCGATTCGAACCCGCGGCTCTTAGCACTGCAACTCATTGCTAAGCCACTACGCCACGGAGCCGTCATTAGAGGGTTTTTGATATATTGTTAAAAGGTTGTAATATTCGGTTAATTGGAAATATTTCTCTTAATGAGAAAGTATTTGAAAATAATTGTATAGGCAAGTATGTACATTAATTTTAAAATTACATTTATTACTAGCGACCTGCTCTGGCTTTGACTGGGTGGGATCTATCAATGTAGCATTATTTAAACTTAAGATAAGCATTAGATTTTATCTTATCAACATTTCTATTTTAATAAAACCTCAAAATTTTCCGGATTAAATTTAGTCTAAATCACTTCTGATATCATTCGTGAAGTTTTTTTACATGGGGGCACACAAATTTGCGCGTTTACCGCTACAAAGAACGCCTTTGTAGTATCTCCTCAGATTCAAGGCACTCCCCTTGTTGCCTCAGCCAGTATCGGAATCCTCGGTGTCGACAAATTGAGTGATGTGCAGTTTCGTGGTCATTTGGAAGAGAAGGCCAAATTGGCCTCTAAAACTGTATGTCTATTCTTTTTTATCGTTTTAATGTAATGTTTACTACATAGTACTATTGTTTTCTGGTTGATTTTTCTATTTTTGGCACCTATTACATTATTTGTGATTTAGGTGCACTGGGAGAGAATTCTAAAAGGCTTATTTTTTATTTTGTTTGCCTGTTATAAGCCTTTTTATTAAGGTGTTAAATAACTATTTATAAAAATATTTTACTGAATGTTATGTCACTTAAAAGTTCTCGCCATCACCAACCCTCTATCACTCTTGCTACCAGACGTAAATACCTACAGTCGCGCAAAACCTAAGGTTTCATACGGAGTCAGGGCTAGTGCATTTTTGGTGAGCGAATCTCATAGTTTTTTTAACATGTTTAAGTATATATATAGTTATAAGTGGTAAAGCCAGGCTGCAGCTATATTACTAGTATAGTTGTAGGACCAATAGATCGGCTCGACCGGGGAAGGACCACACTCTCACAGAATACCAGCATAAAATAGCAGCTAAACACTGCTGTGTTTCATATGGTGAGTGTAGAGAACCAAAGCCCCCTTTTACTGGAAATGAGGCATCCCATCTTAGTCCTCACAGGTGATAAGGCATCTGCACTTTGATTCTTTATTGAGGATATATGTAGATGTCTATAGGTCACAGCAACCATTTACCATCAGGTGGACTGTGTGCTCATTTATCACCCTAATTCTATAAAAAAAAAGTTAATAGAATTTTTGTAAATACTTATTTAAATAGCTTTTGGTCATTGTTTACTAGTATAAGTTTAATTTTTATATATGTTTTATTTTATTATTGTATATTCATAATGTATATTACAGAAAATGCTTACAAAAACAATTTCGAAAACATAAAAATGAAAAAATAAGTCAAAATTATTAATGTATATTAATTTTATCAGTTGCCAAGTATGGTGTTGAACTTTGATCTGAATTATTTGTATTGGGTTAGTAATATGTCATTTTCTTTATTAAGATTATACTTAAACCATTGATACTTTTACTGTACAACATGCTACTTGACCACTGTACAGTACACAAGCAAACCGGGTTCGATCACCACTGGCACCAATGAAATTGTTAATTACAATTTTTAGTGTTCATTTACCAAGTGCTCAGCGGTGAAAAGTCATCGTGAGGAAACTTGCATATCCCAGAAATAAAAAATAAAATATATTGATGACATGTCAAGTTCACCAACATGCAGAGGAGCAGCACGACAGACATATCCTTGCACTAGAACCCTCTCAGAAACGAGAGCAGGCATGTTCCCAGCAGTGGGGCATATATAGGCTGTAGGCTATTAAAATGTCAGCAAGTAGTCAACAACAAAAAGTACTAAAGTACAAACTTCTGTACTATTATGTATTATGTGCTATTGTCAGAAATTTAAAAAATTGACACAATATAAGGATGTATTACAACAATGGGACATTAATTATTATAATAAATAAGTTTTGTTTGATTATTCTTAATTTAATAATAATAAATAACAGTAGTTAAACTAAAATATCTTTCATTTCATACAACCAAGAAATAAAAAGAAACACCATTCTACCTAAAACTTTTCAACATATAATATTACTTGCTAGCTTGCAATATATTTGTCTAGCACATATGTGCAAGTCTTACTGTGTCTTACATCAAGTTACAAAGCCAACACTAGTCTTCACTTATGACATTGCGATTATGTACAACAACTCTCTTTTCTTTTTTATTGGTTGACTATTCAACAAAGAGAATTCATATAAAAATATTCTAATATTTTATACATAAATGAAACATGGAGAATACCTTCTCAATAGGACTATTTAAATTTGCTGTTTGGATTAGCCCTTTTAAAAATGTCACACGCTTGGAATATTCATTTAACAAATCCTTTGATGGCTTACTGTAATAAACCAGAAATTAATCTTTAGCTCAGTTTATACTTTATATACGACATACAGAAAACTGAAGCTGGTCTCAATCAAAATTCATGTTAAGTAACTCACTCTGGTGCGGTCTTTAATTCCGTTATCATTTCACTTAAAGCTTCCACGTATTTTTTCAGTCTCCAGTTCCCATCCAGTGGTTCTTGTTTAGCAATTAATTCACATTTATTAAGTAGCAGTCTTACGTTCATTTCTTCCTTTGATTTTTTAGGCACTGTTACAGAACTCATTTTTGTTTTATCAACTGCCATATTTGCTTAATATAAAACATTAAATTGAAACTCAATACTAGTTAAATTAATTAAAATATTTTTACATAAATTGAATTAAAATTTCTAACAAGACAAGTCAAATAATCAATTTTAGCGAATTTGTCAAGTTGTCAATGTCAATATGATGACATGACAGGCATGAGCAAAAAATATCGATATAACGTCGATATTTAAATCGCGATATTTCGATATATCGATACTTTTTTACGAGTATCGAATTCCTATCAATTTCAATATATTTTAAAATGTTTTGATGACAAAACATGTAACAACAAAAGGAGGTAGAAAAGTATTCATGTGTGGATGGTTGTCGTTTTTTGTTTTCGTCGTCCAACGAGCAGTAATATAAGTATATAAGATATAAAATTTTGGACCTTATGTTTACATCATGCAAATGATGACGTTATATCGATATATCGTCATCGTCAATACTGTATAAATATCGATTCGATATATATCGATATATTTTTCCCTTGCCCATCCCTATGTCAAGTGTCAAAATGAAAATGCCACAGATAAATAAATATGTAGGCTAGAAAATGCACAACTTTAAATAAATTAAAATCGCAAGGTACGAGGTCGTTGCTATAGGGCGGGTGACCCAGTAATTCCACGTCTGACGTCGTCAAGTAGTCGATTGATTGCTTGGCGGTGTGTGCGTTGACGTTGCCGTGGTGAAGGAGGATCCTACTGCGAGGTCGTTTCTCCCGAATTTTTTTCAAGACAAGTGGCAAAAAATTGTTAGTGTACCACTCTGCAGTAACTGTTTTTCGATCCTCTAAAACAATTGTTGCGTAATGACCTGTCCTTCCAAAGACTGATGCCACCATCTTTCTTCCCACTCTTCGACCTCTCTTCACTTTAGTTGGCAACTCTTCGGAAGGAAACAGCCAGACAGCAGATTGTCTTTTAGTTTCAGGATTATAACAATAAATCCAGCTTTCATCACCCGTAAGTATGTCGATCACAGCATTTGAGTCACCTCCGTTAAATCTTTGTACCATTTCACGACACTATACAACACGACGGAGTTTTTGGGCCTCTATTAAATTATAAGGTACCCACCGGACACAAAGCTTCCTGAGCGCTAAATGTTCATGGACGATTTTGTGCACTTGACTCATACCAATGCCTAAGCTTGTCCGAATCTGCTGATAAGTCACTCTTTTGTCACTCTCTATCATACGCTGCACAACACTGATGTTATCTTCAGTCGTCACCGTAGAAGGCCGTCCCTCACGCAGATCATCGGTGAGATTAGTGCGACCACGTTTCAACTCAATAAGCCAGTTGTAAACAGTGGCACGAGATGGGGCTTCATCGTGAAAGGCCAATCGAAGTCTATCATAACTTTCTTGTTGACTTAAATGACATCGAAAGTCATAATAAATCATTGTACGAAAAATTTCTTGCGTTAAATTCATCCTGACGTGACACAGACAATTTTCAATTTACCGCCAAATCGTAAACAAATAAGTTATTTGTTTACGATTTGGCGGCAAATAACAAATTTGAAATAGCAAATTAATAAAATACTTACACTATAATATTGGCAAAGAGTTCCAATTTCAAAGTTTGAACTTACTTTTTTATTATATCGTTTACAAGTGGCCAAACTTTCAGTGTCGCCCTCGTAAGTTTTGCCGTATCTAATGGGAATACTGAGAAATTAACAATTAATATAAATAGGCTTCGGTGATTAAGTGATTATTTGCATATAGAATGTCACTTAAATATAACTTAAACATTTCGTAAAAATCAGCCTAAGTACAATTTCCTGCATTTAATATTAAAAGTTGGATTACTGGGAAAAATTATTGAATTCTAATTAGGGCCCTGTCTTTTTGTCATTTTTATGAGGTTTACTTGACGAGAATACGGCCTGTTCTCAAAATTATTATAAACTATAAAAATAATATTTTACGATTAAAATCTCTTTATGTCAGAATGCAAAACAAATTTCAGCACCTTCGTATGATTATTTTACTAATACTGAGCTCTACGGACCTTTATATTTTTAGTTCACATGACACAAAGTGCCGCCATCTAGTGTCGAATATATTTAATTATATTTGAAAGCCGACTCAAAGAGATTTTTCTAGAACTATTTTAATAAATTAGGTGTAAAATTATTTACAAATGAAATGTGATGCCATTCATAACATCAGAGCGTCTATCTGAGTAGTTTTTACACAATAAAACACAACACTTCATCCTTTTCTTCTTAATACTACGAAAATACACCGATTTGCGATTTTTTCAACACATAAGCGCACAGGACGAATGCTGACAGTATACTAACCACAGAGTACATTATATATAGGGAAATACTAACTAAAGCCACGCCTTGCTTATGCCGTCTCCCCTTTGTATTAGCTTCATGGGTTTGACTATCGTATTACTTGATTACGGCTCCTGGATTTAAAATCTAAGCGATTCGAAGTCGGTAGTAGTTCGTTCATTCAAAGCCCATCGCTATTATTACGGAATAAACCTTCATGCATTTACAGCTTTCTATGGTTCACGTGAACTACGTCTTACGTCATTTCGTAGAAATCAGAACGACTACAGGCGTTCCAGGAAAGTCCCTATCATACAGCTGTGGTCGTTGGCTTATTTTTCTATGTAAATATTACATTTGTAACATTAAAAAATAAATATAAATTAATTAAGATAAATTTACATTTGAAACTTCAAATCAAAATAAATTTATATTTTTATAAAATTAATCGAAAATAGGGAACAATACCACGCTGTAAATTTCACAGTACGCGAGCAACCCGAGACCGATATCCGTCGACACCAATGAAATTGCTAATTGCAAGTGTAATTGAAAGTGCTGCTTTACCACATGCTCGGCGCTGAAGAAAAACATGGTGAGAAAACCTGCATGCATGTCTGAGATGTAAGAAAAAAAAATATCTTGGAAATGTAGTGCGGCGTACATTTCCATTCCCTAAAAGTCTCTCAGAAATTAGAGGAGACCTGTACCCAGTGTTGGGACGTGTATAGGTTGTAACTTTAGAGAATAGTTCAAGAGAATGTATACATTAATTTCATACTCATTAGTACAAGGTAGCGTGGCCGAGCGGTCTAAGGCGCTGGTTTAAGGCACCAATCTCTTCGGAGGCGTGGGTTCGAATCCCACCGCTGCCAATATCTTTTGCACTTTTTTTAGTTTTATAAATGTAATAATTATTTACATTGTTATGTTGACAGCGAGGCCTAGTGATTCAGAAAACATGGAGCAAATATTTATTAGTTTAAGAACGTTAATTATTACTTTTCCGTTCCAATACACGCAAAACGACAATAAATTATTCCCGTGTCAGAGATGCTTGAGACACGCACATAACCACATTCTAGCCTATCTTCACACATTTTTATTAATTTGCCCTGTATGTGTACATGTTTACCGTTTAGAGGTGGTGCAAGAATATCCACTACCCTATATCATCCCATGGGTGTCGTAAGAGGCGACATAGAGAAACAAATTAGGAAATGGGCAGCAGCATCTTCCTAATAACGACTAAAAATAAAAAACTGTGGTCGCCAACCCACTTTCCTAGCGTGGGAACTATGCCAAATATATCCTATGAGGCATTCTATGGCCTATATTCGGCAATGGACTTTAATAGCCTGTAACGGTAACGGTATGTGAAAGTATGTAATGGTGTTTTTAATTTAGTTTGGTTTAGTAGTGTGTGCTCGTTTGCCACACTTATGATGTAAAAAAATGGTACTTGATTATGAATTGCACGTCCTGCTTTTGAATCCCATTCAAAGACTACAATTGTTTAATAACTAAGTTCTTGATTTACGTTTCTGTGTGATTGTCACCGAGTCTCCGAAAGTAAAAATACAAAATATGCAAAGATAATACACATCCTATCTTATTGTTCCAGGGACGTAGTCGCGTGTACTTGTAGCACTATATTATCATTGCGCAGATGATACAGTAGCATAGCATGGGTTGCTGTTTACTGCCACTTGAATATACAAAATCGGCATATTATATTATATAATTATAACTACATATTTGGCAACTTTTTTGGAGCTTATTTCTATTTTCAGAACTTTCTATGGTACAGTTGTCGATATATTTTAATCTAAAGTAATGATGTGTTTTCAGTGGTGTAATTTAAAAAGTTAAAGTGGGAGCCGATTTTTCTATTACAATATACCACTCTCTAAAATCTGTGGTTTGGTCTCATGACCCCTGACCCCTTACCGATCAACTGAATTGATATTTTGCGATAGTATTCCTTGTTAGAGTTGAATGATATTCTTAACGGATTTTATCGCAAAATATCGCGAGGAAACCTGCAAGTCTGAGAAATTAAAAAATATTTCGACGTCTTGAAGACCGCCAACACGCAATGAGCCGCGAATACTTCCTTGTCATTCTTTTAGGCATAAAAGGAGACCTATGTTCCTGTAGGGAGTTTAATCTAAGGTTGTTACTTTACAGAACCTAGCTAATGGCCTTTTGAGGCCGAGAGCACTCGGTCCGAAGAAGCTGTAAGAGCCGCGTAGGCTAACAGAAATAACATCACAGAAACTAAATTTACAAAACCAATTGTCACACTTGTGGAAAACGGGACAAAACCACTAAAACTTAGTTTTAGACCATACGCCTTATGAAAAAAAAATTAATCATTGATAATAATCGACAGTTAGTTTGCTAAAAATTTTTAATTTGCTTAAAATGAAAAAATAAGATGGTTATTGTTTTATAAGAGTGACAAGTAAGTACACAGTCCAACTCAAAATATAGTCCATTCAGTTGCCCATAAACACATACATGCGAGGGTGACACTGAAAGTTCTTAGAAAATAAAAAACCAAACAAACTAGCAAGTTATTAGTTTTATTATATATTTTCAAAACAGTGTCCATATATATCAATACATCGCTGCATCCGATGGAACCAATGAGAAAAGCACTTTGCCTATTCGTCCCTAGGGCGTCTCTTCGACGGCATTTTGAAACGCAGCCCCTGCTACCTCGGCGTCCATAAAACGTTTCCCTCAAAGTTTTCTTTTGATTTCGGAAATAAAATAAAAATCACAAAGCTTTTTAAGCTGTCTTCGAAATCTTCTAAAACCTCATATTGCAATGTGCACCAGCATGTAGTGAATAATCTTTGTCAAATCAGACAAGGCTCAACTTTTAAAATTTCATTACCATGTAATAAATTAAAAAAAAATTAAATTGAAAAGTTTACTGTCATTGTGGTGTCATTGTCAATCATCCGGCGAAGTTGTTTTTAAAAAGTGATATCATATTTTAAAAAGCCTAGTTTGTTTTCTTATACAAAGGAATCAATAACTTATTACCATGGTAAGATAATTGCGCTATATATAATTTTTGTTTCAATACATAGCTCAGTTGCTAAATTTATTAGGTTAGTTATATCTTGCTTGGTCATTCATGTCTAATACAACACTTTATTTTTATAGGCTCGGCGTTATGATACTCGTACAACAATATTTTCACCCGAAGGTAATTATTGCAGGATCGGTCAAACTTAATTAAACTTAAAAAAATTGCATTTGAACATGATTGTAATTTTCTCCAGGGCGCCTGTATCAGGTTGAATATGCAATGGAAGCTATCAGTCATGCTGGAACATCGCTCGGCATTCTGGCTACAGATGGGATATTACTTGCGGCAGAACGTCGTAATACCAACAAACTGCTAGATGAAGTTTTCTTCTCTGAAAAAATATACAGATTAAATGACGACATGGTGTGTTCTGTCGCCGGGATTACGTCAGATGCAAATGTTTTGACTAATGAGTTACGTCTCATTGCCCAGAGGTATCTACTACAATATGGAGAATCAATCCCATGTGAACAACTTGTGTCTTGGCTTTGTGATGTTAAGCAAGCATATACACAATATGGAGGTAAATTATTGTTAATATTTCATGTGCCTAATTATGAACTGTAGGTTTTGTTTTTTAAGCCTGTGAAAATTACATGGTATGACACAGACCACTCTAAGCGAATTGCCTTGCGTTCAGCAGATAGTTTGAAAATTGTAATAGGTACTGAATGTCTCCCATATAGATATTAAAATATTTGTAAATCATCTAATACATAAAAATTAATTTTTGTTTGTTCGTATTTTATGCCCTACCATACCGTTCATCAGATTGCGGTAAAACTTTGTCAACTTATTGTTTGCACTTGTGATAAGGTTGGCATAGTACTATTAACCTACAATAGGTGGCACGCATATTGTACCAACAAATTTTTTTGAAAGTTATATATCACTCAACTTTAATTAATGAATTATCATTCCTGATTAAACAATATAAACTCTTCCAAATTTAAAACAATATTTGGACAATTATTTTTTGTGGCAGCAATGCGCTGGGTTCCAGCTAGTATTGAAATATATAATGCACAATTTAAAGTGTTTACCTTTATCAGGCTATTAACTTGCTTTCTTTAATTAGAGCTAGAATTTTTTTGCTGTAGTGCTTAAATCCTTTTAATTACATGTAAAACTGGAATGCCTACTGACATCTTTTTGTCAGCATCAACAACTTCATTACCATTGCAGCCCTACAAGTCTACTGCTGAATGTAGACAATTCCCAACAACCACTGTCCTGAGCTACCTGCAGCCATAGACTTCTTGTTTATCTTATTAGATTGTCACTCCTTCTAGTGATGAGGACCTTACACTGCAGTATCTAGTCTAAGGGTGTGTACAGATTAAGTAACATGTTGTGTAACTTTTGTTTTATAGCATGTCCACATTATGTTACATTGTTTTTCAACATTGCAATATTTAACAATACTGTACACATTAGAATAACAATGCATTATAATAATGTTATATGATATTGTCGATTGTCATTCTGCAGTGTTATTCACAATGTCGACACAAGATGATGTTTTGCTAGCTGCTGCAGCAATTCTTGTACTTTTAAATAACAAAGGAAAAAAACATAGATACTGGGTTCGTCCTTGTTTATTCACTAGAGAAAACTACTCTCTAGTTATATAACATTTGTGTCACGTTAAATAACACGTTTTATAACATTCAGTCTCCACATTACTAAAACATGTTATATAAAATTTTATAACATGTTATGTTATATAATATGTACGCACCGTAAGAACTAAGACTGACCAAACAATGATATGGTATTTTTAAACAAATCAATTGCTTTTAGGTAAGAGGCCGTTTGGTGTATCCATTTTGTATATGGGCTGGGATAAACACTATGGCTACCAATTATATCAATCTGATCCTAGTGGTAACTATGGAGGATGGAAGGCCACGTGTATTGGCAACAATAGTGCTGTAAGTTTTACTTTGAGACTTAATTATACATATAGTGTGACTTAACTATTTTACTATAACATTTTGTATAATAAGTTATTATTAAAATTTAAATTTATAGGCTGCTGTATCAAGTCTTAAGCAAGAATACAAAGAGAATGAAACAACACTGGCAGAAGCACAAGCCTTGGCAATTAAGGTCCTTAGTAAGACCTTGGATATGACCAAGCTCACACCAGAGAAAGGTAATACATAAAAAAATATCTGTGACCTTATATAATATCTATAATGACACAAAATAAAGTACTTATTTTTTTCATTTATTTTGGTAAAAAGCAGATATATTACAGACATTTTGTATCTGCTGCCAAATAGTGTTGCATAGTGAAGGATACTTTCTTTGAAGTTGGTTGAAAGTGTATATAGACTGCAGTAAATTATACAACTGCTTTGGAGTGACCAAATCCCCTAGCCATAGTAGAACCAATGGTTAAATTACAAAAACTGCTTTAGAAAGACCAAATCCTCTAGGCATAAGGAACGATGGTTAAATGTTAGAGTGAGAGTATCCTTTCTCTACAAATTTCAAGGCTAAAAAACTTATTGTCTTAATTGCACATTAAGTAGCAGACTTTGTCAGGGCAGTTTTTGGTAATATAGTATCTAAAGGGTTTTTAAACATGCATGCACCATCTCATTTTCATAATTATTAATGAGATATTAATAACAAAAATGGAATTCATGTTATATATGTATGTTATTATTATATATTACACCAGTGGTCCCCAAACTTTTAAGACAATGGAACTCTTATCAAATCCCTTTTATTTTATTGTCTTCTTTTACCCTACATACAATGATTACATATCATAGACAGTGCAATTGAAATATTATAATATAATTCTCGGTAACTACCTACGTAGTACGTACCTACATAACTAATGGGTTCTTCTCATCACATGTTTTGAGCTATTTCAAAATAATATTTGTATCTAAGTGTGAAAATATTTAACAAGCAAAAGTAAATAATGTCGCAGAACCCTGGTGACTTTTCAACGGAACCCACTTTAGGAATCTCTTCATTACACTATCACAATTTAAACTATGTTCTATTATGGTAAATATAGCTGTTTGTTAAGAAACAAGAAGATGAATCTGTGGATGACACTCATTAGAGGCGACGCTTGGAAAAGCCAAAAAGATCTCATGGTATCTGGTAAATGGTGGTAAATCGTCTCATTCCAGATATACAAAATCCAGACTAATCAAAAGGTACGGCAGGAACTACCAGAGGAGTGTAGATGCTTATGTCCTGTTTGTTTCTTATACACTGAATTGATAAAGAAACTAAGTCCAACTGATGGTAAGTGGCTACTGCAGGCTATGGACACCTGCAGCCAACTTTATACAAAGTAGGCTACAGGTGCATTGTCACTACTGAGACTAAGTATGACTAAGATATGCCTCACAGCCTGTGATTATACTGGCTCTCTATACCCTGAACACAGCAATGCAAGCACTGCTATTTAGTGGTAGAAATAGGTAAGAGAGTGACGTCTGCCTAGACAGACTGCTAGGCAAAAATGGATTTCTACCACCCAGCATATTGCTGCGCGCTAAAAAGGAAATAAAATGAAATTTTAGAGATCTATTTTGTTCACTCTTTGTGCTTGACCAACCAGTAGTTTATTTACACAGACACATTTTCGGAAAAATTTTGCAGGCTAATCTATGTAATTTATAAGTTAGGTGTATGTAAATATTTAAGTACTAATATATTTATATTTATAAAATTTTCAGTTGAGATGGCAACACTTACTCGTAAGGATAACAAAACCATAATCAGAATTTTAACAAGCTCAGAAGTGGAAAAACTTATAGCTGATTTTGAAAAGAGCGAGGCAGAAGCCGAAGCCGCCAAGAAGCAACTTCCTAAATCATAACTGTACTCTACTTAAATATTCTTTTTTCATTTCAATAAACATTTTTGTGGTATAATGATACTTCTTCTTTTTGTAATACTTTTCTCTAAAATCACAAAGTTGTAAATAACTACACATCCCTCCATCTGGTTGACATGTGTCTCCCACACCTTGTGAAATGTCAAAGTGATAATTGATGCGAACACCCTGCACAATTAACATTAATATGAAACTACTCCATATTTATTTATTTTATGTGCGTTAACCTCAGAACTTTTTTCTAGGTGAACCGATTTTGATGATTCTTTTTTTATTTGAAAGCTGGTGCTTCTCATGTGGTCCCAAATTTGATCAAGATGTGACCAGTAGTGTTTGAGTTATCCTTAATAATGCGTATTTAATTGACTCATTTTATTTATATTGAAGTGGGTTGTACAATATTTTTAAAAATTTTACTTCTTGTTTCATTTCTCATACACTGACGAGAGACTTTAGAATCGGTTGTCGATTCTTGGAGGCATACCGATGGCCGGCCCATTGCTTCTTCAGCCTACTTGATCTGCTGGGCTATGTAAGGTACTGTTGTTCTTCTCCGAATATCTTCGTTACGGATTTTGTCGCGCAGAGAAATTCCAAATACATCACCTTCCATCGCTCGCTGAGTGATCTTGAGTTTCCGCATACGGCTAGCTGTGAAGGACCACGTTTCGGTCCGTAAGCCATTACTGGCAACACGCATGTACATTTTCGTCTGAAGGTTCTAAGGAATATCGGACAAGAATTGTCGAAGCTCAAACGAGTTGGATTCGTCGGTTGACCACTTGGCTTGAAGCGTAGTTCCCAGCAACTACCGGTACCTAGTACTAGGTGTAACATGGACGTTAGATTTTTTTTTTTATAGAATGTGACAAATGAACGTTTCCAGTAAAAATGGTCTCTGGTTCACTACACTCACCATATGAAACACAGCAGCATTAAGCTACCATTTTACGCTGGTATTTTGTGAGAGCGTGGTCTCACCCCGGTCGAGCCGACCCATTCGTGCTACAAACATAACATAGCTGGAGCATGGCTCTACCACGTAAAAGTTAGTTCACCCACAAGTAGTAGGGTTAGGATAGTTTAGAGGCAGATTGGTGATTACAGATATCCTACACTTTTGATTCTGATTTACCAGTCTGGAGATTTTATAACTTACTTTTATTACTTACTACTTTTTCTACTTTACTTAAGCAATGACAGACATGGCGGAGTGGCTTAGCAATTCGCTAAGGGGCGCGTGTTCAAATCCCGCACGGAACAAGTATTTGTATGGCCTACAAATAATTGGTCCAAGTCTGGATGTTTGTTCTTGTGCAAATTATGTTTATAAACTGCCCACACAATACAGGAGATAATTTTAGTGTGGAGGTTACGTTTTTTTAAAAAAAAATAGATATTCGTTATGCCACCGTGTAAGGTCAGATATAACTTTTGTCTGATCTATGTTCATCTTAATACCTATCCGTTGGAAAAAACTACTGAGGGCTTTGAGCATGGTAACATTATCGTCGACAAATCGATAAGAACGATGTATTTACCATTGATTGACACCATAACGTCCTTTCCAGTCCAGTAGTTTGAAATCGTCTTCTAATACAGCGGTGAAGTTACCTTTACCAGCAGGGATATAACCTTATCTTGTTTTACACCTCTCTGTAGTTTTATTGGTTTCATACTCTGGTTCTGTACTTGGATAGACATCGTTGCGTTATTATACAAGCACTTCAGCACCTGGATGTACCGATTGTAAACTTAAAATCGATGGCCTTCGTTAGTCCACATACGTCAGATATAGCGGCAGTTCATACTCTTCAGTCTTTTGTTTAACCTGCCGTAGGATATGTATGTGGCCTGTGTTATTAAAGCTTTTTCGGATAACTGGTTTGTTTAAGAGGCTGGAAGTCGTCAAGTCTGCGAGACGTTTCGTAATGACTCGAAAACAGCACGCACATTCAATTGGATTTTATAACCTTCTATATATATAGAATATAAAAACTTTTTAACAAAAAAATTAAAACGCCGAAAAACTGAAAAGCAAAAAATAATAAACCTTTTTTATTTAACCTTAATAACTAAGTTCTTAAACTAATTTAAGTATACCTAAGTATATATTTTTGTAATTATTTTGAGTTTTTAATTAACCCTAATAACTAACTTCTAAAACTAATGTAAGTATACCTAAGTAATTTTGAGTCGGCGCCAAACAAGCAAATTAATTAATTACGTAAAGCCTTCGATCAACAATACCAACTAGATATCGGGTTGGAGCAAAAAATACGTCCAAGTAAATAACAGCGCACTGGAGACGTGAGCTCTTATTTCGTTTACTTGATTTGAAACACAGCCAATGTAAACACGTTTCACAATGCCGCAATGTATTTTTAAAAGTTGCAAGAATTATGCCCATTATTCTTGCAACTTTTGCGTACGTGCAAATGTGCGAGGCCATCAGCAAAATTCGGCACGTAGGGGAGAGTGGGGTAAGACGGGGTCCTTAAGGTTTGATGTTAAATAAAATTGACCGTAAAGAGTTTTATTAATTTGTTTTATTCTTATAATCTTCTTAGATAATCAGTCTTCATTGTTAACGAGTATTTGGCAGTCTTATCAACATAATAAAATTAAAAAAAAATCAAAACGTAGAAATACACCATTCACCCCATCATGCCCCACCCCTAGGGTAAGATGGGGTACCCCGTGGGTAAGATGGGGTACGCAGCAAACGACTATTTAGGACTGTTCACAATGTTCACAAGTGAACACGGTATCTGCATCTTCGTCGTCCACACCTGCACAGCTGCAGTGAGCCCATTTGCCGCATGCTGAACAAGCAGCCCAGCCTTCATTTGAGTCCAAATATAGGCCTTTACAATACAAACAAGGTGTATTTTCAATATCGCTGTCACTATTCTCGTTTAATGATCTATTCTTAGCCCCTTGTTTCTTCTTTGTTACTCTTTTCTTCTTAGTTGCCGGGTCTTTTTCAGATTTTTTAAGTTCCCTCAGCCCTTTTTTTCTCTGTTTATCCTCTTCCGCTTGTTCCTTTTTCTTAATCGTTTCTTCTAACTCATTCTTATACGGCGAAGATGTGATCAACGCGGTTTTTCCTCGTTTTCTAGTTGAGCGAGATGTTTTTGTAGTTGCTGGAAAGGGCATTATTTGCTGCGGACTTACGACACCAAATATTGATTGCTGCGGAGTTCGTGGTCCTTCGTGTAGATCGGAGTTATCGAGCCAGTAAGAACATCCTGGTTCAGGGGTTGACATTGTATTAGGTAGCACAGTAAGTGCAGTAACCAGATTAGTTGATAGTGACGTACTCGCAGAAATACTAGCGGCAGTATCAAGTCTCGACAATGTTTCTGTTTCCACTGTTACTGGCGTCACTGCTGCATCCGTCAAAGTTGCCGCAACAGAAATGGCTTCAGATATAATTGGCGCATTCTGATTATTTGTTGCTGGTTCTGTGGATGACGATTCCATTATCAACGAACTATTATCGCTTGCAGGTGCGTCGGATACATTAAGCTGAATATCTGTCATCAAAGATGGAGCAAAGTCGGTCTCAGAGAATACTGTTGGATCATATGGCCAAATCCCACATTTCTTAAAACCATTGACAGCTGTTGACATCGTAGACGCTTGTATGAACGCCTTTCCAAAAATTTCAGCTACTTGTCGGACAGTGACAGTCATCCCTGGGTTGCTGCGAAGCCACGGCATGATTTGATGATCGTAGTAGGTACTTAACGGTCTCATGTAAGCAACGTCTGCAACCTGAAGACGGTGAGTTGTATGTGGTGGGAAACATAAAATGATAACGCCGTGAGTGCGTGCTTCATTTATGAGATCAATGTTCTTCGTATGAGTACTATGTCCATCCAATAATAACAAAACAGAATGCTCAGGTGTTGCTCCGCTAAATTTGACGAACATTTTAAACCAATCTAGGAAAAGTTCTGAAGTCATCCAGCCCGAATCACTGCAAACTCCCCAAGCTCCGGGGGCAGCATTAATCATAAGTTGCGGATCCATTCTTTTTCTAGGATATACCATCATGGGTGGCATAAAATTACCACTAGCACTAAAACAGATTTCTACTGTAATGGTCGTACCTCGTTCAGCAGATGTTAAAACTGGTCTACCACCTGTTTATTGAAACCAGCAGCACGTGCGGATGAGGTACTTTCAGGCTGTCTAATAGACAGTTCTGGGTGCCTTTTTAAAAATCCTAATGCCCAGTCTTTCCCGGCTTCTTCTTTTTCATTGTTAAACGGATGACGTTTGTTATTTTTTACCGCTAGTCTATAGACTAAACCTCTTAAGTCTTTCATTGTCAGTCCATAAAGCCTACTCTCCATATCTATTATGTATTTACATAGCTCTTCCTCTTCATTATCAGTAAAAACTTTCTCTTTTGGGCCTAACGGTACCTTAAATTTAACAGTCATTGGATCATTCTTATCTAAACTTTCTCGCGCAAGCTTCACTTTTCTTTCTAAAGTTGTTTGTGGGACAGAAAATGGTTTTGCTGCAAGCTTGTAGCCAATTTTTCCTTCAACCACATTTTTCACAACATCTTTCATACTTTCTTCTGACCAATCCCCTCTACTTGTTTTTTTTTTTATAATTTCTCACCATTCTAGAACAAAATACACAGTAAATTAGACATTTATACGCCGCTTGCAAAGGCTAAGGGGCAAGATGGGGTTCCCGACCGACCGACTGACCCTATCTTGCCCCCGCATGCCGAATCAAATTTAAAAAAATACTTAATAAAACCAATACGCAGCACAGAGAAAAACAAGTTCTTACCTGTTAGTGTAGTTATTGTCACATTTGATACCATTTAAATCAATTCCGAGGTGTTATTATTTACGGAAATTACACGCCCTATATAGTATAGAAAAATCACTAGCTATTTGTCAAAAAAGTTTTTTCCAGAAAACAAATAAAACGCGTGGAGTCTTTGTGCGCTCACTTCGATGACTGATTGCCGTAATGGCGGCGCGACGTCAGCTGCTAAAACGATCCTGATTGGCTATTTCGTTCGCGCTCAAGATCGGTCACTCCGTCTTGCCCCGCACCCCGTCTTGCCCCACTCTCCCCTACGGCGCGTAGGCGCGGACAAATGTGCGTTCAGCTTAAATGTTTATCGCTGAAGATTTCACGTTGCATTGTTAATTTGATTTTGATTTAGTTATTTCTTTAAATTTAAGGTAATTTAGTGTTCTTTGTTCATTCATTGTTTGGCGCCGACTCAAAATTACTTAGGTAGATATACTTACATTAGTTTTAGAAGTTAGTTATTAGGGTTAATTAAAAACTCAAAATAATTACAAAAATATATACCTACTTAGGTATACTTAAATTAGTTTAAGAACTTAGTTATTAAGGTTAAATAAAAAAGGTTTATTATTTTTTGCTTTTCAGTTTTTTCGGCGGTTTAATTTTTTTGTTAAAAAATTTTTATTTTAAAAATTTTCATGGCTATAATCTACTAATTACTACATGCTTAGTTTTTGACTACTTTCAAATTAGCTACTTACCTTAATTTAGCCTTTAACTGATAGGTATATAATCCTACTTTAACTATTATTTGTTGTATAATTATATAAATTCTTTAAAAAACAGGCTTTATATACCACCATGGGTAGGCCTACAAAAAATGCTGCTCGAATGAGAAAAAGATATTTAGAAGAATCTAATAATGAGAAAAATAAAAGTTTGGAAGGAAATAGAAAGAGAATTAGATTAACACGTTCACAGGAGTGTTTAGATCAGCGCGAGGAAAGACTGTCGAAGATGAGAAGCTACAATAACGATAGGTTATCGCAAGAATGTGAAGAACAACGCGCTCACCGTTTAGGTCTGATAAGAGAGCGACTTTCAAATGAAACTGAAGACGAACATTTGCTACGTTTGGATGCTGCTCGTAACTGTTCTGCAATGGTGATACTTCACGGAATTCCCGAGGAGAGAACTAATCGTTTGAGCGCCATGCGACAAGCGGCTTGCGAGTGAAGAAACCAGTGTAATGCAGAAAATTTTAAGAAAGCGATTAATGTTTATGCTGACTTGCCGTGTTCAATATTCGAAAAAAGTTTGTATCCTCAGCAACGTACGATATTGCAAACTACAAATTTAGGCTCTATTTTCCCTAATGAATTGGTAGCTTTAGGTAATATTATTACTTGTTCACGATGCTCAAATAATATTAAAAAAACAACACTCCACCGTAGGCCTATTGGAATAAAATGTCGGTAGCTGCAAGGCCTACAGAAATCGATGACTTATCTGAAATTGAGAAACGTTTTATTTGCAGAGTAGGTAGTGCCATTTCTTAAAATAATAAAAGTTCAAAATCGTTTGAGCCAAGACTGGTGCAAAGGGCAGGCAATTATTTTTGTTTAGGATGTGGTTGAGCTGGCGGAGCAACTTCCGCTTGAACCTAATCAAACTGGATTAGTGCTTGTATTAGAAAGTCGTGAAAATTTAGAACGTTCTAGGGAGTTTCAAATAGATGTAGGTAAACTTCAATTAGCATTGCAGTGGCTCCTAATGAATAATGCACTCTATAAAGATGTTCGCACCTGCACATGGTCATGATAGTGAAGAATCAATTGCTGAACGGTCAACTGTACATACAAATAACTATACTGCCTTGAGTAACAATGTATCTATATTATATGGTTCTTTTCATCAGGACAATGAACGATTTAGTCCAGAGTCACATGGTCGGCAATGCACAGGGATTGCAACTGTTGCTAGTGTGGCATTTTCTCTGATAAATCCCAATAATTGGTGCAAAAGCGACATAGATTACATGTTATTGGTAGGAGATAAATATTATAGAGACTGTATTGCGGCTCGGGCTAACCCCAATTCCGAAGAAGCACATATCGAATATTTGACTGCAACTGAGCTTTTACCCAATATCACATACAACAATCGAAAAGTTGATATCAATGTTTGTCATGAATCAGCCTTTAATGGACACGTAGACAACGACAATAGTGAAGAAGGATTTCCCAATTTGTTAAATGCTCTAATAAATGTATTTGCTACATATGGGAAGAAACCTCCAGATAATGTTGTTCCAAAAGATGTGAACAATTGTAGTGGACTTTTATCTGAAGTAAAATTAGCTGTCGAATCTCGTGTGATGTTGAGACGTAACAATCGGTATCTGACGGGCTCGTCAATGCTGCTATGGGTATTGTAAAAATAATAAAATGGCCATCACTACGCAGGGATCAACTAGAGGAAGGAGAATTACCGGATTGCGTATTAGTAAAATTTGACGATGAAAGCATAGGAAGCAGACTAAAAGATAGCGATGGCTGTGTCGCCATACCTTCAGTGGTAGCAACTTTTCAAGGTACGAAGGGTAATGGCGATATTGAGCGCAGGATGTTACCGATAATTTTATGCTGGGCCGTCACGGTTCACAAATTACAAGGTGCGACCCTTGATAAAGCTGTAATCGACCTCGGAAAGAAAGTGTTTGCCAAAGGCACAGGCACATGTGGCACTGAGTAGAGTAAAAACACTTGAGGGCATTGCTATATCTGATTTAGAGCCAAATAAGGTATTACACAAACCTCACGATGAACGAGCTTTAGCAGAAATGCAGAGACAGAGAGGTCTACACACAAGAGACTGACAGCTCTATAGCTTATTCATCGTGAGGTTTTTTTGTAATGTAATGTAATGTAGTGTAATTATTATGTAATGTACTCGTAGTAATACACCACTCAACATTAAAATCTGTGAGTAAAAAATAAATCAACCCTATTTTCCCACCCTTAGGGTGGGAAAATAGGGTTGATTCATTTTTTTTCCAAATTTATATGGGACCAATTTCGAGGTATACCCTATCCAATAAAAAAAGAATTATCAAAATCGGACTACTCTGTAAAAAGTTATGCGTGGTCATACATAAAAAAAATATATACGTCGACTTGAGAACCTCCGTTTTTTCGTCGGTTAAAAAGTAGGTACCATACTCAGCTAGACTTTTCTGGCATAGCACCACCGTAAAGGACATACCCGCAGGGCCGTTTCTTGACCACTTTTACCTATACCGCCTCTGTGGCTTGACCATTTAAGGTAACGGTTGGATTTCCTTTTAAAATGTCTAAATACTTAAATCGAAATAATATTGACGTGCGCTGCGTTGACTATAATAGATGTACCTAACTATAAAAGCTGCAGCTCGATGACTCGCAATTAAGATGCATTGAACAAAAGGCCAAAAATTTTCACGACAAGCCAAGAGACGGACTGTGCTCATACCACGCATTCCTATTATACCAAACAACGTTCCTTTTAAGTTCAAATCTTGAACGTAGCGAAACTACATATGGGTACGGCATATCTTTCCTAACATCATTGGTCAGCTCGCTCGCGTGTTTTTAGGACCCAAAAAGCAAAGTTGTATGGAAGTAAAGCGTTTTGCAGCTTTCAGTTACAATAATTTCAGAAATAAAATGTCGGCTTTTAATTAAATGTGAGCGCAGCCGCAGGTAAAAGGTAGTCAAATCATAAAGCCAATAGTGTAATTTCATTATATTGATTTCGAACAGTTAAAAAACAGCTTAATAATTAAAAAGATAATTTTATTAAAAATCATTCTTACCACACGTATTAGGTCACTTAAACCACTTAATATTATTATGCTATAATAACAATACCAGTAACAATCACAAAAAATACATTACATTGAAATCATACTAAAATCCATCTTATGCGACCCCATCAATACAAGTGAACCTGAATACGTACAAACATAAAATAAAATTTTTATATACTGCGTAATTTTGAATTACGTATAAAATTCTCATTTTCATTCACCTTCACACATATCGAAAATAATCGCCTAAAACAAACATTTAACATTTAATAGGCAAATATAACAAATATAAAATATTTAAAAATTATGCATCGCTGTGCCCATCCGTAGAGCCGCTAATGTTTTGTAGTCACAATATGTTACGAGTTGTCGACACTAAATCAACTATTGGTTGAACAATCACGTAAAATAGAATCATCACAACAAACACCATTAAAGCTGTCGATAGTCCGCCTTGGCTAGCGCTGAAATAGTCCATATTGAAGCCCATAACCATCGTGATAAGTCCCATTGAAATTGCAAACAGTCCTACGGCTATGTGTAGTATCTTCATCGGTCCGTTCTTGATCATTAAACGTACTTTGGACGAGAAGAGAGCTACGATGCCGGTGACGAAGCTTATAAGGGAAAATGCTAACGCAATTACACCTGAAAATTATATAAAAAAGATTTTATGAAAGTTCTCTTACTTATTATCAGTTTATCAGCAAAATGGAATACTGGAGTAGAAGCATGCATGCAGTGCTATAGTGTTTCTTAAATTGCACAACAGTGAATACTGACTTTTTCTGCCGACTTCCAAAAAGGTGACGGTACTCAATTCGAGTGTATGTTTTTTTTAATGTGTGTTACCTCATAACTTTGTACTGGGGGAACCGATTTCGATGATTCTTTTTTTTATATGAAAGCTGATAGTTCTCGTGTGGTCCCATATGAATTTGATCAAGGTCAGGCCAATGGTTATTGAGTTATTCTTAAATAACTTATATTGAAGTCGGCTGTACAAAATTTTTAATTTTAAATTATTTAAATAGAATAAGGGTGACAAACGAGCACACATTCCGCCTGATGGTAAGTGGTTGTTGTGGCCCATAGACATCTACATCTACTTCAATTACGAATCAAAATGCAGATGCGTTGTCACCCGTGAGGACTAAGATGGAATGCCTTGTTTCCAGTAAAAAGGGTCTCCGGTTCTCTACACTCACCATACGAAACACAGAGGCGTGCAACTGCTATTTTACGTTGGTATTTTGCGAGAGCATTTTCCCACTCGTGTTACAACTATACCAGTAATATAGCTGCAGAATGGTTCTACCACGTTGAATATTTACTAGAAAGCATTAAACATATGGCACACAAAAATTCTACTATTGTCAACAGAATTGTTGCATCCGACTATTACTATCATAACCTATCAAAGGCCATTGCTGAACATCCATCCAGGACTCCCCATCGATTGCCTTATAGGGGGGGATATTTGCCTTAGTTACCTTGCTTGGCAAGCACGATGACAGCCGCAGTTTTTTTTTTAGTTGTTATTGTTATCAATAAGGTGCTTTTGGTTTTTTGTATTTTGAGTGCCTATTAATATCTGTTCTAAAATATTCTCTTTATTTAGATGTCCATGTCTATTACTTTCCAAACAGTCAGTCATAAGTTCTCTACTTCTTTTTAGACTTTTCCCGTAGATGTTACGCCCAGGACCATCTTTGCGCATGGGCACTCCGGGCAAGTGCCCATGGCCCAACGATCCAAAGGGCCCCCCAGTTCCTACTCCCATTTCTATTGCCTATTGTCAGTAACCCTATGACAAACATAGGGCCCTCGTTTATCCTAAAGTGCCCAGGGCCCCCAACGGGTCTAAGACGGCGCTGGCCACGCCTGTAATCTTTGAAGATGGAGGCAGAGTTCAAGTAGCAGGTAGCCACTCGGACCACGTATATCCAAATAATATGGGCTTAGAAGGAAAAATATGAACTAAGTGATCGCCCATTGCCTACACAATCATAAACCCAATACCATTAGTCGCCTTTGAAGATATGCTAGGCAAATAACACAGTTGACACATTCTTTTTGTTATAATTCCCACCCTTTAAGGGACATAAAGGTCCCATATGGGACCTTTATGTCCCTGACCTACAAGGGACATTTTTATTTCTTTTAGATTTTTATGAGACTTACCGCAGATTCCATGAGCCGTGTTGATTTGCATTTTGACTTCTGCTAACCCCAGAAATGTTCCCGCAATTACGAACACAGAACCGATTAGCTGAAGGCACCCATGTACGATTCGTTTACTATCTTTTGATAATTGACCAGACCATGCGTTATGTCGATGTAAGGTTAGCACTGCCTCCACCAAAAATAATTGATACTGGAACAAGCAAATAAAGATATTAATTAGAAAATTTGTGGATAGGGTAATATTTTAACTTTTTTAATTCCTACAATATTTTTTTTTACCTTTAAAATAAGTTAACTCCACACTGAGAATTTCACACATGCCGTGAAACCATTTTACTTTTTTTAATAGAATAAAGGTGACAAACGAGCACTGGTGATAAGTGGATCTTGTGGCTCATAATGTAACTAACTAAGACTAAGAAAGAATGCCTTGTTACTAGAAAAAAGAGTTTCCGGTTTTGTACGCTCACCACATGAAACATAGCAGCATAAAGCTTTTATTTACGCTGGTATTTTCAGAGAGCGTGTTCTTGCTCTGAACGAGCCGACCCGTTCGTGGTGAAGCCATAATATTGCTGCAGTGTAATTCTACCAGGCAGGGCTCGGATAACGGTATATTTTTCGAAACGTTTTCGCCTTAAATACCTAAAAATCTTATTTGTTTCGTTTATGTTCGAACGGAATCATAATAAAAACGTTTATGAAGAGAACGAAATTTGAAAACGTTCTTGTTCAATATAACGTTTTTAACTATTTTAAACCGTTTTTTCCCATTTTTGGCCCTGCAATACGAAACAAAAATACCTTATATGTTTAAATTTGTCGTGGCACGTGCCATTCATTTAGCTTCCTGCTGAATAAACCGTTTTTAGTGTTCCATACCTCAAAAGGAAAAAACGGAACCCTTATAGGACCACTTTGTTGTCCGTCCGTCTGTCTGTCTGTCTGTCTGTCTGTCTGTCTGTCTGTCTGTCTGTCTGTCTGTGTGTCTGTCTGTCAAGACCATTTTCTCAAGAACGCGTGGAGGTATCAAGCTGAAATTCATATCAAATACTCAAGTCCCTTGGAGCTGTGAAAATCAAACTTCTAAGCCAACGCAATCAAAAGATACAGCCGTTTATGCCGCAAATTTTCGACATTCGCAAGGGAATCAAAACCTACAGGGTACTTTCCGTGAACTCAGAATCTTAAAATTTGGTACGAAGTAACGTATTATAGCACAGATAAAGGAAAAATTGCGAAAAGTATAAATTTTTAGTTACATCATATAATAAAAATATTTTTAAACTTATATATAACGGATTTGTTCGGAACCCTCGGTGCGCGAGTCCGACTCGCACTTGGCCGGTTTTTTTACGTTTTCACATTATGTTCTCATTTAGTTTTTGTTCCGAACAAAATGTTATACAAGGAACCGTTCCAAATGTTTTAAAAACGTTATTTTTAATAACGTAGCCCTGCTGCCCAGGTATCACATAAATTGCTCGTGTACAAACACCCGGACCCGAAAAAATATTTGTGAACCGCATACGTAAGTACTTGTTCCGTGCGGGAATCGAACCCGTGTTCACAGGTCTATATAATTTTAGTAAGTATTAGTAATATTTTTTTAATTTTCTTACGTGGTAGAGCCATGCTGCAGCTATATTCATTGTATAGTTGTAGCACGAATGGGTCGGCTCGACCGGGGAAGGACCACGCTCTCACAGAATAATAGCGTAAAATAGCAGCTTAATGCTGCTGTGTTGCGTATGGTGAGTGTAGAGAACCGGACGCCCTTTTTACTGGAAAAGAGGCATTCCATCTTAGTCCTCACGGCTGACAACGCATCTGCATTTTGATTTGCAAAAGAGGATAGATGTAGATGTCTATGGGCCACAGCGACCACTTACAATCGGGTGGACTGTGTGCTCGTTTGTCAGCCTAATCCTATAAAAAAAAGTAATTCGAAAGTATCACATTAAGTCAATAACATAAAATAATAATACAGTAACTAATCAACGTCTATTATTAACAATTTATAAGAAAGATGCATTTCCTTAAATTGATAATATTGCTGCCCTTAGTTGTTTAGTTTGTATTATGATTTTTTATATTCTTTAATTATCAGAATTTCTTTTTCTTTATTTATCTGTGTTAATTCTGTCTGAACACCAATCACGTGCAAATTTTGTATTTTTGGTCTCGACTGAAATTGTTTTGACCGATATCATTTGAAACATGTCCAAGTTTTATTTTAATCGGCTGGATAGAGTAGGCTACAGCTTGAGTACTATGTTATCCCATTCATATATAAAGAGGTTGTCACGGTTGATTGGTTTTTGCGAATGCATTGATAAATAATTTCTACATCATCATTACAGCTCTTCGAAAGTCTACTTCTGAACATAGTCCTCCCAAGGAATGCCACAAAATACGGTTTAGAGTGATTTGCTTCCATCGACGTCCTACATCTCTTACTAGGTAGTCATTTCATCTATTGGGGCTGCCACTTTAAAACCTTTCTTCTCCATCGGTCAGGTAGATTAATCTTATGTTGGTTACAATCAATCTTTAGGATCAATGTTATCCTGGTTTTCGTAAAACTTATACTTAATTAAAAATGTATACGTACACCAGTTCCCGCAAATATGATATGCAATTGTAAATTGCTGATGGATCCATTGGGTGCAGAAGTCAAAGCAAAATGCCACATAGAGAACACGACTATCGCTATCTGCATATGATGAAGAAGATTGAAGAGTTGGCATATAGCCTGCCAAGCGGAATGCCATTTGGAACTATACATGTCGCCACTTTCTTCATCGTAAGCAGCAGGTGCTCTTGTCAGTTCTGCCTGATAAGGAACATGTTCCCGAACTTCGAACATTTCTACCTTCTCCACTGACTGTTGACTCGTGCTAGGTCGATCCATTCTTGACTGATTTGTAACGTTGTAGCCACCCAGAACCGTAATTAAACAGTTTCCGTCACTAAACGCGGTTGCTTGGAATCCTATCGACTCACGAACTAAATATTTGACACGGCATAATTTTTTTCAAGATAGCGATCTCTTATTTCTGATAAAATGAGAGAGTTTGATTACAGGCTGAACTATCGTAGCGGGATTGACAGCTTTTAGATTAAAAACTTGCGTAACTGTGAGATATTGGACGATATCATTTTCTAGTATATTTGTAAGATCAACTTTATCTGTTTGATTTGTTTTGGGGAATGTCGAAATTCGCTTCTGAAGGAGTGGTCGCACAAATTTTTCTTCTGAGTTCTATATCGCGACCTATATTTTACAACCCGAAAGCATGAGACGCTAAAATATATTATAACTATTTGACATAATTAGTTTTAAATGTTTAAGTGGAATCAATATCTTGCGTGTTGCTACTAATCAAATGTATTACTAAGTATTTGATCTTGCATAATTTGTTTTTAGCAATTATTAATTAGTAAGAAGAACCAGATTTGATGCGTCTACAATTTTTCATTGCAAGGACGGTTCACATATCAATAAAAACAATAAATATAATTTAAAAATATCTAATTTAATTTTAACTAGGTACCTTAGAGTAAAATAAAAAAATGGTACTTAAAAGTTGTGCTAGTGGACACTAGATGTCGCTGAAGGGACTTAGATAACGGTTTTGTTAAGATAATATGTAATATGAAACAAAAACTATTTTATGTATATAACCTATCTGTTACTGGTAAACGAATTAAATGTAAACATAATACGTATTTATTTGTACGAAATTTATTTGAAGATTTTAAGCATATTGTAAATATACATCGATGTCGCTAGATGTCACTATTAGTAACTGTTGCTAGTTTACTATTAATTTTTGACCAAAGCAATATTTTAACGTAAAAAAACATTTTTTTTTTACAATTTTTAAAATTGTAAGAGAGCAATTTCCTTGGTGCCGGCGCGGATCAAACCCGAGTTGCTGTGAAATTTAGAGCGAGCGCTTAGCCCTGACTCCTGAGCTACCACGGCTCTGTTATGATGGTATGTAGTATAGAATAGTAGTATAATGTTATATAAATGCTCAGAAACTTTATGTAATAACTAGCTGTTCCCCGCGACTTCGCCCGCGCGTAATTTATAACGATTTTATTTCATGGGTTTTAATTTTTTGTGCGGAACCCTAAGTCTTTTTCTAAAATAAAAGTAGCCTAAGTTACTTCTTATAACATCAGCTATCTGCCAGTAAAAGTTCGCTCAAAATTGGTCCACCCGTTTCGGACATTAGCCGGAACAAACAGACAGACTGATAGGAAGACACACAGACAAAAATTTTAAAAATTGTATTTTTGTTATAAGTAACCAATTCATATGCCTATAGTAAAAAGCTGTTATTTCGACATTACAAACAGACACTTCAATTTTATTTATTTGTATACATAAAGTAGTAAATAAAACTATGATGATATCATAATGTTGCTATCAGTGTGACTTTGATTCCATTGAAATATTTTAAGATAGAATAATGATGATTCTATATAATTGATATTTTATTACTTTTAGGACTTTTTGAAAGTTCAGATAATTTGTGTCCCTATTTTTTGGACAACTACATTATATCGATAGTACACGAGACATTAAATAGGCATGTGTTTGACTGGGTTAGTGCGTGCTCTTGTAAAACTATAGGTACACATTCTGTGCATTTAATAACTTACGATAATTGTTGAAAGATGTCACGGCCAATAACGCCCTAAAGATACCACAGAATTACATATTATGTTTGCATATAAATTTGTATATACCAAGAACGTTTGGGCATATACCTAATACGATAATTTTAACAAAACCCTTGAGATTCTAAGATCTATTAGGGTGCTTCGGTCTCGCCTCTAAATTAATAAGGCAGTTAATAAATTCCTAGCCGAGGGCCTTTGGGTTCTAACGAGGCGTAACCCATTTTTCACCTTAACACTCGATAACGAGGGGTCAGACAACAGGTTTTTAGTGGTGACAAAGTGCATTGGTAAGAAAAATTTAAATGTTTGACACAAAGCTGATAATCATGTAGGCAAGTAAGTAATCTGTAATTTAATTAGGTAGTTAATATAATGTTTTAAAATCAGGCAGTAAAAATGATCCATAGTTTCCGTTTATTTACACACTAGCTGTTCCCTGCGGCTTCGCCCGCGTGAAATTTATTACGATTTACTTCATGGGTTAAAATTTTTTTTGATCGGATCTCTTCCTTTTCTAAAATAAAGGTTAGCCTAAGTTACTCCTTATAACATCAGGTTTTCTTTTTTCTTATGGCGGGATATTCACTGGCAGATCAGAGAAAATCTCGTCAAAATCGGTCCAGGCAAACAGACAAAATTTTTAAATATTGTTTTATTTTTGTTCTAAGTACCGTATATACTTCCATATACATTTAGTAAAAAACTGTTATTTTGACATTATAAACAGATACTTCAATTTCATTTACTTGTATCTCATAGTAATTGTAATTACTCTAAGGGTGCTTTTCCACTAGAGATGTGCTATGCTACGTTGCTATGGGTGCGTTTGTTATCCACCAATCATATTCATTGGTTCATATAGCTTAGCACGGGTGGAAACAGGTTCAACTAAACCAAGTTTTTTATATGGATAGATGCGTGCTATGGATGCCTGTTATGGATGGTCGCAAGTGGTGAAGCTATGTGCAGAGCAGAGCTCCCCGTGCCTTCCCTACTGTCGAGACATCGCATAGCTCGAGCTGCGCATCTTCCTCGCACAACTACAACGCGGCGGTGCATCTTCATAGCACATCTTACTCGCCCCGCTTCATAGCTTAGCATTAGTGGAAATAGTCACATAGTTTAATAGCTTAGCTTTCACATCCTCGCAGTATAGCTGCATAGCACATCTCTGGTGGAAAAGCGCCCTAAGACTTGTATAGATGTGCCACAGTGTAGTACCATCGATGCACTAGGTGCTAGTGATACTTACTAAAATCCTAAATTTTCTCTTATTTTGACTTCATTCATTTTCTGGGTTGTTTGGAAGAGATTCCTAAGTAGATAATACCGCCTTTCGCCATCAATATTTGTTTATTTTTGTTATATTAATATTTTCTTATTGTACAATAAAGAGTATTGTATTGTACGGTTAAACTAGAATCCTTTCTGCATACATTTTAAACAGTGCTGGTAGTTTATGTGGATGGAGCCCTTTCTGCCGGTTATTATATATATTTTTTTATAAAACTGAAGTAACAAACGAACTTACAGTTCACTTATAGGTTAATTGTCAACGACATAGCATCACTCGCAGTAGTGTGGGGTCGTTGACGAAATATTTTTTATTATTAACAAAATTATGAAGTGTAGGTCGGCTCCCCACTAGATGGAGTTACCAGGTGTTAAGACATGTTGCAGCTATATTAGTAGTATAGTTGTAGCACAAATGGGTCGGCTTGACCGGGGAAGGACCACGCTTTCACAGAATACCAGCGTAAAATAGCAACTTAATGCTGCTGTGTTTCGTATGGTGATTGCAGAGAACGGGACACCCTTTTTACGGGATGCAGGTGACTCAGGACCGTGATTTGTAGCATTCTTTGGGGGAGGCCTATGTTCAGCAGTGTTCTTGTGAAAGGCTGTAATGAATGAATGAATCAATGAATAACAAAATAATTTGTTATCGTTAAAAAATAATTTGTGAACTACACCACTGATGAATAGTGTTATTACACATTTTTATAATTTGTATTTGTCATGTATACAGTATACAACATACTGATGTACGGTAT
Source organism: Parnassius mnemosyne (assembly GCA_963668995.1). Classification (NCBI taxonomy): domain Eukaryota; kingdom Metazoa; phylum Arthropoda; class Insecta; order Lepidoptera; family Papilionidae; genus Parnassius; species Parnassius mnemosyne. Next base: position 21,820,247 of record CAVLGL010000068.1, on the reverse strand, counting down.
CTCCGAACAATTATTTGTCATTAAAATGACGTCTGATCCAAATCTTCCTCTTCTACACCAACTCGTGAAAGTCCAGAGCTGGACATGGGCCTCTCCCATTAAATTTTCTTTTATAGTATAGGGTAACAAACGAGCACACAGTCCACCTGATGGTAAGTGGTTGCTGTGACCCATAGACATCTACATTTATTCTCAATAAAGAATCAAAATGCAGTTGCGTCGTCACCCGTGTGCACTAAGATGGAATGCCTCTTTTCCAGTAAAATGGGTCTCCGGTTCTCTACACTCACCATACGAAACACATCACTGTCAAGCTGCCATTTTACGCTGGTATTCTGTGAGAGCGTGGTCCTTCCCCGGTCGAGCCGACCCATTCGTGCTACAACTATACTACTAATATAGCTGCAGCATGGCTCTACCACGTATAGAAATAGAGGATTTGACTCAACCGTCACGCTTGTCAGGTGGCTATACGAGATCTTATAGTATTCTCATCACCGGTCAAGATCTTATAGCTTAAATATTTTACGCTAAACGTAAAATTAGCGTAAAATATCTGAGCTGTAAAATCTTTCTGGCATTCTCCCTAGTCACCTCTTACGATACCCACGAGTCGAAATGGGGTGATAGTATTACGTCGTCACCACATGACATTATGATATGTGATTGTTGTTATAATTAAGTCATACTTCTTACGTAACCTAAGCCGTTTACCATAGTAAACAAAATAAGCATGCACTAGTATATTGTCCAACTAAGTGCTGTGCATGGAACTGTTGCTTGGCGGCACAAAACTGTAAGAGTGTACTTACCCAGAGGCAGTCCAAAGGAGTCCTACCATCTAGAAAACCCAATATTTGAAATTATTATTATAGCTAGGCAGTTTTTAAAAATACTAACAGTTTGTGGTGAAATTAAAAAATAATATTCTAATTTCAATAGCGAAGATGGCTGGGTGCTACCATCTGCTTGGGATCCCATAATGAATAAGATGAAATGCGAACTCAAGCATACTACTACAAGATGTCAAGATATTGTAAGTTCGTTCTGCGTAGAGTTGACCAAAAATTAATAATGAAAAGTTGATATCATAACTATGACATCAGGACGTCAAACACATCAGGCCCCCCCGCGCCCCGTGTCCATGGGTCTGTAAAATGCCCAAAACGTCGGGAATTAAAAAAAGTTAAAATTAGACGCGATAAAATCCGTAAAATTAGTTTTATTTAATGATTTCTTGCATTTACGCGAAGACTTTTTTAACGAATTAATTTGATTTGATTGAATGAAAGTGCTTTTACGGATTCTATTGCGTTTAATTAACTTATTTTTATTAAAATTTAATTTAATTTAATATAACATTTAATTAACTTATTTACAAGCAAGTAGATGGTGTTGCAATGGGCTCACCGGTATCTCCCATTGTCGCCGATGTATTCATGGAGGATTTTGAGGAGAAAGCTATGCTTACTGCACCTGCAACTTCAAGCTTCTACAAGTGTAACGTAGACGATACTTTCAAAATTTTACCATCAGACAAAGTAACTGCAGTTTTAGAACATTTTAATTCCATAAACTAAAATTCCATTTACTATGGAGTTAGAGGCAAATAATTCTTTAGCTTTCCTCGATGTGTTAGTCATTCGAAATTCTAACAACACCATAGGTCACACTGTGTGTATAGAAAAAAGACCCATACGAACTGATATTTAAACGGTGAATCCCACCATCATCCTTCGCAGTTAGCCACCGTGGGCAAATCTTTGTTACAGAGGCACGAGGGAACTGTGACAGCAAACACCTGGCCGCCGAGCTTCAGCACGTTAAGCAGGTTCTGCACGACAACAACCTTCGGTTTCCGCGCCTACGTCACCGTGATCGATTGAAGCCGGCCACAGTCGAGCGTGTGCCTGCTATCTGTCAGTACTACTATATGTCAGAGGTGTCACAGACAAGATTGGTTCCATCTTGAAGCGAGCTTCTATTAGAACATTCTTCAAGCCGCCGAAGAAGATAAGTCAGTTCTTACCATCCGTCAAGTGTAATATCCCAAGAGTGTACAAGCTTGATTGTGAATGTGATATCTCATATATAGGACAAACAAAAAGAACACAGAGCTGACGTGAAGCACCAACGTTCCGGAAAGCCTGCAGTTTGTGATCATATCTTAGACGGCATTACATTAGATTTGACAAACCACAAATTCTCGCGAAAGAACATCGATTCCTACCAAGGATGATACGTGAGGCTATTGAAATTAAAAAAAAAAAACATCCTAATTTCAATAGAGATGAGGCTGCGTACTGCCACCTGCTTGGGATCCTGTAACTAATAAAATTAAAACTAAGTCCAAGCATACCACTACAAGACTTCAAGACACAGTAAGTTCATTCTGCGTAGATCGGACCAAAACTAATAATTAAAAAAGCTGAAGGTACTCCGGGTTAATTCTGACATCGGGACGTAAATCACTTCAGTCCCCCGTGAGCATGAAAAAATCCTGATTAGGTTTATTCATAATTTGTGGTGTGTTATTGGGAATATGAAATATTTTTGCAAATGCCAATCTTATCTGCACGCGGCATTCTGCTGATTGACGGCCGAGGGTCTGCCAACCGACTGATGGTGCAAAATACATTTAAAAATGCTAAGCCCAATGTGTTGGGATAATTGGGTTGATAGGGGTGATAGAGAACAAAAGGGGTTGGGTTAGAATTATTAGTTTGATAGGAGTGGTTGGGGTTATTGGGATGATTGGTGGTGGCACATTGCCAGTGCACAAATATTAGCTCTACGCTCACCAACATTCTTGTTCAGCTTGGCGAATGGCGAGTATGGAAAATATATCAAGAATGTGTCAGCTTTAATGTACCAGCTCGTAAACCCAATGCATTCTTGAATATGCCTCTGTCCAGTGATTATCTTAAAATATTAAGATGATTAAGAAAAGTTTGCAGGGATTCAAAAAGATTGAGAAAAAAAATTGAAGTGGCAGGATTATACACACAGCTTATTGTTTGCAAACGGAGCGAGTGGGCGTAGGACTAGACTGCTCTAGATAGATCTTATTTAGATAGAAACTGTGAGTGGCTTTATATTATAGGCATTACGTTTTATATTAAATGAACTGTTCGAATGTTAAAATTGATATTGTAATGAGGAAATCCAGCCACATATCTGGTTCGGTTGCTTACATTTTTTGGCAATATTTAAAATATTTAAGCTTTGTATTTACATAGAAAATGATATGAAATGAGAATGAACATATAAAATTAATATTTTGGATTCGCTTCGCAGGTTTTAGCGTATATTGGTAGAGCCCAACCAGCGCCAACAGCCCTTTGTTAGTCATCATACGAAGTTCATAATACGCGATGTCATCACTGAGTACTAAGATGAAATTTTGTTGATATACTAGTTTTAAAACTCATCACTAACCATACAACACACGGTAACATAATTTTACTCTGTTTCGTTCGTATTCTGTGTGAACATCCCCATTCGTGCCGACCTTTTCGTGCTGTAGCGTGACGCTATCTAACCCTCGATATATGTATATTGTTTTTACCTGATAGGTTTCAACCATTGCAACCAAATGTACGCAGGAATACAGAGGAAATACACACACGTCCTCACCTAATGGTGTCCGATAAAATACCTATGCGATAAGATCGAGATAGTAGGCAGAGATGCAGTGTCAGAGATAAAGAGTTTTACAACACTCTTAGATCAGAAAATATATTTTTTTTGCATTAATGTTGGTTTGGATTCGATCTCAAGAACCTCTACATAGGAGCTAGTCGTCAACAATATTATGGCACTGGCTGACTAGTATTAAATCTATCGCTGCCCTTTGTTAACTTAATATAATACAAATAAAAACAATAAAGTTTTGGATAAATAATTTTTGCACTTTTCGGATAGCGGATATAGGGTTTGTTGGTCTGCTATTTAGCACTAAGTTTAGTGTTAAAAATACTAGAGCAGGATAAACATAACAACATAAACTGTACCGGTCTGGATGTAACATTATACTTCCCGACTAGAGAAAGATGATTATAAATCGAATGTCGGCATCGGCTTCGTGTATCGATTATGGTCGATTATTGATTCTGATTTATAGAGCCATGGATACGTCTATCATAAACGGATTTAATAATGTTATAGTTATCAAATAGTGAAAGTCGTGTTTACAGTGAAGTTAAACACAATTTGTTTTCTTTTTTTTTATGTAAACTTAAGCAGAATATTAAAATATTATTTTATAGTACCGCAACATGTGCCAAATGATGGGACGTACACGCATATGCGTGGCGTTGGCACATGTCTACGTACTCTGTGCCTGTTGTGCTATTCTAATGACTTCGAAAAGCGCACTTCAAAATGAATATCTTCCAGATAATTTTAATTTCGTAGACATGTAGGTACGATAATGTTGTAAATGGTACTGATTTATATACAGTAGGCTGCTGATATGATTGTTCCTGAACGCGTTTCTGTTCATTTTCTACTTACCGGACATCTGCTAGTCTACTGTAATCATTTTGGACTCTATGATCCGTTCACATCAAGTGAATCCGGTCAAACGTTGGCCTATAAATATTTAATCTATGCAGCAAGCCGCCGACGAATATTGCCTGACGGTTCTCTGAGTAAATCATACAAGCGCACGTCTCACGTCATTCCCATGGCTGTTATTATAAATCGAGGGAGCACTGCGCCGACTGGCTTCGATTATTATCATCAGATTTATCGTTAGCGCACGATGGCGCATGCGTGAAGCATCATCGCTTTTTGCTATGAACACGGAAGTAGTAGTGCCGGTATTGAATTAACTTAAACAATATTGATGTATTAATAATTATTTTGTATGTCAACATATTAGTGCAACTAATAGCAACGAATTTTGGGGACTGGAGATACTTGTAGTGGGTATGCCTTTGTCTACAATATTAAAATATTTAAATTTACTATGGTATGTTAATGTGAAAAATTAATTGTTATATAATATTAAGTCTTTATTTTATTGGTAATTAATATTTATTTTTTATTTTTGAGCATAGTTCTTTAAAGATTTAAAAAAAAACCAATTAGCTATGATCCGTGTAATAAAATATATTGAATTATTTTTAACATCTTTAATAAGTCATTAAGTTAGACAGTGTGAGAAATAGTGTGATAAGAGAAAAGTGTGGTTTGCAAGATGACGTTGTGACCAGGATTAAAAAGGGAATGCTTCGGTGGTTTGGTCATGTAGGAAGAATGAACGAGGAAAGAGTGACAAAGCAAATTTTGTAGACGAAGATTTATCGACCAAATGGGCGATACATTGAAAATGGGCCAGATTAGGAGTACCCTTAACCGATGAGCGTGTATGCGTAGATATATGGATGTAAAGGATTTTTTTTATAGGATCGGGTGACAAACGAGCACACTGTCCACCTGATGGTAAGTGGTTACTGTGACCCATAGACATCTACATCTATCCTCAATAAAGACTCAAGATGCAGATGCGTTGTCACCCGTGAGGACTAAGATGGAATGCCTCTTTGCCAGTAAAAAGGGTCTCCGGTTCTCTACACTCACCATACGAAACACAGCAGCGTTAAGCTGCTATTTTACGCTGGTTTTCTGTGATCCTTCCCCATTCGAGCCGACCCATTCGTGCTACAACGATAATATAGCTACAGCATGGCTCTACCACGAAAGAGGTGTGTCAGGATCGCACCAAATGGAAGTCCGTAGTCTCTGTCTACCCCTCTGGGTGACAGGCGTGAGTGTTTATGTTTATGGTTATGTTATCTTTAATAAAATCGATTTCCGCAAAGTGATTCTATTAGTTATATTTCTTTATGTAATTAACTAATCAGTTAGCCTCGTGTGATATACATAATGATGTTATTTCAGAATGTCAACCATATATACCCTTTGCGATGGCATTACTTATGTAAAATATGTAATAAAAATATGTTATTTTATTGGAGTTTATTCCTTGAGGATCGTTTCATATATTACCGTGCTCTACGGTATGAAATATAGATGGGTAGTAAAATCGAAAAGTGAACTCGTTATGGTTTTCCTTTGCGCAACATATTTGCGCATCTCATAACGTGAAATGAATAATGTAATATAGGTCATATATTTTATGTAATATAATATATGTAACATATTTTATTAAATCAATATAAATAACTATATGGGTTCATATACTTCATTTGCATGTTGTATATAATATTTTAAGACAATCAGTTGTAAACTCCAGTCACGCGTTGGAGCTGTCATGCACAATTTTTTTTTTTACTTATTAGTGATTTTATGATCTATAGTTATTATCTTCATAAAAAAGTGTAGGTAATAAAATGAATTCCTTAATTAAGTATTATTGTCCTTATAAAAGTCGTAACTGAACGTTAGTCTTTAAGTTCAGTTTGACTGATTTAGAAAGTTAAAGAGCGATTTTCGGACAGATACGTTCTCCGCCATTAATATAGCATTTGCGATCGGTAGTTAATGTCTTAATAAGAAAGCAATAGCGATTACGCAGCCGTGGCAGAACGGGGGTGGGCTGGAATAATAACAGGCCACTACGTGTGGTCTCAACAGCTTGGCGAGGTGAATTCATCGAATGTCGATATGACGCAAGTTTTAGAAAGCAGACTAAATGGATTTTAAATATTTAGTAAACTAAAAATAATCCAACATTGTACTTATTTGTACAATTCGTTTTAGGACTGACTTCCAATCGTCAAGTAGGTTATACTAATAAATTATAACCTAATTGAATATAAAAGTCAAACTATTGAAGTATTTTATTCATACAACTGTAGTTTTTTAATTTGTTTGTGTTCTATTTTATTCTATAAATAACTTTTATCAGTCGATTGAAAAATCGACCCTTAGTAGGTAAAACAATTTGAGATAAGAATAGGGTTGGGTTTACTGATAACTTCACTTTCTAAACGTCAATTTTCATGACATTGTCACGACATGCATCCGTTTTAAGTTTATTATTTATTAATTTAAAAATTACCAAAAAACGCGGTTACGACAGGAAATTATATTATTAACATAAGAAATGGAAATAAATATTTGTCGAGGTATTTTAGTTTTATTTCTTATCACCTTACAACGACCTTGAATTTGGTAGTCTTACTTTTATCGTGCGCAGCATCATTACAGCCCGTCATAAGTCTACTAGTGAATATATATTGAAGTAATATGTACTTACGTACGTAGTACATAATAGCTCAATATGAATATAGGCTATTCCCATAGATCTCCAGAAAGCACGGTCCCAAACAACCTGTTTTGATTTCATATAGTGCAATTTTGAAATAATAGATTTTATTTTCATAATAATTTTCACTTCGAAGACGATGATTAAGTCACTTATAAGTAACATAGTTACATAGTAACATAGTAACATACTTATAAGTAACATAGAATATTCAAAATCATAAACATCGATAAATTACGTTTAAATTTATGCTTTTATACAAATTTGTATGAAAGCACAAATTTAAAGGTAATTTATCATTGTATTTCAGAAACTTTTTACTTTTTAGAGAACCGGAGACCCTTTTTACTGGAAAAGAGGCATTCTATCTTCGTCCTCACGGGTGACAACGCATAGCTGCATTTTAATTCGCTAACGAAGATAGATGCAGATGTCTATACCACTTACCATCAGGTGGACTGTGTGCTCGTTTGTCACCCTATCCTATAAAAAAAACTTCAGAAACTTTTATATTTCTCTTTAATTATTTCGTAGATACACAGGACTCTAAGGTTTCCAGTTCTGTCAGATGTGCGCGACAATCTCTTCTTCTTCTCAATTACATCATTAAGAATAATCCTTGTTCTCTACTATAATGACTATTCGATTTGTCTAAATTCACTTTTTGGATATTATTTTATTGGATCGAATAGATTTATAGTTATCGATAGACTACATCCAACACTACAACTTTCTGTTTGTAGTTGTTTGTTAATTTTTAAGAGCTAGGGATCCTAAAGGATGTTCGTAATTGATTCTCGTAACCCACATGTTCCACGTCAGGTAATTACCATGGGAAGTTTAGTTGTAAAAAAAAGAATGTTTCGAACAAATATAATGAATTGAAATACTATATTATTCTCAAAATTTGCTTAATTTAGTTGTTTGTTATCTATAGTTGTGTGGCATTCACATATCATTATTAAGACGTTATGTAATATATATAATACACAGGTATTTTTTTTTAAGTTGAATATAACGAGTTTGTTGCCCTGATTTTGTATAATATGAACGTGTTAATTGCAAAACATTCCTACGATTATATACATACATATCCTCCGAATCGGGTTGTTTGTCCATGTGTAATTTACGTAATGTCAAAAAACCGAATGTTTTCATGTAAAAATTTCATATACATAAAAAATAAAAATCAGCATATTTAGTATTCTTTGCTGACACAAAATGTTAATAATTTCAGCAAGTAACATTTTGGCAATGGTTTTATTTTTATTGTTTAACAATGTTAATACATTACTGAATTGAGTGCCTAGTGAGTCTAGTGGTCGAAAGTACGACTGCTGATCGCGTGTTCGCAAGTTCAAATCCCAGGTCTGGGCAAACAAATTAGTTATTAGGTTCTTTCTCCTGTCAAACGAATTTTCAGTAGCAGCACAGAGTCATGAAAGTACTTAAAGTCGTAGGTTCTGCACCTGATATCTCTCCAGTCGTGCCTGATTGCCGTTTGAGAGTGAAGGAATAGAGTGCCTCTGTGGTTGCGCAAACACTCGTAAAATAAAATACTGCTTTGAGCAGATTTCTTTCTTGGCTAGTCTCGTCACGATTCGCCGCCGGGACCGGAATTCGGCCTGGAGAATATTATTTTACTAAAGGACTATGTTTAATTAATACTGAATTTGCATATTTTATCGCGTTTAATTTTAACTATTTTTTATCGTCGCCGTTACGAGTGTTTTGCGAAAATAAAGAATGTTGAAGGGATTGTCTTGCTATAAATTAGAATAATGAATTGCTACGCGATATATGCTTATATGAATTTAGTAATTTCTTTTAATTTATTATTATTTATAACGTCTTTTATTATTCAGCTTATTCAAAATTTTGTTACGCTCTTTATTTTCACAATTTTTTCTTTAAATAACAAAATAAGTATTGTTTGGTACTTACTATATATGGTACTATACAAGAGATATTTTACCTCCACTGGATTTTCATCAAGACTATTCCGTGTCGAATGAATAAGTGCAACAAAGGGTCCCTCGGGAGCGAAAAGCTGTTTTTGACGAGGAAACACACTTGTCTTCTCTTTCAAATTACCCGTAATAAATCACGTAACGCCATTTGTAGGTAATAACACCATAGAAAATGATGGGGAATTCGATGAATTGAGATAGATTATAGTGTACCTGAAAATAATCAATTTAGGATTAGCAATTTCAAGCTCTATTTGTAATTAAGCGTAGTCGAAAGAAAATATTTTTTTTTATAAATAAATATATACTCACTAGTTATGGGCACAAATACTATGATACTACTAAAAAGAAAGTTGAAAGATATTCAGGAACCTTTGTATCTTACCATCAGGTGGACTGAACTCGTTTGTCACCTTTATACTATATAAATAAATCTATGATCGACGATATGATCGCTCCTAATTACGTTCAGAAATGAACGCGGGACAATTTTCATATCATCAACAATGTTCTTGTTTGGAGTCCCTTTTACATCCCCTTAAGGTTAGAAGGATATTGACAAGTTTTTCAGCAAATGCAAACAAAGTTTTGGCAACTAGCTTGTGGCGGAAATTTCATCTAAAAATACTAAATTAAAATTTTACAGACTGGTGACAAGAAGCAGCATTACCAGTGCATGATGAAGGATGATAGAGATGAGTGACCTAATATAATATATAAATCTATACAAATAAATAAAATTGAAGTGTCTGTTTGTAATGTCAAAATTATAACTTTTTAATAAATGTGTATGAAAGTATATACGATACTAATAGCAAAAATACAATTTATAAAGTTTTTGTCTGTCTGTCTGTTTGTTCCGGCTAATCTCCGAATGGGCTGGACCGATTTTGACGGGATTTTCACTGGCAGATAGCTGATGAACAACAAAGAAGTCTTTGATAGGTGATAATTGCTTTAAAATCGTTTTACTTTTTACTAGTAAATTTTCACATGATTAAGGCCGTCTTGTAGTAAAGTGTGTATGTATAAAAATATTATTTCACTTCCTACAACTGTCAAGGCAAAAACTACTAGAGCAGGGAGAATTTGAAATAAATAACGTGCGTCATTCCTCGAAGATGTCTGCCGCGGACACTGACCGTGTGTGCCCTTGAACTCTTTATTTTTTTCATAAGATAAAATTAAAAAGAATTAATTAAATGTGTTCTACTTGACTTAAAAAAAACGTGTGTGTGTACTTATGTACGCACGTAGGAAGTTATACTTCTTTAGCGTAACAAAACAAAAATAACTAAAAATAACTACCTTAAAATAGTTATCAGTTCCCACGAAAACTTGAGAGACAGTTACCCAATGAAGTTGTCGCTTTGAGGTGTCAGTGTGCGTGTGCATCGTAACAACTTCATGGTGTTGTTTTTAGCTGTCGGTGTGCGCGTGCATTGTAAAAAATTCATTCTCATATTTTTTCCCAAACGCTCCAAAAGAAGTATAACTTCAATAAGTCTTTTCATTTGAGATAACTTTTACACTGTTTTATTATGGAATTCAATTCCATTCCATTGCATAATGTATTATATATTCAATAATAGAGAATTTAGAAAGGTTTACTGTCTTATGTTTCCGCATGTTTAATTTTAATAATATGATTGTGTTTTTGCGCTAGAGTTACCTATACAGTAGATTTACGGAGATAATTGAAAGTAAACTTTAACGAAACACGCAGACAGTTGATGGATGCAAGTGGCTGAGGACTTTGTGGCAATGTAAGGGTCGGGGGTATGTTTAGTAGTGGACTTGTATTAGGCTGTAGTGAGTGAGTAAGATTTACAGACGTTCAACAAAATTAAAAGTACCGCAACACCGCCTTAAACTATGGAGCCCTTTTTCAAACGGTAGAAATTTGTTGTATGTGTCAGTTGTGACGGCGCGCGAGTGCAGTGCTATACGGAAAATCCGGTGAATAAATACAATCACTTTCATGCGTACTCTGCTTATACAACTCTTCTTTATAATCTATGCCTTTTAATTCATATAATAGTTAGATATTAAAGTTTAAATCTGGTGGCAGTCATAAAAACGTATCGTCGGCATTTGGCAAAACAAAAATTGAAGGTAAGTTAATTTAATATACTTTTTTTAAAGAGAAGTTTATTTATTATTAAAAAAATATTTAAATGATTCTTTATCAGTTCCTAATAGTTCACGGTTGTATTTAGATAATGTAGGGGATTTGCCTTGACTGCCACGCTTGGCAGGCAAATTGGCGTTGGCTAATTACTTCCCATCACTTAACGTAGACAGTAAAATTTCCTGTATTTTTTTCTATTCGCATTTTTTCATTTCTCATAGTTGCCTTTTATGATGCCCAATGAACGAATTGAGCTTATATATTTGCTCAAACTTTATTCAATTTTTTAACAAAAATATTTGGATAATTCGTCGTTGACGCCGCAAAGGGGCGAACTTCAATTTTTCACAAAATTACGGGAGAGCAAGAAAATATTTGTTATTCCCCGATTATAATATATTAGACTTAATGGGAAACTAAAAATAAGATTAATTTTCTGATGAAAAAAAGCTAGTAATTGGGGAATAATAGATGTTTTCTTGCTCTCCTGTAACATTTTGAAAAAAAAAATGAGGTTCACCTCTTTGCAGCGTCAAGGACGAATTATATATTTTTTATTTTTACAGCCAAATAATTAATTTCTCTTTACTTATTTACATACACAGCAAGCAATGTATTCTAACCGTGTTAAGTTCTAATGATTAAAACTATAATGAAGATTTACTCTAAACACAACTAAATCTCTACCGTAACTATTACTAACTGTTGGTTGGTGTTGCCATAATCCCTCTATGTCGTAGACCTTTTAGGCCTAGAAAACAAAGCAAGAAAGGCTCGGCAAGACAACTATGTTTTAAAGATAAGGGTATCTCTATGGTCTATAATTATTGAACCCATTATTAATTCACTATTATCAATAATAATAATTATAACAATATCCTCAACACTGAAATTCGATCACAACGGTCTGTCCCAACAGAAGACTAGCAATCTGCGTAGGACACGATTATAGCACCCGAGTGTATGCACAAGCACAGGAGCACTTTCTGTTCCCTCACTGTCGTAGCCCTATGGGATTGTAAGCCGACATGACCGGAGAGAATTTAGGCGCAGTACCAACAGCATTACGTGCTTCCTGACTCAAGGCTGCTAAGAGAATTTCTTGAAAGAAAAGCCTATTAACTGATTTTGGCTTGATCAGGGAATCGAACGTAACCTCATGAACCAGTAATCACGTTTAAGACCATTAGACTAATGACGTAGTCAACGACGTGGGGAAATTCTATATGGATAATATATATGTTATTGAACTTTCGACGGCTTAAGCCCCAAGGTAGTCACCATCAGCGTCAATAAGAGGTCCTGGAATCCTTCTTATTGTCTACTTCATAGTCTTCTTTTAATGGGATCTGTTCCGATCTGATCTGTTCTTACTGACTCTATTCAGTATTCCTTAAGGATAATTATTTTCTTACATTTAGTTTTTTAAAGTAAGGTATAAATTTTTCACACGTGGTAGAGCCATGATGTAGCTATATTAATAGTATAGTTGTAGCACGAATGGGTCGGCTCGACTGGGGAAGGACCACGCTCTCACAGAATACCAGCGTAAAATAGCAGCTTAACACTGCTGTGTTTCTTATGGTGAGTGTAGAGAACCGGAGACCCTTTTTACTGGAAAAGAGGCATTCTATCTTAGTCCTCACGGCTGACAACGCATCTGCATTTTAATTCGCTAACGAAGATTGATGCAGATGTCTATGGGCCACAGCGACCACTTACCATCAGGTGGACTGTGTGCTCGTTTGTCACCCAATCCTATAAAAAAAACTAAAATAGCAGGTCGTCTCTACATGGGCCATCTGTTTGCACTACGATGCGCGCCATCTGCACGATAACAGGTTATTTAGCTTTAAGACATAGGCCATATTGCTTGCGGAAAGAGATGCTTAAATACTTTTATAATAAATTAATACCTAAATGTTTTAATACTTTTACACTTGCTCCAAAAGCTATAATAATTGTTATAAATTTTTTTTGTCTACTTTAAAAAAAACTATTTTACGAGTATTACGTAATTCGCGTTAACTTAAATTATGTATGATTATATATTGAATATATGACTGTAGTATTGAAGTAACTGTCTTATTAACCAGACGGGGTTATTTGCGTGCAATTTAGAAATGATAACCTATTTTTCCGTCTTTGTCTTTTTGTATATCTGCCTGTACGGGCTAATCTTTGGAATCGCTAAACTCATTGTAGTGAAACCTCACAAACAGATGAAGTATAATGGCAGGCTATGTTTTATACAAAAAACTCGGAGCGTTTTTTAGAAAGAGGAATTGATAAAAGAAATAGCCTTCGATTATCTTAATACAGATACTATGGTTGTAGCTGGAATGGGTCGGCTCGATCGGGGTAGGTCCATGCTATCACAGAATACCTGATTTAAATGGCAGCGTAATGCTGCTGTGTTTCGTATGGTGAGTGTAGAAAACTGGAGACCTTTTTTTACTAGATACCAGGTATTATTACATCGTAGTCCTCAGGGGTGATAACGCATCTGCATATTGATTCTTAATCGAGGATAAATGTAGATGTCTATGTGCCACAGTATCCACTTACCATCAGGTGGACTGTGTGCTCGCTTGTCATCCTTATTCTATAAAAATAATCTTATATCTAATTAGCGCCACGTTAATATATCCTAACCAGGCAAAGCAAAGGCGGGTAGTACCAAAGTTAATTATTTTGAGTCAGCTGACATATAGCCGAGTAAATATATAAATGTATTTGTTATAAAGTTAAAAAAATCAAGTTACATCCTTTAAGCGGCGAGCGCTTAGCCCTTGAGCTCCTACGGTTTGGATTGAATACGTAATACATTTAAATTTATACACCTATTTTGTTTTAATTATTTTAAAACTATACCGGCCTCAGGCCGGAGTTTGTGCGTATATCAGAGAGAATATCGGTTACCGAAACCTCTGAAAATTTGAAGCATCGCGTCCCTGGGTGCTTTTAATGGGTGGTTCATACGCGTTCTTTCTATACTCTTACTCTTTAGGCGTCGTTCCAAGATCTTGACATACAGCCTTAGTGCACCCGATACCTAAAAAAGGTAACCCGTTCAACAAAACGCCTATCGCCATCTCCTCTTAATTCTCCATAATAATGAAATCCATTATTAACTGCTAGATGAATGGAGGCAGAAGAGACCATGGGAGAGGCTCTGGTGGTTAGTTTGTACATAGCAAAGACCTACTACTACTCTTATGGGCTTTCCCAGAAATTATGCAATTGCTTCACCAGTCTTCTTGCAAATCGGAGCATTAAGGTTGTAGTCGACGGCGCATACTCCGACTCCAAGCCTGTGAAAACTGGTGTTCCACAAGGCTGCGTGCTATCGCCTAACCTGTTTTTTGCATATCAATGATATGTTGTACACTACTAAAATTTATTGTTATGCAGACAACAACGCCGGCGATGCACTGGTGTATAAAATACCGCCTGTGCTAATATTTCTCGGGGATACGTCATCAAGTGCCAAAACAAACTTTTGTCTGAAGTCGAGTCTTGTAAGTCTCGAATTGGCGGCGACTGAATCTAGTTCAGCGTAACTCCCAAAACACACAGGTTTGCGAGTATTTCGCAAAAATGTCATAGCTCCTCAATTTCGGAACAGCAAGAGGAGTTCTGTTCTTGCTGCTTCAGTCAGTCATAGGAGTCCATGGCGTCGATATTTCAGGAGACGTACAGTTCCGCAGTTACTTGGAAGGGAAGGCTGGCCTGACATCAAAATAGCTTGTGTGGCCAGTAGATTTCGTACCAACCCACCGCTTGCTGCTTTACAAAGCGCAGGCTTAACGTCATATGGAATATTGTTCTCATCTGTGGGACGGAGCACCCCAGTATCATCTTCTACTACTTGACCGCATTCAGCGAAGAGCAGCACGAACCGTCAACGTTCAAGTTTTTTCTATCGGATTGATTCACTGGCCTTGCGAATAGATGTTGCATCTCCGTACATCTTCTATTACTTATATATAATACGGGGAGTGCATCTGAGCACTTTGTAATTTAATTGTAATTGTATTGTACGCAAACCGTAGCGATAATAACAAACTCTATCTTTATCATCTCGATGGTTGACGGTTTACTACTGTGTGATTTATTGTGTCACCAGCGATTTTTCCGGACCGATACGACTTAGGGACCTTTCAATAACAGAGCCTACTCCTTTCTAAAAGGCCGCTGAATCACCTGCAATGCCTTTGGTAGTACAGACGTTAATGGGCGACGGTGATCACTTACTGTATGCTAGTTTGAGTTCAGCTCCATAAAAAGAAAACATTACAATTATATATAATTTATTTGAATATGAAATATGTTGTATAAGATAGACTGACTGACACTGCAGGCGCGTTCTTTGTTTTTCAACCAACTTCAAGAAAAGGATTAGGTTCTCAATTTGACTATTTTTTTTGTGCGTTACCTCAGAATATTTTTCTAGGTGAATCGATTTTGATGATTCTTTATTTGATTATTTCTTTTTTTTTGAATGCTGGTGCTTCTTATGAATTTGCATATGAATTTAATCAAGATCTGACCTACATTGATGATGTTCTCATTTTATTTACATGAAAGTCGGTTGTACAACATTTTTAATTTTACCACTTGTGTTAATACTAGTGGTCCCTAGTGACTGTAGTCCGACATAATATATACATTTTTTAGGTTTGTATATTAAGAAAGCTGTATTTCACTTTAAACTGCACATTAATTAATAAAACACAGATATCTAATACAAAAAATATAAAATAACCGCTTTTTTGCCTTGACATACACTGCACATACTATTGAAAAAGGAACCTTTGAATTCACATAAAATTCACAGTTTATTCAGTAAATCTATCAGACCGATTTATATTTTTTTTGTGTATGTTTTAATGGGTCCTCAGATGGTGGAGACTCACATTTGAACCTGATAGATGGCGCTGTTGTCAAGATACAGAAATCACCCGTGCGATGCCGGAGCGGATCGCTAGTATGTAATGTAATATATAAAAACTAATGTTTGTTTGTTCGTATTTTATCGGTCGTCAGATTGCAGTAACTTTGTCAACATATTGCTTGCATTTGCGCGAAGGTTATAGGCATATTACCGACTAATTTATTTGAAAGTTCTATATTATTCAACTTCAATTATATTATTATCATTCCTAATGAAACAATATAACTCTTCCAAATTTAAATCGACATTTCCACAATTATTTCTTCTGAGGCTGCTACGCGACGGGTACCAGCTAGTTATATATAAATTTTAACTTTTTGCACTCCTTTTCTGTATAAACTTTAGTTATACCAAATCTTACATTCCTCTGTGCTCGCAATATGCTTAAAAAGGGGTACAAAGATTTCCCTTCACGTAAATTAATATGTAAAATTTCCTTGTTTTAATAAAGGGTTAATCAAGGATAACCTTGTGCACGTGTCATCGCCTGCTACATATTTGCGTTTACGAGATTCCCCGCCATATGTTAGCACCGTATTAATAGACTAGCTGTGCCCGCGGCGTAGCTCGCGAATATAGGTTTTACTTAAAGAATTTGACGTTTAGGGTAAGAGAATATTAAACGATTTATATCATTACTGTATGAATAAGTGGTAACAAAATAAATCGATATGCTCAAAGTTCTAAGTCGTTTATGATAGAGCTTCTGTGTAAACGACGATAGAAGTAGACTTAGCCGGGGCGTACAGAAAAAGATTACTACTAACGCGGGAAAAACAAACATAGAGTTGACCATGTGCAAAACAATCAGTACTGAGGTCCACTCCTGCAACGCGTAAAGTTTGACCTTGCGCTTTATTTACGATCGTCGTATAACACACGCTGAGTGGGAAACACACTTAAAATAGGGATGTTAGATGATCATTGATGTTAAAAATTAAAACTTCGATGTTTTAACATCGATGTTGACATATGTCAAACATCGAAACATCGACGTCAATGAACCCATAATCGATAATTGGGAACTTGCAAACAATGAGAACTCGCGAAATCAATATAACTAAATATTGCATCTGCTCTGAAGATTAAAAATTATGTATAATTCAGAATTTCTGAACGCATCGTTAACCTAAAAAAATGTCAGTATGGTGAGTCAAACTTAATTGTCAAGTGTCTCCTGTAATGTCACAATGGTCACTGCTTTCGCTTTATTTTGTAGTGTCGTTGTCGGTTGTCGCATAATAACTATTCTACGTAAATTGATATTCAAGTTAATTGTTACTTTTCCCTTGCTGTGTATACCCACATAATTTTGAAACAATGTGTAAGTATCTACACATATACAAAAACCATCGATAATGGTCAACATCGATGTTTTGAGTAGCCTAAACATCGAACATCGATGTCATCATCGATGTTATTATCCCTATCTTGAAACTGAAGCCCGAGCCGTGGTAGCTCAGATGGTTAGCGCTCGCTGTAAGCTTTACAGTACTCGAGCAACTCGGGTTCGATCCCCGCCGGCACCAATTAAATTGTTAATTGCAATTTTAAGTACTCATTTACCACGTGCTCGGCGGTGAAGGAAAACATCGTAAGGAAACCTGCATGTCTGAGAAATAAAAAAAATATTTCGATGACATGTGAGTTCGGCAACACGTATTGGGGCAGCGCGGTGGACATTTCCTTGCCCTAAAACCCTCTCAGAAATGAGAGGAGGCCTGTGCCCAGCTGTGGGACGTAAATAGGCTGCAACTTTACTTTACTTAAAACTGAAGGGAAAGTTATTTGGTATTAGAGGGATTCTAGGTATAAAACAATATCACTATCACGACATTTATTGCAATTTAGCTACTTTTAGTCGAGTTGCATATTTCAATATCTCTTTTTTCCGGTTTTTGTTTCTGATAATTTTTGTGATGTATTGTCTAACCTATACCCTTCGTCGGTCTTTCAGTGAGTCTCAATACGATTCACCTGTGAAAAATCTTAACACCGCAATTCAGAAAAGGTTGTAATTTGTACAACGCCATCTATTACGTTCTTTGTGAGAAAACATTCTTTTTTAATTTAAGGAATACATATTTTTTACTGTGTTTTAAGTACTATAATAGAACGATACGAAATATATTATAATAGAACGTTTTTTCTTTTACACATGAATCCTTTTATTACTATTTCTGAGATTTTGTGGCGCCATTAAACAAATTCGAACCTACATTTCAAAATAATAATCATAACTTTCGATAGAATTAACCAATTTCAATAAAATAAAGATTAAATGAACTTGATTTCAAAAATTTTAACCTGCCTTTTGTATCACATTTTTGCCACACCACCATCTATCGATGAAATTGGTTAGCTATTGTACTTTAGTTTAGATAATAAGGTTAATATATTTTGTATATATTTATTACGTTCTTTATGTAATACTTTTGTTTACTGCGTTTTAGATATAATTATATCATTATAGAACATTATTTTATATCATTTAATTATGAATTATAATATGATATTAATTTTAAAATGTACTTGATGACTCATCCAACGCCACTATTGAACAAATTCGTACCTATACTTAGTACCCATACTTCAGAATATTTGTCATAACTTTTGATGCAATTAACCAATTTTAATGAAATAAAGACTAAATGTAACCTGAATATACACTTAATAATTTCCTTAACTATTCTTATGATATAAATTAGTACTTTATACGTGATACGTTAACAAACAAACAGACAGACAGACAGACAGACAGAAAAATCTAAAAATGGTAGAAATGTATTTATTTACTTATTTTTAGTACCTATCAATCACTTCTATTACAAAAATATAAAATGTACAGACATCTGCTATTTACATTTTTATTATATGTATAGATGACGGAAATTGTTAACAGAATATTTGCTATAATTACAGATGAACAGATGCCTCAGAGTAGGGTTGTTATGATTTGTTTGATCTTTTGGTTTCGCACTTTAAATGTCATTAGTGTGTACTTTGATTAATGATAAATGATATAAGAAGTGATAAAACAAAACAACTTAATTATATGAAACATATTTGTTATGTCTAAAATATCACCATCCCTCAGATATTTTGTTTATACCATTTTAGTGTTATTAAAATAGTTTGTGGTAGAAATGTAAGACGATTTAACACCACATGGCTTTTCGTGGGTGCCGTCTAAGGAAAATATCTGATGACGATATGATGACTAAAAGAAAAATGGCTGATAGACCTTGACAAAATGACAACACTGTACTAGTACTGTTGTCTGTTGATGTTGACGATCATTAAAACAAGTCAGCAAAAAAAAATTACTGAAATGCTCCTTGTACTGTTCCGTGAGACATTGTCCGTTACCGAAGACAAGTCTGAAAATGGTGACAAGTTTAAATAAAATACAATATAATGCTTTCATGAGCTGACATTATAATAATAGCAGTAGAGGTACAAATCTATTTTATCTTTGCGATATGCTTTTTAAGGCACTTTAAATTATTAACGCTTTTAAGAAAGCACGTAGCGTATTAAACGCAGTGAATTTCAATATTCCTTGTTACATTAGACATTAATTATTATTACTGCATAGTTATGTTGAGGGAGCGTAACTAATGCGGTAGACACGGTGCTCAGCGAATAGACAGGAAGAAAATACGATACTGCTCTGTTAATGGCATGCTGCGAATGTGCACTTGTGACGTACAGGTTACAGGAGTTCGCAGCTTCGGGATTGAGTTACGCCTCTTGCGCTTGTTGAAAAGTTTCGTTGGGAAGGAATAATTAAATTTCTGTTCTGTGTTTATAACATTTTCCTGATTATGCCGATAACTATAGAATATTAGTGAATGATATCCACTACGCATATCTACTAAAATAGCTCGAGAAGTTGCTGCCAAATAATTAAAATCTAAGCTTATTTGATTCTATCCATACTAGATAAAATATTAGTACCACAAAAGATTAGAGAGCTTTGATGTAGTGCTAGAGATACTTGGACAATGGGTATATATCATAACACGAAAATAAATGCGTTGTATAGCACAATAAAATTCGAATCACGACTTGTTTTGTCGTTCATTTTACACATATAATAAATAAGACAGTAATAAAAAAAATATAAATGGTATCGCTTATGATCCAAATTCGACCAATTGTGTTTTTATAGAATAAAGGTGACAAACGAGCACACAGTCCAGCTAATGGTTAGTGGATGCCTTACCTATAGACATCTACAACTATTCTCGATTTTTTTTTATTATAGGATCGGGTGACAAACGAGCACACAGTCCACCTGATGGTAAGTGGTTACTGTGACCCATAGACATCTACATCTATCCTCATTAAAGACTCAAGATGCAGATGCGTTGTCACCCGTGAGGACTAAGATGGAATGCCTCTTTGCCAGTAAAAAGGGTCTATTAAGGGTCGATTAAGAATCAAAATGCATATGCGTTGTAATATTCATATATAGTGCATCTCAAGACTAAGATGGATTGCCTCGTTTCTAGTAAAATGTATCTACAGTTTTCTAAACTCGCCATACGAAGTACAGCAGCATTAAGCTGTTATGTCATGCTGGTATATTGGTATAGGAAAGGACTACGCTCTCACAGAACAATCAAAGAGCGTGGTCCTTCTGTGAAAATCAATGTGAGCCAACAAGTCAAAAAATCAGCTAGAGCCGACCCATTCGTGCAAAAACCATAAAAAGGGGTCTTGAACGTGATCAAAATGCTTTAATTTAATTGGTTAAAGCGTTTTGTATGGAAAAATCGTATATGTATGTTCACTTTTTCAACTACCTTAACGGCAAAGTACACACATAATTATCCTTTTTGTCTCTATGGTACCTACAGTAGGTACCTTCCGAATGATATAATCATTACTTTTCTTTTATGATAAACACTAAAAAAGGTACTTCAATTTCCGATGTTCACGTACTTATATATAGTTAATAGAATCAGCTTGAATTCTAAAAGGATTCATGTTATTGTAGTACTACTATACAATATTTATTCTTTCTTCTTTCTTAGCTTAAAGAAGTCTAATGTAGGACACTCTCAATAAATTTTCTTACGCCGCCGTCACAAGGCAAGTGCAATAATGTCTCTGTAACACAATTTGTAATAATAAAAAGTAGAAGTCCATAACTAACTAGTTTTTACACAAACTTTCACATAATAAAAAATAAGTTACATAAATTTGACGCAATGGAAGTTTTTATAAATAACAAATATTTATAAATAATTTCTGGTGAAATAAATAATAAATAACAGCTTACTGTTAAATGAGTTATTTGGGTGCGACCCGTTGCAAACATTTCATTATATTTTTGTATAATGGTTTTGTAATAAAATATAAATTGGGCTCAGTGTTATGACAGACAGTTTGGAAACATTGCTAAAAGCAATTAAATTTTGTCTATCCGGAAAATAAAAATAATAAAACATCAAAAATGGTAATCCAGATGATTTCTAATTTATCTGTATTATATCATAATTAGAGTGTGCGGTACTGAATAAAATATTATTCATTAATCCATATCCTTAACTTCAACAGATATGAAATATTTTTGTAATTTTGTTACCTACATAATAGCATAACAAACATTGACAATTCAATAATGCTACTGCATAGTACGAGTTTAATCGAGCGATATATCGGGTGGCCGTTCAATCGTGTGAGTACTCACTGAGAACTGGATTGAACGCCACAAAGCTCTATATGATCCACTCAATGTTGTGATAATGTACTCAGTCAATGCCAAGTATTTGTATAGAGTAGTTAGTCGTCGATATTCTAGGTAACAAAAAAATATTGATTTAATTTTTTTTATTCACACATTACACTATGTCAAAAGTCCACTGCTGAACATAGGCCACATATTTTAGGTTGGTAACTTTATTTTAAGTTATTGTCAGGAAGATGCTGCTCAGTGTTACCAATTCGAATTTTTATAAATCCGTAGATTGGTATAAAAATTTCCTTAGAATTTCGTAGATGCTATTTCAAAATATCAGTAGATCTGCAGACTTCGAATCAAGCTGCACATATAAGAAAAAGGTATCATAAAAAATTATTAAAAATTAATTGTTTTCTTTCAATTAGATTATTTTTAGTAAAAAACATATAAAATAATTAATACTTAAGTATTTGTGGATAGTTTTCATTCATTCATTCATTACAGCCCTTCACAAGTCCACTGCTGAACATAGGCCTCCCCCAAAGAATGCCACAAAGGACGGTCCTGAGCCAGTTATACTAAAAAAAATATTTCGATTGTCGGTTGTCGGCGGAGTTCACACTCATGATAAAGAATGTTTTTTTGTTATGTTTTTAAAAATATAATTATTCTGAAACCTATTTATTTATACTGGATGCCTTATTTATTTATATGAAGTTCAAAAACATACAATACAATCATTACATCCTATGAAACTACTACCAATCTCGTAATTTGTTTCGTTTAGTGAATTAAAAATTACCGGTAGTAGCGGTGTTAGAATATCCACTACCCCATATCATCCCTTGGGTGTCGTAAGGAGATGGGCAGCAGTGTTATAATAACAACTAAAAATAAAAATAAACTACGGTTGCCAACCCGCTTGCCAAGCGGGACCCCCTATGAGGCAATTTATGGAGGAGGCCTATGTTCAACAGTGGACTTTAATAGGCTGTAACGATATCGGTAACTGTAGCATATTAAAAATAAATGTGTTTTATTTCAAAATATTCATAAGAAAACTACATTTTATATAATATCTCTAAAAGCTGTAATACATTGTAAATAAGAAAGCAGTAAATAAAATAAAATCAACAACTCTATATGGGAATGCAACATAAATGATTTCACCATCCTTGTCAACCGATTAATGTTAGACACGCCGTAAAATTAAATTTATTTACATACATACTGATACGACGCCTGAGTGATTTTCGGCCCTCGGACTCTTTATTTTGTGTCGGAAACCGAACACATAACATGTATGTAGTTAGACTAGCTCACAAATGTTTGATGGCTGCATTCCAATTCAATGTTGAGGATAATTTGATTACATTGTAGTAATCTGTTCCTTAGATCGTTAAAGGAGATATTCGCAAGAAACTTCAAGATTTAGACTGAAATTTTAGGAATGTATTAATAGAGATATTTCGAGCTAATAAAGCAACGAATAATCCTAAGATGTGCTAAGTAATCTTAGCAGCTCATTTGTACTATTAAAAAAGAATAGGATTTTTAAGATATGTATAGAGATGGTCGCTACCACTTTCACCGGATTTATTATAATTTATCATAATAGAGGATGTGAAAATGTAATGTCATAAAAGTAAGTAATAGCCATTGAAATAATATGAACAATGTACCTGATAGTAATACATACAAATCATAGCTATGATATTTCACACGGCGACGAGTATTACTGGCGTCAAAGAACTGTAAAAAAAAAAACAACAAATAAGATTATGCGAATGGATACCAAGTACTTAATTTATAATATTTAATTAGTGTATAAGCTTATTACTTTAAAATTGTTATTTAAAATAAGCCATGGTCGCCTTTAACTAGTAAAGCACTTGTATGGTACACTTTCCGTTAGTGATGGTTCAAACTGTTACCATTTGGCGCTATGAACTTTGTCCATGTCCAGCTGTAAGAAAGTTTACAGTAATTAAATTAGATTGTTTATTAGATTTCTTCATTAACAAATTAAAGTTCAAATAGAAACTCACTAAATATTACTTTAACTTAAAAATAAAGCCTATAAATAGAGTTCATTTGTTCAATGAAATATTACTTTAATTGAATTACATGTTATTTTGTGGCTATTTGGTATATCATCTTTTTAAATACTATGAGCTTTAAAGGGTTAATAAAATTGCTTAATTATATTATTTCTTGCCGTTAGATTTCTTCTTTGGAATTTACAGATACGATTGTATTAACGCAGGATCCTTGCAACTGCTGATTAAAAGTGACTAGCTACTTAACGACCGGCCACCATGCACGAGGCCTCTCATCAAGGACGGATAACATCTAAGCGCCGGAGTCTATGGCGGTGAATAGAACTGATCTATATCGATGAGACGTATAGACACACGTACGACTATAGGAAGCTCGGCATCTGTTACCTGTTGCGTTAAAATATTTCAAATCTATTAATGTTAATTGTTCCTATTTTGAAATGCGACGACTTCTCAGTGCTAAAGTGTTATCAGATCATATTGATTTTTTAATGACATCTATTTGATGGAATGATAAATTAATTTTGACTATTTTGTGTCGTAAAATGAAAATAAGCGATTTCCGATAAGCTTTGAGAATAAAATTTTCAGTAAAATTGCTTTTACTCCTTTTTCATAATGTAACAAGCTCCGGCTTTGGTTATTGTTTGGAGCAACGGTAAAGGTCACTATAGCCTAATAATGACTAAATGCGTAGTTGATGTAAAAATAAATAATAATTTAATCAATAACAATGATATTACAAGACGGTATCTTATTATATAACGAATAACAAAAATAAAATTATCTATTCATTAAAATTCGTCATTCTGTCTCATTAAATTAGTGATGACTGACTTTTATAGAATAAGAAAAAAAAAACAGTCCACCTAAAGAATAAAACAATCACTTGAAATGATAATCACACAGTTTACAATAGCTTTTGAATACATACATTGATACATACTTTTATCCATGTATGTATGAATATACATACATACTGTTAGATACATAAAGGTCAAGCAATGGAATTTTATAATTTAGTTTTCACCCACTACCAGGTGTCTGTATAATCCAAAATCTTGCAGTCGTCTTAATTCGTCGTCAATAATTTCATGACCATATTCATAACTAGACATCGGATTTTATGCATTTGCATATTTGCATATGCTAATGCATATAACTGTCTAATTACGGCGTTAATGCATATTTTAGCCTTTTTTCCCAATCGTGCATATTTCGATTAGTAGCGGGAGGAACGTATAGGGACCTAGGTAACGAAGACGTGTAGGGTGCGAGCGTAGTGGCTGACTGAGCTGACTGGCCAAATTTTGAATTAGGTCCAATGACGTCAGTTGATGTAGAGAGGTCGTTTTTGGCGTACAAATTGATACTGGGTGACAAACGTCAAAAATTTGCGCTCGAAAATTTGGAAAAATACTTAATTGTATATTGTCATGCTACGCATAATTTTAAGAACATTTCGCTGTTTTGTACCGTCTTTGATTAAAATATACAAAAACAATATTTTGCATTGTGGTTGTGCATACTTTGGGCATATCAACAGTTTTAAGTGCATATTTCGGCCTTTTTTAGCGTCTATTCATAACCAAGAATTCACACTGGGGATCATTATAGTTCATGATGAGTAAGTGTTGCTTAAGCTTTTAAACTGTAATATTATTTTAAAGTTAAACTTAGTACCTGCTATAAAATATAACAAAAATTACGTATATATTTATTTTTTTACAACATGATTTCATTCTAAGCTTACGAATTCTTTGGCATAGTTTTTCTATTATTTATTTCTATTTAATTCTATTTTTTTTATTTAAAAAAATATTAGCAATGCTATTAATATTACTAATATTCCCGTTAACCACTCCTGGTAAGCTTAAAATGCTTGTGTTAGGAGTGGTCCACGACAGTAATCGAATGGTGGATTCGAATTTCGAACACACCATCGATTGATTTTACATTTTGCCGGTGGATTTTATATTAATAGTTTGGTATTTGATATTTGCGTTTATAATGAATAATACGTTAACGAAACGTTACGAACGTTTAAAATAGTGAGTCGTTTGTTTATTTATATGTTAAATATTATATGTAGTAGGTATTTTGTTTAACACTTTAAATCCTTTAACATCTTTGGCCACTCAGCGAAAATTGAGAGAGCTTCATTGGGATGTGTTAAGGCATCCATCATATAGTCCTAACCTTGCACCCTCAGATTTTCACCTGTTTCGGTTTCTTCAGATTTCTTTGGGTAGTGTTAGGTTAACATCAAGAGAGGACTGTCAAAACTACTTGTCGCATTTTTACTATCAAAAATCCCAAGATTTCTACAGCAACGGGATTATGTCACTACCTACAAGATGGCAACAAGTTATCAAACAAAATGGCACATATATATTGTAATAACTTGTATATTAAATACGAAGAAACTTTTCCCCGACCTATTATAATGAATACATTGACATTTGATGGAGGTCAAGCTTTGAACATGAAAGATGACTGGGTTTATTGACTAAATCCCTAAAAGCAACGCTTAGTGTAAAAGTGACGTTAATACCTTTAGTGAATATACAACGATGTCAACAGTAACGTAATCCTATTAAGTTTATGTGTAGTTATAAATTGTATTTATGTTTGTTGTGGCAGCCGCATACGTTATATAAAGTTAAAAATATATTTAATGGCATTTTAATACTGAGTTGTAGACGAGGAAATCGTTTTTAAATAAAATTTGTATCAGCATAGTTCGCTAAGTAGGCTTAATATTTTATTCATAAACTAACAAAAGAAAATTTTCTTTTAATAAACTGTGTGACAAACAAGCTGGCAGTGCACCTGTTCATAAGTGGCAATTCTAGTTCATGAACACCTGCACTCTACTTCAAATGAGGAAGTTTAAAGGTGCGTTGTCATATCTCACGACTAATGACAAATATGTTGCGTGAATTCGATAGGCTGTTATTGTTATTTTAATAATATAAAAGTGTATATGTCACAGATAAAAGCTGAAGTGCGGTTATAACATAGAATATAATGGCGTAGGTACTAAGTCTATGAGTTATATCTAAGTATAGCTGGTATCTAGGCTGGGTCTAGTATAGCTAACTATATTTGATATTATACATGTCTATAACTAGGTGTAGCCGGTTGCTTTCGTCTAAAACTAGGTATAGTCTAAAAATAATTCAGATTATATTTATCAAAAATACAAATACACGTACCTATGATGTACTATTAGCGATAGTAGGTTAAGGTGTGGTAGGGAGTTCCTTGGGCCACCTTGATCCGCCTTGACTTTAGTCTAATTTATAATAATTTACTACCTGACCAGGCCGACTTTGTTCTGCCCTTTTCAACGACCCTTTCTTTGTCCTTTAAAAAATCTTTAAATTCGCAATAAAAATATCGAGGGTCACTTATCGGGATAGAAACTATCCTACCAGCAGGAGCAAGCAATATACATTTACAAAATTTCATTAAAATTGGTTGAGTGGTTTCGGTGTACATCGCGGAACAATGTGAAACTTAAGTTTTATATATAAGGATTTGGAGTTGACCCATGACTACGGACACACCTCAGTTTAACCAACAGCAACTGACTGTACCTAGTGTTAGCCGGTGGTTAAGGTGTTACACCAGGTGTACTTCAGCTTTTAACCGTGACATATAGAATAATTTAGTATCGACTCTAACAAACTCTTACCCAAGGTAATTTGAGATTAAGTATACCTCATTAATAAAAACACAAGTAACATTTCGAATTTGTTAAAGTTTGATTGGTACGGCGAATGGACCATATTAGTCATTAAAGAAAGTATATTGACCGTCAAATTTAGTTCACACAATAGGAGTAATGTTTTTTATTGCTATCACTCGACATATGGTTAAATTCCAATTTACATATTAAATAGGGTTTTGTTCACTTAATTTGATATTGTTAGTGAAGTTTCACAATTTTCTAATGTGAATGATGGTGTTGCCACACTATTAATTTTCCATAATTTTCTTAATTATGCATACATCAAACTCAATAGATAACTCTAATAGCTTTGCTTCGTAATTCGTTAGATGAAAAAAAATTCTCACACCTTTACGCACTTGAATTTATGCCTGACTGCGGTGGAACCCAAAAGACGGGTAATCATTTTGGTTGTTATTTATGTATATATTATGTTTCCATATCTGCCCGTAACCCCTAAACTTATATAGTCAAACGTGATCATTAGAGAGACATTTTATATTACAGTTCAGATGGGCTCTTTGTACTTCAATAACAAATTATTCGTTAGTAAGTTAGTAATTAGTTATTTTTTAATCACGATTTACTTTTAATTAAGTTTAAATAGCGAAGTTTCTTTTTAACACTAGAATAAGATGCCGAAATTTATTATTTCTCCATTAAGTAGTATAAAACTATGTTTAAACGATCACATTAGAAGTCAGAACATTTTATATCAGAGAGACGAATAGAACCTACAATTAGACGTATACAATGGGTATTTTTATGCTGTACGTAAAGCAATCGACGGATTCAACTCGGCTGGGCAGCGTTCGGAAAGCTACGACACATTTTCTCGTCAGACATACCTCAAAACCTTAAAACGAAATTGTACAACCAGTGCGTGTTGCCAGTGATGACTTACGGAACTGAGACGTGGTCCTTCACAGATGGCTGTATGAGGAAGCTCAAGGTCGCTCAGCGAGCTATGGAGAGGGCTATGCTCGGAGTTTCTCTGCGTGATAAACTTAGAAATGGGGATATCCGCAGTAGAACTAGAGTAACCGACATAGCCCAACGGATTAGTAAGCTGAAGTGGCAGTGGGCCGGCCATATAGCTCGAAGAACCGACAACCGATGGGGAAGAAAGGTTCTCGAGTGGCAGCCTCGTACCGGTAGGCGAAGTGTAGGGCGACCCCCCACGAGATGGAATGACGACCTGGTAAGCCATGCAGGAAGTCGATGGATGCAGGTGGCTCAGGACCGTGCTTTGTGGCATTCCTTGGGGGAGGCCTATGTTCAGCAGTGGACGTATGAAAGGCTGTAATGATGATGATGATGATGATGACGTAAAGCAACAACAAACTTAGGATAAAGCAAGCATGGAAACATCTAATTCACTAAACACTTAATAGCAAGGCTGATGCGACCGAAAAAACGCGAATTCAAAATGGAAGATCACTTCAATTTTACAGTTCGTTTAGCAATCATTCTAAGCAGTAAGCAGTTCAAGAATTTTAATGATAAATATTAAGTCGGTTAAAACCCTCTTCGAAATGTGAGCAAGCCTGTGCCCAACAACAGACGTATATAGGCTGCTGCTGTGTAACCCACTAGGAGGACGATGACTCGGAAGTGGTCTCGAGACATCGTGGTAGCACTGCGAGGGTGCCGGGTGCAGCAAGTACTGCCCTCGGGACGTGCTATTAGTGTAGCAAAGCGATGGATCCGCCCCGGTTGCGTTCCGAACGGAGATCCCGCGACTCCTCGTATACGCTGACGGTGACCACTGTGGGGTTTTAGCCGTTAGGATTCCGGCACCCGGCATCCGAAAAAAAGGCTGCTGCTGTGTCATTTTAAAAATCCACTATAGAAAAAATTATTTGTAGCCTATACAAGCAGTATTCCTTTTGTGGGATTAATTTATTTTACCAGCTACAGGTGAATTTTTCTCTTTAGGAATTGTAAAAATGCTTTTTTAGCTTGGTACTGGTAAAGAGAATAAAAAACAACGGCCACCTAGAGATTGAATTCCTTCCATCCTCTCCTTGAGCTCGTTAACGTTTTACCGCTGGATGAGACCTTTCAATAGCAGGGAGAAATTCTTTACTCGCCGATTGGTAGTACCATATATCTCGCATCGTTCACGTTGCGCTAAAGCTAAAAATATATCTTCTCAAAGCAACAGATACCCTGAAAAGCTTGTAATTGACACACTTCCTAGATTATCTAAATATAATAAAAGGTGTCTATACATGTGTGTCAAAATATATAATAAACTTCCTCAGCATATTAAAGCACTATCTTTCTCAGGATTTAGAAAAGACCTCTATGATCTTCTCGCAGAAATAACTTTTTATAGCGTTAAAGAATTCCTAGATTATAAATTTGACAAATGATACCACTACGATTTCACAAATCATGGACATTTTTTTTTAATAATAATTAACCATTATTTTGACATTTTATCCCATTTAGTAATAATTAATAATTGTCTGATATTTTTATTACATTTAATAATAATTAACAATTATCTAATGAGTGTTTGGCCTAAAGTATATGTAATTAACACCTGTATTTACCATGTTTGATGCAAATAAAAGTTTTGAATCTTGAATCTTGAATCTTCCTCCTGTCACTGGTATGTGTATTTTACAGGTGGATCATAATATGGTTAATAATTATATTTATTATTGCGACACTCATTGGATGAGGTGGGGTGATAGGTTTTCGTATGTAGCCTCCACAAAAGGATACGATATGATATGCTTGGTAATTAAGCCAAAAAGTTATATGTTAAAAAGTTTCGAAATATTATATTCTAAGGAATATCCCTGATGTTAGAATATTTTTCCTCTTCCGGTGATTAATTTATATTATGGTTCAAAGAAGTACGACCGTGGCAAATCCCGCGATGTGTTCAACGTATGACCATATACGAATATCGTGTTTGTTTCATTGAATTGAAAAGAAATTTTAAATTTTAAATGATTATAATTCATCACTTACATATATGCAAGAGATTTGCTTTATATAAAATATTACAAAGGGTTCTTTTATTAAGTATGAAATCAAACGTTATTTATAAGTGCAATGTGTGTGGGGTGTCGTTGACCCCTGAAATCACGGGTGTTCAATAGTTATATCATTATGTCCAATACTTGGCGATCGTTGCCGCCTGTTGACCCCTCAACTCTATCAAGTAGCCTCGTCTATCTATTTACCGTCCACTTCAATTATTCCCTTTTGTTATAGTCCTGGAATTGTTAACTTGTTAGCCACAATAATGGGTTAACGTAACTGATGTACTAGACTTTACTTTTTAATATTAGTTTGGAAAACTAGCATAACCTCACGTTATTAAAAAAGGGGTGTTAGGTTGCATCTCAAAAATAAATAAGCTAAAATTATAATAAGTAGCTCATGAACTGGGCGTTAAAACACGTACGGTCTTCCCTAGCGCCATTAAAATTATTAATTAAAACTTTTATGTGCTGATTATTTTACGCCAAAAAACTTAGGTATTTGGATAGATAAAGTCCGTCAATTTACATTAGAACAGCGCGACAGCTAGAAAAGGCTTATGCGTAAGAGATGTAAAAAGTCAAATATTTACATATTAAAATACATAACATTGAAGTAATATATCTGTAGGTTTAAATAGTAATACCTGTAGTTTTTATCAAATGTATCAAATTTTCTTTTCATTATTAACAAGCATCTTAGTTTGTTTTAGATTAAATTTTTTAAATATAACCATCTTTCGTGCGTATATTTATGCGTATGTTTATGTATATTTATACGCGTACAGCGATGATACAGGTGTAATATAGATGCGCCACGAATTGGTCCGTTCGATTGGGGAAGAACAAAGTTCTCACTGAATGGCAACTTAAAATCATAGTCTGATGTGTCCCGTATGGTGAGACCCTAATAAGCTTTTTACTGGTAAAGAGGCATTCTATCTTAGTTCACAGGGAGGATAACGCATCTGTATTTTAATTCATAATCCTTCCTTAAATAAATAATTGAAAGAAAAAAATATTTTAAATTATATTAAATATATTATTTACAATATAAATTAACGAGTATGTTAGGATGAAAGAGTGCTTAAGTGTTAGGGCTCATTATTGTTGCACTTTTATTTTATCACTAGTTTACAACTTAGTTTATAAAAAGAGCACTTTTTTATTTAAAATAAATTTTAGTCTGTCATCCAGTTCCGAACTGTTCAATGTTTTGAGTCTCTACCTAATCAGGAAGTTACCTTAAATAGGTTATAAAATTTGTACCAAACAGACAAACGAAAAAACAGACAGAAAGTGAGTAAATATTTCATTATTTTGAGCTATGTTTAAAATTTCAAGTCTGTAGCTCATCGGGAAGTTAGTTTGTGTTGTATCGAGGTCATAATTTATTTTCTAGAATAAGCTTAAAAGCAAAACCTTGCGCAACTTCTACGTCTAAATTACTAAGCGGGTTTACGACGCAAGTCTGCGGTTTAACTTTTACCTAAACCGCGAGAAAAGCGAGCGTACGTCAGTAGCTTTAGTCGCTAGCAGCTGATATGTGGTTTTAGGGCCCGTACTTGTGTCCGTCACTCTTCCTACTTTAAGCACGACACGTCAATCAAGTTTAATCTTGTTTTGCTAAGCACGTTGGCAATGTAACTAGGTTTTTGTTTGGTTATTATAAAACACTTTCAAAGGTTTTGCTTATTAGAACGACTGTTATATCTATTTAGAACTTAGTTATCCTCTTACGTTTTTGTAATTAAATACTGTAAATGGGGATTTCATTACTACAAGAAATGGACTAAGTGTCCGGGGAACGTAGCACCTAGATATTGAGTGAGGCGATTCTCACGAACTATTAAAGATGATTTAAGTACATTATTAGAGTGTGAAATTTAAACCCATTTTGGACCGTATGTTCCGTTATTAGTCGGTCATATACATAAATTATTATATGGGCCGCAGCAACCACTTACCATCAGGTAGACTGTGTGCTCGTTTGTCACACTTATCCTATAAAAAAAATATGAATATAGAAAAAGTTATTGAAAAGGTGAAAATCCGGTTTATGACTTCGTTTTCATTTGGCCGAGGTTTGGTTTTGTTGTACGTATATATGTAACTTACTGCATGTCTTACCAGGTCGTCACTCCATCTAGTGGGGGTCGCCCTACACTTCGCCTACCGGTACGAGGCTGCCACTCGAGAACCTTTCTTCCCGATCGGTTGTCGGTTCTTCGAGCTATATGGCCGGCGCACTGCCTCTTCAGCTTACTAATCCGTTGGGCAATGTCGGTTACTCTGGTTCTACTGCGGATATACTCATTTCTAAGTTTATCACGCAGAGATACCCCGAGCATAGCACTCTCCATAGCCCGCTAAGCGACCTTGAGCTTCTTCATACGGCCAAGCAGGAAGTCGATGGATGCAGGTGGCTCAGGACCGTGCTTTGTGGCATTCCTTGGGGGAGGCCTCAGGAGGGGAGGTTCAGCAGTAGATTTATGGAAAATGTAATGATGATGATGATGATGATATATGTAACAGTATTCCAATGTCTTTTTTAATATATATATAATGTTTTACTTTATGATTTTAAGTGTCAAACTGTAAAAAAAAAACATAATACAGTTGTGGCGAGTTCCCATCGGCTACAATTCTCACTATAGAGTTATAATAATATTAAATTTATTGGTCAGTGTATCGAGTGTCTATGAGGTCAAAGGTCACCTACCTTACTGGAAGCCTGCTAACTGATGATAATTGCTGACCCTAACATGCATCACTCACGTTGCTAATTTGAGTAGTATTTGAGTAAACAGTTAAAGCCATCAATGCCGATGTCGCGACTACCTTCAATAGTATAGCAGATAATACTCATTATTTAATATTTAAACTTTATTAAGTATTGTTTTATTTAAATTACTTAGCAGTGCTTTAAATTTATAAAATGTTTAATAAAATAAGTTCATTAGGTTAGTAGGTTATACCTAAGGGTAGTGTGAGATGGTCTTCAAAGTCTATATCGCAACTTGCCATTTTAGATAAGAAAATCAAAACTTATTTTTTTAAATTAAATTTATATAGGTAAATTAATCAAAAAGCTGGCCATTTTTGAAAATGAATATTTGCAATTTTAATGGAAGTTCATTGATGCATCTTTTATTTAAATCTTGGATGGAGGCTCGATTAATTATTTAAAGACGGATTTTATAATACCGATTAAAATAACAATAATGATGTCCTAATCACTACAATGGCACTGCGTAGGGATGTTGCATCCCTTTGCATTTTCTATCGAATCTACCACGGGGAGTACTCTGAGCAATTGTTCGGATTAATTCCAGCCGCCAAATTTCATGAACGCACATCGCGTCAAAATTCACGATACCATCCTCACCATCTGGATGCTTGGCAGTCCACGACTGTGCTTGTTCCTAGGAGTTTTCTTACTCATACAACTTCTCTGTGGAATTGTTTACCACCGGCGATTTTTCCGGACCGATACGACTTAGGGACCTTCAAGAAAAGAGCTTACACCTTTCTAAAAGGCCAGCAACGTATCTGCGATTCCCCTGGTGTTGCGGTTGTTCATGAGCGGCGGTAGTCACTTACCATTAGGTGAGCCGCATGCTCGTTTGCCCCCTCTTCTATAAAAAAAATCACTGCGACTGTGTAGGATAGCATTATACTCGTAGTATCCAACTGTATGCGCAAGCACAAGTGCCCTCTATATTCCCTCACTCTCATAGTCCGATAGGACGGCAATCCAAAACGAACGGAGAGAGATCAGGCGCAGGACCAACGGCTTTACGTGATTTCTGAGGCACAGGGGTGAAAACCCAGCCAAGTTCCTGACTCCGGGCTGCTACTGAGGGTTTCTTGACAGAAACACCCAATAACTGATTTTGGCCTGAACCGGGATTCGAACCCGGGACCTCATGCTCAGCAATCGCGTTTACGGTCACTAGACCAATAATTCAGTACAAAAAAATAAGTCGTTGTTTGTGTATGGTGAATACAACAGATGACGGAGAGCTTCTACGTAGGACCAAGCTCCTGCAATTTTGTGGCAGTTCGTTTTGTGAACGAGCATTAGCAAGTAGTGAAATATAGTAATTGACAGGTTTCGATTGTTTGATAGCAAGTTTTTCGAACATCTTTCGCGATCCTTGACATTATTCCGCCTTCCAATCGTGGAGAGTATTAACTACGCAAATTCCCTTCCATGATAATTTTTATAAAAAGTAACTAAGTAGATGACGGTCTAGATGATGGTAAATGAATGATGATAAATAAAAAATGAAAGCTCTCGCAATCAACATAATATAAAGAAGACTTTGAATACGATACCTCTGAAGATTAGGACAGAATACCTCACCATGTAATTAAACTATTTTTCCTACTACCCTCCTAACTGGAAAGTGCATACCCAGGTGGACTCCTATCCAAAGATATTACGTTACGAAAAAGAGTTTTATAATCTAAAGTGGCAACTTCAATGGTAGTAGCGAATGGGTCGGCTCGACCGGGGAAGTACCACGCTCTCACAGAATACCAGCGTAAAATAGCAGCTTAACGCTGCTGTGCTTCGTATGGTGAATGTAGAGAACCGGAGACCCTTTTTAATGGAGAAGAGGCATTCTATCTTAGTCCTCAGAGATAACAACGCATATGCTGTTTGATTCTTAATCGAGGGTAAATGTAGATGTCTATATGCCACAGCATCCACTAACCATCGAGCGGACTGTGTGCTCGTTTGCCACCTTAATTCTTTAAAAAAACAGCCTTATTTCTTTCTATTATTTAGAT
Organism: Parnassius mnemosyne; assembly: GCA_963668995.1. Classification (NCBI taxonomy): domain Eukaryota; kingdom Metazoa; phylum Arthropoda; class Insecta; order Lepidoptera; family Papilionidae; genus Parnassius; species Parnassius mnemosyne. The sequence continues at coordinate 21,784,662 of CAVLGL010000068.1, read as the reverse complement.
AGTTGGGAAATTCTATCAAAAACATTTAAAAAAATTGAATTTTTACTGCTCTGTGTGTAGGTGTCGGTTTGTAGTGGCGGCGTAATATAATCCATTACGCCATATCAGCCCGTGGGTGTCGTGAGAGGCCGAAGAGAGAAACTGAAACTGGAGATGGACAGCAACATCTTCCTGAGAACAACTCTAAATAAAAAATACTGTAGTTGCCAAACCGCTTGCCCAGCGAGGCAACTATGGCATGAGGAATTGAGGCAATCTATGGTAAATCCAGATTGTACAATTGCACATCCCAATTTTTCCATCCGTGTCTTTTATAACTCTTTTAAGCAACACCGTTTTTCGACAAAGGCAAGCAAGCCGATTCTACGGTAGTTTTTACACTCCTGCGGCGACCCTATTTCCTTCAATGTGACTATAATGATTTTGCACCAGTCTTCCAGTACTCTTGCAGGCTTGCCACCTCTCCAGTCTTCAGCATTTTTAATGATATTTTAATGATATTTTGCTTTCATGATTTTCATTGCTTTCATTACTTCGTCCATACTGGTTTCGCTACCTCTTGCCTTTTCTTTCGAAGTTTCTTTACTTCAGATATATATTATAATAAATAAAAGTGATGTTTTTATTAAATGTAGATTTAAATACAACAATTATAATAGACGATGCAGAATTGAAAAAAAAAATATTAGTATGAAAAATATATTGATATTGTAATCTGATTCTAATCCACGAAACAATCAATAGTGACATATTTAAAAAAATCCAACCACATCATTTAGTAGCGAAAGATTTTTAAGTGGGTACGTTGATGTATTACTTAATATACGGATTGTGATAGACTGGGTTCTCAACTGTCACACGTTACCGCGTAAGTGTGTGCTTGAGTTTTAATTAGGACAATAAATAAACGCACAGGAGACCGTGAACTTTCATTAACCCAAGGACAACTTTCTCTTAAATTATTTTTCATTATGAAAATACACACACACACACACACTCACACATATATATATATATATATATATATATATATATATGTAAGTATGTGTAAGTATGACCGGGGAATACAAGCTCAATGCTGCTGTGTTTGGTATGTTGAGTGTAGAGCCGTAGACCCTTTATTCTGGATATGAGTCATTCCATCTTGGTCCTCTGGGGTGACAACGCATCTGCAGTTTGAAGATGTAGATGTCTATGGGCCACAGCATCCACTTGCCATTGGATGGGCTATATGCTCGCTTGTCACCCGTATTCTATAAAAAATACTTTTAGGATGATTATAAATTAATTTTAGAAAAATTATTATACTGTATTTAAAATGCTAAATTTAATTTTGCATTGTTTAATTAAGGAGAATGGAAAATAGAATTAAAGTTTTAAAATAATAAATGATGAATTCTAACATAATTTTTATGAGATACTAGCGATCCGCCCCTGCTTCGCACAGTTGATTTCTAGATCTCGACAGCAGCGCCACCTACCGAGTCCAAACTTAAACACACATAAAATCATCAAATTGGAACAGCCGTTCACAAGTGATGATCATTCATAAAGGCAGCAATTGATTTTTATTTATATAGATTTTACATCCTTAATTGAATAATTACGACATTCACGCTATGTACTTTTTTGCTAGTTATTGGCTATAAAAAATCACCCTACATTACTGGGCTTATCTGGATTTTTACCTGTAGAGATAGTACATTTATTTTATTTTATGTTTTGAGACAGTCACTTTTAACTATATTATTGACGACTAGGGAGCTAAAATATTAGTAATTCTTTTACCCATACGACACACATACGACACCAGATATATAATATGCAATAAGGACAAAAAATTATACAACCACAGTAAAGTATTAAGTTTATAATGTATAAATGATGAGGAAATAGTCTAATCGTAACTATGTGAGGCTTATGGGGGAATAGAACCATGTTCCTCCAGTGAATTTTGACAGGTACAACACATAACTCAGCATCTTATAAATCAGAATTGAAAATTCATTAGTAAGAGAAATTGATTATATCAGTGGTGCCCGTGCGAAAAATCGACAGCAGCGCCACATAGAGCTTAGACAGTTCGATTTTACATGGGTATTAAACCCTAATAGTAAGTTCATTGCCAGTAAATATAAATTCTTGTGCAATGCTTCAAGCAAACACAATTACGTCGTGTGACATGCGGAACAACAAATGTAAGTTAACGTACACATATTTTCACGAGTGTTATCCGCTATCTAATGGAACAAAGTGAAATAGGCCGTGTTGGGGGACAATAAAAGTTTATCAGCGCTGTAATAGACGACTTCGCGGCGAAGTAATGAAATGGGTTTTGGTAGACCACCAAGAGTGACGGTGAAAGCAAAGCATGCCTAGTTAGCCAACGGTGTTTTGTGGGAATTTGAAGACATTAAAAACGTCTTTGATTTTGAATATATTAGAGAAAAGTTCATTTAATAGAGCAAGATGGCGTTCTTTCGTAAAAGATAGTTAATGACAGCTATTTAAACCTCTACAGGGAACATATTAATTGTTTTTAAATCTACTTGTGAGATGTTGAAAATAAAAAAATAACAACACAAATGAAAACATTTTTGGTAAAATTTTATCTATATTAATCTTTATTGTTTCAAATTGTTGTACAGCAGGCACGATTAATACTATTATGAAATTAAAAATTACATTAAAAATTTTGGTAGAACGGAATTTGGGTTTGGACACAAAGAATATAATCAAGATCAAATATAAATTAAATTAGGTACAATATCTCTGAAATGCGAAAAAATATACGAGTAAGATTTAAAAGTGTGTTTTTGAATAAAAGGTTCTACAAACAAAACCAAAACATTTTGATAACGTTATTAAAATACGTCGCATTTTTGCAGTATCATAATTTTTTTGAGTAATACCATATCAGCAAAATCATATCCATTCTATTGCGTGTCTGATTCGAAATTATATCATAACAATACATGATTGCTATCGACATTTATGTCTCCCTAACAATTGGATGACGAATGAGATATTTACAGTTTCACTAACCAGAGATCGATGCTTGTTCGATACATGATAATTATTACTTATGATATCGCGTGACAACCACTTGCCTTATGGTGAACGTAACTGATACCGTGTAGTGGCGACATAAGAATATCAACTACCCCATTTCGTCCCGTGGGTGTGACAGAGGAAAATTGAAATAGGAGATGAGCAACATCTTCCTGACAACAATTCAAAATAATAAAAAAATTCAGTGATTGCCAACCCCCTATAAAATTTATTACATTTATTAACTATGGTAAAATGCTAACTATGATGCAATCTATGGGGAAGCCTGATTTCAGTAGTGGGCATTTCTATTTACGAGTCTTAGCTACAAATAGCTCGAAAATCGCTCTACGTAGAGCAACACTGCATTTTTAATAATATTATGGTTGCAGCATGAATGAGTCAGCTCGTCCGATGCAAGCTCTCGCTCTCACATTATATCAGCGTAAAATAGCAGATTAATGATGTTATGTCTCCTATAGTGGGTAAAAACGCATCTATTTTTTGATTCTTATTAGATGATAAGATAATATAGGCCACAGCATTCAAGTACCATCCTCTGATCTGTGTTCTCGTTTGTCACCTTTATTCTTTAAATAAAAATAATTCCAAGTTATAAATGGTTAATTCTCACATCAAGTTTTTTTTCATAAAATTTTGATTAAGAGCTAGTTAGAGCCGCTGTGTTAGTGCTCATACTTGCGGTATTGCAATATCTGTTGTGCACTAGATAATTTTCGATGCCTTCTGAAAATTGTTACTATGATGAAAGTCGGATAAGGAGGGCGTCATTACTTGTGAAACCAATAATTGTTTAATTGCGTAGTATCTTAGTATGCTATGTAGTGCCGGCGACAATCCGTTATCCTATTCCGTTCCTTTGGTGTTGTATTAAAAAATAAATATAATATACAATCTAACATACTGTATTGGTATATTTCGTATTTTTATTTAAATAATATATAGGTACATTCCTTCGTTAATTATTTTATATAATAATTGGATATTATATTCATAAAGTTCTGCTTTCGCATTGCCAAATCACACACTTTTCCGTTTTATAAGATCCTGTTCATTCAAAGGTTGTGCGGAAGAAACCGCTTTTAGCAATGATATTCTATAGAAACACTGATATTATTTTTTTTTTGGTTTATATTTTTATTTTCGACCGTTACGTGTACGCGCTGATAAACAAAACAAAGAAAACTCCTGCTAACTCTGACATAAATTATTAATCAGTGTCTTTGAATTAAACCATATATTATAGAGGCGAATTCAATTGCCCTTCTTGTCCATTTGAACATAGCGACGACTTTTGTTGTGGGTGCTTTATTTAGAGGTAGCCTACTGTGCAATATATGACATAAGTATAAGCGCAGCACACGCAAACTTTCGTTTTCATCTTCCCATGTTTCTTATTACTAAATATCCTAATTCTCATCAGCCCGGAAAATAGTAGGGTACTCTGCTGGATATGTCAATTTGCGGAAATCTCTAGGCTCGGCCGGCAGGTGGGCAACAGCAGTATCAGACTGGATATCTTAAATTTGGTATAAATAATATTAATAATGTCGTGGCGGTCAGTCTCAACAGAGACTAGCCATTTGCGCAGGGCAGGATTACAGTGCCCCAGTGTAAGCACTAGCACAGGTGCACTCTCTCTTTCCTCAGTCTCATAGTCCGATAGGACTAGGGTTACCATATCTCAAGATTTGTCCTGAGATTTCAGGATTTTTGGACTCTTCTCAGCATTGCGGCTGCATTTTGAAAATCTCATGATATCTCAGGATTTTTAGAATCGTACATATACAGCTTATATTTAAAAGATCTCTTTAGTAAAAAGTTTAAGAAACAAAAAATGATCTTCCTTTGGTAATATTGCACAATTAAAATCAAAACTTATATGTATATACATATGTCTCTGGTGGGGGTGATGTGGTATACAAATTATTTAAATTTAAACATCATATGTAATGAAATTATTTAAAGTTGCTTATAAATTACTTAAATTATATAATATTAATATTTTGTATACCACACAAGTAGACTATTATTACAGGTTATTTAAACAGTTATATCACAATTAATATGTGAAGGTACCTTTTTAAGTAAGGTTTTTCTTCTTTTATTATTGATTTATACAATGCCCCACATGTTAAAGTCTTCAAATTATATTGAATTAAAAGTATAGCTCGAACTGAAGACACCGTTAGTCGGTTTCTTTCATTCGGACATTGAGCCCCCATAATAGAAAAATATCTTTCTAGGTTTGCATTCTGGGCTGTAATTGCAAATATATATATATATATATATATATATATATATATTGACAAATACGCATTATCTCTGGTAATCGTGAAACATCTATTGTCTTGAAAATTGTTAAAGCATGGTATTGGATATTTCATTTTAAGTAGAAATTGATTGATGATGATGATGATTTACTTGAGTATGGTAAAAGCAGTCCAATTTTCGCAATGGGGTGGAACTGAGTGAGTGTGCGACACAGCTGTGATAAGGGCGGTATCCCCCACCTCCCTCCCTTTGAGTGCCATGTGCAACGCATGAGCGAGATCTACAGTGTATAGAACTATAATATTATGACTTTTTTTGGAGAGAAATTTCTCAAACTGTAAAAAATCTCAAAATTTTTCAATGGAAATCAGGCATTTTCTCCGGACTTTTGATTTTTTTATCTGGTAACCCTAGATAGGACAGAAATCTGACGCGACCGAAAGGAGATCAGGCGCAGGACTAACGGCTTTATGTGCTTTCCGAGGACCGGGGGGAACGCTGCAAACATCTTGACCCCAGGTTGTTATTATTTCTTGACAGTAAAACTATTGGCTTTTTCTGATTTTGATCCGACTCGGGATTCAAACACGCGACCGTTTAGTAAGCGCCCTAGAGAACCTTGGCCAAATGCTTATCTTCTGCGCTACTAACATTTCACCGTATTGAACTACGCCGACAATGTCCGTTTTGCTTCTTCACAACAGTACCTTCTAACGTAAAATACAAAAAGCCGTAACATTTTGTCTCCAGTTACAAATAAATAAAATAAAATAAAGAACTTAAATTTATATGTTCAAATAATTAAATTCATAATTTTAGTTCCTTCTACTCTAATTACTACTTTAGTAGATAATAGTGACATCTATCGAAAATCAGAAAATTTCGATAGATGTTTGTTTGATGACATTAGTCCTTCCATTATTGATTGAAATAGTTATGACTAAAAGGTGTAGGTAATTGACATACTTATTTAACTAAATTAGACAAGGTATATGAACACTGTTTAACCAATATGACATACTTAATTTAAGGAAAGTTAAAATACAAATTTTTGAATAAAGCACTATTCTATCGTATCTTAACGGTTTATGAGCACTTTTAAAAACTATTAAAAATCTTCAATTACGAAATTTATCAAGGAAGTAGGTGGAAGTTCTCCTTATAAAACATTAGTGACGATTATATACGGAAAGTTGATAATACTTTGTCATAATGGTGCAGCTGAAATGATAATTTCACGCTAGGACTCACCGGTATTACAGTAAAGCAATTTTCATCCACTCAGATACCTTTTTAGAAGGCATGGATGGCTCTACTGTCCAGTCGTTTCAAAGCAAGCTACACGTGCGTACAGTGCTCTGACTCAGTGCGGGATACCGGCCCTTCGCGTTTGTCATCAAGAAAAACGACAGAAAACTACGTAGAAAAAATTGTTAAGTACCATAATGGAAGTTCCAAATTTAAATTCAAAATTTAAATAAGATCCTGCTTTTGTGATTCCACAAAGGTAATACCTATTTTTAGATTGTTATTTGCTAAAATATTTAAAATTTATATCACGATAGGGATTTAGCTCGTTGTTTGCATATTGTTTTATTAATTTGGAAATCATAAAACATCTCATCAGGTCAGTTATTACTTAAAAATTATATAAAATACTCGTAACTTTTGTAGTAGTATTATTATTACTATTATTTACAGGGTATTTGGTATAATCTATAATGCATGAAATAATTTAAATTAGTGTAAGATATTAATCAAACGTAAATATTATTATATTTCATCATCATTACATCAATATAATTATGATACGAAGTACTCTACAACCTAAAAATTTTATTAACCTGTTTAGCTGAGATCTGAATTGTGTAATGACTGGTTTTTACATTATATGTTATCTTTTCACACGGATTGTATGTTTTATGGCGCGTGCTACATGAAAGAGCATCGAAACGGTTGCTAGAGATGACCTAATTCAATCTCGCTTTATTTACCTTAGCACTGTTAACGCAATGATATGAAACGCTCTCATTTATCCCATTTAGTGCATTGTGTACATTTCATTCTTAATCTATAGCAGTATCTAGAAGTATATATAAAAGTTATTTATTTATTTATTTATTTAACAGCTTATGTACACACATAAATTGATAAGAAAATAGTAAAAACATAATTATGTACTAAGGCACTGCTTATTCCATGATGAAATTTCTTCCAGCAGGCCTAGTTGAAGGAAATAGAAGGTAGTCAAAGTGTGAACATGCATAAATATACATATACTATACAAATATATACAAACTTATATATACGTATATACATATATAAATAAATATTATATATTATAAAAAATAAAATATAAAAAAATTCAATATATATTATTATATATATATATATATATATATTATAAGTTAGTTTTTCAGACAATGTAAACTAAACTAGAATCTAATCTAAACCTAAACTAGTTTTTTCTTTATGCAAGTAGGAATGACAAATAAGCACACAGTATTATTAGGTAATGGATATGGAATATAGACACACGCCTACATTTATTCTCTGTTAAGTATCAACATGCAGATCCGTTGTCACCCCCCGAGAATTCACTTAGAAAGCCACTAGTAAAAAGGTTATTTTTTTGCTGTCGCTCACTATACGAAACAAAGCGCCTATAAGCCCTATCACTAAGTTTTCTCCTTTATTGTGGAAGCGTTTTAAATATCCTACATAAATTTTACGTTATTAAGCGTCGAGACTGGGAAAAATTATATGTAATTAATTATAAGCAATTGTATCGTGCGAGATTCGAACCCTACGGCCCCACAGCGCCTACTGTTGTACTTGTACAGCGCTACCGAGCCGATCGTGAAACGCAAGGTTTGACAGATAAGCAGGATTAATTTAAATATATTGCTGTAAATAGAAGTGCACAATAAAACGGTCCTACTAATGGTACCTTATAAATATAATAGGTTCATTATAAAAAGTCAAATAGCAATAGAGTTAGGTGAACCCAATCATCTCTATTCTGCGGGATAGGGCAACAACACTAACTTGTAATTCCGAATGCAAGAACCACACAAAATATTTTCTCGCGTGTCCTTTATTTCTAAAACTATTTTCCCCCCATTTCTTAATTTTTCAGGAAAAGTAGCCAAATAAATTTCTTACGTTATGCTAACTGCTTTAAAGTACAATACTTTGATGACCTTCGAAGTTAAAACTTGAAAAATGCCACACCCATGGTATATGCGTTGTAGTAATGATAGTTATTTGTTTATTTATTTTATTTAGATAATCATACAACGTTTTTTTTTTCGTGTTTACTATACATAATATCATCTACCTTAGCAATAGTCAGGAATTATTGCTAAAGCTAGATGTAATAGATCCTTTTTGTCTAAGCAACCATCTAGGTATATGTTTTTTATAAGACTGATTTGATGACAAACCGTCACAAAAGAACACCGGTACCTACAAAGGATGATTGAAATAAAAATAAACATCCTTGTCTCAATAGAGAAGATGGCTGGGTACTGCCATCTACTTCAGATCCCATAATTAATAAAATTAAATCTAGACCCAGGCATACCACTACAAGTCTTCAAAACTAAGTGTCTTGAACGATCCAAGCTCGTTCTGCTTAGATCGTTCCAAAACTGAATATTTAAAAGCTGAAGGTAGCCTGGATTAACAATGATGACATCAAGAAGTCAAACACCACAGTCCCCCGTGTGGATGCTGTAAATCACCTAAAACGTCAGGAATTAAAAATATGTTAAAATTTAACGTGGTAAAATCATAAAAATTTTTTTTTCAACTTTTTACTTACTGTGCCTCCAAGCTGCAGTGCATCTACTGATATGTTTCGTTTCCGTTTAAACGGTCAGTGAGTTAGCGTGATTACGGACTGTACACACAGTTATTACCTTTACACCTGTAACCTTTATATTTGGAAATCAGTAGTAGGTGTTCGTAATATCGAAAAGAATATGCAATAGTTCGTTGTTCATACTACTTATATAATTTAGGGTAACAAACGAGTACACAGTCCATGTGATTTTATTGACTGTGGCCAATGGACTCGTGTTTAGAGTTCGAGCTAAAAACTAGTGCTTAGAGTTCGTTGACTGTGGCACCTAGATCTAAATCTATCTTCAATTAAGAAAAAATCATCAGCATTTTGATTCAATTTTTGACCGACTTCAAAAATAGGAGGAGTTACTCAACTCGACTGTTTTTTTAATGTGTGTTACCTCAGAACTTTTTTCAATGTGGCTGGGACTTTCTCCCATATAAATTTGATCAAGATCTGACTAGTAGTTTTTGAGTTATCCACAATAATGCGTTTTTAATTGACTTCGACCAATGGTTGTAAACATTTTTTAATGTTACCACTTGTATGCTACGTGGCCTATCTTCGGTCGGGCCAATGCATTCGTGCTACAGCCATATAGTAGCAGTGTTGTACCACGTAAATAAATTATAACGATACTACTTTATACTACTTTTCAAAAGTTCGAACTTAGCACCTCGAATAGCCACGCCTTCCACCATACGTGTAATTAGTACGCAATATACTGATAACAATATATCGTCTCATCATAGTGACACAGTCACAGCGTAGCATGGCGTAAGTGTTGTCGACGTTGTCCTCCTAATATCTGCCTTCATGGTTTACTTTGCGCAGATAACGTTCATCAGAGACTGTTATTAGCCGGTTTGCTTACGCAATTTTGGAGCCCTACTGATTGGTACCTACACTTGTATGCGTTGTTTTTTTTATCCCGCGAACGTATGTACTATTTATTAGTAACAACAGGCCTCAAATTTAAAACAACAACGGTATATTATATCGTTGATTTTAAGATCTGGTTATGTAGTGATCTTCTAGTCAAATAAAATTAGGACGTAGACGTACCTACTTAATCTTATTTTATAAGAACACTAACAGTGCTGTGAACGTTATTAATACTCGCGTCAATCAATTCAACCAAGCATAAAATGCTTCTACTAGAATTGTTTCAAGATAATAATGGTGCATTCAAAAACACGATTTTTACATTTCCGAAGACTCTAGTTCCAAAATATCCCTTGATTCTAAGACCTTAATATCCCTTGTTATTAAGCCACCGTTACTGCTTATTGTACAAGCGTTATCTCGACCACGACGAGAAAAGTAAAAAAAAATTTAACAGCTATAAGCTATAACGTCCCACTACCAACATTCATTTGCTCGTCTCATTTGTGAAAGTCTTTTAGCAGAGAATAGTTCATCGCGTTGCCGTTATGATTGTTAGTGGATATTCAATATTCTCGAAATATTTTTATTGATTTCTTAGTTATTTAGGTTTTCTCATGATGATGTTGTCAAGAATGGGGTTAATTGCAACTCGTAGGTTATAACTGATAAGGATTAGGGGTCTCTGCTTTTTTGACTTGTGGTACAATTAAGCCTGCGCCAGATTACAGTTACTGACTGTAATCGGGAGGTGTGGCCGTGGTTCAAATCCACCAGGAAAACATAGATTAGTATGGTTATCTTTATTAATATTACGTCCACAAATGCCATGTCAGTCAACTGCTTGATGCTGCTATCAAGAGGACATCTGACTGGGACTCATTTCGGACTGATTACAATAACTTATATATTTACCATATCATCATTTCGTATTACCCTGCTTCCTCAAGCCTGGATCTGGATTAAATTTTTTTCAAGGACGATATAATAAAGATTGTGGTCTGTTCGTTTTTTTCTCTTTTTTATGCTCGTTAAATTTACTTGTCTGTAAACGTTAGGATAACTGAGTGTTATAATAATTTTAGCATGTTCCTTGTTTTAAAAATAGTAAATTTATGGAAAAGAAACAAAAAATAGGAACATGATGGTATATTTAGATTGAATCGTAAAAAAATATTTGCTCTAGTATCATTATCCAGGAAGTACACAGATGAATACATTTGCATGGACTAAATGCCGCCCAGATATCCTCTTAAGCTGTACCTAAATACACTACACAATATACCTGGCGATTAGGTGGTCTAGTGATAGTGGTGACAGTAAATTTTTTTTAATTTTTTTTTTATAATAAGGGTGACAAAGGAGCACACATTCCATCTGATGGTAAGTGGATGCTGTGGCCTATAGACATTTACATCTATTCTCAATAAAGAATCAAAATACAGATGTATTGTCACTCCTGAGAACTAAGATGGAGTGCCTCGTTTCCAGTAAAAAGGGTCTCCGGTTATCTAGACTCACCATACGAAACACAGCAGCATTAAGCTGCTATTTTACGCTGGTATTCTGCTAGTACCCATTCGCGCTACAACCATAATATAGCTGCAGCATGGCTCTATCACGTAATATATAACGTGAACTTCAAGGTACGCTGAGATTAAATCCCAACGGGTTGTTCTCGTAACTATACCATTATATCCAAGTCTCCCTTCAATGATATCACATGAGTTATACATAGGGTAAAAGTGAGCTAAGATCTATGACTTAAAACTAACTTATAGTAAAAAGTTGTAGCCAGTTAAAGCTGACTTCAAGAATAAAAAAAATAATAATTTCACATATAGAAAAATTAGAGTCCCGACTTCAAAATGTGAAATTATGTTATTCTTGTTAGTTCCATGAAGTCTGATTTTACTTTTTATTAAATTTAATTTTTTTTACTCCTTTGGGTGGACTTAGAAATATCACAATATCAATGTTGTCTAAATAGTTGCATTAAAAATTTCATTCCACACTTTTGAGGATATCACGTAACATACATATAAAAACATACAATCGAATTGTGAACGTCGTTTTTTGAAAGAAACAAACCATATAAGCCTAAATTATAATATTTTCTCGTATGTGAGTTTTCCCCAAGAATTCGAAAATTGTCACACACAGTCGAAATCGGTCAGGAAAAAATTAAACTACTACTTCTTCTACTTTGTGTTGATTGGCGGATCAAATTATACAATAAAATGCGTAGTATCATTTCCCATTCACTTTTCAGAAGCTAATAGCGGTATTTTCATTCTATGTAGCTCGCGACGCGCGTCACTGTTCTCACGAGAGATTGTTTGTGTCTTATCTTATTACTTCCTCTCTCTCAGGTATCCGAACAACGTTTGTTTTGTTATTGGAGAATATTTTTATTAATCCAGTGCCACGTTTCGTATCGTACGGCTGTAAATAAAGATGCTTGGTATTTTATTAGCTGATAAACTTTGACCCCAGATACCCATCTGATGTAATATCAAAGCTAGTAACGCTTAATCATTAAATCTTCTCTACCCACTATACGCCTTCCCGTAAATGAAGACGTGACGTACGGATCTGCCCATAAAAGCGGAAATAAAAACACGTTATAAACTTGGATTTTATTAAATTTTACTAGGTTATGGATTTTATTAGGTTGCTGACCATATGCTAAGAATCTAGAAACAGCTTCATTCATTCATCACAGCCCATCGGAAGACCACTGCTGAACTTACTGATATCTCTATTCGTACGTGGTAGAGCCATGTTGTAGCTATATTACTGGTATAGTTGTTGCACAAATGGTTCGGCTCGACCGTGGAGGGACCACGCTCTCAAAGAATACCAGCGTAAAATAGTAGCTTAACGCTGCTGTGTTTGGTATGGTGAGTGTAGAGAACCGGAAACCCCTTTTTACTGGAAACAAGGAATTCCATCTTAGTCCTCACGGCCGACAACACATCTGCATTTTGATTCGCAAACGAGGATAGATGTAGATGTGTATTGGCCACAGCAAACACTTACCATCAAGTGGACTGTGTGCTCGTCTGTCACCCTTATCCTATAAAAAAATACTATAGTTGCCACGCTTGGCAGGCGGGTCGTTATCAGGAAGATGCTGCTACCTATCTTCTGTTTCATTTCCCTCTGTAGGCTCTTACGACACCCATGAGGTGATATGGGATGGTGGATTATCTTATGCCTCCAATTCAAGGTGTTAGAGAAACACCTATTGGATGGTTATAATGCAATCAAATTAGGGAGATATCTTTAAGATCACCAAGCGTGATGATTATGGCAAAATTCTTCTCATGGCGAAGTCTACTTCCAGTAGCGGACTTTTACGGGATGATAAATAAAGAGTACTTTGGCACGGAGTAGTTTTACGGAGCGATCTTTTTTTCACGATTTAAATGTATTTATTGTACTTTAGTCCAAACACACAATTCTTCTAAAGCTCCTGCGTCCTACCTCTTCGCGTCTCGCGTTCTTTATAATGTATTTGCGCTGAGATCGCAGATAGACCAGAAAGCGATATCAGACATGAAACATTAATCAAATACATTGAACGACGGCTCCGTGGCGCAGTGGCTTAGCAATGAGTTGTTGCGCAGGGGGCCGCGGGTATGAATCCCACACGGAACAAGTATTTGTATGGCCTACAAGTAATTGTTACAGGTCTGGATGTTTGTCCTCGTGCAATTTATATTTGTAAACTGCCTCCACGATACGATAAATCGTCGTGTGATGGTATCGTTTTTTTTAAAAAGAAATTGTGACTAATCTGTGGTATGTACCTGCTAACCGAGCACTTCGATTACTAACTGCCGGTCTAGTGAGGTGACATCTTCTATACGTATATTTTTTCTATACAATAAATCTGTAGCAAAGTCGTGTCTGTAATTCTAATATATTCTTGAAAAACCAAGTCTAGGGAACTAAATAAAAGGTTCTGAAGCCAAATTAGTGGTTTTTAGAATTTTTGTCTGTCTGTCTGTCTGTCTTTCTGTCTGTCTGTCTGTCTGTTTTTGTATTCCGGAGTCACGTAAAAACTACTGAACTGATTTACATGAAATTTTGTATATAGGTAGTGAGTAACCCGGGGCAACTTATAGGCTACTTTTTATCCGATTACGGAACTTCAAAAAAGGTAGGTTATGTATTCTATTTCCTTTAGATGTTAATTTTCTATTATATATTAGATATAGGCGAGATGACGGGTGTTTTTCAAATAAAAACCATATTTGTAAATAAAGTTTAAAATATAGTTATAATCTTGGTAAAATAATTTGAAACTACACCGATTTGGAATTCAAAACAGCGCCATCTATCATCAAATGGAAGAAGTAGTATATTTTGCCTTCAGTTACTAATAAATGAAAAATAATATAAATAATACATTTATATGATTAAATGATTAGATTTTTAAAATTATTTAAAAAATTCTAACGTTTAGTTTTTTAGTATTTTTGTTATTTTATTTTAAAAGTGTAATAATTTCATTAGATAATAGTGACGTCTATCAAAAGTATGAAAATTGTTAAGGTATTTATTTCAATGACTAATATATATATGTAAAGTAATTAAAACTGGTCTGTCCGCAATTGTTGCAAAATTTTCATTATCATTATAGTTTTACTAAAGAGATTTTTATGTATGTCGTGGCCAGATCGGAGAATTGATAATACATATATCATAAAGTAGTCTATCATTTCATGAAATGGTGTGGTCATTTCATGATATTTAACACTATTTGTTGACCAAATCAATGAATAGAAATCGTTTGAAGATATTAATAACTAAACACAACGTTACATTGCATTTTTATAATATGGTTATATAACCATATTATGAAAATGCAATGTTGACAAATGACATTATCATTAAATCATTTTTCACCGCTAGGGGCACTGATAGCGTATTTTTTAACAGAAACAGAACTTTTAAGAGAATTGACATCACTTTATTCCTTATTGATATAATAAATAAATGTTAGCTTCTGTTGCTGATATGACTAGATGGTACAGTTTTGGCTTTCATAATTTCATCTAATATTAGCGCCACCTAAGTAGGTGGCGCTAATATTAGACTTCTAAATAAACTAAAATGGCAAGTCATTGATAACATTTTAATTATGTTCTTAAATTCAAGCGCACGCCAAGCCGCGGGTAAAAAGCTAGTTTTAAAATACTTTTCTCTATGTCGGAAGTGTATTTCTAGAAACTTAAACATAAACCATAGAAACATTCGTACAAAAATGATGGTTTATACATGGAGTAAACCCAGGAGACGTTCGAGACGTAAGTTAATTGACCGAATATAATATTATATGGGCCAAATTAAGAGTACCCTTAACCGATATGCAACGTAATATGGACGAGAATGAAGCGAGATATTTGTGTTAGAATCTTGCCAAATGATATTCCGTAGTCTCTGCCTATTCCTCTGGGTAAATGTTTATACTATGCTGTGAAAAAACCCATCTCGATTCCAACGTTTGTAAAGCGTTGCGAGAATATTTCATACTAGCTAGTCCGGCAGATGGTATTCCGCCCTTACTGGTTGGTGGCGCAATGAGTTTCATTTTCACACACACACACACACACTTTTCTGTAAATTATTATTCGTACAACTAAATCCTCTTTAGGACTAATAGAACCGTCAGCAGCCATAATGACATTAAACTTTAGAAAAAAAAGGAAAAATATACTTCTTTTTTTTTTTACTTTTCTTTAAGCGGATAAAAAGTTGCCTGTATGTTATACACGGTCATTTACTGCCTACATATAAAAGTTCATGAAAATCCGTCCAGTAGTTTTTGTGTGAATCGTGAACACACAATTTTTCTACAGATTTATTATATGTATAGATAATGCCTCATTAACTAGAAATAAAACAGTTACAGCTTTCGGAAAGTTCCGGATAATTTAGAGAATCTGCTACGCTGTCCTAAAATGTGTTGTCAGACTTTACTTGTCCCCAAAACATTTTTAATTTTGCCTCGCGATAAATTCTATCAACGGCGAAAGCATATGGTAACACAATATCCGTGGTGCCGGCGGGGATTGAACTCTATTGCTAGTGTACCATAACATTCAAGACGAGCACGCAGCTCTTGAGCTATCACGGCTCTTATTGAGATAAAGTTTTTTTTTAGAAAATTTTATAATAATAATAATTTTGCTTTGTTTCAGATTATGCCAACACCACTAAAATAAATATTTGGATATGCATTTATTTGATTCAGTCAGTGCTTAACGTAGTTTATTTATAAATGTTCGTAGTCGTGATATTAAGATGGACAAAGGAAAGTTAAAGTACTGGAATCTAAGTTTTCAGTGACAATAATGGCGAAACGAACACTAGCGCTATGGATAAATAAACCCTTTTGGTAAGTTCCTTTTTATCAATAACATTTTTTAATGCTGAATACACGTGCACCAGATTTCCTTTTGTATTCATCATCATCATTCATCATTACAGCCTATCAAAGTCCATTGCTGAACAAAGGCCTTCCCATAGATTGATTAATGCCCAAATACTCAAATGCTAACGCTTAACAGTGGTAGATAGTAGAGCCACGCGGCAGTGCAGGGCAGTGTCGCACGGATGGGCCGGCTCGAACCGGGGTGGTACCACGACCTCACAGAAAACTAGCGTGAAGTAGAGGTTTACCGCTGCGTTTCGCTTGGTGAGTGCAGGTGGCCGGAGGCCCTTTTTACTGGAAATGAGGCATTCCATCTTAGTCCTCACGGGTGAAAACGCATCTACATTTTGATTTGTAACAGAGGATAGATGTAGATGTCTATGGGCCGCAGCAACCACTTACCATCAGGTGGACTGTGTGCTCGTTTGTCACCATTATCCTATAAAAAAAAACGCTACTCAATTTTAAGATGCCGTTAAGTCTGTTGCTGGCTCTATCACTTTAAATCAGAGTGACTGTGACACCACGAGACATAACGACGTTTTAAAATTGAGTAGTCTTTGAGTATTTGGCCATAAAAGTCATATTTGCAATAGTTGCTACGCATAATAGACGGGTAGGCCACCGCAGTGTTTTAATTTTCTAGTCCTTACTAGGAAAATTATGCTGCTCATCTTCTGATTTGTTTCCCACTATCGCCTTTTACGATACCCACGTGATCATATGGAGTTGTGGATATTCTTACATTGCCTACACGGTCAAAGCCTTTTATGGCCTTTTGAATTAACATAAGAGATATGAATATTGCACAAAATTTTACAAAATTGAGCATGACAGTCATGGACGAATTTACAAACCGCCTTATATTACGTTTACAAACGGTTAGAGTCAAAGAAAACATCTTAGGTTAGTTTGCCATAATTGCAAAGCGTGGCAATTGTGGCTTACTTTAACTGTGCCGGACTTACCTTCAGCAGTTGTGTAATAAGAATCACATTTAGGTATTTTTGCATAGAACCACAGAATAAATAAATAGAACCAACAACCTGTAAGAACTTTAATTATATACAAAGACATTTAAGTAGTATATATTTAAATCTCTTTGATTATATATTAAGTACTATTTAATTATTTTTTTGTATAATTGAGCATAACAAAGGGAGACATCAAAGCTTTGTATAGAACCGTGGCAGCTCAGGGTCTAAGTGCTCACTGCAAATTTCACAGTACGTGAGCAACCCGGGTGTGATTCACGCCGGCACCAATGAAATTGTTAATTGCAATTTTAAGTGCTGGTTTATCAGTTTTGGTGTTTACTCTTGAAAATCTTCCTATTCTACCTAGCGTTTATCCCGGTTGCTCATCCCGCCCAGCGCGGGAGAACCCAGGGTCCGCTTAATCTACTCTTGAAAATCAATTGTCTTAAAATACGATAAGCAAAGGAAGTAGATGGACCCACATATTTATTTATATTTATTTGATTAAATATATTATATATATAAATCATCATAATCATCATTACAGCCGTTCACAAGTCCACTGCTGAACATAGACCTCCCCCACGGAATGCCACAATGCACGGTCCTGAGCCACCTGCATCCATCGAATTCCTGCATGTCTTACCAGGTCGTCACCCCATCTAGTGGGGGGACGCCCTACACTTTGTCCGTCGGTTTGAAGTCGCCACTCGAGAACCCTTTTTCCCCGTCGGTTGTCGGTTGTTCGGCCATGTAGGGCCGGCTCATTGCCGCTTCAGCTTACTAATCTGTTGTCAGAGTGACCGACATAGACCAACAGATTAGTGACTTATATTAAATTATTCCTTTCACGCTACGAGATTCTTAAATATGTGTGAAGAGGAAAAGCATAACGCCTTCACTTTTTAACTTTTTTAACTTTTTTTTTGTTAACGCTTTTTTTTAATAGGATAAGGGTGACAAACGAGCGCACAGTCCACCCGATGGTAAGTGATTGCTGCGGCCCATAGAAATCTACATCTATTCTCTATTACAAATCAAAATGTAGATGCGTTGTCACCCGTGAGGACTAAGATGGAATGCCTCATTTCCAGTAAAAAGGGCCTCCGGCCACCTGCACTCACCAAGCGAAACGCAGAGGTAAACGGCTACTTCACGCTGGTTTTCTGTGAGGTCGTGGTACCACCCCGGTTCGAGCCAGCCCATCCGTGCGACAGCAAAAGCTGCCGCGTGGCTCTACCACTGTTGAAACCGCCGTTTACTTACCGCTTGATTTTATTATCCATCAGTCCATCTATGTTTCATACCGTGAGCTATATATGAAGCGATTCTTAAGTAGTAAACTCCAATAAACTCCAAAAATGCCATTCAATCACATTCAATTAATTAAGAAAAACTGTGTGAATGTATGTAATGTAAGTGGATGAAAATATCAATCAAATTTGTACATTATTTGCTTTAAAAATTTCCTTGTTTACTAGTCAAACGACAGCGTATACACGCCGCAACACTCCTCCACTGTCACACGCCGACCGCTAAGGTAACGTTTGTTCACAACAAATAATATTTTTATACGTGCTTAAACGGTAAACCTTTTTTCATGTCCACTCAAGACTCCTTCGAGAGTAAAAGTAAATAAAAATTATGCGCTCCATTCAGAGCGGAGAGCGCACGCGCTTACACAGGATTAAAAAAATAAGGTCAAGTGTCAGGTCCAGTCGTAGCAACAATGTCCTGAGCGCGTGTGAACTTTTTATAATAACCGTTTCAAATGATAAATAAATATTGTCATTTTGAAGTTTGACGAGATGAATTGTTATTGTACTACTTTTTAACTTTCAGCTTAAATAACACGTGTTTTCATGGGAACGTTTTTGTTTTTTAATGAATAAATTATTATTTATAAAAATAATAATTATATAAAGTAAAGTAAAGTTGCAGTCTATTTACGTCCCACTGCTGGGCACAGGCCCCTTCTCATTTCTGAGAGGGTTTTAGGGCAAGAAATGTCCGCCACGCTGCCCCAATGCGTGTTGGCGAACTTCACATGTCTTTGAAATATTTTTTCTTATTTCTCAGACATGCAGGTTTCCTCACGATGTTTTCCTTCACCATTGAGCACATGGTAAATCAGCACTTAAAATTGCAATTAACAATTTCATTGGTGCCGGTGGGGATCGAACCAGGATTGCTAGCGCACTGGGAAGCTTACAGCGAACGCTTACCATCTGAGCTACCACGGCTCTTTTTTATATGTATAAAAAATTAAACACGTAATAAAGTACCCAAATAATTACTCCACAAACAGCAGGTTTCTCTCCATTATAGTTTCCATCATTGCCGACTATGTGATAAAATAGAACTTAAAATTGCACCTAACAATTTTATTATTGCCGGCGCGGATCAAACTCGGCAAACCTGCTTACAATGCAATTTATGGCGAGTGCTTATGAACTTAGGTGCCGGCGTTATGATTGATATTTAATTCTGTGATTTAACTTATCGAAAATGACGGAACAATTGGTGTCTACAAAACAGTGTACAACTTTTTTACTATTAATGAGGCATTCCATCTTATTCCTTTGGTTTGACAATGCATTTGCGATTTGATTCTTAAACGAGAATAGATATACACAGTAGTCTTTGGGACACAGCATCTGTCATCCAGTTACTATCAGTTATGGTTTGCTAATTTTTACCTATAAATGAAAGAGTTTTCTTATATTTAAAATCATTCCATTAATGTAATCCATCACCCCAATTTTACAAAGATCTCATGGTTTCCAGTTTGGCATCTAGATCTGTGATTGCCAATTCGCATGCCAAGCGTGGTGATTAAGGAAAATCCTCTCTGCAACGGAAGCAGCTTTTGACTTTACGAGCTGCTGAAGAGGAATGTAGTACTTTATTATGAAAGGGAATTTTATTTTATACTAGGCTATATGAACTGATCCAGAGTAGTGAATATTAGGCAAATGTTCTAGTAGGTAGCAAGCCAGCTGATGCATTCTTAGCAATGTCTATGACTACTATTATTTAACAAGTCTTTTAATGGACACCAATTGATATCTATAACTTAAGAATAGCAGACATAGAAGAAATTGCGATCGTATTCTTACATGAGAACATTGTACCGTCATAAACATTAAAGCAATATTTACAGAGCCACATTTTTGGCTTTGTGGGTCGAAGGCGCGTATTAACATAAAAATAACGGCGATCGGCACTTAATAAACCACTTAAGATGTTCATTAGGGCGTTTTACAGAGTCGTTTGATCGTTTTAATGTGGAGTGCGATGCGGGTGCATTCGGCGCTTGTCGAATACGTATCGTCCCAGCTTCAAACGTCTAATGGAGTTGTCAGCTTGCGCAACTCGGTGAGAACTGCGTGGGTGCCCGTGACCCCTCAGGGTTGTCAACATTTATACGAGAACAGCAGTAACTTTTTTATTTTAGTTTTGTAAGGTACGTTTATACAGAAAAAGGTTTCTTTTTATTTGGGGTTTTTAGGAAAAAGTGACAGTCGCGGTGCCCTAATGTCTTCACATGTCCTCGATTATTTGTCATTCATGTAGAATTATTCCTCACAATTTTTTCCATACCCCTGAGTACACGGTAAATGAGGACTTTTAATTATTGCAATTTATATGGTTTAGGGATCCAACTTAGTTTGCTCGCATATTATCATATTTCAAACACTTACTTGTATCCCCTGCCATTACTAAGGCTCAAAGAAAATAATTATAAATTATAAATTAAATTGAAGAAGTAATAGTTATAGTATTTAGAATATTTACCTCTTTGATTTAATTAATTTTTTAATTGACGTCAAAAAAAGGGACGAGGTACCTACTCAATACGACTGTATTTTTTCTATATTTTTATGTGTGTTACGAGTACCTCAGAAATTTTTTCTAGGTGAACCGATTTTGATTATTCTTTTTTATAATTTAATCAAGATCTGACCAGCAGTTTTTGAGTTATCCTTAAAAATGCGTATTTAATTGACTTGGACTACATTGCTGATGTTCTCATTTTATTTCTATATTTTGAAGTCGGTTGTTGAAATTTTTTTAATTTTAACACTTGTCCTTATTGAAAAGAGTGAACTAGGTTATAGGCACTACTAGGTGGTCTGGTAGACGCTGTTGTGCTGAGTTTGATTTCTTAATTACTTCAGTCTCTTGGTTGAGTCATCAGCATCATAATTACAGCTTATTAAAAGTCCACTGCTGGACATAGGCCTCTTCCATGATTGCCTCAAAGGGGGAATTTGCCATAGAGTTGTCATAATTGGCTGGTGGGCTGACAGCCGCAAATTTTTTTGTTGTTATTAGGAAGACGCTGCTGCCCACCTCACGGTTTACTTCTGTTACCTTATGACACCCACGGGACGATATGAGGTAATAGATGATCTAAAACTGGTATTAACGGTCAAGGATGTCTTGGTGGAGTGTTAATTTCAAATTTATTGCTAACTTGACCACAGCGCCATCTATTGGATCATGATATTGTGATTTTTTTGAGACCTAACAAACATAATATGATATTGTGAATATCAGTAACTTGGTTATGCACCAAATAGACAATTTGTTAATAAACTAACAAGAGTGACATCTATCAGACCTCATAAACAAAACATGTTGTTTTAAAGTTTGAATATGACTTCAATCGTTCAAATCGTTCAGGAGTTACACGATCACTGTGTCTGTTAGATGATTAACAGCATCAATTAACACATCAACTGCAGAACGAAGATCTTCATTTTATCAGGTCTTACTCAATTTAATGAAATGTTGCACAAAACTCTTGCTAATATGTGCCTAGTATTCAAGAATCTTTCTGCCTTATCGATTATTGGTTGCGAATACAAATTTAAACACAAAGTCACGTATAGGCAACCCTGCATTATGAAGGTTCGTGAAAGCAAAGTAACTTGTAAAGACAAGGAATCCGTGTCACATAAAGTCACCCACGGTGTCATGTGCTAAAGCTATGCCGAGCTTCTGCTTGTTTGAGGAAGACAATAATTCGAGTGGGTGTTGCTTGTTATTGTTTGTTAATATAAACTTTGACCAAAGCATAGTATACATTGAGTTATATGTACTATGTACTAGAGAAGCCATTCTAAACAATGTGCATTACTCTATGTCTTCGCGCATGCGCGGGAGATAGTAGAGTCGCGCATGCGCAGTTGATTTAAGCACATTGCGCCTGCGCGGTCAGTTTTAAATTTAAACTTTAATTTGAAATCTTATATTATTAGCGCCGCGCCACACTGCATGTATATTGAAACCACAGACTAACTAGTAGATTGAAACTACACTAAATATCACACTGTACTGATTGCAGTACAGTTTAGTTGAACATAGTGTATGTTCGGAATGCGAAATCTAGTACATAGTACTTATATATCGATGATTGTATATGTTTGTGCGTTTGACCTGCGTTTGTTGACGTTGTTTGATATGAGGGATTATGTTGATGGTGATGATGATGATGGTGATTACGAATTATTATGCTTATTATTGACTAAAGCGACAGTAGCTTAATGATAGGGTGCGAACCGTGAATTCAAAAGGTCGTGGGTTTGTATCCGTCATTCGACTACGGTCGTAAAGTGAGAGTGAAAACCAGGAATGATTGAAGGGAATATTAGTAATGATAATAGCATTGCTAGTATTGGTTTTTTAAATAATTATAAAAATGATATCATTATGGCCACAAATTCCTAATTTTAACATAGTAGAGCCACGCTACAACTGATAACTAGATTAACAAAACTCTTTTACCCTTTTCTCAACTGTAATTTCATTGTAATTAGCTAAAAAGTTAGACCTCATCAGACCATAAAAGTCATGATTAGATGTGATGATTCTGTCGGAGCATGGCTCTATCAAATGTTTATTTATAGAGTAAAGGCAACAAACGGGCACACAGTCCATCTGATGTAAAAAGATGCTGTGACTCATTTACATCTATATCTAGCCTCAATAAAGAATGAAAATGCAGACGTGTCAAGACCCCTGAGGAATAATGTGGGATGCTTATTATCAGTAAAAAGGGTCTCCAATTCTTCACACTCACCATAACAAGACATTATTCTGCTGTTTTCCGCTGGTATTCTGTGAGACCTTGTTTTTCTACCCAGGTCGGGTGGGTTGACTCGACAGGGGTATTGATTTTGCAGCCATGATATAGTTGTAGCGTGGCTCTACCGCGTAAAAAATAAATAATAACGATCTTTATTAATAATTATAGGTGTCTTCATCGCTATTACTGCCAAATTTTATCGAAAGCACTAATAACCAGATTAACAAAACCTATTTACCCTTTTCTTTAACTGTAATCGGGGTAAAAAGGCTAGAAAAGTAGATAATTAATAATTATTAAAAATATAACATTTAACACTATTGCCTTTAATTCTTATTGCGTAATCAACTGAAAAGGTAAACTACACCAGCCCGTAAAAGTCAGAATTACTCGTAGATGTGATAATATAGGTAGCGTCGCTCTATCACGTAAATTGTTATGTTTAAAGCTACTAGGATATTATGGCTGCAGCTTGGCTGGGGAAGGACCACCTCCGCACTGAATACCAGCCCGAAATGGCAGCAAAATACTACTGTTTCGTATGGTGAGTGTAGACAACCTGAGACATTTTTTACTGGAAACGAGGCATTTCATCGTAGTCCTCAGGAGTGACAAGTGCATTTTGATTCTTAATCGAAGATAAATGTCTAAGGTAGATGTCTTTGGGCCACAGCATCCACTTACCATCAAGTGGACTGTATACTCGTTTGTCAGCCTCTATTCTATGAAAAACGTCATGTCTTAATAGTTATATAATATACTTTAGTGTTTTTTAATATGTGGAAGATTCATGTAAGTTTTATTTTTAGGGTGGCCGTAGTTATGCAGTTCACGATGTTCACCATGGCAACAAATATCACCGTCGATACTTTGCAGGTAAATCTATTCTTATATCATCATGACAGCCTTTTAAAAATTCACTCCTGAACATAGGCCTCTCCCAAGGGTCGTCACTCCATTAAGTGGAGGGCCACACTACAATTCGTATGAGGCTGCCGCTCCAGAACCTTTTTCTGTCGACTTCCAAAAGGGAGACAGTGCTCAATTCGACTGTATTTTTTTATGTGTGTTACCTCATAACTTTTTACTGGGTGAACCGATTTTGATGATTCTTTATTTATTTGAAAGCTGGTACTTTTCGTGTGGTCCCATATGAATTTGATCAAGGTCAGACCAATAGTTTTTGAGTTATTCTTAATAACTTATATTGAAGTCGGCTGTAGAAAATTTTTAATTTATCCCCTATCGATTGTCGGTTCCTTGAGCTAAACGGCTGGCTCATTGATACTTCAGCATGCTGATTTGTATATACTAAGCATATCCGTTTTCCTATTTTATATGTGTTTATATTTCTAGGACTATCTTACTCGTAGTAAGTAGTTTTTAAGTAAATTAAAAGCGTATGCATCGTACGTATAATTAATATATTATTTTATATATTACTCAGCGAGACTGGTAGAATATGTCACAAAGCATGAAGTCAACGATGGTTATAATTCAACGCCTGTTTGGCTGCGATGCTGCGAGCTGTGGCGCGTGTTCTAATCTTGCGTGGAACAATTACAAATAATTGTTTCGAATCTTGCTGTTTGTTTATGTGCAATTTACGTATGTTAAATGCTTAGTAGCATAAAGCAACACCGGCCACCCGTAGACCGGGGGGCGGTAGTCATACGCAGGCGTTCCCCTGTATCAAAGTATAAGTCCATGCAGTCCTATGCGAAAAATAAAACTAGGTGCAGCCGCACTGTTCACTAGACTAATTCTAGTTGCCCTCATACATATGCAGATCGGTCGTAACTGATTTGAATCTGTATTTGAGTTTTCGCAGTCATCGAGCGATACTGTTATCAAGTGTATCTATGTGTGTGTGTGTGTGTGTGTGAAATTGTTAGTTTATTGTTTTAATTGGCATGTGTGAGTTTCGTAATAACAGATGATTGTTTTTGTATGCGCAGATTTCCCCTTGCAAAAATGATAGACATTTCTGTATCGGGAAAAAACGCTTCAGCTACTCCTCTCCGATCCGCCGGTGGCCCGTGTTGCTCTATACTTAGTAGTATCTATTACTTTTTTTACTCACTACTACTTACTATTCTTCTAAAGTTATTTCAAGGGGAAGAACTGGTGTAGCGTGGGGAAAACAACTTGAGCGGCCGGCACCGGACAACAGAACGAAATAATATATATTCTCTTACAAAACCACAGTACATTGTTATTCAAAAGTGTACATAATATATTTGTCATATCACGTCATACGCTTTGCTCGATCGGAAATATGGACAGTCGGGCCTTATCTATTAGCAGTTTTTTTTAAATATATTTTAAAGTTTTTCTTTTATGCATTACATTTCAGATTATGGAAGATTCCTTAAGCAGTGCCTACGCTTGGAGTGCGTGGGGAAGTTGGGGACCGTGTTCGCGGAGTTGTGGTGGTGGTGTATCTGTTCAGGAACGACAATGTTTACCAAGGTAGTTTATAAAATTAAACTTTTTATAAAAAGTGAAAACCGACGGTACTTAGACGTAGTGTAAGTGTATGAAATTATTTCATTCTTTTTAGTTTTTAGAGATAGTTTTTACTTTTTATCCAAAAGTAAATTTTTTTATTCTTTTGAGTGGTCAAATGAATATCACAACTTTAAAGTAATAACGAGAATTTCATCTAAGTAAAAACAAAAAATAAAATTACAGCCTACTACGTCTATCTCGTGGGCACAAGCCTCCTTTCATTTCTGAGGAGGTTTTAGGGCTAGGGAAAGTCTGCCGCGCTGCCCCAATGCGTGTTGGTAGAATTCGCATGTCTTCAAAATATATTTTTTTAACTTCCAAGGCATGCGGGAATCTACATCCCGCTGTTTTCCTTCACCGTAGGGCACATGTTATGTCAAATCTACATAGTTACCATCCGCCAAATTCGTACCGTCCGATAAATAACTTCGTTAAAAAAATGCGTTGAATAGAGAACCTGGTTTTTAAACAACTTCTACATATAAATTTAGTTGACATAACTTTTCTGAACAGATTTTGTTATTGCTAGATATTGGTAATATAATAAAGTAGAAATTTCCAGACATAGAGTAATTAGACTGAGAGTGATAGTGTCATTCAAAATTCCGTTCGAAATTGAAGTTATTTTTTATTCTGTAATTGAAGCAACAACACAATGAATGAGTGCATAAGCGGCCTATAATTACGTTTGTCCATATGCACACAAGCAAATGCGTAATATTTGCAAATAAATGACATTTTCGCCAAAAAGTGTAATAGTAGACAGTCATAGACTTAGTATTTAGGTTCGGTTTAGAATTATTTATTAATTATTTGCAAAGAGAGAAATGTAACGTTATTTATTTTTGTCAACTAATGTAATATTTAAATTATTTATATACGTAATATCTTGTGTTGTAATATATATTTACAAATTTATTATGTAATTATATTATTCTACTAGCTGTTCCCCGCGACTTCGCCCGCGCGTAATTTATTACGAATGGATTTCATGGGTTTTAATTTTTTTGCGCGGTACCCTAATTATTTTTCTAAAATAACAGTAGCCCAAGTTACTTCTTATAACATCCGCTATTTGCCAGTGAAAGTCCGGTCGAAATCGGTCCAGCCGTTTCGGAGATTAGCTGGAACAAACAGACAAACAGACAGACAGACAGACAGAAAGACAAAATTTTAAAAAATCGTGTTTTTCTTATAAGTTCCGTATACACTTTCATATGCATATAGTAAAAAGCTGTTATTTCAACATTTTTTTTATAGGATAGGGTGACAAACGAGCACACAGTCCACCTGATGGTAAGTGGTTGCTGTGGACATCTACATCCATCCTCGTTTGCGAATCAAAATGCAGATGCGTTGTCACCCGTGAGGACTAAGATGGAACACCTTCTTTCCAGTGAAAAGCTGTGAATGTAAATGGCATACCTATGTGGTTTTTATTTAATGTAATAAAAACCAAAAAAAATTTACTTTTTACGTAATGACCTTTGTTATTTTCATACAGAATAAGTGTAACAAAAAAGTACACAGTCCACCTGATTAAAAAGTGAATGCTGTGGTCCATATAAATCCACATCTATCGTAGATCGTTTTATTCTTAAGCGCAGATGCGTTGTCACCCCTGACACTAAGATAAAAGTTTCCAGTAAGTCTCCGGTTCTCTAAACTCACCATAAAAAACATAGCAGCATTAAACTGATATTTTATGCAGGTATTCCTTGAGAGCGTAGTCCTTCCCTTCGTGATACAACCATAATATAGCTGCAGTGTGGCTCTATTACGTACATAAAGTTTTTTCGCATTATAATAAATAAAAAGTTTAATAGTCTCCATAATATAACGTAAGTGAAGTTGTTAGGTTTAAAATACGTTTGAAATTCGCTAAGTGCAAGTGCCTGTGGCGCGTGGGTCAAAGGTTAAACATGGCCGCGCGACTCGATGTTCATGTACTTACGGTTTTTATCGAGTAAATTAAGGTAATGGAAACCCCGTAGCGTTAAGCCTGTAACAAGCTGTTATTGTAGTGGGAACATTGATTGCTTGCACTTGATTGACACACATCGGCTTCGGTATATTCGTAATGAGCTAGAGATTACTGTCAATTTTATAAAGCATTCGCGCCAACAGATTTGTGATTATAAATTATTTTATTAAATTATAAATATTAAATGTTATATATGTTTATTAATTAGTTTCTTCTAACTTGTGTAAAGTGTATTAGGTAATTATAGACGTTGCTATTTCTTCTTTAGTTTGTTCGTTCTGGCTGTGATAAAGTTGATGTAAGGAGCCCGTCTTATTGTGAGATTTTATATCACATTAAGACGTACGTCGTAGAGCCATGCTGCAGCTATGTTATGGTTGTAGCACGAATGGGTCGGCTCGGCCGGAGAGGGACCGCGCACTCACAGAATACCAGCGTAAAATAGCAACTTAACGCTGCTGTGTTTCGTATGGTTAATGTAGAGGACCGGAGACCCTTTTTACTGGAAACGAGGCATTCCATCTTAGTCCTCACGGGTGTCAACGCATCTGCATTTTGATTCTTAATCGAAGATAGATGTAGATGTCTATGGGCCACAGCAGCCACGTACCATCGGGTGAACTGTGTGCTCATTTGTCACTCTTGTCCTATAAAAAAAATATCACAGAATGTTTAGTGGAGTAACTTTACCATATTACAGTGTGTTGTAGTATATTCAGCAGATAGGATGAATTAAATGTCCCAATGAGCTGGCGTTTTGTTTAATAACAACAGCATCCTTTAATTTAATTTTAAACGTCTTCAAAATAGGAGGAAGTTCTTAATTTCACTTGACCGCGTACACCGATGAGCGGCTCGAATCTTCAACGACCGAGTTCATTCTGATTGGTCGATTCACTGGCACTGCAAAAGATACTGCATCCCTTTGCATGTTCTATCGCATTATTCACGGGGAGTGCACTTAGGAATTGTTCGGATGAATTTTAGGTGCGAAATTTCCCTAACGCACGTCGCAACCAAACTCACGATACCGTTCACACCATTTGTATGCTTGGCTGTCTCTACTGTAAGATTTACTAGGAGTTTTCTTCCTCGCACGACTTCTTTGTGGAATCATTTAGCACCTGCGATTTTTCTGGACCGATACGAATTAGATACTTTCAAAAAGCGAGCTTATTTCTTTTTACACCGCCGGAGATGAACCTGCAATTCCCCTGGTGTTGTCATGGGCAGCGGTGGACACCATCAGGTGAGTCGCAGGCTCGTTTGGTGCTTCTTATAAAAAAAATGCACTGTATCTATTTGCGTGTGTGAGAATGAAATAATTTTTACATAATTTAATAGCTTCTGAAGTCGTGGCTTTAAGGGGCTACTCCATGCGAACGACCTTGAGCATTTGACCTAAGCGTAGCTGTAGCGAGCGGCTCGCCGGAAGAAATATGTAAGACGCCACCTATTGTACGAAAGTAGTATTATTTTTTCAACATCAATAAACTATTTTATGGAAATACACATAGCGTACAAAGATAAATGTATTTTAATTTTTTTATTCTGTATATATTAGTTGCATTATATTAGAATTATGTATTTTCATATATTATCTAATTATGAAATTTTATAATTAATTATATATTAAAACTGAAGCATTGAAAATTGTGAGTTTAAAAGATACCTATTCACTATAGGTAAATAAATAGATAGCTCGGCTTTTGTACAAATATTTGGTGCAATAAAAAATAAATAAATAAATAGGATGTTTCGCATATGTGTTTTTGATTATTGTTAATTTTTACGTGTCACGTATTGAAAAGTTACCTACTAATTTTTGAACTGAGCACCTTGTAACTTAGCCTGCTTATTACTTATGCTAGCAGTTATTATCCTCACCCCAATGATTGATGAGGATGAAAATCAATTTTATTTCTACATACGTAATTATATTTATTTATACATAAGGGTAACTTTAATAAAGGTAATACAAAAATCAACAAGAAGTATAAGGGTTCAATCTTTCAATTTCAGTTGTAAAAAAACGTTACCCCCACACTAGGATTTTCTCCTGTGTCGTGGAGGCAGTTTACAAACATAAATATTGCACAAAGACAAACATCCAGACCCGGAACAATTATTTGTAGGCCATACAAATACTTGTTCCATGCGGGATTCGAACCCGCGGCCCCCAGCGCAACAACTGATTGCTAAGCCACTGCGCCACCATGAAGCTAATACAAAAACTAACTTTGTATTTGCTTCATGGTCGCCGGGTTATAGCTAAAGTGACCATACGTCCCGTTTTGAACGGGACTGTCCCTTTTCTCGGTCTCCTGTCCCATTGTCCCCAAACAAAGCTCCGGGACACAAAATTGTCCCGTAACTCGTTGGATGGAAGTATTCAAAGTCAACAATCTTCAACATAGTTTTTTTTAATCGAATATATTTTATGTCTACCTGGTACGAATGCTCCGGTAGAAAGAGTATTTTTTTATTTTGCATAAATTGTGGACGTCTGAAAGAAACACTTACGGTTCCAGAGTTCTAAAGGCGATGTTGTTAACAAAGATAACAATAAAAAACTTGAGCAGAATTTTATTCTTATTTAAAATCATCACCAACTTTATTACAGCAAATTTAATCCACTGACAAATGTAATTAATAATTAAAAAAAATATGTTGCATTTAATAATTACCGTCTATACCGAATATAATTTTATAGTGAACACTAATTGTATAAAGTTATAGTTTTTAGAGTATAAATAAACCCATGTCCTGTTATGAGTTAAAAAATAAATGGTCAGTTTAGTCTTTTTAGTTAAATTTAGTTTTAAAAATTTTTAGTTTATAGTAAAAAGTAGGTATATTAGTACTTTTTACCGAATTATAAGTATAGAACACCTTATGTACTCAATTATTTTTTGAAAAAGAAGAAAAAACAAGCAATAAATAATATACTATATTTTAGCAAAAAACTATAACTTAGTAATACTAATTATAACTTAGAACATAAATGAAAAACTCATAACTGACTTTTTGGCCCGACCCAGGATTCGAACCCGGGACCTCATGATCAGCAGTCGCACTACTACAACCACTAGACCAACGAGGCAGCACTATACCTGATAAGATATTGTGGTTGGGTGATAATATTGAATTAGCCTTTTATAGTGTAAATTAATAATATTTGTCGAAATTTTAATTATGGATTCGAAATTTCGAACCTTACATGCTAATGGTGCTTCATTTTTTTATTTGCATTTACTTCAAAGAAAATACACGCAAAAAGCTTCATCGCGCAGTAAAAAGCACAACAAATATATGTATAACTAATACGAAAAATTATACCCAAAACAAACAAATAATACTACCTATAAATAACCTAATAAGTAATAATATTATCGACTCATATGACGTGGCGTATGCGTTGGTCGACGCTCTAACGACACGGGCTTCTCGTCGAAGAGCTCAGCGCTCACTGACTTCACCAAGCCCGTGAGCAGTAAATATGCCCAGATTTTAAAATAATTTCTTAATAAAATCAAATATTGGTCTTTTGAAAAAAATTTACTATAGAAATGTTCATTAATAAATTGCCTATCCATTGGTGTAAATCGCAAAATAAAATAATACTTACTTTACGAGGAGATGCATGTTATCAATAATAATTTCACATTTATGTGGTTTCGTTGTAAGGAGATTATATTAATATTTATTCCTTTAAAAAAAAATTGGATATAGCTTTTATGGAATCAAGATTATGTAGAAATATAATGTGTTTTTTATTTGTTGATATATCTTTTAAATAAAAAGTAGATAGCTTTTAAAAACTGCCCAAATAACGACTGGCGCGACATTTTGCTCAACCTGCGCCTTAATGCTATGTGCCGACGTCATAAACTTTTAAATTATGTGGAAATTATTTTATTCGTATTAGTGCGTTCAAATCGATTTTTTCAGAGTTTAATCATTGCTTTGTTAACTGTATAAGCTATGTCTAGCAAATTGTCAAAAAGCATATAGCAAACGAATATTACTCGAATGATTAATTCTAGTATTCATTAATTTATTAAATTCAACATCCGTTAAAACCGTTAGTCGAACGAGCTCGATCTATTTGCGTACAAATGAAATAGCGACCAGAGATAATTGAAGATCCAAAGCGTTCAGGATTAATACGGCGAGATACGGGGCACTGCAGGTACGATAAATAGGTAATCAACATACCGTCACTCTTAATTAGGGAGGGTGCTAGGAGCGACGGCAAGCGGCGCACCGCATCGTTGAAGTAGAAGGATATTTAATCCTTTTTCATTATTATGTATACATATTAGCCCTTATTGATTAAATAAATATTAATATTTAAATGAAAATTATTTAACTTATCTAACCCTAAAAATACAGAAAATACTAAATAATTAATAGAATCAGGTGTTACTTTGCGGAAATCCAGTATAATGGGGTTGTTATAAACTAATCTGCTTAATTCCGCGTAAAGAAAGAAAATGATGTGTCCTGCCCAGTTTTAAGGGGACCTCCCACCCTCCCTCAATCGCGCGCAATATACCCGTCGCCGTCAATCCCAGCACTACCACTCCCAGGACCACCATACTAGGCACGACACACCATTCTCGAAGTATATTTTAGTTATTGCTAATTTCGGTGTCATTTTTACAGCATGGAGCTGGAGCATTATGCCGAGTGGAATGTCTTATCCACTTCTCCTTTCTGTAGGCCAATGAGTTTGATATAGTAATAACGTGTAACGTGTTTTTTACGTGGTAGAGCCATGCTGCAGCTATATTTCTGATATAGATGTAGCATCCTAGCTCAACCACGTTTAAGAATATAGAGGGTTATTTTTCAAAGAGTAGCCAAATTTTAAACTTAAGTTCAAATTTGTTCTTGACGTAATAGACCCATACTGCAGCTATATTATGGTTGTAGCACTAATAGGTCGGCTCGACCGGGGAAGGACCACGCTCTCACAGAATACCAGCGTAAAATAGCGGCTTTATGCCGCTGTGTTTCGTATGGTGAGTGTAGAGAACCGGAGACCCGTTTTATTGGAAACGAGGCATTACATCTTAGTCCTCACGGGTGACAACGTATTTGCATTTTGATTCGTAATCGAGGATAGATGTTGATATCTATGGGTCACGGCAACCACTTTCCATTAGGTGGACTGTGTGCTCGTTTGTCACCCTTATCCTATATAAAAAAAAACGTTGCCTTACGTAAGGATTTATGATAACACAAACATGTCTGACTCTTTCTTTATTTCACTTTATTATATTAATTAAAAATATTTGCTGAAAAACGACACGCTAAAAGTCAAATATTCAATGCACTTGTTAATAGTAAAAAGTTAAGTTTTTTTAAAATAAAAGTATAGCTGACAAGTGGCGCGCAGTCCAGAAGTAAATGAATGCCGTGTTCAAATTTGTTCTTGACGTAGTAGACCCACACTGCAGCTATATTATGGTTGTAGCACCAATAGGTCGGCTCGACCGGGGAAGGACCATTCTCTCACAGAATACCAGCGTAAAATAGCAGCTAAACGCTGTTTTGTTTCGAATGGTGAGTGTACAGAACCGGAGACCCTTTTTACTGGAATGAGGCATTCCATCCGAGTCTTCACGGGTGACAACGCATCTGCATTTTGATTTGTAATAGAGGATAGACGTAGATGTCTATGGGCCACAGAAACCACTTACCATCAGGTGGACTGTGCTCATTTGTCACCCTTATACAATAAAAAAAGACGCTGCTGCTCATCTCCTGGTATGTTTCCCTCTGCCGCCTCCTACGACACTCACGTCAAGATATGGGGTAGTGGATATTCTGACACCGGTCAAAAAATACTAATTTTAACATTTTACATTCTGATTTATTTACTGGAATCATGGAAGGAAATCAGGATAATTTAAAACAAGCTTCAAAAACTTAAACATCAATTAATTCTCTTTAATTTTAATATCATGCTCTATAAAATAAATTATTTAGAGCGTTGTGAAATGCATTCCTTCATTAAAGACGTATCTTCAACAGAGAGTATCCTGCTGATAGGGTGCGGCATAACATCTTCGACAAATTAGGTCCGGCGTCATTTGTCATGGACCTCTCGCACGGACATAGTACCCGTTTCATTGGCTTCGTAATAAAGCAGGAATGAAATATTGTCTGGGTACTGTTGTCGGTGAACAGTTGTTGTCGCTGTATATAATAACTTCATAGTTTGTACTAAGAAATAAACTAGCTCGGTAAAATTTCCTTTTTATCAGTTCACATAGAATAATTTATCGATGTCAAAGAAATGTATAAATTATTCTTTATTATCGAGAAACGTTACAAGATACCATAGGACATAACTCTTTTTTGACGTATTGGTACGCGCTTACGTTGTCATGCGCTATCAGTTGCCATTTATGTTATTCAATTTATAGACTAGGAGATGGTGACAAAAAATATTCTCCCATTTTCTCCTGCATGCCTTTTTAAGAATTGATAACTAACCCTAAAATATGAAAGATAGAGGGGTCATAAAGAAAAACGCTTCTCTTTTTGTAAAGAATTTTAGTATTTCTCCGTGACATTATATTGCATGCCTTTGTAATATAACGTAGTTGGAACAAATGTAAGCTATAATAATTGATGGCATGCAATTCGCAACGGCCGACGGGGCTCAACGGGTTACTTAGAAATGAAAAAAAAAATAGAACATTTCCGTGTTTTCAAATTGCATGCCGTTGTAAAAAATAGTTTTTTTTTATCTCAAAAATACTCTACGAAAATTGGCATGCACCACTCGTATGACCAAGGTTGGAATATATTAGGAAAATGTTGTGAAAATTCAATACAACTTTTCCTTGATTTCAAACTGCATGCCATTTAAACAATACTTAATTTTTTATTACATTATTAGCTTACATTTGTTCCAGTTATTTCAGTTATTTAATAAAGTAAGCCCGAGTACTTAATAATAGAAACAATAACTTAGTTTGAAGAAAGCCACGTACCAAAGTAGTACGTCTTTAATGAAGGAATGCATTTCACAACGCTCTAAATAATTTATTTTATAGAGCATGATATTAAAATTAAAGAGAATTAATTGTGTTTAAGTTTTTGAAGCTTTTTTTAAATTATCTTGATTTCCTTTCATGATTCCAGTAAATAAATCAGAATGTAAAATGTTCAAATCAGTATTTTTTTGACCGGTGTTAGAATATCCACTAACCCATATTTTGACGTGAGTGTCGTAAGAGGTGGCAGAGGGAAACATACCAGGAGATGAGCAGCAGCGTCTTTTTTTTATAGGATATGGCGACAAACGAGCACACAGTCCACCTGATGGTAAGTGGTTGCTGCGGCCCATAGACATCTACGTCTATCCTCTATTACAAATCAAAATGCAGATGCGTTGTCACCCGTGAGGACTCAGATGGAATGCCTCATTCCAGTAAAAAGGGTCTCCGGTTCTCTACTGCATGCACGTAGGAAACGCTGCTATTTTACGCTGGTATTCTGTGAGAGCGTGGTCCTTCCCCGGTCGAGCCGACCCATTCGTGCTACAACTATACTACTAATATAGCTGCAGCATGACTCTACCACGTATAAATATCTTCTTCTTCCTAATAACAACTAAAAAAAAATACAAAACTGCGGTTGCTTTTTTGACGTTAGCAAATTTGACATGCACAACAGGAAGTTGTAAAGTAGTAGTAGCATGCATGACGACAATTGCAAAAAACGTTTTATTTTGCATGCCATTCAATATTTCATTAAAAACATTATTTTAAGTTGATAAAAAAATAGGCATGCATATTACACAAGCCTGACATAAAAAACTTGTGCAAAAAAAATTAAAAAAGTTTTTTAACGAAAATAAAAATAAGGAATATTTCCCTGTTTTTTTTGCATGCCTTTTTGTACATAGTCTGTAAATATTATTTAAAACTTCAATAACAAATGGCATGCATGTTTATTGATAAAAAATTACTTAAATAAACAAAAAAAAACCGCTGCCAATACTTTGGTACGTGGCTTTCTTCAAACTAAGTTATTGTTTCTATTATTAAGTACTCGGGCTTACTTTATTAAATAACTGAAATATTTTATATAGTATATTATTAGTTCCAACAAAAAGTCACGTAAAATAAAAAAATGTTTTTTTGGTGATTTTGAAATGCTTGTAATTTTTTATTTAATTTCTCTCCTTAAATTTAAATTTTAATTATTTAAAAGGTTTTGCTTCAGTTATCGTGCGACCACGAAAAACGATTTTTTTCAGATTTGATTTTTTTCTCAGATCTTATAAAAAAAATAAGTGTTGGTTTATTCAAATCGATCGAGTACAAGCTGAGATCTTACTTATACATCCATACAGACATTTTCCAAAAACACTATATTTTGATTCAAAATGTATATCCATTCACATTTCTAACATGTTTTTCTGAAACTTTTTTTTTACGAAACTGTACACTTGTATTAATACCTAACTTAAATTAAATATTTATAATATATTATTTTGATTGTACATTTTCTAAACTTTTCTAAATTTTGTAAACTTTCAGTATCGTTACACACTGATTCATCTTCCGTAGTTTCTCCAACCTCGGATTCACAATCACTGTCATCGTCATCAGTTTCGTCCTCCATATCTTCAAAATTAGGTGTTGTTATTAATTTATCATCCGCATCTGTTTCTTCTGGATCTATCAAAATTAAATAAACATTTAATCAATTTGAACAATTTTATCAATGGGGAGAAATACCTCAACTTCCCTTGTGCTAGGAGAGTTGACGTATCTTTCCCCCTATTTGTTATGAAAGCATGAATAAAAAAATAAAATACCTTCAATTATTTCTTCAATATTTGAAGGTACGTCCTCATCCTCGAACCACTGGAAGGAATACATATCATCCTCGAGTTTCCAGCCGAATTCCAGAATATTTAGAGTTTTATTGGGCACTGAAGAAAAGGCATTTTTCCACATGTGTCCAATGTATTGCTCAAAGTAATTGCTGCTTGAGTTCACGCTTACAAGGTGGTAGTGTGCAAGCGTCAAAGTCCTTTAATTTTTGTTCGAACTCGTCCATGGACTCGTTGTTACTAGTATATGTCGAGGAGATTATTTTTAATCGAGCTTCATCGACATTCGAGCATTTTTTTACCACATTTTTTTATTTTGTAGCGTACATTTTGCAGACAAAATCTTGGAGCGTCAAAAGCATTTTCATAATTGTCGCTTCGTGGATCTTGTAAAGCTGCAAATGCTTGTTGATATTTTTCTTTTTCTGAGTACAGCGCCCACGGTTTTCTTTTTCCGTTTTGATATGCTGGGTTGTAATCGCAGCCCGTTAGTGCGTGGAACGCAGACCAGAGCAGAGCATTGATATATATTGGGCATGAACCAGAGCATTTGACGCTTCCCAATGTATCATAAATTTTATTGACATTTATGTACCGCCGTTTGTTGCCCGTACCATACAACATCTAAATCGTGAGGGGCGCTGACAATTGTTAAATTTTTTATAACATTTTTTTTCTGTTGAACTATAGATGTAAATACGCATGCTATTTTCGTCATAAACTTAAAATAATATTTTTTTATAAAGTACAAAATTGCATGTAAATTAAAACCACGGAAATGTTTCACATATTTTATGAAACTTTCATTATTATTAAAAATACGATGGTGTTATTTAATACGCATGCCATTTTCGATATATTCTAAATATAATATGTTTTTATGAAATGCAAAACGGCATGCAAATTAAAAACACGGAAATTTTTCATATATTTTATGAAACTTTCATTATTATTTAAAATTCGATGGTGTTATTTAATACGCATGCCATTTTCGATATATTCTATTTATTTATTTATTTATTTAGAAAACCAACAGCGTATATAGAAAATATTAACATTAATGTAACAAACTAAAAGTATGGCCAATAACAGGTTTCCCTTATATTGTTTAATGGTAGGTGTATTGTTGGTTGGTAGGTGTATCCTATTCTAAAAATAATATGTTTTTATGAAATGCAAAATGGCATGCAAATTAAAAACACGGAAATGTTTCATATATTTTATGAAACTTTCATTATTATTAAAAATACGATGGTGTTATTTAATACGCATGCCATTTTCGATATATTCTAAAAATAATATGTTTTTATGAAATGCAAAACGGCATGCAAATTAAAAACACGGAAATGTTTCATATATTTTATGAAACTTTCATTATTATTTAAAATACGATCGTGTTATTTAATACGCATGTCATTTTCGGTATATACTTAAAATAATATGTTTTATGAAATACAAAACGGCATGCCAATAAAAAACGCGGAAATTTTTATTAAATTTAGTAGTTAGTAAAGTAGTTTGAAATCACGGAAAAGTTGTATTGAATTTTCACAACAGTTTCCTAATATTTTCCACCCTTGGTCATACGAGGGGTGCATGCCAATTTTCGTAGAGTATTTTTGAGATAAAAAAACTAATTTTTTATAACGGCATGCAATTTGTAAACACGGAAATGTTCTATTTTTTTTTTTCATTTCTACGTAACCTTTTGAGCCCCGTCGGCCGTTGCGAATTGCATGCCATCAATTATTATAGCTTAAATTTGTTCCAACTACGTTATATTACAAAGGCATGCAATATAATGTCACGGAGAAAAAATCTAAAATTCTTTACAAAAAGTGAAGCCATTTTCTTTATGACGTGCAAGCGCGCAAGGGCTTGTAACCCCTCTATCTTTCATATTTTAGGGTCAGTTATCAATTCTTAAAAAGGCATGCAGGAGAAAATGGGAGAATATTTTCTGTCACCATCTCCTAGTCTATTAGCTTTGTGTGATTTGTGTTTACATAGATAATAAAAACGTGGCCATGATGTAGCTATATTAATAGTAAAGTTGTAGCACGAATGGGTCGACTCGACTGGGGAAGGATCACGCTCTCACAGAATACCGGCGTAAAATAGCAGCTTAACACTGCTGTGTTTCCTATGGTGAGTGTAGAGAGCCGATGACCCTTTTTACTGGAAAAGAGGAATTCAATCTAAGCCCTCACGGGTGACAACGCATCTGAATTTTCATTCTTTATTGAGGATAGATGTAGTTGTCTATGGGTCACAGCAACCACTTACCATCAGGTGGACTATGTACTCGTTTGTCACCCTATCCTATAAAAATTTTTTTTTACAAATACATTGTACTCGTAACTAATAATATGTCATATAATCTCCACGTCTATGGGGTGAGTTATAAATCGTTTTGTAAACTCAAATATCTTCTCCATAAGCCAAAGTATATAATGTTTACCAGATAAATTGATTTTCACACTTTTTATTTATTTGATTCACGATAAATAAAAGTACTTAAAATAAAATATTTATTATGTTTATTTATTATTATTATTTATTATACAAACACGTGAATTATTGCATTACTTGCGTATATAGTGTCCTCAATTATAACGAACTTATCCTTAATTCTAAGCATAATACTACTTGTACTTGTTGTAGATTACGAATATTAAAATCAGAATTAAGATTAAAATAAATCAAAGTTAGAATCATAATAGCTTAATATCGTTATACATAAGAAGTCGGTGCATGATAATATGTTAGTATATTTTATTTTAACCACCAAATTACATTAAAATGTGTTTAGACCTATTTGTTACAAGCGCCGTTGATTTTATTACGAGATCCTTTGCGTTCCGCCGCTCGATTGTTTTGCTCTTGTTTTTGTATAGGATATAACGTAATTATAATTATGAAGATTTATCGTCGGTGATATTTTAAAGATACACGTTAACATTAATTATATTATATAAAATGTATAAGTAAGATTATTTAAGACTACCTGTTCCTCGCGACTTCGCTCGCGTGTAATTTAGGGTTTTAATTTTGTTGCGCGGAACCCTAATTATTTTTCAAAAATATAAGTAGCCATGTTACTCCTTATAACATGAGCTATCTACCAGTGAAAGTCCCGTCAAAATCGGTCCAGCTATTTCGGAGATTAGCCGGAACAAACAGACAGACAGACACACGGACGGACAGACAGACACACGGACGGACAGACAGACAGACAGACAAACATTTTAAAAATTGTATTTCTGTTTTAGGTACCGTATATACTTTTATATGCAATTAGTAAAAAGCTGTTATTTTGACATTACAAACAGACACTTGAATTTTATTTATTTGTATAGATTTCAATAGATTTATTTATCCCGATTTTTTAACATTTTACTTAGAAGTTTATAAAATATGATGCTTAGCGATCGAAAAATTTGTAGAAAGGTACCTATCGTAAAATTCTTAGAATGCAACGGTTTGCTTCATTCAGGTACTTATATTTAATGTTAAAGCAAGGGTACAAAGTTCAGGACTTATGAATTTCAAGGAGCAAATGCGACTATTCGAATAGTTTTTAAACTGACGAACACGACTCTCACAACAGATGACTGCATCTTTATTATCATTACAGCCCTTCACAAGTCCACCGCTGAACTTATGCCTCCCCCAAGGAATGCCACAAAGCAAGATCGCAGGCCACCTGCATCCATTGACTTCTTGTATGTCTCGTTATGGGGGTATATTGTTGGTTGGCGGTCGCTGTTTTTTATTGTAATTTCCTGTTATCAGAAAGATGCTGCTGCCCATCTTCTGCCTCAGTTTCCCTCTGTTACCTCTTACGACCTCCACGGGAAGATATGGGGTAGTGGGTATTCTTACCCGCCACTACACGATGGCGGCATCTCCCCAGTCAATTCCTAAATACTGTTAATTAAAATTACCTGTACCCAGGCAAGAGGACGCTGTGTTCACTACCCAGACTGATGCCTCTTAGTCGCCTGTGTGATACTTTGTACTGCTAAAACAAGTGGGAGATTACCATTCTACCTTCAATTGTTCGTATTAACTTTTATTTTTTTACCCTCATTTCCAACAATATATATAATGAAGAGAAGTAATGAGAATGCATTTTCGAGAGTGTGCGCAGAAATTAACAATACAAATCAAGGTGGAAATTTAAAAAAATTACGTCAACTGCCATATTTATTCTTGTTCCGTCGTCCAGCAGTGAATTTAAAAAGGCTTTCAGTGGTGATCAATTAGGAGGGAAAGAATCAACATTTGTTGATGTATTTTTAAATTCTTAGTAATCGACTAGTTAGTTATTTTCCAAATCACATAAAACTATTGTTATGATTATCCAATAGACAGCAAAGTACATAATATGAAGAAATAATATGAAGAGCCGTGGTAGCTCAGCTGGTTAGCGCTCGCTGTAAGTTTCACAGTAAGCGAACAGCCAAAGTGTGTTGTGCGCAGGAATTACACGCTTTATTTCCCTCCCTCTTCTTTCCACTATCGGACAACCATGTGATCGGCGAGTCTTCATTCCTTTGTTGTCGATATTCCACGCATTAGCACCAAACGGTTTGCATCGTCTTTTGTAATGCGTACAGCTAAGGAGTGGAATAATTTTCCGGCGTCTATCATTCCGTCCGAATATAATCTGGGCGTCTTCAAGGCAAGAGTGAATAGGCTTTTGTTACGATAAGACAGTGCGATTTACCGTCTAAGGCCACATCACCACTTACCACCAGGTGGGATTGTGGTCAAGCACTGGCTTATAATAAGTAAAAAAAAGCCCGTGTTCGATCTCCGCCGGCACCAATGAAATTAAAAAATGCAATTTTAAGTGCTGATTTACCACGTTCTCGGCGGTGAAGGAAAACATCGTGAGGAAACCTGCATGTCTGAAAAATAAGAAAAAAATATTTCGAAGACGTGTGAATTTTGCCAACAGGTATTGGGGCAGCACGGCGGACAATTCCTTGCCCTAAACTCCTCTCAGAATTGAGGGGAGGCCTGTGCCCAGCAGTGGGACGTGTATAGGTTGTAATTTTACTTTACTGTTATGAAGAAATGTGCTTTCAATTTACATTATAGCCTTTCTAAAGTCCACTACTGTACATAGGCCTCCCTACCTAACCTACGCTGCAGGCTGGTTGGCAGTCTGGTTGTCAACGGTAGTTTTTTATTTTATAGTTGTTATTAGGAACATGTTTCTGCCTATTTCCTGGTCTCTTCCCCTTTGCCGCCTCTTACGACACCCACGGGCCGATATGGGGTAGTGGAAACATTTACATCTCCAATGCATGATCAATCTTTTGGTTCAACTTTGAACATAACTTTATAATGATTACTAATTGATTATAATCATCACAGGTATTTGGATAATCGCTAACCGATTTGATAACTATGCCCAATTTTAAACTACATAAAACTCTTAGAGAAAACCCTCTGTGACAGACAGACACCTAGCTGATGT
Organism: Parnassius mnemosyne; assembly: GCA_963668995.1. Classification (NCBI taxonomy): domain Eukaryota; kingdom Metazoa; phylum Arthropoda; class Insecta; order Lepidoptera; family Papilionidae; genus Parnassius; species Parnassius mnemosyne. The sequence continues at coordinate 21,742,216 of CAVLGL010000068.1, read as the reverse complement.
TCCATGTTCCGTTTTGCTACTTTTTACTTTAACGGAATACTAAAAATTGTAGCTACCGAAGTTGTGGTCGGGTATAAAATTCATGACACGATTTGCCCTTACGTAAATATTATATTGTAATATTTTTTATGTGATATTGAAATTATTTTGTTCCAGAACGCGAAACATAATTACAAACGGAACACTAGCACCGCCGGTGATCACCTTACGGGTGACCAGGCAGACTCACGGAGTGGACTGCCAGGGTATCGCCAAGAGATACCACGAGTGTAATACTGCTGTAAGGAAATTAGATCTTCGTTTTTAAAAATGGAAACATAAAAATTGCATTCCACATTATTAATTTCACAAAAAAAAAACGAATATTGAGGGAAAAACAAAGGGCGGTCTTATTGCTGCATAGTGCATAGCAATCTCTTCCAGACAACCCAGAAGAAGAATTAAGTAAAATAGAAGAAAAAGAATAACGGGAAGGGTGCACTAAAATATGCCAAGATAACAACTTGTACACTAATAAATAAAAGTTTAAAAAAACACGCTTTTGTAGATAACCGAACTAAAAAAATTAAAATAATTTTCAATAAGTTTAAAATAAGAAAATAGTGATTAACATAAAAAAAATCACTTTATTGTGAAAAAACGTGGGGTGCTTTTTCAGATAACTTTATGATGATGCTAATTTTAAAAATATCCACAAAAATATTTACAATAAATGCAATCAAGCACTCCACTTTACAATAAAACTTTTACAACTTTATTTCAATAAAATGAATTTTTCATGTTAGTTACTATTTAAAACTTATTGTAAATTATTTTCTACTTTTGAGTTCGGCTATCTACATAAGCGTGTTTTTTTTAAAACTATTAATTAGTTTCTATTTTTTAGTGGGGCTAACTAAAAAGCGTGTTGTTTTTTTTGGAACGAAGTTCCTTAACGCGGCTTACAGTAGATTGTACTGGCAGAAATCGTAGTTGTTTCATGAATTATTCGCAAATCTTGAGGATCCTGGCAAGAACAATAATAGAAACTATTTTAATTATTGCATTACTATTTTAACAGTGGTAGAGCTAAGCGGTAGCTTTTGCTGTCACACGGATGGGCCAGCTTGAACCGGGGTGGTACCACGACCTCACAGAATACCAGCGTGAAGTAGAGGTTTACCTCTGCGTTGCGCTTGGTGAGTGCAGGTGGCCGGAGGCCCAATCCCCCCCCCCCCATCAACATGGTAGTGGAATTAAATAAAAGACTACCCCAGGAGGGTACCAGCACCCCTGGAGAAACATAGCGCTAATGCCTACACAGACCGACTCATCGACCACGTCCAAATGGCTGCAGACTCCGTGCTACAACAGGTCCCATCCGCAGAGATCGTGATACTCGGTGATTTTAACGCCCACCACGCTGAATGACTTGGTTCTCGTTTAATCGATCATGCGGGTATATCTGTCTATGACTTTGCTTTGGCAAATGGTCTAACACAACTGGTTACTTCGCTTACGCGGATCCCAGATGTGGAAGACCATGAACCTTCCCTGTTGGACCTTCTGCTGACCTCTCATCCGGACGGATATCAGGTCTCCGTCGATGCCCCTCTGGGCTCTTCGGACCATTGTCTGATCCGGAGTACGGTGCCACTCACGCTCCAATCGCAGTTGCGATCTGCAGCTTGTCGCTGTGTTTGGCACTATAGGTCAGCTGATTGGGACGGGATGCGGTCTTTTTTTGCATCCTACCCTTGGGGGCGGGTTTGCTTCTCGCCGGAAGATCCCAGCGTTGTTGCCGAATCTGTTGTTGATGTGGTACTTCAGGGTATGAAACTTTTTATTCCATCCTCTGTGGTGCCGATCGGAGGCAGATCCCAGCCATGGTTTGGTCGCTCCTGTGAAATTGCATCACGCTATAAGCAGGAGTGCTACCGGGCCTGGGCTGACGCATCAACGTCTCGGCATGTAGACACCAGCGCACTTAAAAAGAAGTATAATTCCGCCTCCAGGTCCTCCAAAAGCGTCATTGCCAAGGCAAGGTCTGAGCACATCGGCAGAATTGGCGAGAAGCTAGTTCGCCTTCCTTCGGGAACCCGTGCATTCTGGTCTCTCGCCAAGGCTGGCCAAGGGAACTTCTGTCAGCCATCTCTTCCATCTCTGCACAGAGAGGACGACTCACTGGCCCATGCCGCAATGGAGAAAGCCGATCTGGTAAGCTCTCTTTTTGCGTCCAACTCGACTCTAGATGACGGGGGGAACACGCCGCCGACCATCCCGTGATGTGAGTGCTCCATGCCGGATGTGCGGTTTACACAGCTCTCGGTTAGCAAAGCACTCTTCTCCCTGGACGTCAGCAAGTCGAGTGGGCCCGATGAAGTCCCTCCCATTGTGCTGAAGACGTGTGCTCTGGAGTTGGCACGGGTTTTAACGCGTCTTTTTCGGTACTCCTACTCCCAAGGCATAGTCACGAATTCATGTAAGACAGCTTTGGTCTACCCGATACCTAAAAAAGGCGACCGCTCAGACCCGTCCAACTACAGGCCTATTGCCATCACCTCCTTGTTCTCCAAAATAATGGAATCCATTATAAACTGCCAGCTCATGAGGTACTTTGAGGATCACCAGCTGATTAGTGACCGCCAGTACAGTTTTCGTCGAGGTCAATCAGCTGGTGATCTTCTAGTCTATCTGACTCATAGATGGGCGGAGGCAGTAGAATCCAAGGGGGGGGGCATTGGCCGTTAGTTGGACATAGCGAAGGCCTTCGATCGGGTTTGGCTCAAAGCGCTTCTTTCGAAGCTTCCTTCCCGATAGATAGATAGATACTCGAGAAATTGTGCAAATGGATCACCAGTTTCCTTGCTGAACGGAGCATCAAGGTCGTAGTAGACGGTGCATGTTCTGATTTCAAGCCTATCAACGCTGGTGTTCCACAAGGCTGCGTGTTCAACCACGCTGTTTCTACTGCATATCAATGATATGTTGCTAACTGGTAGCATTCATTGCTATGCAGACGACAGCACTGGTGATGCCTTATATACCGCCCGTGCCAATATTACTCGGGAAAACGTCGCTGAGTACCGGGACAAACTTGTGTCTGAAGTCGAGTCTTTGCTTAACAAAATCTAGGATTGGGGCCGATTAAATCTAGTCCAGTTCAATCCCCAGAAGACACAAGTTTGCGCGTTTGCCGCTAAAAAGAACCCCTTTGTCGTATCTCCTCAGTTTCTAGGCACTCCCCTTGCTGCCTCAGCTAGTATCGAAATCCTTGGCGTCGACATATCGAATAGTGTGCAGTTTCGTGGTCACTTGGAAGGGAAGGCCCAATTGCCCTCTAAAAAGTTTGGCGTCCTCAGCAGAGCGAGACAGTATTTCAATCCGGCACATCGCTTGCAACTTTACAAAGCGCAAGTTCGGCTCCACATGGAATACTGTTCTCATCTCTGAGCCGGGGCACCCCAGTGCCAGCTCCTTCCACTTGACCGCATCCAGTGCAGAGCCGTTCGAATCGTCGACGACCGAGTTCTTTCTGATCGGCTCGATACACTGGCACTGCGTAGAGATGTTGCATCTCCTTGCGTATTTTATCGCATCTATCGCGGGGAGTGCTCTGAGGAATTGTTCGGACTAATTCCAGCCGCTCAATTTCACCATCGCACATCGCGACAAAACTCGCGTTACCATCCATACCATCTGGATGATTGGCGGTCCACCACTGTGTGTTTTAGAAGAAGTTTTTTCCCTCGCACAATTTCCATGTGGAATCAATTACCACCAGCGAATTTTCCGGGCCGATACGACTTCCTTCCTACGAGAACCTTCAAGAAAAGAGCTTACATCTTTCTAAAAGGCCGGCAACGCATCTGCAATTCCCCTGGTGTTGCTGTTGTTCATGGGCGGCGGTAGTCACTTACCATCAGGTGAGCCGCATGCTCGTTTGCTCCCTCTTCTATAAAAAAAAATTGCATTGTCATCGGTCCTTGATAAGTGTTCGAAGTTTGAAATCAATTCGACGTTTGGAAGGGGATGAAAATGACATTCAAAAATACCGTTACATAGATATATACCAAGCTAATAAAAGCGTGTTAAAAAGACAACATTCTTTAGGTAGATCAATGAACATAAATAAGAGGAGGAAGAGAGATGGATTAGAGAGACAAATAGAGTTCTTTACCGTCTTATGAAAGACTTTAATTAACAAGTTATTGCTGTACATCAAAGATTTAATAGTAATTGAACTTCCTAGCCTTTTTCATTTCTAAACGCTGTGAGATATTAACCATAAGATTGAATATATCCTGATAGTTGTGCAATAAAAAATACAGCGGCAATAGGGCTTTCCCCACATTTTTTGAACCGATGGCACGTAAGTTTGAACTGTCTTGTGATTATTGTATTGTAAAAAATGTGCGTTGCTATAGTCCTTTCAGCCAGTTTGTCCGTCAATAAATTGAGATGTTGCAAGATCAGAGTACCTACGAAAGCACACCACTTTAGTCACCACCACTATAGTCACCATGGCAAAATCGCCGAAGAACCTTGGTTTTATGCTCAATGATCTCAATAGTGTGTCCTGACGGATTAGTGTTAAGACGATCATGGACAAGACAAAATGATACGTTGTTGGGAACAGTACGCTTAAAGTTTAAGTAGTAAAAGTTTAAAGTTTAAGTAAAGTTAAAGTTGTAAATGATTATATTTACCTGAGACAAAGTGTCCGACTAGGTAAGTCTAACTGCGACCAAAAGACGTGCTTGACTTTGCGCTAGTTAAAGGAGTTTCCTTCAACCTCAGGGCAATCGAGACTCTAGACGATCTAGGATCCGACCACTGACCGGTCTCCCTCATTCTTGGGCATCAGCCACCTCCTTCAACCCCCTCCACGAAAACCTTCACTAACTGGAAGGGCTTCAAGAAGTCCCTAGCTAAAGCTATGGATTTACAGGACTCCCCTATCTCCCTGTCGTCCGACTTTGACACTACCGAAAAAATCGCCACCGCGGTCAGCGGCAGGCAGCTTTTGGGAATTTTTTAACATCTTGTCCCGTATACCTGAAAACTTGAAAACAAGAGTGTACAATCAGCGTGTATTTCCAGTGATAGCACATGAATCTGAGACATGCTCTTTCATTACTGTCCGTATGACGATTTGAAGGTCGCTCAGCAAGCTCTAGAGGGTTATGTTATGAGTTATGGTTGGAGTATGTCTGCCAATCCGTAATGAAAATATTCGCAGTAGAATCAGAGTAACTAACATAGTCCAACAGATTAGTAATCTGAAGTGGCAATGCGCCAACTATATTGCTCGAAGAACTAACAGCCGACGAGTGGCTGCTACGTCGAAGTGTCAGAGTGACGACGTGGTAAGAGATGCAAGAAGTCGGTGGATGCAGGTGGCTCAGGACCGTGTCATTTCTATGTTCAGTGGTACACTTGTGAAGCAGTAATGACGATGATAATGATTATTGTCAGTATTAAAATTAATGATAACGACATTAAATGGCATTGAAACACGTGACGATGTGAGAAAATGATGTGAGTTGGACATTAATAACAAAAAATAACTATTTATGGACATAATAAGATTATCTAGAAAAAGGATTACCATAATCCTACATAAAATATACACAGTAATGTTTACAGCTTAGGCTAGCCTAGTAGCCCAGCGAAACATAGTATGAAAATCTTTTCACACTATCTATGTATTTACACCAGTGAGAACCGGCAAACAGGAATAATTCAATCAGATAAAGTAGGTCAAATAATATAGGTCAAGCGATCAGTCACGTGATTTCTCATCATCGTAATCGTAAATTCATCCCCACTATATATATTTACCGGTCATCACCATGACAAGAGGCCTGACCGCCGACTTACCGGCTTCTGTTCAAGCCCTGCCGATCTTTAGAATGAGTCTTTTTTCAAAAATATACATGCTCGTACGGAAATAAACAACCAATATTCCTGCATTCGCGTAATTCAACGGGCACATTATTAGTAATGATTTGTTCAATCGATACGCTCCGTAAAAGAGCGCAGAAGTATCAAGCTGCTAAATCGCTCATTCGCTCGAACGGACCCTGATTAACGACCTCATGCCTCGTAAATGTTTTCTTGATTAGTATTGTTCTGTTCAACTTACTGAAGTTATGGATAATATAAGAGACTATAAAGCTCACATCCTGGTTTAGTACTCAATTCGCGTTGTTAAAGTACTTATACCAATAATATGTAATTTACAGCTGTCCATTCTGATGGTTACAGGTTAAATATATTATTCATACTCCACTACACGTAGCCTAGATATCAGATTACCTGTAGCTATTACCGCGCTAGAATCGCAGCCAGAACCTTCATTCATGCAATATTATATATTTTTTCGTTAAGCGCTTTTTGAATAGAAAACGTATTAAAATGTTCCAAAATACTGTCCATAGTTTAGATGACACCGGATGAAGGATTAGAACAATTTTTGAGAGACCGGATGACAGCTACTCTACATTGTAACTCGTTTTTCTAGAAGTAAGTGTGACCAATATGCACACATTCCACCTGTTGCTAGGCTATTGCTGTGGCCCTTAGACACCTACATCTTTCCTTGATTAAAAATAAAATGTAGATGAGTTGTCCCTGAGGAATGTCCCGTTACCCGTAAAAAGTTTCTCCGGCTCTCGTCACTCACCACATGAAATACATAAGCATTAGGCTGCTATTTCATTCTGCAGCTTAACGTGCTACAGCGTGGCTCTACCAAGTAAGAGTTACTTTAACGATTCGGTAGCGTAGTGACCTAGTGACTGAGTGTTTGGTTATGGCACAGAGTAAGGAATAAATTTTAATCATGTGGTTATGGCGCTGTAGAGTAGAGGGTTCGAATCGTACGGAGCAAATTTTCATATTATGGGCTACAAAGAGTTGACTTTGTGCTATTTTTGTATGTAAAACGCATCAAAAACACAAACGAAAATCCTACTGTGGGAATACGAGTAACGTATTTTTACAAGCTTTTGCATACATTTAACTTGCAATGTAACTGTTTGTTCGGGTGGAATCTTGCAACTCAATTTTGAAGCAGATATCTTGAATCGATTGAGCTGAAATTTTGTATACTCGTTAAGTTTGGATGACAATGCATGGTTAGCTATGTGACGTCATTCTAAATCCAACATGGCGGAACACCCAAGATTAGTTATTTTTAACGCACTCCTCTAATATGGGTATCAAATGAAAGAGCTTGCTTAGTGTAACTCGAAAAATAAAGTGACCTCACTCTAAATCCAATATGGCGGACTTCTGAAGATGGTGGACTAAGCTTTTTAAGCTTTCCTACAAATGGGTATCAAATGAAAGGACTTGCTGAGAATACGAATGCGAGTTAACCAAAAATAAGATGGTGATAGAAATTTGGTTTACTGGGGTTTTGCTGTCCTCGATAATGATATTGAGGTCGAATTGCTCGAGTCTGTAGCATTGGTTGGTAAACTTTGACTGTCCAAAGGTCTGGTGAATAGTGCCATTGGACATATTACAGAAATCATATGGCCCTGCATCCAGCGAGCACAAATGTATGATACTGACATACCATCCGTCCGTATAGACTTCGGTGAAGACGGTGTTCATCTCATTAAACCCAATACTGTACAATTTCCAGCAAAATATAGTCACGGCACTGCAGTACGAAGAATGCTGCCAATTATATTATGTTGGGCTTGCACAGTACACAAAATGCAGGGTAGTACTGTTGACCATGCCGTTGTATACTTAGGTTCGAAGCTGCGTGGCCTTAAGTAGGGTCAAATCATTAGAAGGTCTCCTTATTGAAGATCTAGACTGATCGAAATTAACCGACAAACGACCTTTCAACAATGATGCGTTGAATGAGATGATCAGACTGAGAAACCTGTCCAGCGATAACTAAAAAGTAAAAAATAAATTAAAAGTAAAATAAAAAACTTTTTTTTTTGCGCTCAGACGCAATTGGAAAAGGCTACCCTTTACGTAGGGAGGCGGAAAATGCATTTATGCATACCACGACAGCCGGTCTGTCGTGGTTATGCGGGACTCACTGTATCTACCTACTTGGGACCTAAGTGATACCCGCTAAAAACCGCCTGTGGGGACTGGCAACCAGCTGTTTAAGCTTCTTATGCCGGATCGGAAGCGACCCTCTTTTGGGAGAAGAGGGCGCAGGCGGCTACGAGCCGCTGAGGTAGAGCCTACTAAGGCAAATTAATTATGAAATTTATTATGAGTTGGCCTGAGCCGCCAGCAGGCAGTTCAGGTCGTTTGAAAGTTTATTAGGCGGGTCCGAGAGGGAGTTCCTCGGGCTGCGGACTCGATAGCGAGAGGGGGGTGGGGCTGCATAATTAGCTGCCTCACGAATAAGTTTATTGGAATGCGACTCTGAGACTTTGAAGAAGTTCTCAGAGAGTTTTTTTAAGGAATTGTTGTATTGTAGGGATTTCTAAGTCCCGATGGAGGTCGGCATTACGGACGTACCAAGGTGCGTTCGTAGCTCGACGACAGAATAAGATTTGAACTATTTGAAGTTCATTAATAATTTTGGGATTAGCATGCACAAATATAGGGGCCGCGTAAGACATTACCGGTCGTATACAGACCTTATAAAGGGTTCGCTTATTTCGGAGTGACATTTTACTATGTCGGCCCAACATACTGTTGAGCTTACCTAGATAAAAACGTGCTAGACGGGTTACTCTTTTGACGTGAGGCTCGAAATTGAGCCTAGTGTCAAGGGTGACACCTAAATATTTAGCAATCGTATGCCAGGGGACAGGAGTCCCTAACATACGTATTGGTGGAGTATTATTGATACGGCGTCGCTTATAATCGAAGCGAACTGCGGAGCTCTTCTCCGGGTTCACATCGATGCGCCATTTTTGGAACCAAGCTCCTAGGTCATCGACTGACTTTTGGATCTTGTTCCGTGTGATTGGTAGTGTGGTACCTTTACAGTATAGAGCAGTGTTATCTGCGAAGAGGGAGAGCTGGACACCTTTCGACGGGATTGGAACGTAGTTGGTGTACAAGATGTAGAGGAGGGGAGCAAGTACTGATCCCTGAGGAACACCAGCTTTGATGGGGCGCTGAGAGGAGAGCTTGCCTTCGTATCGAAAACGAAAGGTACGATGTTGTAAGTAAGAGGCCACGAGACGTACTAGACGATCAGAGAGACCTACTCTATATAGTTTGAATATAAGGCCTTCATGCCAGACTCGATCGAAGGCTTGGCAATGTCGAAAAAGACCGCGATGATCATTTGACGACGTGGATAAAAACCGCCGAGGATATATTCCACAATGCGGTGAACTTGTTGGGGGCAGGAGTGTTTCGCTCGGAAACCAAATTGGTGGGGGATGACAAGAGGGTCACCGTCTGTGGGAAACAGATGGTGCCTCATTCGAGTGAAGATGACTCTTTCGAGGAGTTTGCCCATGGCCTTGAGGAGGCTAATGGGACGATGACTGGAGGGGAGGTTGAGAGACTTGCCTGGCTTGGGAATACCAATGACAGTTGCCTCTTTCCACGTAGTGGGAAAGTAACTAAGATTGAAGCAGGCGTTGAAGATAATAGATAAGAGGGTTAACACCTGCTCTGGAAAGTGTTTAAGGGCTTGGTTGGAGATGCCATCCGCGCCCGGAGCCTTTTTGGGCTTAAGTCCTTTGATGAGGGATGAGATCTCATCATTGGACACAGTGATAGGGTCATAGGCTGTAGGGGGTGAGTTCCGGCGGCGGACCTCATCCTCCACTGCCTGAATATGTGAGGGGTCGACAGGTTGAGAGCTAGGAGAGCATTGTGCGGCAATGCTGTCTGCAAAGCACTCAGCCTTTTCATCGTCCTCGAAGGCAACCGTACCGTCGGGGCGGAAGAGTGGGGGAATGTGAGTGCTAGCGTCCATACGGAAGGCTCTAGCCATCTGATAGTACGCTGTATGTGAGGGAGATATATTCTCCATGAGCTCACTCCTTTGGAGGTCTCGAAGTTCGGAGAGGCGGAAACGGAGTTCTCGTTGAAGACGATTGGCCGTACGCCTATATTCGGGTGTGGAATATATTGCTGCTCTCCGGAAAGCAGCTTTTTTGTCTTTTAATAGGTTGCTAATATGTAGGGGAAGCCCACTATTATTAGCAACCGGGACGACCCTTTCATTTTCCTTAAGGGAGGATTTAATAAGGGTTGAGAGTGAATCGATCGCGGTGTCGATTTTTTCGGGACTGTCTAATCTAAGTCCGACGATAGGGAGATGGGGGAGTCCTGTGTGTCCAGCGCTTTAGCTAGGGACTCCTTGAAACCCTTCCAATTAGTGAAGGTTTTAGTGGGTGTTAGGGGGGGGTGGCTGATGGCCAAGAATAAGGGAGACCGGTCGGTGATCGGATCCTATATCGTCTAGTGTCTCGATTGACCTGAGGTTGAGAGAAACTCCTTTGAGTAACGCAAAATCTAGTACATCGGGGGCGTGGTCGGTGTTATCGGGATAGTGCGTAACACCGAGGGGATTGTGGACAGTAATGTCAAGAGACTGCGTTATTCCAAGCAGTTTCTTGCCACTATGGGAGGTTGAACGGCATGCCCATTCAGTATGCTTGGAGTTAAAATCTCCAAACATAATGACTGAATTGCCTAGAGATAAGATGGCCTCAAAATCTTTTTTGAGGGGGACGGTTCCACTGGGGATGTAACATGAGGCTATGACTAAGGACTGATGTCCCGTCATAGCTAACCTGCATACCGTGGCTTCCATATTGGTAAGCTGTGGAGTATTAATGTGAGAGCAATGAAGTCTTCTTGTAATAAATGGCCGTACTGCCGCCCTGGCGGTCGGGCCTGTCATTACGAAGAAGAGAATAATTTTTAATGGAAAGCTCTTTGATGTCCTTAGATTTAAGATTAGTTTCGTGTAAGAGGAGGAAATCGGCTTCGCGATCTCGAAAGAAGAGCTTAAGTTCTGGGAGGTTAATTAGCAAGCCGCGAATGTTAAATGAAACAAGCGATAACCCTTTAGGCTTGATATGACCGTGACATTTAGGCAGAGCAGATTGCTCTATCATTGTAAAATTAAGTTAACTTAACTTACAATGAACGCAAAAGATTATTATGCTCTACAAGAGCGAGGATACGGTCCTGAGGGGACCGAGCAGCGCGCAATTTGCGCGCTAAGATAGCTACTTCACCGATGTCGATGTTCCTTATCGCGGCGTAAGCCGTGTTAAGGTCATCGACTATTGAGGGCTGTGATTGTTGCGGGGCGGAGGCTGTCCGCGGTGGGTCGACCTTTTTGGGGCCCCAGGGAAATACTGGAGGCTGCAAAGGCTGTGCGAAGCCCGAAGGGGGCCTAAGAGGGGCCTGAGGGGGCCTAGGGGGACCCTGAGGGGGTCGTGAGAAGCTCTGGAGTGGCTGAGAGAAGCCCTGATGGGGCTTCCTTGAGTAGAGAGCCGGGAATGAACGGTTATTGACCGGCGGTGGGACTTGTCTACTAGGACGGGCAACCTCGGTAACTTGCCGGGTGGCCTGTTTGTTGACACAGGACGTACGCGGGTGGGGATTCGGCATCTTTAGGCCGGGGACACTCTTTCGTGTTGTGGGGGTCGAGGCACTTAACGTACCTGGGTGGGGCGGAGCAATTGGCCACCGCATGACCATAAAACTGGCAGCGGTGGCACTGCGCCGGGAAACCGCGCCTATGCGGTGGCTCAACATTCACTCCCGACAAGCCACACACAGTGCGTACTTGCCGGAAGATAGTTTTAGCCTCCGGAACGTTTGTTAGAATAACTAAAGCTAATGGGTATCTCAAGCCCGTTCTGCTGTGCATTTTATGCACAGCCTCAACGGGGAATCCTTGTGACTTAAGGTCCTCAAGGATTTTCTCGTTTGAGAGTTCAAACGGGACGCCTCGGATGACGGCCCTGACTTTACGCTCTTCCGGAAGAGCCTTGTAAGGCGTCGAAAGTCGTCAATAGACTGTGGGACTATTTTAATCGCTACACCCATGTTGGTAGCTTGGTCGTACTTTATATCTGGTAAATTCTGTCTTGTCTTTTAAAAAGAAAGGGGGCGGGACTTGCTTCTTTGCAAGTACGGGAGCGCAGCGAGAGGCTGGCTTAGTAGGCGCTGGGATGTCTAGCGACATAAGGGGGGCCGGGGCAGCGGCGGGGGCTGCGGGGGAAGATGCGGCAGCGATAGCTGCGGGAGGTGCAGCAGCGGCGGGGGCTGCGAGGGTGGGGGAGCGGCAAGGGCCACTGAGGCGGGGGGGGGGGGGGGGGTGCAGTTTTTCACGGCGCGTTTTACGCCGCGCTTTGACGTAACCGTTGTGTATGAGGAATCACCGGAACCGTTGGAGTCAGAGGATTCCGATGTCCTGGTGCCAGACTTAGTGGCGAGCCTCTTCCGGGAGGCCGATACAGAGGACCCAGAGTCGGAGTAGGAGCACTCCATATCCAGTTCCAGAACGAGTTTTAGGATTTTAAGTGGGCCGCGATAACGGGCGGCGGTACGTTTGCCTCGGGAGTAGCCAAAATGGCCAGGGCTGCGGCGAGTGCCTGCGGATCGTCCATCCGATTGATGGCGTCGAGGAGGGAATCTTTTAGGTCTTGGGTGGACATTCTCAAAGAGCGGATCGTTTTATATGGCGCGGAAAGGGCACTAACGTAGGGACGTTAGCGCGCCCGGACAACCTGAACATACGTCACTCGAGAGCACCGGCGCAGGCGGAATCAAAACTTTTGATAAAACAAGCTTTTATTTATATGCGCTAAAAAGAATAAAATAAACTTTTCCTTTAAAACTTTTACTATCAAATTATAACGTCATTACACAATTTATATAATATAAAAGCTTGTCGCGAGACTTACCTGTGTAGATAAACAGGATCTAATTGATATTAATTTTTAAAATTTTCAAACTAAGCAAATACGAGTAAGTAGAAATGAGTAGAAACTTATTCTCGCGACAAACTTTTATATCATATAAATTGTGTAATGGCGTTATAAGTTGATAGTAAAAGTTTTAAAGGAAAAGTTTATTTTATTCTTTTTAGCGCATTTAAATAAAAACTTGTTTTAAAAAAAGTTTCTTTTTACTATTAACTTAATTGATTGATTAAACATATGGGAATAAAGTTTGTAATCATATACACTTATAACACTATATTTACTATGATGATGATATAGTTACTGTGATGGAATCTATAAAAAATAGATAAGATGAAAGTGCGTCATTTTGATATTTCAAGCTACAGAGTTTTAAGATTTAACACGTTAATTTAAAAGGTAATATCACATAAATTTATTGGGATACCCTCTTACCAAAACCCTTCAACGCAAAACTAGCCACAAAAGAGAACGGTGAGCTGAATGTGAACGGTGAGGTGAGGGAAATTCGGACTAGGGCAACGGAACCCAAACGGCCAGCAGCTGATCGACTTCATGGAGAAAGAGGCACTCTTCATGATGAACTCTTTCTTCCAGAAGCGGCCCCACAGGAAGTAGACCTGGTCGAGTCCTGACGGTTCGACAAAAAAGGTGATTGACTTCATTATGACGTCAATCTTTTTTTTTAGAGACGTTTTGATGATTAGACGGCAACTGTTCAGTGATGTTTCGGTGATTGCGAGGGTGAAAACTGGTAGCGATCATCGAATGGTTAGAGGCACACTGAACCTAAACGTTAAATTGGAAAGGTGTCGTCTAATGAGGTCAACGCTCTGTCCCCTTCGTGCTCTAATCTAAAGTCTCAAAACCATTCAGGTCGAGTTACAAAACCGTTTTCAGTACCTAAAAGATTGCAATGCACTGTGGAAGATATAAATGACAAGCTCGTGGAAACTGTCCATGCAGTCGGAGCTAAGTTTTAGAAGACCCACCGCAAAAGAACACAAAACTCTCCGATTACACTCTTAATCTCATGGCTGTTAGACGGGAAATGAAGCTGCAGTCTTCAGTAGATTTGATGGCATACAGGTAAAAGAACAGACAGATCTCCAAATGCATGCGGCGGGACTTACGCAACTTTAATACTGCTCGTATTGAAGAAGCGAGCGAGCGGAACCAGGACTCCAAAGTCTTTGCCAGAGATCTGTCTGCCAGAAAGAGCCAACTGTCGAAACTGAAGACCGAATGTGACACCTGAGATTTTGAGTGAGATTAAGAGGTTCCATGAGCAGATGTACACGTAATCGTTGGAGTCACACGCAAGTGTGTGTAACGATCCAAGAGCAAGTCTTATCCGACACTATTCCGAGGATATTCCGGACGTCAGTATGAGCGAGATTAGAATGGCTCTCCAGGACCTTAAAATGGCAAGGCCCTAGGTGAGGATGGAATTACAGCGGAGTTTCTGAAAGCAGGTAGATAACCAGTTTTCAGGCGGTCAGAACTTCTGAAGGACTACAAGTACCGGTATTTGAAGTCCTTCAGAAGCTCTTTAAGTCCGTCGTCCATGGTGGCACTATTTCGGAGGCTTCGAGCACAATTGCAGTGGTCTTGTTCTTCAAGAAAGGCGACAACGCCCTCTTGAAGAACTACAGACCGATTTCCCTTGTGAGCCGTATCTATGTGCTGTTTTGAAGAGTCATTACGAATCGTCTTGCATGCAGAATTGTCAACTTCCAGGCTCCCAAACAAGCCGGTTTCCGAGCACGATATACCTCATACATACCCTTCGGCAAATTGTACAGAAGACCAATGAGTACAATCTGCCACTGTCTTGCGTATGTGGACTATGAGAAAGCATTTGATTCCGTCGAAATTTAGGCGGTGCTGCAGTCCCTTCAGCGGTGCCACATTGACTGTCGGTATATCGAAGTGCCGAAGTGTTTGTACAATAGGGCTACGATGGCTATCCGAGTACAGATCCAAAGTACTAAACCTATACAAAAGCAGAGAGGTGTAAAATAGGGTGACGTAATATCCCCGAAACTCTTCACTGCTTCATTAGAAGACGTTTTCAAGCTACTGGACTGGAAAAGATACCGTATTGACGTCAATGGCGAGTACATCACTCACCTTCGATTTGGCGACGATATAGTCCTTATGGCAGAATCGCTGGAGAATCTAACCACTATGATCTTTGATCTCAATAGTGTCTACCAACGGATAGGTTTTAAGATGAACATGGACAAAACAAAAATCATATTCAACGTCCATGTCACACCTATGTCGGTAGTTGTTGGGAGCACTAAGCTCGAAGTTGTTGACAAGTATGTTTACCTGGGACAAATAGTCCTACTAGTAAGTCCAACTTCAACCGAGAGTTCAATCGACGGATACGACACATCTTCTTGTTAGACATACCTCAAAACCTCAAAACTAGATTGCACAACCAGTGCGTGTTGCCAGTGATGACCTGTGGATCTGAGACGTGGTCCTTCACAGCTGGCCGTATGAGGAAACTCAAAGTCGCTCAGCTAGCTACGGAGAGGGCTATGCTATGCGTTTTTCTGCGTGATAGACTTAAAAACGAGGATATCCGCAGAAGAACCAGAGTAATTGACATAGCCCAAAGAATTAGTATGCTGAACTGGAAATGCCCCGACCATATAGCACGAAGACCCGACTACCGATGGGGAACAAAGGCTCTCGAGGGGCAGCCTCGTACCGACAGGCGAAGTGTAGGGCGTCCCCCCACTAGATGGAGTGACGACCTGGTAAGACATGCAGGAATTCAATGGATGCAGGTGGCTCGGGACCGTACTTTGTGGCATTCCTTGGGGGAGGCTTACATTCAGCAGTGGACGTGTGGCTGTAATGATGATGAATGATTACCCTCTTACCTATTTATCTTCCTTTCTAGGAGTCCGGCATGGTAGGTACAACAGTCTTACCTAACTTTCTGCCGCCACATATTAGTGTTTGTACTGCCGTGTTCAGGTCTGAAGGATATAGAGAATCAGTATAATTACAGGCTGTGACGTACAACATCTTAATCCTCAGAGGTTACAAGGTATCTGTAACCTTCTTTGTTTGAAGTTAGCTGTACTTACGATGTAAGTTTGTTTATCACTGCAGTTTAAAAAAAATGGTGTACAACCTACTGATCAGTGGACCGGGATTATTATGTAACATCCATACAAAAAACGAGATATACTAATACCGCCACTACAATGTTTATATAAAGAGCCAATACGGAAGAGTATAGAGAGCCATTTACTATTATTACAGACTGTGGCTGTGTTGCATTCCTTCTTAGTCCTCAGAGGTGACATTGTATTAGGTGGTATCTGTAGCCTACTTTTTTAAAAGTTGGTCGCAGGCATCGATATATATGTACTACGTACTAGATTGCGCATTCCGAACATACACTATGTTCAACTGAACTGTACTGCAATCTGTACAGTGTCATTTCGTGTGTTTTCAATCTACTAGTTAGTCTGTGGTTTCAATATTCATGCAGTGTGGAGCGGCGCTAATAATACATGATTCCAAATTAAAGTTTAAACCTGGACGTAAATAACAATTCAGTAGTCAAGTAAGTAAAATTATTTGTTGTTCAAGTGAATAAATAGGTAATAATATCGTAATATTACAAAAGAAAAACATCATGAAAAAATATATATCTTTATAATATAAGTTGACCGCGCAGGCGCAACGCGCTTAAATCAACTGCGCATGCGCGACTTTACATCTCCCGCGTATGCGCGAAGACATAAAGTAGAACACATTTTTTGTTTAGAAAGGCTTCTCTAGTACATAGTACATAATATAACTCAATGGTTGCAGGAGTATACATAAGCTGCAGTACCCACTTGGAATCAGGTGGAGGTGGTTTAGTTACTTCATATTTATAACTAAAAAGTTGAAATTAAAACTAAAATAACGCTAATCTTTTATTTCTGGTCAACAAAAACGTTAAATATTTTTAACAGCCATGTACTGCCGGAAATCGTGACAGCCGTGCTGAACAATGTGCGGCCTATGACCACAGGCCGTTTCGTGGACGCTTCTACAACTGGGTTCCTTATGTTGATGGTACGTAGATATTATAAAATAATCATTCATTTATTATTAATTAATTTATAATAATCTATTGCTAGACATAGCCTTCCCCTATAGATTGCCTCTGAGGGGGGATATTTGCCATTGTTATCAAGCTTTGCAGCCGGGTCGGCAACCGCAGTAGTTCATAATTTTGGGTTGTATTCAGGAACATGTTGCTGCCCATCTCCTGTTTCATTTCCTTCTTTCGCGTTTTCTGACACCTGCGGGATGATATGGGATAGTGAATTCTTTTACGTCACCTCTACACGTCGAATATTTCTACGAATATAATAAACAAATTAAAGTAAAAATTTTACACCTGTCTTTATCTGTGCACTATGCATAGACCCCCAGTGCGAGTTGGCAGACTTCATAGGTCTCTCTCGCCGCTCTGTCGCCTTTTACGACACCCAAGTGATGAAAAGCGGGATTCTCTTGCGCCGCCATTACATGGCAAAACATAATCAATCACAATGATATAACTGAATTCCACGACAAACAGCCAAATTTTAAGGAACTGTATGCTTTTTACCACGTTTTCATTAAGTCCCTTTGAGTCCCTTGAGTTGTAAACTTAAAATTTTGAATACAGCTTTAATTCAGATAACACTGCAAGGATGATAAAATAACGTGCTATATTAAAAAAAATACAATTAAAAATCACTTGTTAGCTTATATAAAAATAATAAGATTGGTAAACTGAAGGTAGTCGTGGTTAATAATGAAAACAGAACGTCAACAACCTGAACATAGAAGCTGTAATACTGTAAAACGTTCTGTACTGCTGTAAAACGTTCGGAATTTAAAATAAGCTAAAATTAAACGTGATGAATACGTAAAACAAAGATGTTTTGATCTATAAAATATATTTGACATAAAAGTAATTTTATTCAATGTGTATTCTGCATAGATAGTATTCTGTGTGGTGGCGGTGCAAGGAACTACATCATAGTGATCTAGTAGTTTCGTCACGTGGGTATCGTAAGAAGGGACCATTGGAAACGTTAGTAATACCCCATGGTTTCCAATGGATGGCGGTGTAACCATCCTGTCTTCACTACACGTAAAATGCATAGACTAATATCGACAGGTTGTGATTGCAAAGGTGCAAGATGTCTGGTACTGCTACCGCCTATTCACCTACCAAGCGCGGCGATTAAGGCGTATCCTACTACGAGAGAAATCTTGATCCAGCAGTGAAATTTTAAAGGTGATAAAAAAAGAAGTAAATACAACATCATCACGGACTAGGACAAAACTTTAACAGAATAGCAGCGTAAAAAGCAGCTTTATGCATCTACATGTTTCGTATGGTGAGGCCCTTCTGACTGGAAACGAGGTATTTTATGCTTAGTCTTAGTCTTCAGGAGAGACAATGCAACTGAACTTTGATTCTTAATGTGAATAGGTATGTCTATGTGGTCCACTGCATCACTAATTATCGGGTGGACCGTGTGCTTGTTTGTTGTCACCCTTATTATTGAAAAAAAAAGCAGTACTTATGATACTTATGTAAATAATGATTGTAAAAATAATTGCTTTTACAACAAAGTCCCAGAAAACACAATATTTGACCTGCTCAAAGTTCAAAAACTAAGTTTGTATAAAAAGGATTATTATAATATTAAGGAATTTATGGATGATAATAACCCCTGGGAATGAGGTGATCGCTACCAGGCTATTTCTAATTTGCTATGTGTTGTTAATTGTGTAACAACATACATGATAAAAAAGTCCCGCTGGGTTTCTTGCTTGTTCTTCCCATCACAGAGGGTTTTTTTTCCGAACCAGTGGTAATTAAACATAAGAGTGACTTTCAATAAGTATTATTTATTAACTACATTGAATAAAAACGTTTCTGTTTCTGTTATAATTGCTTAAGATTTTTACTACCTACGTAAAGATTGAATGTCTTGTTAATGTGATTTTGTAGGTTTTCCCAGATTTCTGATTCTCATTTCACTTTCACTATCATCATTATTTTCATCATCATATTATCATAATAAAATAAGCATTTTGACATTTTAGCTTATTGTTAGGAATTTGTTTTGTTCGAATGTAGTGTTTTTATAGTGTGCAATTTGTCCAATAACACGAAAGAGGCCCTCTTCCTCCGTATCCCGATAATTCGATATGAGCTGCCTCGTTGGTTTAGTGGTTGTAAGCGCAACTACTGACTATGTGATCTCGGGTTCAAATTCAGAGTCGGGCAAATAATAGTTTTTAGGCTTTTCTGTCAAAAAGTTCTCAGTAGCAGCCCGGAGCTAGAACGTTGGCAGTGTTTTGTCCTCCGGAGCACGGGCCTCGGAAACATGTGAAACCGTTGCTCCTGCGCCTGATCTCTCTCCAATCGTATGAAACTGCCTATATGGCTGTGAGAGTGAGGAATAGAGAGTGCATCTGTGCAGACTATCGAGCACCATAATTCTGTCTTGCGCAGATGCCTAATCTTCGTTGAAACTGGCCGCCTTGACCGAAATTCGGTTTACTTATCTTCACGCACAATCCCTGACGGGGTAGCCAGAGAGAACAGATCGCCAAGTGTCACGATCCTTACAAACCTCTTTCGCTTCTTTCAGATTCATTATCTTCTTCATGCATGCACGTCTAGGTATCCGAGTACTCTTGACCCTACCCTCTTCGAGCAATTTGCTCACATGGTCTTCGAAAGTTAGTCTCGGTCTACCTCGACACCTTTTAATATTAACTTTCGCGCTATATATTTTCTTCACCATTCGGTCTTCACTCATTCGCTCAACGTGCCCAAACCACCGAAGCACGCCCTTATCAATTTTTGTGATAAGGTCATCTTTCAAACCTGCCATATTGCGAATCTCTTCGTTTCGCTTTCGGTCGGCCATGGTAACGCCGCACATTTTACGAAGAGATCGCATCTCCACTGCATTCAACTCGGTTTGGAGGACATATTATTTTTCTCCATTTCTTTGGCTCGGTTCCGACAGGGCCCGGTCATTTAACAAGCTTACGTGGACACATGGATCTAACACAAAGATGCTTTTTGGGTAATTTCGCTTCTCTTTGAAACGTGGTGTCCATCACGGCTCTTTCCCGCATCCATAATGAAAAGGTATCAAAAGAAGAGCCCGAGAATATAACAGAGACTTGGACAACTACCATAATCATGTCTTAATAGATTAAAGGTGGTGGGTAGTGAATCGCCGTTTACTAAATAAGCTCTGCATAGTGCTGTCTTAGTGACTGCGAGAGACAACATATTAAGGGTGTAGGCATGTGAGTTTACGGTTTTAAGATAACAGTCAGCATTCTCTTGGCGTTATTGCAGTTTACACTTCCTTTACAGCATAAAACTCTAGGCCGACCAATGCAAGCCAAAGGTTGCTAAAAGGTTGAAATTTCTAAAAATTACAAACTTCATTCGTTTATGTTATTGACTAAGAACTCGCCACAAGCTGCCCTGTATTATATACCCTCATTGATATCGGTAAGCATTTTAATTATCAGTTTCTTAAAACTGACAAATTCTTTCAGGTGGAGTTTTTAATTCTCTTTGGTTTTGTAACTTAAAGCAGTTAAATTCCTTTAAAAATAACACGCGGTAAGTCGCGGATTAAAATATTTTTAATTCGTCGTTTGTCATCATCGTACATTATACGTCCTACATTCTTGAGAAATTTAACTCGGAAAAGCAAGTCTAACTCGTTCAGAATATAACGTACTGATCTAGATTTCTTATGTAGCCTGGTGTAATAATTACAAAATATTGCGTTTTCTATTATAACCCGTACTGCAGTGCAGGAAGTGCATGAAAATACCTAAGCTAAAGCTAAGGCTAAAGTATCATTGTGATGCCAGACAACCGCGTGCACGTTTGCTTACCGCACAAAGATTGCGAATATCAGTATTCAACTACAGTTTGACTCGCATATTGAGAATATACAAATAAAATATATTGATATTTTTACATGTTTATGTTTATGGTATAAAGATGTTCCTAAACAAACTACAGAAGGTATCACCGTAGCCAAACGATAAGACGTACATTAGTGAACATAAGGGTTAAGTGAGATTAATGATGCCGCTGTGACTTATCGAATGCTGATGCGTCGCCCATATACAGTATCCGAGAATTTTAAGTTGCTTTTTAGATAAATTGTGTAATCTCAAGATGCTGGCATTACCTTATTTAGTTGTAAGATAGTAAAATCATTTAAAATTGTCAGTCAAATTAACTGGTGACTAGTGTTATTAATATAAGTCACACACACGGTAGGAAAAGGTAATTAATTGTAGGCATAATATGTTTCTGATTGCTGTTTTAACGAGTTTGATGTAATGTACTAAATTCGTAATTCGCTGAATTAATTAGAAGATATAATATTTTCTAGTTTGTTACACAACAAAGTTGTAAATATTTAAATCATATTGTAATTATTAGTTAGAATGTTAAAAAAATATTAAGCATTGGTATATTACATAAATGTTATATTTGCACTTTATAAATGTTATATTTGCACTTCATAAAGTGCAAATATAACATTTATGTAATATACCAAACATAACATTTATGTGAAGTGGCTAGCGCTCCTTTAAATATACCTATTCCGTCCATCCATCCATTACAGCCATAAAAGTCCACTGCTGAACATAGGCCTCCCCCATAGATTGTCTGACAGGGGGATTTAGCCATAGTTGCCACGCATTGGCAACCGCAGTTTTATTTTTATTTTTAGGTGTTATTAGGAAGACGCTGCCGCCTATCTCCTGATGTGTTTCCCTCTATCGCTTCTTACGACACCTACGGGATGATATGGGGTAGTGGTTATTCTTACACCGCCACTACACGGTAATATACTCGTATTACTGATGACTTATTTTAGTCAACAGTAGACACCAAATTAAAATTAAAATATCGACATAAGACATTGTTATCGTCGGTATTGTTAACCCAAAATTCTTCCAAATCGAATAGAAGACTATTTGTTTTCTATTCAATTTAAGAGAATTTATCATAATAAGTCGGTTTTTAAGTGGATAAAGCGCGATTTTATTATAAAATAGACACGTGGTATAGGAGGCACTGCTCCGTTTTCAATTTATATAAAGAATATTAGTTTAATAGTAGGTGAGATAGGTCTCGTTATATCAGACAGAGAGATTGTTTCACCTGCCGACACTTGCTTAAATTTCATAGGTTAATGAATTCGTTTAAGATGTCCTTTAATTAATTAGCTAATAATAATACATATTAAGAAAGAAGGATTACGCTTTAAAATCTATCCATCCAAAACTAAAATGAAACTGTAACTAACTGTAAACTGTAAACTGTAACCGAAACTGTACTAAAATGAACTGAATAAATTAGTATTAAAAATGAAACTCAAAGTAACACTATTTCTTCATTACCCCTTTACAGTCTATTGCTAGATATAGATCGCATTCTTGGTAGGTAGGATTTCACATAATTACAACGCTTAGTAGGCACATTGGTAATTGAAGTACTAGAAACAAATCTCACATCTTTAATGCTGCTACATCTCGTTGACCTAGGTAATTTATATTTGGTATATCATCATCATCATTACAGCCTTTCACAAGTGCAGTGCTGAACGTAGGTCTCCCTCAAGGAATGTTTGTAGCACGGCCTTGAGCCACCTGCATCTATTGAATTCCATGTATCTTTTACCAGGTTGTCACCCCATCTAGTGAGTGCCCGCCCTTCACTCTTCTTATTGGTACGAGCCCACCACACGAAACTGTTCCTCCCCACCAGTTGTCGGTTCTTTGAGCTCTATAGCCCATTGTCACTTCAGCTTAGTTATTTGTTGGGCTATGTAGGTTACTCTGATTCTACTGTGGATATCCTCACTATCCTTATCTGGTATATACGAGGTGGTTACCACCGTCTATCGGAAGCCATTAGCTCATTTTGGCATTAAACATAGTCGCCTCTTACGATACCTACGGGATATTTGGAGTGTATAAATATTCTATTACATCGCTAACACTCATGTCAGGACTCGCGCACCGAGGATTCCGAACAAATCCGTAGGTATATAAGTTTAAAATTATTAAAAATATTTTTATTATATGACGTAACTGAAAATTTATGCTTTTCGCAATTTTTCCTTTATCTGTGCTATAAAACGTTGCTTCGTACCAAATTTTAAGATTCTAAGTTCACTGGAGTGTACCCTGTAGGTTTTGATTCCCTTGCAAATGTCGAAAATTTGCGGCATAAACGGCTGTATCTTTTGATTGCGTTGGCTTAGAAGTTTGATTTTTTCACAGCTCTAAGGGACAGTAGACTTGAGTATTTGATATGAATTTCAGCTTGATACCTCCACGCGTTCCTGAGAAAAAGGGGTCTTGACAGACAGACAGACGGACAACAAAGTGATCCTATAAGGGGCCTCTCGAGGTACGGAACCCTAATAAATGGGAAATATCCCAGCTTTGTAACAAAATTCACAACGATTAGTTTTAAGAGTTAATACTTACATGTGAATTATTATTTTTAGATCGGACTGTATTTTATTAACACAGAATAACTTAGATCATTAATTAAAGATGCTCAGTAATTTATTAGTTCGATCTACTTCAATAACCATGTGTTCAGAACCATTAAATTCTATTACATCTATCCAATCACAACGGTAACGGAACTGTTTGTATAAAGTGCGTTTAAGTTTTGATCTTGTTTCGTTCAAATCATCAGCTATTGAAATGGCCATCATTAAAGCATCTTTTACAATATGATTAGAGTAACTATTAAGTAATAAAACGTGTTCATGAAATGTCTATAAAATTTATAAGTTACAAATGACGGCAGTTTGGTTTATTAACGAGTAACGATAACCTCCCTTCGTACTTATTGTGGACAAGAAACTTAAAAATAATCTTCTATTTTACTAAATATTAGAAGATAGGCAATTAAAAGTACAGATAATAAATTAAAGACAGTTGGTGTCCTATATTTAAAATTTATGTTGATTTATATTTTTTGTTTTTAAGAAAATTGGAAATGTAAATAACATTACATATCAATATTCTTTTAATTTTACTTCAACTAAGCAAAATACGGAGTTTTCGGAGGAACCTAATTGCAAGTGGACTCTGCTCTTGTCTTATCGTTTATCTATATAAAGGTTTTAAGGGCATTTTAAAATTGTAATGATTTTGATTATCACATATCTGCGACTATGCTTTACACTTTAAAATGGAAACAATGAAACAAGTGCTTCTAAGGTGACATAAACCTAAAGTTTTTGTATCGTTTTGACGTCTTGAGACAGCACCGTCACCGTCTTGCTGGGTTAAGGGATTCTCTAAAAAGATTTTCCTTTCCTTTTTTCAAAAGAATTTTAGCGCTGCCTTCTCCGCTGCATGCTATTTGTTTTATTAATGCTAGAAATAAGGTTACAAGTAAGTTGTAATTTGTCTAGAAATTATTCGAGTTTTTCCTTACTATTACAAAAAGTTGTTTATTGGTAATCTTGGGTTTGAACTATGTATGACTCAACAAGAGTCTTTCTAATAAAGCTAGCCGTAGCATCCCAGTCTTCGCAAAATCTTACATTCGCTGTCAAATTCCATACTCTACATTTCTTTTGTTCTTTCATCTCTATATATAAAAATCAATGCTGTCCGTTAGTCTTGCAAAAACTCAAAAATGACTGGACCGATATTGATAAATTTTTTTGTGTGTTTTAGTGGATCGATGGGTGGTTTAGATTTACAATTGGACCTGGTAGGTTGCACTGTTATCGAGATCCAGGAATCACCCGTGCGAAGACGGGGCGGATCGCTAGTATACAATATTTATTGGGTAGTTAACACAATAAAGAAATAAAAACTTAAATTATCGTAATCTCCGCGGTATAGTGCTGGCTCTGTTTCCTTGTTTTATGGCTATATTTTAAGCGAGAAAAGAACCAGTCCTCTTATCACCAGCGGCGATGAAAAGACTTAATAATTTTTAACCCCCGACGCAAAAAGTGGGGTGTTATAAGTTTCACCGCTGCGTTTCTGTCTGTCTGTCTGTCTGTGTGCCTGTCTGTGTTGAAAGGTGACTTCATCGAGAGTTTTCTTAGCTATGATTTAAAAAATCTTTCCAGTCGTTTGTAGATCATCAGCTCTTGTTTCAGGGGTTTTCCAAATTTTCAATTTAATATTATAGTTCATATATTTTTGTGGGACTCTTTTGGTGAAACAGATTATAGTTTTATTCTGAGACTTGTTATAAACTACTTAGGGCTGATTTTTCAATCATCAGATATAAATAGAATAAAATAAAACATAAACAAATAAAAAATAACAGTTACGAAAATAAAACGGTTCACTTTTATATATAGTCAGGTTATAATTTATTCGACGGATAACTTTTACTATCGCCCTTATAGTAAATAAGCCCTTAAAGTAATAAGACGGTTTATGATTAACAATTGGCCAATTAGGTTCATGTTGGAATATACGAAAGATAGGGTGCCGCTGCAAAGATTGAATCTAATATTTTCCAAAGTTTAAATGTTAAAGTGCTCTTATAGTTTTATTCAAAAGTTTAAGTTAAATTCAAATAATCGGATTTAAAACGAATAAACAAAAAAATGTTGCTTTCATGCACACATTGCAGTCTTTCATCTGTCTGACAAGCGTAGCGATTACGGCTCTGCCATTTTATCAAAATGGCAGAGTCTACGTCCAAAAGTCAGGATTCGGAACTAATAGGGACTGATCAAAATAGTGAAAAGATAAGCTATAAAAAGTGGAAAATAATAATAATAATTAACAAGCCTTTAAATCTATGCATGAGCGACATTAATACTACAAAAGTGATTTTTCCATGTATTTTATGCACTTTTTAAGTTACTGGCACAAACAAATTACCCTATTTGATAATTTAATTATACTCTTAATCAGTAACAGTTCTTTTTTACCAGGTGATTCGCCATGTTTGCTAAACTGCAGGCCGATTGGACAACAATTTTATGCATCGCTCGCTCTAGTCGCCGATGGCACGCCTTGCACTAAACCCGGCTTCCGTGCCATATGCATCCAGGGAAATTGTAAGGTAATTTTTTTTAAGTTAATATAAAATAATGTTATCTAAATTTCGTATAAACAAATGTTTATTCATCATTAAAGTCTGTGCGCTGACAGTAGATATAAAAAGGGGAGTTTCTAAACTCGTTACAAATTGCGAACCGCTAATTATTTTTGCTGATAGGTGGCTGCCGCTTCGGATCACCCGTCGATTCTCTTGCTTGAGTTTGAGCCTCTCGAGCCTCTCACCACAAAACTCTGTGCTTACAGCGAAAAGCGATACCCGTCACACAAATTGCGATACATAAGCGACAGTCGCGATTACGAGACATTTTCATAGAATAGAAAGAATAGAATGATTTTTATTCAATATTGATTATTACATAATACTTATTGAAAGTAATTTTTTAGTTACCACTGGTTCGGAAATTACCTCTGTGTGGAAGAACCAGCAAGAAACCCAGCGGGACTTTTTTTAAACATAATTTCACTTAGCAATAATTTTGTTTATACATTTTTTAAATGATTTTTCATAGAACCAGCATGGTGGCGATCACCTTATTCCCAAGGGTTATTTTCATTCATGTACTCCTTGATATTATAATAACCCTTTTGCACAGTTTTTCTTTAATAAAACTTTTAAATTTGTTTATTGACAAACTTTGAAAATGTTCTTGGATTTTGTTGTAAAAATGTATTACATTGCTCCATAAATGAATTACTAATTCTGTGGAGTCTGGTAACTGGCATTACAAGCTTATGTTTGTTCCTAGTGTTTAAGGTATGAACGTCCTTATTCTTATTAAAGCTATTTATGTTTTTATGTACAAACATTACACACATTTTCATAAATATATTGCAATGCCAAAGTTAATTTGATCATTTCTTTAAATTTTTCTCGAGGGGACTATACAATTTAGGTTATAAATAATATTTATATATAATATAAATAATATTTACCAACTATCGCCGAACAGGCAAATAACAAATACTGACACTCATTTCATGCAGTTGTAAAAGACAAATACAAATAAGATTGGCTGGCTAAATATATTGATATGAAAAGTCTTCATTTAATTGATAATTATGAACCTATCATCATCATCATCATCATCATCATCAACTGAGATCGGCAGCAGCGGTTGCAGGCGCGACTTGCAAAGTGTGCGTGGAAACTATGGCAAACATCTCCCCTATGAGGCAACCTATAGGGGAGGTCTATGTTCAGCAGTGGAATTTAATAGGCTGTAACGATAACAGTACTTTTTTAATCCTTTTGTTTTGCCTAATATCACGATCTCACAATTTCAATGTAGTCTAAATAGTATTATTTAGTACATTATAAACTTCACCCCCCCATTTTCCTACCCTTAGGGGTAGAACTTTTTCTTCAAATTTATTTGGCACCATCACTGTAGTATAACCTATTTAATAAAAAAAAAGAAACATAAAAATCAGTTTACAAGTGACAAAGATACATACAACAAAAAGAACAAACAGTCAAATTGTAAACATTTTCCTATTTTTAAAGTCGGCAAAACATGAGAGAATTACTCAAATAAAACTAATTTTTACGGATTTTATCGTGTTTAAGTTTTTATTACCGAAATTTCGGGTGCTTTACAGTACCCCTGGTGACGGGGGGGGGGGGGGGGACTGAGGTGTTTGACATCCCGATATCATAGTTAGCCCGGCTACCTTCAGTTCTTGAATATTAATTTTTGGTTCGATCTACGCAGAGTGAGCTTACAGTATCTTGAAGTCTTGCAGTGGTATGCTTGGGTTTGGATTTAATTTTATTAATTATAGGATCCCAAGCAGATGGCAGCACACATCCATCTTCTCTATTGAAATTAGGATGTTTGTTTTACTTATCATAAGTCAGTGCTTGACCACAATCCCACCTGGTGGAAGTTGTGATGCAGCCCTAGATGGTACTACGCACTGTCTAAGTAACAAAAACCTATTCACTTTTGCCTTGAAGACGCCCACATTGTATTCGCCGGCAAATTATTCCACTACTTTTCTGTACGCATTACATAAGACGAAGCAAATCTCTTGGTCCTAATGCGTGGAATATCGATAACAAAGCGGCGAAAACTCGCCGACCGCCTGGTTATCCGATGGTGGAAAGGAGAGGGAGGAATTAAAGCTTGTAATTTCTGCGCACACTCACCGAAATTCATCCTATAGAATACCGAGAGACTGGCTACTCTGCGCCTGTGCTCGGGGCTGACAAGATTGGCTTCATCCAAATCAAAGTCACCAATGAGCCTCTTATCACGTCTTTTCACTGAGTCCAAAGCTGCCAGGTGGCATTTTGCAGCACCATATGTGACAGCAGTACTCCATGCACGACTGGACTTGCGCTTTATATAAGGTTAGTAGCTAACCCGGAGTGAAATACCGCCGCACCCTTGCAAGAACACTAAGTTTCCTTGAGGCTGCTTTGGCTCTAGACTCAATATACCGCCCATAGTTGAGCTTTAGAGAAAATTCAACCCCTAACAACTGAAGGCGGTCAGTGTACTCCAAGGATACATTCCGGAAAGTAGGAGCCAATATGAGCGGGCTCCTTTTAGCGGTGAAAAGACACGCTTGTGTTTTGAAGGCGTTAAATCTCACGATATTGACATCGCCCCATTCGGAGACTGCCGGTAGTGTGAGATTCACACGCTCTACCATAACCTCTCTTAATGACTGGATTTGATTTTTAATTTCAATAGCCTCGTGAATCATCCTTGGTAGGAATCGGTGTTCTTTTGCGAGCATTTGTGGTCTATCAAATGTAATGGCGGGGACGATCTTAAACATGTTCACACACTGCAGACTTCCCGGAACGCCCGTTTTTCGCGTTCACGCGGGTTTTTATAGATTTTTTTGTTTGTCCTACCACATTCACAATCCAGCCTGTACACTCCTGCATCTTTTAAAGGGATATAAATCTTGACGGATGATAAAAATTGACTAATCTTCTTCGGCGGCTTGAAGTATGTTTTAATGGAAGCGCGCTTCAAGATGTAGCCAAACTTGTATGTGACTCCTCTGACATAGGGTACTAAAGCAGGTACACGCTCTACTGTGACCGGCTTCACTCAGTCACTGCGACGTAGACGCGGGCCCCGAAGTTTGTTGTCTTGCAATACTTGCTCGACGTGCTGAAGCTCGGCGGCCAGATGTTTTCTGTCACAGATCCCTCGTGCTCTCTGAAACAAAGATTTTCCCACGGTAGCTAAATGTGATGGATGATGGTGCGATTCACCATTTAAAAATCGGTTAGTATGGGTCTGTTTCCTATACGCACAGTGTGTGTGTTATCAGGATTTCGGATGACTAAAACTACTACTAAAACTAAAACATCTAGGAAAGCTAAAGAATTGTTTGCTCCAACTCTAACTCCATTGTGGATAGTACTCGTATTTTCGAGTTTGTGGAACTAAGTAAACTTAAAAAAAAATATCGTCTACGTACCGCTTGTAGCTTGGGATCTATTATTACTTACTAATTATACCTCTTGAAGTCAATTAATATTACTATGAACTTTAGCCCATTAAATTTCAATTACACTAACGGATACCCGGCGTGCGCTACTACGAAAAAAGAAATACATTTTGTTTATTTGTTGGAAAAAAAAAGGATTTTTGTTTCATTTATTAACTTTTTATATAGTGCCACTCAGATTCAGACCACTAAAACCATACATTTAGTATGGTTTTAGTGAAACCTTCTTATTGCTTTCCTAATAAAACCGGTTTAGGGCACATCGGTTGGATGGTTTCAAAGTCTATAACGGACATACATAGGTAGGAGTATATTATATAAAGATTATGTAGAGAAGAGCTTTAAAATGTAAATTTTTGTGAATAAATGAGAACAGTTATACCGGTGTTGATTTGAAAATATTAATAAGAATAAAAAATATCGAGTGCGGTGACGGGTGACGGGGAGCAGTATCAGAGGACGGCATCGTGGCGCAAACGTAACAATTATTGGTATGGCCTACAAATAATTGTTCCGAGTCTGAATGTTTGTCCTTATGAAATTTATGTATTTATACTGCCGCCAAGATACAGGAGAAATCCTAATGTGGAGTTAACGTTTAAAAAAAAGGAGCGAAATGCTTGGTATTGCTATCGCTTATCCGTCTTCCAAGCTTTGAAGGCAAATCTATTTTACAATGGTAGATACACATTTTTATTAGTATACTTAAAGGGGTTGAAGATATAAAAAAAGAAGTAATAAGTAACAAAAAGATCGTGATTAAAATAAATGACAAGGGGTATAAATAAAAAAACCATTGAGTTATATGTACTACCTACTAGAGACGCCATTCCGAACATTGACTATGTTCAACTGAACTGTAGTGCAATCCCTACATACAATAATTATTCCATAAAATAATTATTATTATTACATTTTATTTAGAAATAAAATATGTTTGTTTAGATTAAATTAAGATATTTTATATTAAACTCTTATATTTATTTTATGTTAATATCTTATCTTATATCAAATTAAAGTCTTCGCGCATGCGCGACTACTACTCCCGCGCATGCGCGAAGACATAGAGTAGGACACAATTTTTGTTTGGAATGGCTTCTCTAGTACGTAGTACATATAACTCAATGTAAAAAACAATGTTTCAATTGTGTTACCAACGTTACTTAACAAATAATCAACCTAAATAATTTACATTTCATTCAAAATATTTACATTTGACATAACTTCTACACGGTTTTATTTTAAAATCTCAGCAATGTACACTTTTAAATAGTAATTGCAAAACATCTTTATGATATCTGTGTTTTTGTCTTCTTTTGTTTTATAGAAAAAGTATGACAAATGTGTACATGAATGCTGTGGTCCATAGAAACTACATCTATCCTCATCTTCAATTACAAATAAAAAGAGGACTAAGATGGAATGCCTCGTTTCCAGTAAAAAGGGTCTCTGGTTCTCACCATACGAAGCACAGCAGTGTAAAGCATTTTACGCTGAGAGTGTGGTCTTACCCAGGTCGAGTTGATCCATTCTTGCTACAATCATATTATACGAGTAGCTGCAGTATGCTTCTACCACGTAGGTATAGATGTCTTCACATGGCCCTTTTCCGTACGTTCAATTTTTATATAAAAAGTAAACAGGTTCTAAACAATAAAAAGGACTTTATTACCAAATAATATACAGATTAAAAAAAATACAATGACATTGAATAATAATTATCGAGTCTATACTAAGTAGCGGCAGAAGGGTTATCAATTAACGTAACGTCAATTGAATGATTTTATCAGCACTGTGGCATATTTACAACATGAATAACTTATGGTTAGAACAGTTAGCTCACGGAACAGGTCTGCTCGTATTACAATTTTAAATTTTTAGCCTTAGTAATTAAACCCCCAGTTGACTGTAGTTAACCTCGTGTATTCGTTTATTCAGCAATTCGATTTATGGCCGTTTTACCGGGAATCGTGTTTATTAAATGCGGTACTATCCCGTCTATTTTTATAGCTTATGGTACAAGTTTTTTTTTTAATAAAACAAAAATGACAAACGAACTTACAGTCTATTACATGATAAGTGCCTTCTGCAGTCCAATGGCATCTAGAACCAACTTCAAGCAAAGAAGGTTACAGAGGCGTTGTCTCTACCTCTAAGAATTAAGAGGGAATACCCTTCATATCAGAAAACAGTAGTGCAAGCACTACTATTTGGCGGCGATGATAGGTAATAAGAAACCCACCCAGACGGACTTCTAGACCAAAAAGGAGTCCTCCCAGAGTACGAGGGCGACACTGAAAGTTTTTAGAACTGGCCACTTGTAAACGATATAATAAAAAAATAAGCCCCATCTCGTGCCTCTTTTTACAACTGGTTTAATGAGCTTAAACGTGGCCGCACTAATCTCACCGATGATCTGCGTGAGGGACGGCCTTTTATGGGGACGACTGAAGATAACATCAGTGTTGTGCGGCGTATGATAGAGACTGACAAAAGAGTGACTTATCAGCAGATTCGGACAAGCTTAGGCATCGGTTTGAGTCAAGTGCACAAAATCCTTCATGAATATTTAGCGGTCAGGAAGCTTTGTGCCTGGTGGATGCCTCATAATTTGACAGAGGCCCAAAAACTCCGTCGTGTTGATTGGTGTCGTGAAATGGTTCAAAGATTTAACGGAGGTGACTCAAATGCCTTTCGAAGAGTTGAAAACTAAAGTGAAGAGAGGTTGAAGCGTGGGAAAAAAGATGGTTGGCTCGTTCTTCGGAAGGACAGGTCATTACGCAATAATTGTTTTTGAGGATCATAAAACAGTTATACGGTACTCTAACAATTGTTTGCCACTTAGTCTTGGAAAAACTTCGGGAGAAACAACCTCGCAGTAGGATCCTCCTTCACTCGACAACGCCTCGTTGTACAAACAATCGACTACTTGGCGACGTCAGACGTGGAATTACTGGGTCACCCGTCCTATAGCCCCGACCTTGCACGTTGCGATTTTTATTTATTTCCGAAAATTAAAAAAAACTTCGAGGTAAACGTTTCATGGACGCCGAGGAAGCAGTGGCTGCGTTTCAAAATGCCGTCGAAGAGACCCCAAGAGAATGGAAGGACGAGTGGGGAAAGTGCTTTTCTCAGTGGTTCCATCGGATGCAGCGATGTATTGATGTAAATGAACACTATTTTGAAAAGATATAATAAAACTAATAACTTGCTGGTTTATTCAGTTTTTGATTTTCTAAGAACTATTAGTGTCACCCTCCTATTTAGATAATCACTCTAATTATCATAAGGCAATAAAAAAAACGGCCAAGTGCGAGTTGGACTCGCGCACCGAGGGTTCCGAACAAATCTGTAGGTATATAAGCTTAAAATTATTAAAAATATTTTTATGTATATGATGTAACTAAAAATTTATGCTTTTCGCAATTTTTCCTTTATCTATGCTATAAAATGTTGCTTCGTACCAATTTTCAAGATTTAGAGTTCACGGGAAGTACCCTGTAGGTTTTGATTCCCTTGCGAATGTCGAAAATTTGCGGCATAAACGGCTGTATCTTTTGATTGCGTTGGGTTAGAAGTTTAATTTTTTCACAGCTCCAAGGGACAGTAGACTTGAGTATTTGATATGAATTTGAATTTCAGCTTGATACCTCCACGCGTTCCTGAGAAAAAGGGTCTTGACAGACAGACAGACAGACGGACGGACGAAAGTGATCCTATAAGGGTTCCGTTTTTTCCTTTTGAGGTACGGAACCTTAAAAATTGCCTATGAACGCCCCACGACTGTGCGCAGGCATCCTCTCATTTTTGTGAGGAATAGCTTACGGGATCCCTAGCTACTAAGGCTCTCAAGCAGTCTTAGAATAAAATTTATAAAACCTATAAGCTATGTGATATTTATGTTCTAATCGTGTAGTGGCAGTTTCCGTATGGACGTACCTTTTGTCAAGATGGTCAGCAGCATCGTCCTTATGACAACTCAAACTAACAAAATGTGTGTACGTGGCAGTTATCGTGAATACCCCCTTATAAGGCAATCTATAGGGGAGGCCTATGCTCAGATTATTAGGCTGTTAGAAAATATTTAAATTTATATTTACTTAAAACAATGTATTCACAGTGTTTAATGCCTAAGTAAGTGACCAATTACTCCTAGCGATCAGTCAGTTTCGTAAGCAACTTCATAAATTAGATTTTAATAATAACGATTCATGTTTTCAAACTGCTCCTATAGAGTTTAAATTACAAATAATTAAATAGATCGCAGTTGAGCAAAATTGCGACTAAACAACGGTAAACGTTGGCGACTTTGAATATTTAAGAGAAACGTCTACTTATTTGCAATTATACCTGGAAGTTATTTACCTTAAGTTATATTTATCGTATTAGACCGGCGCTTATTACAGGATTTACATTTGTATTAAAGTTTCATAGTTTGTTATTAGCACGGCGGAGGTCTTTGACATTTTATTGTCTAATCCCAATAAAATTATTCAGCTCTACATAAGCTAGGCTTGTAATGGCGGCATAAGAGAATCGTGGGTGTCCTAGAAAGAGACACAGGGAAATGAAACAGTAGATGGGCAGCAGTATCTTCCATAAGTAAGCAGCAAGTTAAAAAAAACCGCCGCTGTAAAGCGCTGTAAACTATGGCAAATATCCCCTTTATGAAGCAATGTGTGGGTGAGGCCATTTTCAGCAGTGGACATTTTATGGGCTGGCTTTGGGTTGATGGATAGATGACTGGAGTTAGGAGTTTTCTTTAATATATCAATATGTTATTACTACTCGCATAGATAAATAATGGAATTATAAATGCCGTATCACTTATTCATCCCTCGATTGCACACTGCCGATGTCTATACTCACATCCGTCGGCAGTAACCCCAAAAGTAACGTCTCTGTGATATGCGTTTTTGTGCTTCTAATCTTAGGGCCTAGTAACGAAAAATAAATGTTCAATATATTTTTGTTTTAAGTATTCTTTTGTGTTATGAAGTATTACTTATTATATAACCAAAACTAAATATTATTAGTTAATTGATATACATCCCTATTTAATAATCAGGTAATAATTTAAATATGTAATTCACTAGATTTTATAATCAGTTTTTGCTAATAACTAAAATTTTTAAATAATGAAATTTTAAAATTTAGAAAATTAAAAACATTTTTCCCTTGTGTTGATTGTATAATTAAAAAAAAAATAGCTCAGTGAGCTATAGTGGGCTACGCTTGAAGTTTCTTTACGTGATCGTAATAAAGATATCCGCATTAGAATTAGAGTGACTGACATAGCCCAACGGATTAGTAAGCTCAAGTGGCAATGAGCTGTTCATATAGACCATATAAATATTAGCTTGAAGAAACGCCAACCGATATGAAAGAAATGATTTCTAATGACAGCCCCGTACCGTTAAGCGAAGTGTAGGGCAGCCCTCCACTAAATGGAGTACTGACCTCGTAAGAAGTTGTAACAATGATGACGATGATGAGGATTTATTTTATATTACCTAAAATACTCTTACAATATACGATAGCAAAGTTTAAGAATCTCTAAAATCATTTTTGGTGACAGTACTTAGAAATATAAAGTACAGACATGAGGTCATGTCATGACACGTAACATGTTCGTCAATAGTTTAGTTTGGTTACAGTTTCGTTATTAGTAGCTGCAATAAAATGATATAAATTGTCTATTGAGTAAATATGAATTGACATCGCCACTCTGTAAACTATTCAATCATTACATGCAGTTGCTGGCAAGGACATGTACGTCGTAATCGTAAATTATTTAAAGTATTGTTATTTATTACGTGTTAATGTTTTGTATTGTCTGCAGCTTATTGTCACGCTCAGAGGTTGCAATAGAGTTGTACTTGAACTAATTTATAATAAAAAAACTATCAATCCGCCCCGGCTTTGCCTGGGTAGAACTTATAATTGTGGCGTTATTTAGATAAGCTCCTTCGTAAAGTACCTGCTCTTCTTAGCCTTTTTCGTCTCACTTCAATTCTGCCGTTCCTCTGTAATGTTTAAGAAGCCTGTCTTCATGAGCAAATATCTATGTTTATCTTGAAACATAACCTACTGAGTCTATATCGTCAAGGTCACAACATTACCACTGCTTTAATCAAAGTCTCTGATGACATTAGTAAAGGTATGGACGAAAAAAAAAGATAAAAGTGTAGTTCAAGTCGACTTTTTTAATTTTAACACAGATCATGATATTCTTCTTTCCATCCTACCCCATCTTAATTTTGAACCCACTGTCTTAGATTGGTTTGCATCCTATATCTCTATATCCTAAGCTTGGGCTACAGTGGCAATTGGCGTGCCGCAAGGCGGTATAATCTCTCCTATCATTTTCTTGGTTTGCTTGATCATTCATAATATTGATTGCTCGTACAATTTTTACACCGATGACCTGCAGCTGTAAATGCAATGTGGCGTTTAAGATCTATATTACGGTATTCATAAACTAAACCAAAATTTAAACACCATTAAAGATTGGCCCTCGCACTATGTAGTATGTGTCAATCCAATAAAATGTCAAGCGATTTTAGTGCGTAGTAAAAGGTTGCTGGCTAGGGTTAACCACGCAGACTTACCTCCTATTTATTATCACAATATTATTATTCCATTTAGTTAGTCCGTTGAAAAGCTTGTTCTGTATATTGATGAGCTCCCTGAAGTGGAAAGTTCAGAATACCGATTTAAGTCGGAGAGTCATCTCCACCTTACGTCCCCTTTATCATCTAAAATATTTTCTTCCTATTAAGTCTAAGCTCGTGCTTGTCCAAAATTTATTTTACCTATCTTTGATTATGCAGATGCGTGCTACCCAGATGTGTACCAAGAACTTCTTAATAAGCTAGAGCGACTATTTAACAACTGTTTCAGATTTATTTTTATTCTGCGAATCTTCCTCAAGGAAGATTTCAGTCTGCGGAGGCTGGCCGCTAAGTGAGCTGAGCTTAGCGGCCAGCCTCCGCAGAGTCTACTTCACCTGAGGATGCCTCTTGTAGAGGCGAAACACGTGTCGTATTTTTGAGAGTGGTGTGTCGTGCCTAGTGTGGTGGTGCTGGGGGTTGTAGTGCTGGGATTAACGGCGACGGGTATAGTGCGCGCGATTGAAGGAGGGTGGGAGGTTCCCTTAAAACTGGGCAGGACACATCATTTTCTTTCTTTACGCAGAATTAAGCAAATTAGTTTATAACAACCCCATAATAATGGATTTCCGCAAAGTAACGCTTGATTCTATCAATTAGATTTCAGTATCCCTCTTCTTGTCATGATAGGGTTCTTCGATCTTCTTCTGACAACAAGATTTATATTCCTACTTATCTCACCGGGTTCTATGGTAAATAATTGTCCAGGCTGCCCTTCTTTGGAATTTCTTGCCCGGGGACATCAAAAAAGCGCCTTATAAATACTCCTTTAAAAATTTGGTTCGCAAGCATTTCCTGAGAATCATTAAAATTACAATATTTTTAAGTAGTCGTATTTCTACGTATGTATTATTATTGCCTTTATATATTCGTGTGTATACAGGTATATTTTTCAGACTAGCCAAATTTCAAACTTAAGTTCAAATATATAAGCAATGATATACCGTTATTGCAGTTTTTGAAAATAAGAGTAAATAAGGCTTCAATTGGACGTGGTTATGCAAAAAGGATCCAACCCGAGTTTGTGTCAAAAATGTTGACTTGAAAAATAATGTTTGTGGTCTATACTATTATGTGATGTAACAATTTTAGCAAACGTAACACAAATAAGAAGAAAAATTACAAACAGACAGAAACCATACTGATAATTTGAGTTTATGATATTTGAAGTATGGATACTTCAAATATCATAAAGTCAAATTAACTTATTGCGGGTAGGATCCTTTTTGCATAACTACGTCCAATTTTTATTTGTAATTATCCCAAACTGAATGTGATTTATGGGCAACAACTACGCGGGCGCGCGGTGCTCTGTGTGCTATTCAATTCACAACGATTTTGCCGACCGATCGACGTGCGTGCGTAGTAAAATAGTGGGCGTTAAATATTTATGAATAACAATCAGATAAAATAATGCATTATTTAATTTAAAAGATAAAAAGGACAGAATGTTTGAATTGTTTTTATAAATTTTTCTTCATCACTTGCCTATATTACTTATTCTGAACCTTTTCTACAAATTTGGCCGGTTATTGCAAAATGACCCTGTATATTTATACACTTGTATAAATGTATATATCTATTTATAATATTAACATGTGATAATATATGTAAATAATAAATAATACGAGTAAATGTATATACTCACAATATTATATGAAAATATATTTCGTTACTTGTAATGTGTATTTATTTTAGTTTCTTTTATTTTCTTTTTTAATTGCTACACCTACGTCAAATTCTCACCACTGACTGGTAGAGAATGCCTTTAGGAGTTAAGACCGCTCTTTATACCCCTTTTTTTCTAAGAGAATGCAACATTTTTTTATGAAATAAAGATAATCAAAAACCAATTTTATCAATTTTTAATATTAGCGCGGACAGATAGGCAGACAAAAATTTTACAAATTATTATTCATTTAATGTTTTAATGGCATGCTAATAAC
This sequence comes from Parnassius mnemosyne, assembly GCA_963668995.1. Taxonomy (NCBI): domain Eukaryota; kingdom Metazoa; phylum Arthropoda; class Insecta; order Lepidoptera; family Papilionidae; genus Parnassius; species Parnassius mnemosyne. Next base: position 21,704,095 of record CAVLGL010000068.1, on the reverse strand, counting down.
CTTAATAAAAGGTAGTTATATCGATATTACTAACAGACTCTTCAATTTTATTTCTATGTGTGTAATATTGCATAGTTAAGTGACATTCATTATTGAGGTCCTTATAGTACGTCCCATATACCTACATGAAATATTATAGGGCTGCAAGAGTTTTAGATTTGATACAAGTTGTCGTGAAATCTATCTATTTATATTATGTATCAGTATTTGAAGTGTATTAAACGATTTTTAGGAAATATGTAATAATTAAAGGGAAATACACAATTTTTTTACCAATATAAATAATTTAACTTAATATTCTGGCATGAAAGATTGAGCTTGTTTTACAAGAATTTTAAATTTCTCGAAAAAATCTATATCGATAAGAAAAATTGGCCAATTAATATGTATAATGACGATGATGTTCTCCTGTCCGATTCGACTATGTCGACAAGTTTCAACTATTACTATAAGCTATTATTACTAATTGTCAATCCGATTTCGATCTTGTCAACGATTTTCTAATACATTTATTTGTTTATTTAATCAAATACTTTTTTGATACGGACCCTAAAGCTATATGTCATATTCTAACAGTCAATACCGGAAGTTATAAACGTAGGATAGTCAGATTAACCTTAATCTGCTGTTTTTATTAGAAGTATGTATTGTGACAAACGAGCACACGGTCAACTGATGGTAAGTGAATGCTATGGTCCGAAGGCACCTACATTACTAGTTTTAATGTTCTTTTTTGTTTTGTTTTTAATGTTTCTTAATATAATATGAATCCGCTAATTAATAGATATGTATTTACTCTGCCAAAAAACTACGAGTAAAATAAAAAAAAATTGCCGTGTAATGATTGGCGTAAGAGAATAAAAATTACACGCGTGAGTGTCGTGGAACACTCGGTTGGAACGAAGATCCTTTCGTTTATATTATTATTGACAAATGTATTATATTATTGATTAACAAATACAAATAAATTAATTACTAGCGTCTATTAAAATGGAGCGTCATTTAAAATAATATTTCTTTCATGGCAAAATAAGAAAAGGTGCGAGGGAGATGGACATTATCCTATTTCGCTTCCTTATAGCCGCCAAGGCCGTCTACACTACGTCAGAAGGGGTCGTGACGGAAAAATCTTACACTTTTTAACATGAGATGTGTAGCAGCGTCGTACTAAAAGTGAAATAATAATTATAAAAATGCGTTTGCCAACCCACCTGTCAAGCGTTATATCCAAACTACGAGTATGGCTGATCCGTTTGCCTTATAAGGCAATCCTTGGCGGAGATCCATGTTCAACAGTAAACTTTTGACGGGCTGCAATGAACGAAAAAATATCTTTTATACTTTTTCTTTTTCTTTATCGGCCCGTAATAGTACACTGCTGAATATTGAGCTCTCCCAGTGCAAGAATTATGTGCCGTGAACGCTACGTGATCCAACGCTAATAAGCCTAAGATTAGCGTTCGCACCGCCAGATGTCTTGCACCTTTGACGTTGTTGGCCGACGTCGATCTGTGTTTATTATATCTGGTATGTTTAAGATAATATACTGCCTTCTATCAAAGGTCATGAGGTCTTTATGGTCTTCCCCATAATCGGCTACGTTTATTATACGCATTGGAAAAATGGGACATCTTTAACTTTAGTTCCCCCCCTACCTTTAATAAGTAGCAATTCTAGCACTATATTTGCATTTAACAAGCAAAGAAGGCAAAAGGTGCAATGTCATCCCCTGAGAAATAGCTTTGAAAGATTTTGGTACAGTTTGGACCTTTGTTACACCCTTTAAACTAACCATTCATACTGCATAATGGTATAACTAAGTGACTACTAATGAATTTCTAAAGAGAAACCTTACCACTTATTCATCTATTGTGAAAGGTCTTTCCTACTGCGATTACTAATTAAAATGTCAGTCAGTTAACGTAACACATTACATCCAGTGAACTGTTTGTTGAAATATTGCATCGATAATAGTGTGCGAAATTAGCTGAATTTATACCGATAACATATTAAATGGTATGGCCGTCTCCAAGGTTAGAGGTAATTCAATGACAGTACCAATCACCCCCAGTTTAATATACTTCAGTCATGGTTTTAGATGTTGTATAAAAATCGTAATAAGGTAGTGAAATACACTAACCTGCAACCATGCATTGACGTATAAAGATTTCTTCATGGAAAAAATTGTGACATATCTACTCATGCCACTACCGCAAGAAAATTGTGCTGTTAAAAATTGTGTTGTGGTTATTAATAGCCAATGCGTTAAATTTTACTTCCATCTTTTTTTCTTTTTGTGGGATAAGCGTGACAAGCGTGCATACATCCCATCTGATAATAAGTGGATACCCATAGACATCTATACACGATAAAAAAATCAAAATGCAGATGCGTTGTCACCCCTAAGGACTAAGATGGAATGCCTCCTATCGAGTGAAAAGAGTCTCCGGTTTTCTACACTCGCCATACGAAACACAGCAGCATTGAGCTGCATTTTTACGCGGAAATTCTGGTTCAGCAAATATAATCTAAAATTGAATTATAAATCTGTTGAGATCTTATTTTTTTACTTTTCCTTTACTTTGCAATAAGCTGTTTTTTCTGTGTGGTGAGAAATGTATCTTATTTAAGCCATAAAATCTCCTCGAAGAAATTCAGCAATCCTTTGATGTTGCTGACGACTTGAACTCGACGCGTCGAGCGTGTAGCCTTATATGTGGTGGCCTTCTTGATACATGAGTAGTGCGTGGCCGCTATTCTTAATCCCTTATGTAAGCGCTGGTTAGAGGACTTGGATGCCTCGTTCGTCTAGTGGTTGTGTAGTGCGGCTGCTGATCATGATGTCCCGGGTTCGAATCCCGGGTTGGGCCAAAAAACCAGTTATTGAGTTTTTCCATCAAGAAATTCTCAGTAGCTGCCCGGAGTCAGGAAGTTGATGGTGTCTCACCCACGTACCTCGGAAAGCACGTAAGGCCGTTGGTCCTGCGCCTGAGCTCTCTCCGGTCGTATCGAATTACCGTCCCGTCGGACTATGAGAGTGAGGGAATAGAGAGTGCACCTGTGCGTGCGCATACACTTGGCCACTATAATCCTGTCCTGCGCCGATGGCTAGTGTCCGTTGAGACTGGCTGCCTTGACTGAAAAATTCGGTCTGGAGGGTTAGAGGACTGTCCGTGACGCCAATGGGATACAGATTTTTGTCAAAATAACTATTTACTGCGGATAAGGCATGCTTTGTAATCTTGGCTTTATCCAAGCTGAATGTAACGGTTTATAAAATGTTTACGTACCAGTGAAGGAATATATCCAAAGGGACACAGTATAAGGCCATATGGCACTTAGTGTATCTTCTTTGGACTAGCCAATCAGCTGCGTCGTTGCCTTTAAGTAACTCAGAGCTAGAAGTATATTTGGACAGAGTGTTACACAAGTAACACTTCTAAGATTTTATGATCTTAACAGGTACAAACCTGTTAGGATCATAAAATCCTAGAAGACAGCATCGCCACATATATTGAGGTGCCGCGTGTAATAATGAGGTCTTGTGCAAAATTCTAGTTGTTTTTTGTTATTTGTATTCGTTGTTGAGTCATCTGTTAGGAAATTTAGTTCTCTGAAGTCTAGACTTTCCAAATAATTTGTTTCAATCATCATCTTAATATCAAAATTTATCATCAAGCATTATATACACTTTATCTTACCTAACAGCAAAGACTTCACGGCAGTACTCCGTTGCGAAAAGGGAAACATAGAGAGTACAATCTCAACTAAGGACAAATTGCACTGAAATTTTATTCGTCACATTACCATAAAAGGTACAATAGACACATTAAAAACAGTTATTGCGGCATAACTCTTTAGCACATAGTTGAAATAATCGCTTTGTATCGTAAGCCGCAGTTTCGTGGCGCCACCTTTGAACTCATGCTTTATTCGAGGTAAAATAACAGATGTAGAGTTTCCTACAAATATCCATAGGGCTGATGTCATTTCTGTTCGATGAAGTTACAAATAAGTTAAAACAGATATCATCATCATCATCATTACAGCCCTTCACAAGTCCACTGCTGAACATAGGCCTCCCCCAAAGAATGCCACAAAGCACGGTCCTGAGCCACCTGCATCCATCGACTTCCTGCATATCTTACCAGGTCGTCACTCCATCTAGTGGGGGGACGCCCTACACTTCGCCTGCCGGTACGAGGCTGCCACTCGAGAACCTTTCTTCCCCATCGGTTGTCGGTTCTTCGAGCTATATGGCCGGCCCATTGCCACTTCAGCTTACTAATCCGTTGGGCTATGTCGGTCACTCTAGTTCTACTGCGGATATCCTCATTTCTGAGTTTATCACGCAGAGAAACTCCGAGCATAGCCCTCTCCATAGCTCGCTGAGCGACCTTGAGCTTCCTCATCCGGCCAGCAGTGAAGGACCACGTCTCAGTTCCGTATGTCATCACTGGCAACACGCACTGGGTGTACAGTCTCTAAAACAGATATAGTAGTGACTAATTGCTTAACATTAGCAATATTGTTATTAGTAGTGAGATTAACACTAATAGCTTTTGACGACATTTTTTTGCGTAGGTTTATATTATTATGTAAATTGATAAGGTAAAGTAAAGACCTAACTTCCCGATGCTGGGCGTAGTCCTTATCGAATTAATGAGTATAATGAAGCCAGCTAATAGACTTTTAAAATTGAATAAAATACTTATTCGTTATCGTCACTCCTGAAGATTAAGGTTGAACGTGTAATTTTACTGTCTGCCTTACTCCTCAAAACCTATCGTTTGACTTTTTTAGGCAAAGCATCAAATTCTGTTCTTTGGATTTTTTTCTCTGCATTATCGCTATATTTTAACGATGCTACTTTTACTGCACCGACTCAGCGACCCGAAGTGGCTCTTGGCCTCCGACAACAGAGCTATTTATAACGAAATTTATATATAGAAATATTTATAACGATGGATGAGTTCAAAAAGTCGTCTCAAACGATACGCAATATCATTGACGTATACTGACCTAGCGCAATTAATGAACTAACTGTTCAGTCCCTTTCGTTCAGGAAATTTCGAAGTCCCGAATGAACCTTGTAGTTACCCGGAGAAAAAGGGTGATAATGACTAAAAGAAGGGGATAGCAGCTGCGAAAGTCAGCTGTTTGATGTAAATATTAAAATAATATTAGATCATAAGTGATCCATCTGTAAAAGCTTGATAATTTAGTATCTCACATACTAAGTGACGTACAGCCAGAGGCCCGCGTCACATAGCAATGTTACGCAAGCTTGGAATTTTGAGCCAAATAGTAACTTGCGATCAAAAGTTGATCCCTTACGACAATGGTAGGCGTTCAACCCTATGGTCTAACCAACAATCCAGATCCACAAGTCAAATAGTGCGCCAAACGAAATATTAGTCAGAAGAAACTTATGGTGACAGTTTGGTGGTCTACTGTTAGTGATATACTATAGCTTTTTGTCTTCTGATGCCACTATTGCTGACCGTTTTTGTCAAGAATTACAAATAACAGTGGATAAATTAGATTACATCCCAAATTAGAGAATTGATCTTTTCTACAGCCAGAGCTAAAGCTTGAGTACCTTCCTCATTCACAATATTCTTCAGCCCCTTGCCCCAAAATACTTAAATATTATTTTTTTGATAGGCAAAAAATTCAATTCTGAATAAGTAAAGAACGCCTATAGTTCATTGATTCTCGTGCAGCAGATTTCTATAGCAAGAGCAACTACAAACTGTCCGCTGCTGAACTTAGATCTTCCTACAGATTGCCCCATAAGAGGAATGTTTGTAAGTCTGGCAAGTGGGTTGGCAACAGTTTTTATATATCTTCTAGTTGTTATTAGGAAGAGGCTACTGCCCATATCGTGGTTTACTACCCTCTGTCACCTCTCTGTAGTGAATATTCTTGAACCGTAGTGGCTTAAGAACGGTCAAGAAACATAATAGTGCTGTGTTTTGTATGGTTAGCGACAGGAAGAGGCGACTCTTTTTACTGGTGATAAGGCATTCCAACTTAGTCTTCATAGATGGTAACGTACCACAATTTTGATTAATCGAGGATAGATGTGGGCTTATGTCGAGGAGCCACAGCATCCAATTACCATCAGGTACACTATGTACTCACTTGTCAATAATGCTTCTATAAAATGGAATGTTCAGGTACAGGTTGCCTTACGATTTTGTCCCTAATCGCAAGTCACTTGGTAAATCATTAGGTACTTATAATTGACATTATTTAGTTTAATGGTGCTGGCTTAGTAGCTCGGACTTAGGACGAATGCCCTGCTGGTGAACTACCATGATTTTATTAGACATATTTATATTATGTTTTGAGGTGTTGTTACGTTTTTAAGATGATGTATCTGCGAATATTGATAATGAAAAAGACGATGAATATTTTGGATAGCAAATCAAAAAAAAAAGTGTACGTAAGTGTGTTTGTGTAGATTTCTAGAAAATATTGATATATAAAATATTTATATAATATAATCTTTCCAGTCCTGTACCCATGTCGTTGGATGGCGCTATACTGCCTATCTGCTCAGATGTCAAGTACCTCGGTTCCCTCATTCAAGGCGACGGCGGAATAGATAGAGCTGTGCAGCATAGGATTAACGCAGGGTGGATGAAATGGCGACAGGTCACAGCCACAACGTGCGATCCCCGAATGCCAATAAGGCTGAAGGGGAAAATTTACAAATCGATCATCCGACCTGTCGTCATGTATGGAAGTGAATGCTGGGCCGTCAAGAAGAAGGATGAAAATAGACTGCATGCGAATGAAATGAGAATGTTACGATGGATGTGTGGTGTGACAAGGATGGATAAGATAAGGAATGAGTATATAAGAGGAAGCCTGAAAGTAGCGCCAGTGGTAGAAAAGGTGAGAGGAAGCAGATTGGCATGGTTTGGGCATGTGATGCGGAGGAATGAAAGTCATGTCACAAAACGAGTGTTGAATATGAATGTGGAGGGACACACGGGCAGAGGAAGGCCGAATAAAAGATGGATCGATTGTGTGAAGAGTGATATGAGAATGAAAGGAGTAAGTATGGAAATGACGGCTGATAGAGAGGAATGGAACAAAAAGATTTACTGCGCCGACCCCAGATAATGGGAAATGGTTTAGAGAATGATGATTGATCTGAAGGATATTAAAATTTTTCCTTGTCAAATTCATCGTTTATTCGGTTTAGTAATTAAGCATAATTGCTTTATGGTAATTTAAGTTGAGAAAAGCCATTTCAAACTTGATCGCAAATAAATTGATCTACATTCCCGAATAAGTTCAATGGTCAATTTTATATTAAAACGTAGCAATTTGAACACATTACAACTCGAACGCAATAAATAAACGCCAAGGGGTTTCATTAATATTGTGATGATTTATTTAAAATAAGACTAGGTTTGTATAGTGACAGGTTATCTTGAAACTAGTGGGCAGTGGTAGCGAGTGATGCCGGTGCTCGCGCTGGGCGGTATGCGTTAGCGATTAGTGATTACGTTGGCCGCCTCGGGCGACGTGATGGAACGTCGTTCTAGAAGTGATATGTAATGCACTAATTTATAAATAAAAGTGTCTATATAATGGCTGTGTTAAAAATAAAATAGTACATTTTACGAAAATTTGTTAAGAATAAACGGTTTTATAAATAATTTTACAATTTTGCATAAAGTCAAAATTAACTTTTATTTACAAGTACTTGTAATGGGATGTAAAGATGATGACGATGACGATTATGTTAAAATGATGCCGGTAGTTCTTAGGAGCGTTCATCTTCGACCGAGAGGTCAATTGACGGATCCGACTAGGCTGGTCAGCTTTCTGGTCTTTGATTACGATTCTTCTCGTCACGTACACCCCAAAACTTGAAAACAAGAGTGTACAACCAGTGCGTGCTACCAGTAATAACATATGGATCTGAGACGTGGTCCTTTGCTGCTGGCCGTATGAGAAAGCTCAGCAAGCTATGGAGAGGGCTATGCATGGAGCTTCTCAGCGTGATAGACCTTATAATGAAAATATCCGCAGTAGAACTAGAGTAGCCGACACCCAATGAATGAGTAACCGCCGGCCATATAGCTCGAAGAACCCACAACATATGGGAAGAGAGGTTCTCGAGTGGTAGCTTCGTACCGGCAAGCAAAGTATAGTGTGGCCGCTTTCTAGAAGAGTGAAGACGAGTGACTCTAAAGGTGTCGATGGATGTAGATTACCCAGAAATTTTATGTCATTCCTTGGGGTAGACATAATTATGTTCAGCAATGGATTTTTGATGAACTATAATAATCATATTTCTTTCTGCGTAAGAATATAGTTGATCGGATTTGTATTCTTTTGTTTATTGCCGCTACTAATATGAAAGTTCTGAGCATATTATCATGTATTCTCTTCTAGTAGGCTTATAATAGGAACTTTTTTGTGATACATATCATTGCCCCCAGACTATATAATTCAATAAATAATTTAAGTAATTATTTGCAAATGTAGTTTACCCAAAATCTTGTAATAAGATTATATATAAAAAATAAACTTTCACTTCTAGACAAGATTTTATACAAGTGACAAGTGAGAAACAAGGAAATTCCGACATTCCTTATCATTTTCCATATAAGAACTGGCTAAAAGATTACAGACAGGATTACCACAAGGGATTGGATTTTATCTTAATGTATTGTTTTGATTACGCTAAATACGAATTTAAATAAACTTAAGTTAAAGATAAAGTAAACTTGCAAATACTACCCAACATTATTATGCTGAGAAATGTATATAAAAATATTTCAACACACAACAAAGTTGAAAAATACACGATCACGCAAAAAGAGAAATTTATTGTGTGTAAAAAATATGTATTTATGGTGTCCCCGGCTACAGTAAATACATTGAAACATTTTATTTAAATGTACGCTATAAAAGATGTTTATATACATATTTTAGAGATGATGTGCTTGGAAATAAAATAAGAATGGTAATGTTTTTGGCTTTGTAAACAATAACCAATAAATTATTCGCCAACTTTCCCACAGCATAAGATATTAAAGACGAGGTTATATTTTAGTATAATTTCGATAATTTTTGCGTAACTTTTGTCACGCAAAAACCGACTAATGAAAAAAATTGACAATCGCACTTTCGAATAAAATGCCGGAATGATAGTCTTCTAGAAAGACTTTTTTACTACATTAGATACATTAAAAACAGTCACAGTCAATTTTAACCACCTCAGAAACTTTCGAATATTGTCGGACGGGCTAGCAACGAGACCCTAACTCGTAGAGATATCCGTACCGTACTACCTACGAATACAATAAGTTCAGTACCTAGTAAGTTAGACTACAATTTCGAAGATAGGATCGAACCACGTTAAATGTTATCGAATTTTCATAATATTTATGATATCAATGCTTCAAAACTGCGAATAGCATTTGGACCTATGAATTGTATTGTTTATGTTCTGACTACAAGCTAAGCACTTATGCCATCAAGTGATGTGAATCATCTCCCAGGACTGGCAGTTATTGCCAATCCTTTTAAGTTATTAACGGCCTGTGAACCATACATCAATACCGAAATCGCTGTTATAATTTACCCACGTTGAATGAGATTTACCTCATTTCTAATAAGATTTATCCAATTTCGGCCCCATTCGTTTCATAATTGGTAACATTTAAAAACAACTTTTGATGCCATTTAGAATTTCTTTAAAGGAATTTAATCTACCTCGGTAATAGTCATTTTGTCTGCGCCTTTATTTTACATATTTTGAAATCAAAACAGCAGTGCACCCATTGTTAATTTCTGATATGAAATATATGGTAAAAGATATAATAAAATAATGAAATATACTTTTAGTCTTGTGTGATTACTTGCCGTCAAATGGACTATGAAAACGTTTTCCAATATCTCTTTCTCTCTCTCTCTCTCTCTAAAAAGTTAAGTTGAATAATGCGACCGTAAACCTTTAGATACCGCATTAAATAAATCACATATTAATCAACCAGTAAAAGCAGATGAGGTCTTTCAAAGTGCAATAGATTACAAGTGAATATATTTTTAATCATCATTGACTCGTAGTTAGTGAATGGTGACACATTTATCAGATACTTGACATGCAATCAGTTGCCAAATGAGTTGTATAGGGGATGACATCATGGAATCAGATGTATTTCATTTGTATATATTCTTCTTATATAAAAATAGCCAATCCCGTTATGCCTACGATTTCACTGACCCATGTATATTAAAAACGGACTGCGCTACCGCCGCAATGTATTTGGTATAGTTTAATATACACATAGTAAAACTTGCGCCAGGTAATTTTTAAATATCAGGTAGATATGAATGTGAATATTTTAATAACTTTTTTTTATTTTTATCATATGGGCTCACTTGTTTGTACTCACTTGTTTTACTAATATTTATTTTTCGCGTTTAATTTTACCTTTTTTAATTCCCAACGATTGGGGCACTTCGGGCACACTTCGGGCACACTTCGGGCAAGGTGTTTGACGTCCCGATGTCATAGTTATCGAAGGCTACCTTCAATATTTAATTATACATTTTTAAAAATAAGTATTTTTGAAATTAACAACTTTTACTCTCGTTTGTCACCCATATCCTATAAAAACAAGACAATTCCCGAACATAGCCCTCTCCATAGTTCGTTGAGTGATCTTGAGCTTGAACACGCGCTGGTTGTACAATCTTGCTTTGAAGTTTTGAGGTATACCTGAGGAGATGTGTCGTAATCTCCCGAATGCTGCCCAGCCGAGTTGAATCCGTCTTTCGACCTCTCGGTCGAAGTTGGACTTACCTAGTCGAACTATTTGTTCCAGGTAAACATACTCATTAACAACTTAGAGCTTAGTGTTCCCAACAACTACCGGCATAGGTGTGACATGGACATTACACATGAGAGACACTTTTGAGGTCATTGAGCATAGTGCTTAGGTCCTCCAGCGATTCTGCCATAAGGCCTATATCGTCGGCAAATCGAAGGTGAGTGATGTGTTTCCTCACGATATTTTCCTTCACCGCCGATCACGTGGTAAAGCTTTACATAAAATTGTAAATAATAATTTCATTAGTGTCTGCGGGGACTGAACCAGGGTTGCTCTCGTTCTGTGAAATAATTATTAGTACTATTATACTTGAAACATTTTTGCTATATATAATATGAAAGTGAATGAGCTGCCAGCAAAATATCTTACTATGTAAGTGGTATATGCAGCTTGTTACTAAATGATTCACTTCACCTACTCCTACGTCACTTTTGTATTACCTTATTTTTAATTTTTTATACCTTTATATAATACTAGCTGTGCCCCGCGACTTCGCCCGCGTGGAATTTACTACGATTTCATGGATATAAATTTTTTTGCGCGGCACCCTAATTTTGTGTTGAGTAATGTTACCATCTCATAAATATTGACATTAATATTTATACGATGATAACGTCATTTAATTGTTTTGCCTCCCCGAATCCCCTCCACTAACACTTAAACTTTATGGTATGGTATTAAAGTTCAAATTGACTTTTAAGTATTATTACGAATCTTTTGTATGAGAATATAGAAAAGTGGCGTTTTTAGAGATTTTCAGGTAATTTTAAATTTTTCTCTCCGTAAGAACCATCTTCGTAATTCAAGGAATATTATAAAAAAGGATTAGCGAAATCGGTTCATATGCTCTCGAGATTTGCGCTTAGCAACACATTCAGCGATTCATTTTTATATTATAGATATTTATATGTGTCATCCAGACGAGATATTCTTACTTACTGCGTTTCTTTCGCCTTTGAGAATGACCTAGATAATTTAATTAGATTATACAATCATAATATGAAAATAAAAAAAACTGTAATATTTATTTTAGATACAATTTTATGGCTCTTAATAACTAAATCTAAATATTCTAACCATTGTTGACAACGATGAGGTTTTGTGAAGGCATATTTAATGGCACGAACTGAGAGATCGTTTCGAAATAACTCGATGTTTTTAAGGCGTCATTTTATAACTATTTGTATGTTAGTGTTAGTGCCTTTGATTTAGCCGTTTTACGACTCACAATAAATAATAATATATCGTTTCGTATGTAGGACTGCCCTCATTACATATTACTATTCTTGACCTATTAAACCCACTTACAGCTTTCAAATTTTATACGTGGTTAAACCACGCTGCAGCTATATTATGGTTGTACCACGTGTGGATCGGCTCGACCGGGGAAATTCAAATATGACAACAAAATATAATATAACTTGCTTCTTGTAAATTAGGAAGTAAGTGTAGTTTTGACAGAAAAAAATATTAAAATGTTAGTATTTAACTTTGTATGCAGTAAGCATGAAAGTTAGCTTTGCATCGTGACACACATGCTTGTTGTATGTACACGCATGTTTACTACACAATGCACAATAGCCCACGGACTTCATGGATCCGATTATTTGACACTAATAGTCTTTATTTTTAATATTAATAAATAGGTGAGGATCTAGAAAATACTGCATTACTTTTATTTTAAGTATTGCGATGACGAATTAATGATGTTTAAAATGAAGCTCCTATTGTTACATAACGACAATTATCTCATAATTAAGTTACTAAGTTTACACTGTAAAAAAAATTAATGGCCAGTAAATAGTGCACTTACCAAGAAGACGCATTGTTCTTAATAAAAAGTAATCGAATAGCAAGATTTTGATAACTGTCAGCCAACCCAATGGACACTAGTTCGGCGCTTTCCAATTTATGGTTATGGTTAGATGGTATTTTTAAGCAACATTGAACATATTTTCAATAGACTTCATAAAGGAGGCGGTACTCAATTCGACTGTATGTTTTTTATATGTGTTACCTCATAACGTTTTTCTAGGTGAACCGATTTCGATGATTCTTTTTTTTTGAAAGCTGGTGCTTGTCATGTGGTCTCATATAAATTTGATCAGGTGTGACCAATAATTTTTGAGTTATCCTTAATAATTTATATTGAAGTCAGTTGTTCAAAACTTTTAATTTTACCACTTGTATAAATACTAGAACGTTAGTATTATTCTTGAAATTTGCCTTCGAAGCTTCAAGCGAGCTGTGATGTCGTAATTGTCGTTGCTTTGAAATGATTGTGATCCAAATTCAAATACTCCATATTAGGTAAGAGCAAGAGCCTATGCACGTATGTTCAAAGCTTTTAAGGAGCCAGAATAAGCAGAATGCTGGTTTTGTCAGGTAGAGCCTTGCATAATTAATTGGAATAGTTGAAACGCCTAGTTGTCTATTTCATGGTAAAAAAGATCACCGGTTCCCTTTACTAGCCTAGCCCTCTACTAGACAACAGTATAATGTTGAGGTCTGATGAGAATACCGCGTAAATCTCGTCAGTCTATTTTATTTGACATGCGCCATTTGTCATTATTTGAAATAATATGGTAGTGATAAGAAGATGATGATTTTTATCTATTGAATGCAACTAAACGTAGAAAAAAAAATACGTACGACTATTAATTCGTTCCTACCTGTGAATATTTTAACAGATAGATTACATAGTTTACATTATTTTACAATAAATGTGTGATATAAAAAACTAGTCGCAAGGCCAGCGCGTCGTATCACTATCGCATCGAATTATGAATAAGTTTCTATTGTTTAACATGAGCCCGAAATCAGTTGTTTATGCCGAGTTCTTGTTGCGTCGCTCCCGTACCGACCAATCAAGAAATGGCTCAAGGAGTGCGACCGCAAACAACGTTGTATCCAGTTGCATTTAACATAATTGTACTTTGGATATCTAGGATTTTAATGAACTTTTACGACAACGAATGACTAAGAACCTTTAAAATATATTGACATAACCAACACATAAATATACAGTGAGGATTTACGTTCACGGGCGTTGCAATTGATGTCTTAATAAATACTCGGCGGCTTAATGTTCTCTTCCTGGCAAATCATTACAAAGGTTAGAAAGGATAATATATGGAAATTAAGCTATTAATAGCTTGACATAGCTTAATGCGTTTATTTTAGAATTTAGCTTTTAGTTTTGTAAAAGTGAGATCAGAGAGTTCGATTCTGTTTCAGCGATTGATTCACGAAACTGAATCTACTGTATCTATTCATTTATGACGAACTGCATTGGTATTAAGATAGTGGTACATTGAAAGATAATTCGTAATTTGTGGTTAAAAATGATAATTAGAAAAATAATTATAACAAAATGTTTCATATACACGAGCAACCCGGGTTTGATCCCAGCGGATTTGGTGTTAATAGTAATTTTAAGTACTAATTTACCACGTGAAGGAAAGCATCGAGGAAACCTGCATGTCTAAGATATGCGAAGCCCACCTACACGCATTAGGATAGCGCAGCGGACACTTCCTTGCCCTAAAACCCTCTCAGAAATGACAGGATGCCAGTGCCCCAGCAGTGAGACATATAAAGGCTGTAACTTTACGTTGCTTATTAGTCGCTTTATTCAACCTCTTATGGAAAAGTAATTTACGTGCATCAAACTTAGTTACAAAATGAAAGAAAAAAACAATGAAAAGTTTACCGATTTATCAACAGTAAATTATTGCAAGCATTATATTCATTTGGTGTGCAGTGAGTAAAGCTTCCATTATATGATTTTCCACGTACGACGCACGGGAGGCGCAAGTTTCACGCCAGTAGTGCACAGTCGCGCGGCGCGGGTCCAACGCGCAATCTTCTCGGAAAACGCATTCAAATTAAATAATCGTAAAGTGCCTGTGTAACAAAAGTTTGTTTTCGTAAATATTATTTTTAAATAATCAACCTAAGCCTTAATTTGAAATATGGAAATAATATTTCATTGTTTTCTTATTATGTATTATTTAGTATAATGAGATACAACGTAAATTATTATGTTTATGAAAGATGAAAAGTATAATTTTGTTAAAATAACATTTTATATGTTCAATTTTAAATTTTTTGGTTCTAATAACATCTGTATTTCATTTTAATTATAATTTTATAAAGGTTAAAAGAGTGTCCTTTCAGGGTTTTGGTTCAATTTTTCAATTCTCTGTTTAGATTTCAAGATAATTCCAAATATAATAGTTATTTTATTTTGCCTTAAAAAGTTTTGTTCAGTTATGATTAGTGTCTTGCATAACGAATAGCTTGGATTTATTTTTCTAATACAATATCGTAGATATTATTATTATAGTATGTATTAAAACAATGTTAGAGAATGTCACAATAAACTTTACATATAGGTATTAATATACACGAACACAAGAGGCATGGAAAATAATTTAATTTCCGTTTAAGTTTTTTATAAGTAATTATTTGAAGCCGAAGTGTTAAGTGATATAACCGCCAAGCAATAGCAGTCCGATGTTAATTTGACGTCCGTTGTACGCCGCTCAGGGCGGTATAGCAGTGTGTTAAACAGTTTTTGACACTTCTATCAAATTAAACACACTTTGCAGTTAATAATAATACCTAATAATTGGGATAATAAAAGGAACATTCAGCATTCGGCATCTGCGATTTGTAAGATTATTGAAAACCCTTGGGCCAGGTTTTTATTGGTAAAAGTAAGAAGGCGTACATGATATGAGGTGATTTGTTAATTATTTTTCCACCTGAGTGTACTGTTCGACTTCCTTACGAGTATTATCTTCAAACGTATAATGTTTTAAAGAAGTAATTAAACGTGCAGTTTGTTAAAACTAATATAAATTTATAATTTAAATTAAACTCTTCCATCTATTTTAATAAGCTCGAGCGATATATAATTTCGTTAACTTTACAGTTCAAAGGAAGAATAAAATAATTTACCTTTATTCCGACTTCAAAAAGGAGACGGTACTCAATTCGAGTGTATGTTTTTTTTATGTCTGTTACCTCATAACTTTGTACTGGGTGAACCGATCTCAATGATTCTTTTTTTATATGAAAGCTGGTAGTTCTCGTGTGGTCCCATATGAATTTGATCAAGGTCAGACCAATGGTTATTGGGTTATTCTTAAATAACTTATAATGAAGTCGGCTGTACAAAATTTTAAATTTTAAATTATTGTTCTCAAATTTGAAAAAAGTTACGAGGTCACACATATGTGTTACCTCCTAACTTTTTTCTAGGTGAACTGATTTTAATTATTCTTTTTTATTTGAAAGCTAGTGCTTCTCATGTGGTCCCATATAAATTTGATCAAGGTCGGAAAAGTAGGTTTTGATTTATCCATCTAGTCCTAGTATCCATTTAGTCATCATTTAAATTGAAGTCGTTTGTACTAATTTTTTAATTTTACTACTTGTTCGCAATATTTTCTGTAACGTTAAAAAAATAGAATCATGATTATAAGTGATCGGTCTTTTGTAAATTAAATTCACGTTCAAGTATTCCATTTAGATTATGAAATTCTTCTGCAATAGGTATGTTTCAAGTGATATTTCTAGTATCACTCCACTTATATGTAAATTTGCCACTTTGGAGCAAATGCACTTAAAGCACGATGCTTGGAGTATTTTAGCAATTTCCTTGACTTCAAATGTAATGCTTAGTTTCGTTAAATATGTTATCACTCTTTGAAACATTAAGTCTTTTTAAACCTGATTGACTCAATTAAATTAGTCCAGTGAATTTGTTTACTTTCTTTTAATGTAATTTGACTCTGTTGATTGAACGAGTGATGTTTCATTAATTTGGACTAGTTTATTTTTATTTTTGTATTATTTATTACGCTTCATTAGGAAAGAAATGCTCCACAATTCTTCTCATGTTTCATTTAATTCATTATGAACTCAAAAATACTAAAATACTTTTGATTTTATCAAAAGGGTGCCAAGTTGCCTTGATCGAGGATGCGTAAATTATGCTAAATTTTCGGCAAGTGTAATTATGCACAACATGGAATGCGTTACAGTTACAATCATAAAATGCGTTAATTCGAATCTCTTCTTTACACGACTATTGCAATGCTAATTCGAAAATTGGGTCAAGTGCGTGTCAGACAAGTATTAATTAACGTTTCTGTAGTTGTTGTAGAAAACACAACAAGAGTTTCTTCTCTTTAATAATTTGTAAGCTTTATGATGAAAATATGCACGCACCGTATGCATCATATTATATTTTGGTAGTTTATTTCATTATTGTAATTGATATTGATATGTATTACTCAACTTAATATATTATTAATAAATACAAACAAATGAATTGCGTCGGGTCGTGATGAAGTAAGATAATCCTTCGCATATTAGTTAAGTATATATGTTTAACTATTTCGTGTTTGTCAAATATAAAATATTCACTGGAGACTGAGAACAGACCCAAATGTGAGCTCTAAAACTGCATCTAAAACTGCAATTTCTAATTTCACTATGGCTATGCGTGAAGATTTCAGTAAATTCCCAGATAATGATCAATAGTAATAAAACCAAAGTTATATGCCAAACAGAAAGAATTGTAAAATAAAAAAAGTTCTATGGTTAAAGATTTTATTAATAATTTTTGTGGTAAAGTCACACTGCAGTCTGCTTAATAGGGGAAGGCAGTAAACCGCAGAGCCTTGTGATTGGTCACTTGTTGCTCACAGTAGTGAACACTTCTGGCAATCATTTGGTAGTATGCCACTTTATTATATATTACGTAAATAAATTGCCATAAGATATCCCGTAAAATTGAAAAAAAAAACTTCTAGCCTACGCTTCTCGCTCACTTCACACTGTCAAGCGTTGGCTCATTTTAAGATTAAACTTATATTCAGCAACTGTAAACCCACACATTATCTGTAAACATAATGTCGTAAACACGCCTAAACGAGCCTGCTTCTAATGTACGATTATTACATTTGACAGTGAGTTTGTCACGGCACCCTTCCACGCAGCCTTTCTTCTGAGAATCGGTGAGGTGGTGCGGCACCCAACGTAAAGCTATCCTTCTCACTAAAGGTGTTTGTGTAAAATCTCGCGAATGCTTCCCGATCCAATTTCCTATATGTTATGAGCTTCTTCATACGTAATTTGCCTATTTTCTTTAGTTATTCTTTTCTCTGCTAGCACGTTTACTTCCGTAATAGCTGTCAAAGGTCGACCTCTTCTTTCTTCATCTCTCAAAGTTAGTTAACCGTGCTAACATTAGGTAAATTTTCAGTATATTGTTACCGTAAAAGGCCTTTTGGGGTCGTCTGGTTGTTCAATGCAATATAATATTTCGAACTTAGCTCGTAAAAATGTAGAGAGAAATTTGAAATATTAAGCAATCTGACTTGTAATTTAATTGTATTTTCAAAATAAAATATAACTGGTGTCTCATACAAAAATGACATTTTTTCTATAGAAAATTTTCTGTGTGGTCTGTCGCATTATAGTTGTTCTGCATATTACTTTATTGTCTTGCTATAACTTAATTGTAATTTTATAAATCTACTTCTTATTAAAAAGTTACCTCCCACACACACCTCCACAGTTTTTTACTGGCACCGTGTTGGAATCGAACCCACTACCTACAGAGTCATCGCCAAATGTTTAGCGCGGCACTAAACATTAAATACAAAAAGACACCAATTAAATATGATTTTAAATTAGACCATATAGTATACGAAGCGCCATACGGTGACTGGATGTAATTTTGGCAGCGTCATTCGCCACACTGTCCGTGTTAATTTTTCGTTAAGAGTATATTAAAAGACTCTACAAAGCTTTAAAAGTAGCAAACGACAAATTGGGCTCACTGCAAGGCCCATTAAGAAATCTTTTTATGCTATAGGGCTGTTCAAATATTTTAATAATATATACAGGAAGGGCTGTTGTTATCGAAAAAAGAAAACCTTTGTTAAATGGTCCAATTAGCTGTATGATTTATATGGTAGTTGGATGATGTTTTCCGAAAAAATCAATTTGTAATGGTTCAGTAATTGTTACTAATCGTATGGTGTAACTTATTTATTACCAAGAGCTTTAATTAGAAACGTTTGAAATTGATTTTCATTAACTTTTTTTGTGATATTATTAACTGGATATATTATTTCGTAAATATTTTTTAAATTGGTATAAATTGTCGTGTCTGTTAGGTTAAAATTAATTGATTAGTTGTAAACTTAAGTCTTATAATGAATTCTCATATTTACGCGAACACTACACATTAAATGAAACAAACTTTACGGATTTAATCGCGTTTAATTTCGAATTAATTTTTAATTCCCGACGATTCGGGTGATTTACAACACCCATGGTCACGGGGGGATTGAAGCATTTGACATCCCGTTGTTATAGTTATTTAAATGTAATAAAATTACATTTAAGCACACGCATACCACTGCAAGACTTCAAGATACTGTAAAGTCATTCTGCGTAGATCGGACCAAAGATTAATATGATAAAACTGACACCCGAAACGTTGCGAATTAAAAAGTCAAAATTAAACGCGATAAAATCCGTAAAATTAGTTTCATTTAACCTTAAGTCCCTATTTTTTATATTATAATTATACGAGTTCAAAAAAAAGTTTTATAATTATTTATTTTTTGTGAAACTGGCAGCCCTAGTATAACATGCTCTAACATTAACTAAGAATAAACGACATCTCAATTTCGACGTATACGCATTAATCATCATTCTTGTTCTTCGAATTTTTTATTGGAGTGCTAGTTGCAATTTTTTTCTATTTGTTGCTATTTATTCATTAGTCTTTACCATTCTTTTCCATGCATATTTTATGAGTAGAAATAGAGATATTTTTGTATTGTATATTTAATTACATAAATTATATTCACACAAATTGGTATTCATAAATAGTATTATTAAAACATTTTTCAATTTGTATATACTATTATTCAATTTGTATTACTATTATCCAAAAGTACAATAACATTTTATACGTGGTAGAGCCATGCTGCAACTATATTAGTAGTATAGTTATAGCACGAATGTGTCGGCTCGACCGGGCAAGGGCCACGCTCTCACAGAATACCAGCGTCAAATAGCAGCTTGACACTGCTGTGTTTCCTATGGTGAGTGAAGAGAACCGGAGACCCTTTTTACTAGAAAAGAGGCATTCCATCTTAGTCCTCACGGGTAACAACGCATCTGCATTTTGATTCGCAAGCGAGGATAAATGCAGATGTCTATGGGCCACAGCAACCACTTAACATCAGGTGGACTGTGTGCTCGTTTGTCAGCCTATCCTATAAAAAAACACACATTGACATTTAGATAGATAGAAAATTATTTCACTCTTTTACACAAGAAATACATACTCGTACAACATAAGATTGTTTATGATTTAAAATTATATTCAAAGAGCGATATTATTTCTTATTATCATATAATTATTATAAAAATGTTGTATGTAACGCTCAAATTTGAGATCAGTTACTATACTCGTAACTTGTCTGTGTTGGATTATTAAGGAATACTCCTGTCAATGTCATTGCTCCTCTAGCATATCACTCTAGTGTTAAAGATGTAGTTCTGGGGCCGAGTTCTTGTCTTTAGATCAAGACACAAACAACACAATTTCGTTCACTGAAAACGTCATTTTAGCGTTTTCCCAATAACAAAATGCCAACCCCAACAATCCCAACAAAAGAATGCCACAAGGACCGTCCGCCCTTTGTATTCTTTTGGATTAAGGAATGCAATAAAGAATAAATAAATAAATAAATAAAATTGCGGTTACCAACCCGCAGGCCAAGCGTGGCAACCATATCCCTTATGAGGCAATCTAAGAGGGTGCCTATGTTCAGCAATGGATTTCTATAGCCTGTGATAAAAAATCAATTAAAATACATTCATATATTTTTTATAGGATAGGGTGACAAACGAGCACAAAGTCCACCTGATGGTAAGTGGTTGCTGTGACCTATAGCCATCTACATTCATCCTCCCTCAATAAAGATCAAAATGCAGACGCGTCGTCACCCGTGAGGACTAAGATGGAAAATGCCTCTTTTCCAACAAAATGGGTCTCTGGTGCTCTACACTCACCATACGAAACACAGCAGTGTCAAGCTGCCATTTTACGCAGATATTCTGTGAGAGCGTGGTCCTTCCCCGGTCGAGCCGACCCATTCGTGCTACAACTATATTATTAATAGCTGCAGCATGGCTCTACTAAGTATACTTGCATTTTAAATTCATTCTTCAGTGGTTGAAATAAATTTCATAAAACCTGCACGTTGGAAAAATGAAACATATTTTCAAAGCCCGTGAAGGTACCCTTTAGATTGTATCTTTCTCATCTTTTCTGATTTTTTTTTCTTTTTCGTTCATCGTAGAAATGAAAGATCTTTCCCAGTTTTATAACGTATATAGGCTATAATTTTACTTTTAACTTTTTTAACACTTACATTAATGTCAGGCAGTCAGTCAGTAAAAGAAATATTGTCATATATAAAATTTGCCATCTACAATACACGGACATAAATAAATAAACACATGTTGCATTATTTAAATATTTAAAATATGAAGTCACTATAGCTGCTTTGATAAATATAAAGATAGAGGTAGTAATATCCCCGTAAGTACATTTTTGATTATGATCTTAAAAAGTTATTGGACTCGCTGGAGTGTGACATCTACGGCTACAACAAAGCTGTCCAGTTTCAAAAGATCTTAAATTTATGACCTCATGTTCCTGTGCGCCCATTAATCTCCTTTCTTAGTCGAATACAATGGAGTTGTGACCTTTACATGTCATTCTTTCAAACGACCAAGCATTAAATATGGTGAACTTGGCACCTTTTTTGTAGATGCATTTTTGGATACGGAATTCAGACGTTATAATGCTTACATAAAAGTGACTTAGTTAAGCCGTATATGAAATTGGAAATACGTCATACTTAATGACGTCTTTTTTATCTTACCTAGAGTGTTGAGGGAAGTAAATATGGAGACATATCTCTTATAATTCAAATAATCTTCGTGAGCAAAGGAAAAGCAGATTTTATTAATTTGTCTGACATACAGGTTATAAAAATACTCTTAAAATTTAAAAATAATGAATTAATTTACTACTATTTATACACGTGGTAGAGCCATGCTGCATAGTTGTAGCACGAATGGGTCGGCTCGACCGGGGAAGGACCACGCTCTCACAGAATACCAGCGTAAAATAGCAGCTTAACACTGCCGTGTTTCGTTTGGTGAGTGTAGAGAACCGGAGACCCTTTTTACTGGAAAAGAGGCATTCCATCCTAGTCCTCACGGGTGACAACGCATCTGCATTTCGATTCGCAAACGAGGATGGTTGTAGATGTCTATGGGCCACAGCAACCACTTACCATCAGGTGGACTGTGTGCTCGTTTGTCACCCTATCCTATAAAAAAAATGTGCAGTACGTAAATTGATCTTCTTTGTTGAATATAGTCACAGTTTAAAGTCTTAAATTGTGATATAGCTTTGTTATGAATCGAATATAATACTTTCTTTAGTATACAATATTCATAATTACAATATTCGTAAAAATTTAAATAGTACAAAATTTTGCTATATTTAAATAAATCCAACTATACATAAATACCCAATAAATCAATTTAAATCAAATTTTACAAAGTAATACACTATGGCCGTAGAGGAGTAATAAAATTACTGAATTTATTGCTGTCATGCAGCTAAATTAGGGTTAATAAAGATTTTGATAGTTTTAATGGGAAATGATACATGAGCCCGCAGTTATACCAGAGTGCTCTGGTTACAGGTACTAAAAACAAAGATTATTTACTCGTTTATTTATACTTCAAACTTTATAGCTGTAAAATTAAATAGCGATATTCATTTATATTTAAGATGAATAATATTTAATGAAGTAATAAGATTAAATTTTAGCAGTGCAATTTTAGCAAATGAGCAAAATACAAAGTACCTACCTTAACTCCGTTACTTAACTCTAAGAGCCTTTAAGTAAATAGTACTCGATACTTGATAGTTCTATACTTAAAGAATTATTGATTTGCCTGTAAAGGTTTCAAACATATGTATATTACAGAATTATTTATAAAAATAATGTAAGTTCGTTTAAGTGTCTTTTGAGTATAAAAATATATTATGCACAAATTGAATGTAGCAACTAATTCAGCCCACAAAGGAATGACAACTTGCGGCAGAATATTTCCAATGTAAATCTGTGCATTGGGTCTTTCTTTGAACTTTCTAAAATACCTGCTCATTAGTCTAGTCTACTAGTAAAGCGAGATTCACCAGAACTTTTTTTTATGGGATAAGGGTGACAAACGAGCACACAGTCCACCTGATGGTAAGTGGTTGCTGTGGCCCATAGACATCTATCCTCTATTACAAATCAATATGTAGATGCGTTGTCACCCGTGAGGACTAAGATGGAATGCCTCATTTCCAGTAAATATAAAAAAATATGTAACGCAAGCCTTCTTCAGGCCAGCCAAGTTCTGAATTCTTAAGGTCGTTGTAAGTAGAGCATTTCGTGTGCGAGTGTACATACATACATACATACATACATAGAGACTTCGGAAACAGATTGTATTTGTACCAACGATTATCGATGCCTAAAGGGTGATAGAGGTGGGACTCAACTCAACTACATTGCGTGTGTAATTTGGGAGATGGAGCTCATGCGGATCACTAAAAAATCAAGAAAATTCTAAGAAACCCTATTTTAAATAATTAGTCAAATTATGTATGATTCAAAGACACTTTTCATGTGTGATTTAACATAGAGCTTATGTGAAATACACACCATCTAAAATTTCACAATTTATTTTTTTTAGTTTAATTCTGACAATTTCTGAAGTACAATGTCACCAGATATAGAATAGTACTTTTAACAAGTGGTAAAATTAAAAAAAAATGTTCAACCGACTTCAATATAAATAACATGAAAACATCATGAAGGTAGTCCAATTCAATTAAATACGCTTTATTATCCAGAACTAAAAAATTACTGGTCAGATTTTGATCAAATCTCCTTTTTTTGCAAGTCGGTTGAAAAAGACTAAGACAATTTAGGATTCATTACAATTAATACACACAAAAAGGAAAACAAATAGGCGATAAAATAAATATAAATTCGTGACCTTACATTTTCTCCTCATCGCGTAATGCCCGCTACAAATGCAGTTAGCTTCAATGAAGCTGATCGAGTGTTGGCGCCGGGCCATCGTCTATTTTACGGTATTAGAGAAATTTCATTTACGACGGACTGCGCTTAGAATTCTGCACTGCAGACGTATAAACAAGGCTTACCCGATCAAAACAAATGTGATGGTTATAGATTTGGACGGCTTAATGTTTCTGTTCACGGGCGGTGACAATCCAAGCGTAGGAAAGGCCAACTTTCAGCTTTAATGTGATCTTAGGATTAACGTCACAATTTATCTGCGTCTTATGATGATTTAAGCGAATGTGTGTTTGTTTTATCGAGTTACTAGGCTTAGGGTGTACAATTTACAAAGAAATGGGAATATTCTTTTATAATAGCATTATATTCAGACAACGTGTTGTGCATTTTATAATTACATAACTGGCAAAGTTGATCTTGCTGAATGAAAATGTAAAAAGTAAAGTACGACAAATATGCATTCTTGCATTATGGATACCGTCAGAGGGATTTGAAATATTGCAAATTTTAATTTAATAGTCGCTAACCAGTAACTAATGAGAATAATAATGACGTTAGTTACTAGAACGGCTTGCGGTTATACTATAAAGATATAGGGATTGGAACGTAAAGTACTCATTTCAATTCACGTTACGAGATCAAAGGGTTAACTGCTGGCAGCAATTACGAGTTAAACAATAAAGCAATATTACAACGAAGTTTGGCATAACTGCATCAGTAAAAGTTCTATTTGGAAGATTGGCTCAGTCCTAGATTCAACCTTCACGTAAATTGATTTGATTTACGATTGAAATGATTCAATTACACACATGTTAGGATTTCGTAAATATTTTTTAGAATTACGATTATATTTTCGATCGCAAACGTATCTGTTGCAGTTTCGATACATTAAAAGCTTCTATAAATCTCAAGATTTATTGACGTTCTTTAAAGTATTGCTGCGAATAAAGTCTTGTTATTGATTTTCGATTAAAAATAAACAAAAATTTATAACTAAATGAGTAGTTTAATATGAAAAGTACTTATCAAGCTCCAGTGATTGTTCGATGGACTAGTACAGTGTAAAATTATTGTCATATTTTGTAAGCTTTAAGTTGTTAACAAGATGGTGTCTTCTCACTCCTTTGTCATCATATGCTTCCTTTTGGTAAGTGTTTTTATAGATTATATAGTAATATACAGGGTTATTTTGCAATAAAAGGCCAAATTTGCAGAAAAGATTCAGAATAAGTAATAAAATTAATTAATAAAATCTCAATAATTCTGTCCTTTTTATCTTTAAAATTCAATATGCGTGATAACGCATTATTTTAACTGACTTTAGTACACATTCGTAAGGGTCGATCGGTAGGCAAAAACCTTGTTGCCCAAAAATCATATTGAATTTGGGAAAATTTCATATAAAAGTAGAAACCTTATTTACTTGTATTTTCCAAAACTGCAATAGAGGTATAATATCATTATTTATATTTTTTTATAAAATTATGGTGACAAACGAGCACACAGCTCACCTGATGGTAAGTACTATGGCCCTTAGACATCTACATTTATCCTCGATTAAGAATCAAAATGCAGATGCGTTGTCACCCCTGAGGACAAAGATGGAATGCCTCCTTTACAGTAAAACGGGTGTCCGGTTCTCTACACTCACCATACGAAACACAGCAGTATTAATCTGATATTTTACGCTGGTATTCTGTGAGAACGTGGTCATACCCCGGTCGAGTCGACCTATTCGTGCTACAACCATAATATAGCTGCAGTGTGGCTCTACTACGTCAAGAACAAATTTGAACTTAAGTTTAAAATTTGGTTACTCTTTGAAAAATAACCCTGTATATTCTTAAACGTGGTTGAGCTAGGATATAGCATTGTTATGTCTATATATAGTACGATAAGTACGTACGTAAAGGTCAACTCGATCAGGGAATGACCACGATTTTACACTATATGGTAAGAGCATAATGCTGTTGTGTATCGAGCTCATCGCCATGAGAAGCGGAAACAATTTTTTCTAGTAGCGGTTACACCATTATAAGGACAATTTTAAAAAGGGACTGCCTGAATATATTGTTTTATTAATGAAATTCTTAAAGTATGTCTATTTTTATATAGTTTTACGATTATAACGTTCACTAATTAGGTGACTAACTTATTTTTAAATCTGTGTTACCTAGATTAGTATACACTTAGTAAAGAATACACGGCTAAAACAAAAAAAAATTGTATTGACAACTTTTTAATGTAGGTTCTTTTGCTATTTCGGGACTGTCCCGCTTAAGCTATCTCAGCTTATGCCGGAAAGTTTCTTACCCTAGGTCTCTCTTAGGTCACCTTGTTGTTATTTGACGTCTTTGTAATGTAATACAGTTTTGTAACTCAGTGCTGCTGATGATGAGGTTTTACAGGCCGAATTCAAACTTAAAGGACATACTATACTACGTCATAGCATAGAGAACAGGTGTGGACGCTGGCAGTACAATTACTCCGCAGACTCAAAGTAGTTTGTTAGCTATGATATCAGCTTGGCTTGAAAGATTTCACTGGTGGATTTGGAAATTCACTCAAAAACCAAAGCCTTTGAAAGAGTGATCATAACAAACTGGAGTGATTGCCACTGGTCGTGAAGGCTAATGATAGAGAATGCTTTAAAGTAATTCCATTAATCATACCCCATCGATGTTTGGCGACTACTTCAGCTTAGACACAACAAATAACTTCAAACAGAAAAGATTACAGATGCTATGTCACTCTTAACGACTATGACGGAATACCTTACACCCTGTATTGTATGCTGTTTTTGGTTTTGTTTTTATTTATTTAATAATACTGATTCTCTTACCGTACAAAGTAGCGCGTGTAGTGGCAGTGTAAGAATATCCACCACCCCGTATTATCCTGTGGGTGTAGTAAGAGGCGGTAGAGGGAAAGAAATCTCGAGATGGGCAGCAGCGTCTTCCTAATAATGACTAAAAATAAAAATAAAACCCCTTATGAGGCAATCTATGGAGGAGGACTATGTTTAGCAGTGGACTTTAATAGGCTATAACGGTAATGGAACGGTACCGTACAAAGTAGAACACTTCTGGTAAACGGCAGAAATACGAGTAGTTAATCTATCCATTTATGCACCCCTAAGCAGAAAAGTAATCATATCATGTATTGAACGTGGTTTTATCGATTCTACCAAAGTACTCATTAATATCTTATTTATGAGATTGCAGGTACACATCATGCAGTTTATGAAACATGCAAATATGTAATAGTAATATTGTATACTCTGAATTTTATAAAGGTGATCGGATCAGTGTCGTTGGTTTTTGGTAATGTTTGTGCAGTTAGTCAGGAGACCTTTATTGTTTTATCGGACTTAGATCTGTTTATTTTGTTGTTATAATTATCCTATTTCTCGAAGAAGGTTTGACTTTAGTTGTGTTAGCCGAGCACATACACATTATGTTAGTGTGCGTAGGCTGCGGGCGACCGACAGTAGCGCTCCTCAGGCCTACGCACACTAACGCAATGTGTATGTACTCGGCAAACAACAACCAAAGTCAAACCTTCATCGTGAAAAAGAATAACTAAACTTAATTATACGGTAAAAATATTTTTATTGCCTTCATCTGAATTTATTTATGTTAATAAAATTTACTAATATAGACTATTCCATTTGTCTGAGGCGACGCAATAATATACTTATTACCTTTGACATTGATGCAAACTCAAAACCTATAAATACACACATTTACGCTAACTACTAAACCGCCCGATTTAAATAAAATAGACGTGTGTAAAGTGCTAATGAGGCATTTATCTGTTGTACCAAGTTCGGCAAAGATATTTATTATACTTGACAAAACTTAATAGATTAATGATTATACTTCCTAAAATGGAAGGTAAAAATTTGCCTAATAAATGGGTTCAACTATTTAATTAACCCATTTATAAAAAGCCATTATTTCCAATTAAAGCTTACTGACCATCTTTTGACCAGTTATTGATTGCTGCTGTATATGAAAAATATCTATTTATATACCACATTCGTCAAGGTGTGTTATTTCAAATATTCACATTTGAATTTTAGTTCGTTAATTAGGTACTTAATAAGGGTTCGTTATCTTTCATTCACAGCTATCGAAAGTACTCTGCAGAATATAGACCTCCCACATAGATTAGCCTTACTGTAATTTGCAATAGTCGCCACGCTCGGCAGGCGGGTAATAAAAAAAAAACTCCAGATAAAAAAGTTTTTATGCTATCATTAGCTTGACCACTATTTATTATTTTCATTTGTTATCGGGAAGATTCTAGGTGCCCTTCACCTGTTTCATTCCCCTCTGTAGCCTCTTATGACATCCTCGTGATGACGTGAATTGTATAGTGTCGTCATTACGTACCACGATCATTATCTTCACACACGTAATTGTATGTACACGATAATTGTATTTGTATTATTAATTTTTCACAAGTACATATCTAATTTGATTATTCTGTTCTTTGATAAACTTACCAATAAATACATGATTTCTATAAAATGTTGAAAACACTTGTAATTATTGAATAATAACAAATTTTATACGTAATATTAAAATTATTTCTATAATGATTGCATGAAATTGTTAAACCATTTAAGGAAAGATATTAAGATCACGATTTTAAAGGATAATTTCTAGGAATAATCTATTGAGCTAACACGTTGTAATTATATTCATCTACGGGCACCGCCTTCTAAACGCTCAAACCAAATTCCACCCGCTCAACGACAGGTAATTCGTTAACTCACACTTAATCCTAATTAATAGGCTATTAGGAGCCGTTTTCAATTACCACTTCATTTGATTTATTCGTCTATATTTCACTAACAATTTACTGATTAATAGCCACATAGATTGTTTTAATCAGATTGGGAATAGATAGATATAGACGTGATTAATTTACTATTGACTTTAATTATATAGATAAAGATAAGTTAATAGTATCAAAATAACATATTTTCATCACAGTTTCCATCTTTTAAATACTTAAATCTTTGTTTGTGTAGCGAAAATTGATACAGCGAGCTGGAGCAATTAGAACGCTGGTATATTTAAAGTCACGTAGACGTGCTGGTGGACTACAAATTTCAACGAAATATTTTATTCGTTGAAATTTGAACACACACACACACACACACACACACACACACACACACACACACACACACACACACACACACACACACACACACACACACACACACACACACACACACACGCACACGCACGCACGCACACATACATTTAGGTTTTCTTACGATTTTTATTCGCCGAGTGCGTGATAAATCAACACATAAAATTTATTTGTAGTTCTGGCAATATTAAATATAGAAATTTCATTTTATGTATAAACTCCATATTCCTTATTTTACGAGTAAAATTGAACATTTACCTTGATAACTCTGGAAAGAAAAAAAACCACGCATTTTATTTAACGCCGATCCTATTAACAACTTTTTTTTTAAAATTAATAGCCTTGCGGGTTTGTTCCTACAAAGGACCAGGCAAAACACCGCCGAAGATATAAAAACAAATTTAAATAGTGAATAAATATTATTTGGATAACGTCATTAAGCATAAATAAAAGATTGCTTACGCTTTTACGGTGGTCCACAAGAATAATATTACCAATGACAAAATTGCATGTGGAGTCGGAGGGACAAAGACGGCTTGATAATAAAATCGTCATTAAATTAGGCCTTTAACGTATTGCAACCATTAGCTGGACGTTAATGTTTCTAAATAATATTTGCAACCAAAGAGCAATGTTGTATTTGCAATATTAAAATTTTTGTTTTAAATTGCATTTTGATTACACGTGTATTTTAATATGAGAAAAAGATTCTAAACAAATAGTTATTAAGGACTTTATGCGTGTTGTTGTTAAATAGGTAAACACCCGTTAACTCAATCATGTAAGATATAGATGTAGGTATTATAAAAGATATAACGGATTTAATGTGACGTATGGTGGCGGTGTATTTGCTTCATTATTTCAGGAAGTTGATCAAATTTGACGAATATGTACTCGTGATCTTCCTGATAACACCTCAAATTCCCCCTATGAATCAATGTATGAGGAAGGCCTATGTTTAGCAGCTTACTTTTGATAACATATAGTGATGTACTAGTATGTACATACCATAAATGGAATAAACTCACTTTGTTTTGCTCTATCGTTAACATTCCACTCGAACTCAATAAGCCCATTTAAATAACTTAATTATAAACCGTCAAACCAAATAGTAAACATATAATATGTTCAGGCAATAAATAGTTCAATAAAATCGAAAGTTTTATTAGCAATAACAAATGACTGGTGAGCAGTAAGAACATTTACATACAGCGACAAAATACATGTTGTGAGATATGAAAATGCTTGTAAACACAATAAAAATGCGGAGGATAAACCGGTAAGAAAAAATTACTATATGTAAACGATGGTTAAACTTAATAACAAGTAACTTAAGAGAGACAAAATAAATATCTTTTAATGGTAGTAAGTGTTAAAATATTCAAGATGAAGAGACAATGTAGAGTGTTTTTGAATTTATATTCGATAACATTAAATTGATTCCTTTTAAAACAGATAAAGTTCTGATTGGTGTACCTTTTTTGGATCCAAAACTCCCATGAATTTTTTTACTAAATTGAAATGAACTCACTTAACATTGTAAGTAGTTTAATACAGTAATATTACTTGTTATTCAGTATTGTTTTGATCGGTGTTAGTGTGTTCATTTCAGAAAATTGAGTTAATTGCAGTGGCGCCACAAACGTAATCGTTCCATGAATAAGCGAAAATTTTAATAATCTTGTAAGATTAGACACCAGCATGTTACTTACACTTAATACTTCATTTAGACTTATCAAATTTGAAGATGTCTCAAATGTGAAACGTAAACTTTCAAATTCACTTTTATTTTGTCAAATTTACAACATCATCGTCATTTATTTATAGTATTTGTTTATAGTCACAGAATACCAGCGTCAAATAGCAGCTTCATGCTGCTGTGTTTCGTATGGTGAGTGTTACGGCCTACGGCTGCTCCCTTAAAGGATCCAATCTTCAGGGGCCCATGAGCTGAAGATTTCCCGAACAGACGCAGGTCGGGCCCCAATGTGACCACGTGGAAATTCCCAACTACATTAAAATATATGGGGGAGCGTTATACTACGGCCAGTCGACCGGAAGGAATTTGGATGAAGCTTACTTACCTATCCAAGGCGACTGGTCCCTCCGGAGCCGGTCAGGTCGCATGTGGTTGTGTAGTGCAAGGGAAGGAATGGTGATGTGGTGTGTATCTGGGTGTGACTGATGGTGATTGAACCTAGACCTTGGCCGTCGGCAGCAGCCCGAGCGTCGACACCGCTCCAACTTGAGGGCGCCTTTCGAGATAGTCCACAGTCACTTTCTTCTTTCGTCACGTTGCCAGTCAATTAACTCTATCGTACGATTTACTAACTTACAGAAGCCACTAACTATCGCTGGGTATAATGGTTACCGCACAAACGCACACGGAGTTTAAAGGGTCAAAGGTCACTACCGTTTCGCGTAGCAATAGTTAATTCTAGAATCAGAGGCCGCACTATCTAATATTGCCCAATGCACTTATGCAGGTTTTGAGTCAGACACAATAAGTCCCGGGAAGCTCTCCAGTAGGAATGCGCGTCACAATGATAGACCGTATATTTACTGGCCGCGCCGAATTATTCCGAGTTCCCTAACAGAATGGACCGCGTGCTCACGTTAGCACCGATTAAAGACGACTGCCAGCCCTTGGGCGTTTTACGCACGACCGAATGTCAAACCGGTATGACACTGAGCCGCACGCCCTCTCGCGTTCGTTCCTTGAAAGTGTTTGGCGCGAACAAACCCCCGTCCCGGACATAAGGATTTAGGTCCGCGAGCAAACCGTTCAGCGGGACAAGGTCGCGAAGGCAAGTTGCAAGACCGAATCTACAACCAAACTAGGCCACCTTAGGCACCCCATCAGATCTTGCAACCCTAACCAGCGCCTCAAAAATAATGTGGCAAGTCGGAGGGTCAGACTCCACTGGATGCCCCTCCTGGGCATCGCAGCACTTTAACAAGTCCTGTACTGGACAGAAGTCCGACGACCTCTTTCAAAACCTATCTGTGCCCCTACGATTAGTTCCGCAATCCGACCGGATCAGGTCTGCAAACAGCGACGCGACACGAAGCGGCCCTGAGCGGCCTCCTAAGCTTCAGTGCAGAGAGCACCCACAAATTCCACATGAACGTCGTCTGTGGAGAGCCGAACGAAACTCACAGATAGTCCCTAGTATGAAAGCCAGGCCACCCACCATATTATCATTTACTAAAATAGTGCGGCAGCTGATTTCAATCTGATAATCTCCAAAACTAGCTAGCCTGTTAGACAAGTAGTCCTATGCTCATATTTCAACTAATTTTTCAAAAGCATCAATGTTCAACTACAGAATTAATTCAACCAAATTAATCACCGATGCGCATAGGTCAACTTGCAAATTAAACAAAACAATAACGTAAGGGACAGCCCTACTTCTTCGCAAAGCAAAATGTTTAAACACTATCATAAACATAAACATAATTTTTCAAATAGTGCGCCATTCACTTTCAGATGAATTCAAATTTTCCTTTCGGCAAACAGACGCAACAATCAAATACAGTGATTAAATATATTTACAAAACACATGCAGTAGCATTTAAAGGAGTAGATTAAATTCAATTCTTTTAATTTAAACTGCTACAAATAGGAAAATTTCGAACCGGCTTACCTAATAATTTCGGGCACGACGTTACCCGATGATCAGATGCTCGACAATAGGAGCATGGGGGGGTTGACGACGACTTGCCTGGGGGATTCAGCCTCTCACTGGGCACGGCTCGTAAGTCGTCAACGGTGCCCGCCGCGCTCTCTATCTGCCGGCACTGCTCCTCCAAAAACCGCAGCAGGTCATAGAAGGGCGGAATATAGGAGGCCTCGTCCCCGCCGTACCTCTCCTCAAAATGGATTCGAAGGTCGAGAGGTAGACGGGACAGCACGATGCGGAGCAACAAAAAAGCCCATTCGCCCACTGGTAAACTCAGCCGCCTCAACGTATTACAGGCCACCAAGACTGGATCCAACAGGTCCGGACGCAGTCTGGCCCAGTCACTAAACAGCGGGAGGCTTAGAAGCTGCTTAACATGTTCGTCCGCAATTCGCCGGACGTTGGCGTATCTTCTGGCTAGGAGGTCCCGAGCAGTCTGGTAGGCGTCGTCCGACAATCTCAAGTGGCCGACGACGCCCAGGGCCTGCCCCTCCAGTGAGGCCAGGAGGTACACCATCTTTTGGCTCGGGGTCAAGTCACTCCGGGCGTCCACTAGGCTGTCGAAAAGACCAACGAAGGTCAGCCATTCGGAAAGGACCCCGGAGAACTTTGGCAGGTCCAGAGTTGGGAGTCGTCCCAACAGCTCCGGCTGAAGCTGCTTCAGAGAGGACTCGGGCAGGTTACTCATCCGAGCTTCACGCGCCTCCTCGGCATACCTGCCTTCAGCCTCGATCAACTCGTCCGTGAGCCACAAGAACTGCTCATAGTCCGCGAAGCAGGAGTCCAGGACTCCCTTCTCCACATCCGAATCCTCGAGCTCAGCGTAAGCCTCCTCCACTACGGCCCTTCGAGCATCCACCTGCTCGAACCGCTTCATCAAGTTATGGACCCTATCCGGTCGACCTATCAAAGCATGGGCGCTTGTGGCCCAGCGTAGCTCAGTCCGCAAACAACGGATCAGTAGCTTGGGCGATGTCATCACTATTAAATACAAATTACGACGCGGCTCGAGCACAAATTACAAAGATAACAAACAAAAAATACAACAAAAATTAACAGTTAATAAATGCAGTTCCTATCAAATCACGTTGAATAGAAATTACACAAATACGAATTACTACGTATCAACCAAATACAAGTTAGCACAAAAGAAAAGGCACAAATCAAATTAACAAATAACAAATACTAGTGCGATCAAATCAAGTTAAATTCAAATGGCGCAAATACCATTACTACTCTTTAGTTCAAATACAACTTACAGTATAAACGAAGATACACATCACGGTCGATCAACAAAAAATGCCTAGCTCGGAAATCGACCCTTCGATAAGTAATCCACTACAACTATCCGACAACGATAATTAACCGATTACGTAAAAATAACCATCTACCTACATGACGTATATCTCTAGAAAACTCCCGCTTGCGCAACCTAGGGCGCGGCTTTTCAAATCTACCCATTAACCAAAAAAAGGCAAGCAACAAAGAACAAAGGGAAATAATTCTATTATTACGTACAAAAAAACATTTTTACGTATTACGGACGGGCGTGATTGTAAATACAAATTAACCCAATCAAACCAACGCTCCCTGCCACCAGAATTGTTTAATGTTTATCAAACACTATGTTCGGGATCGACCGGGAATCGAACCCGGAACCACGCTCTGCTACCAGTTTGTTACGGCCTACGGCTGCTCCCTTAAAGGATCCAATCTTCAGGGGCCCATGAGCTGAAGATTTCCCGAACAGACGCAGGTCGGGCCCCAATGTGACCACGTGGAAATTCCCAACTACATTAAAATATATGGGGGAGCGTTATACTACGGCCAGTCGACCGGAAGGAATTTGGATGAAGCTTACTTACCTATCCAAGGCGACTGGTCTCTCCGGAGCCGGTCAGGTCGCATGTGGTTGTGTAGTGCAAGGGAAGGAATGGTGATGTGGTGTGTATCTGGGTGTGACTGATGGTGATTGAACCTAGACCTTGGCCATCGGCAGCAGCCCGAGCGCCGACACCGCTCCAACTTGAGGGCGCCTTTCGAGATAGTCCACAGTCACTTTCTTCTTTCGTCACGTTGCCAGTCAATTAACTCTATCGTACGATTTACTAACTTACAGAAGCCACTAACTATCGCTGGGTATAATGGTTACCGCACAAACGCACACGGAGTTTAAAGGGTCAAAGGTCACTACCGTTTCGCGTAGCAATAGTTAATTCTAGAATCAGAGGCCGCACTATCTAATATTGCCCAATGCACTTATGCAGGTTTTGAGTCAGACACAATAAGTCCCGGGAAGCTCTCCAGTAGGAATGCGCGTCACAATGATAGACCGTATATTTACTGGCCGCGCCGAATTATTCCGAGTTCCCTAACAGAATGGACCGCGTGCTCACGTTAGCACCGATTAAAGACGACTGCCAGCCCTTGGGCGTTTTACGCACGACCGAATGTCAAACCGGTATGACACTGAGCCGCACGCCCTCTCGCGTTCGTTCCTTGAAAGTGTTTGGCGCGAACAAACCCCCGTCCCGGACATAAGGATTTAGGTCCGCGAGCAAACCGTTCAGCGGGACAAGGTCGCGAAGGCAAGTTGCAAGACCGAATCTACAACCAAACTAGGCCACCTTAGGCACCCCATCAGATCTTGCAACCCTAACCAGCGCCTCAAAAATAATGTGGCAAGTCGGAGGGTCAGACTCCACTGGATGCCCCTCCTGGGCATCGCAGCACTTTAACAAGTCCTGTACTGGACAGAAGTCCGACGACCTCTTTCAAAACCTATCTGTGCCCCTACGATTAGTTCCGCAATCCGACCGGATCAGGTCTGCAAACAGCGACGCGACACGAAGCGGCCCCGAGCGGCCTCCTAAGCTTCAGTGCAGAGAGCACCCACAAATTCCACATGAACGTCGTCTGTGGAGAGCCGAACGAAACTCACAGATAGTCCCTAGTATGAAAGCCAGGCCACCCACCATATTATCATTTACTAAAATAGTGCGGCAGCTGATTTCAATCTGATAATCTCCAAAACTAGCTAGCCTGTTAGACAAGTAGTCCTATGCTCATATTTCAACTAATTTTTCAAAAGCATCAATGTTCAACTACAGAATTAATTCAACCAAATTAATCACCGATGCGCATAGGTCAACTTGCAAATTAAACAAAACAATAACGTAAGGGACAGCCCTACTTCTTCGCAAAGCAAAATGTTTAAACACTATCATAAACATAAACATAATTTTTCAAATAGTGCGCCATTCACTTTCAGATGAATTCAAATTTTCCTTTCGGCAAACAGACGCAACAATCAAATACAGTGATTAAATATATTTACAAAACACATGCAGTAGCATTTAAAGGAGTAGATTAAATTCAATTCTTTTAATTTAAACTGCTACAAATAGGAAAATTTCGAACCGGCTTACCTAATAATTTCGGGCGCGACGTTACCCGATGATCAGATGCTCGACAATAGGAGCATGGGGGGGTTGACGACGACTTGCCTGGGGGATTCAGCCTCTCACTGGGCACGGCTCGTAAGTCGTCAACGGTGCCCGCCGCGCTCTCTATCTGCCGGCACTGCTCCTCCAAAAACCGCAGCAGGTCATAGAAGGGCGGAATATAGGAGGCCTCGTCCCCGCCGTACCTCTCCTCAAAATGGATTCGAAGGTCGAGAGGTAGACGGGACAGCACGATGCGGAGCAACAAAAAAGCCCATTCGCCCACTGGTAAACTCAGCCGCCTCAACGTATTACAGGCCACCAAGACTGGATCCAACAGGTCCGGACGCAGTCTGGCCCAGTCACTAAACAGCGGGAGGCTTAGAAGCTGCTTAACATGTTCGTCCGCAATTCGCCGGACGTTGGCGTATCTTCTGGCTAGGAGGTCCCGAGCAGTCTGGTAGGCGTCGTCCGACAATCTCAAGTGGCCGACGACGCCCAGGGCCTGCCCCTCCAGTGAGGCCAGGAGGTACACCATCTTTTGGCTCGGGGTCAAGTCACTCCGGGCGTCCACTAGGCTGTCGAAAAGACCAACGAAGGTCAGCCATTCGGAAAGGACCCCGGAGAACTTTGGCAGGTCCAGAGTTGGGAGTCGTCCCAACAGCTCCGGCTGAAGCTGCTTCAGAGAGGACTCGGGCAGGTTACTCATCCGAGCTTCACGCGCCTCCTCGGCATACCTGCCTTCAGCCTCGATCAACTCGTCCGTGAGCCACAAGAACTGCTCATAGTCCGCGAAGCAGGAGTCCAGGACTCCCTTCTCCACATCCGAATCCTCGAGCTCAGCGTAAGCCTCCTCCACTACGGCCCTTCGAGCATCCACCTGCTCGAACCGCTTCATCAAGTTATGGACCCTATCCGGTCGACCTATCAAAGCATGGGCGCTTGTGGCCCAGCGTAGCTCAGTCCGCAAACAACGGATCAGTAGCTTGGGCGATGTCATCACTATTAAATACAAATTACGACGCGGCTCGAGCACAAATTACAAAGATAACAAACAAAAAATACAACAAAAATTAACAGTTAATAAATGCAGTTCCTATCAAATCACGTTGAATAGAAATTACACAAATACGAATTACTACGTATCAACCAAATACAAGTTAGCACAAAAGAAAAGGCACAAATCAAATTAACAAATAACAAATACTAGTGCGATCAAATCAAGTTAAATTCAAATGGCGCAAATACCATTACTACTCTTTAGTTCAAATACAACTTACAGTATAAACGAAGATACACATCACGGTCGATCAACAAAAAATGCCTAGCTCGGAAATCGACCCTTCGATAAGTAATCCACTACAACTATCCGACAACGATAATTAACCGATTACGTAAAAATAACCATCTACCTACATGACGTATATCTCTAGAAAACTCCCGCTTGCGCAACCTAGGGCGCGGCTTTTCAAATCTACCCATTAACCAAAAAAAGGCAAGCAACAAAGAACAAAGGGAAATAATTCTATTATTACGTACAAAAAAACATTTTTACGTATTACGGACGGGCGTGATTGTAAATACAAATTAACCCAATCAAACCAACGCTCCCTGCCACCAGAATTGTTTAATGTTTATCAAACACTATGTTCGGGATCGACCGGGAATCGAACCCGGAACCACGCTCTGCTACCAGTTTGTTACGGCCTACGGCTGCTCCCTTAAAGGATCCAATCTTCAGGGGCCCATGAGCTGAAGATTTCCCGAACAGACGCAGGTCGGGCCCCAATGTGACCACGTGGAAATTCCCAACTACATTAAAATATATGGGGGAGCGTTATACTACGGCCAGTCGACCGGAAGGAATTTGGATGAAGCTTACTTACCTATCCAAGGCGACTGGTCTCTCCGGAGCCGGTCAGGTCGCATGTGGTTGTGTAGTGCAAGGGAAGGAATGGTGATGTGGTGTGTATCTGGGTGTGACTGATGGTGATTGAACCTAGACCTTGGCCATCGGCAGCAGCCCGAGCGTCGACACCGCTCCAACTTGAGGGCGCCTTTCGAGATAGTCCACAGTCACTTTCTTCTTTCGTCACGTTGCCAGTCAATTAACTCTATCGTACGATTTACTAACTTACAGAAGCCACTAACTATCGCTGGGTATAATGGTTACCGCACAAACGCACACGGAGTTTAAAGGGTCAAAGGTCACTACCGTTTCGCGTAGCAATAGTTAATTCTAGAATCAGAGGCCGCACTATCTAATATTGCCCAATGCACTTATGCAGGTTTTGAGTCAGACACAATAAGTCCCGGGAAGCTCTCCAGTAGGAATGCGCGTCACAATGATAGACCGTATATTTACTGGCCGCGCCGAATTATTCCGAGTTCCCTAACAGAATGGACCGCGTGCTCACGTCAGCACCGATTAAAGACGACTGCCGGCCCTTGGGCGTTTTACGCACGACCGAATGTCAAACCGGTATGACACTGAGCCGCACGCCCTCTCGCGTTCGTTCCTTGAAAGTGTTTGGCGCGAACAGTGAGTGTAGAGAACCGGAGACCCTTTTTACTGGAAAAGAGGCATTCTATCTTAGTCCTCACGGGTGACAACGCATCTGCATTTTGATTCGCAAACAAGGATAAATGTAGATGTCTATGGGCCACAGCAACCACTTACCATCAGGTGGACTGTGTACTCGTTTGTCACCCTATCCTATAAAAAAAATTATAGCATATCAAATTCCACTTTTGAACATAGCTTACCATATTATTGATATTTGCAATAGTTGCCACCTTTGGTAGGTGGGTTTGCAATCGCAGTTTTTTTTTATATTTTCTAGATGTAAAGACTGCAGGAGAAGGATGACACTGTTGCTCGTCTTTTGATTTGTTTTCCTCCGTCGCTTCTTACGACACTCGTTGGACAATATGGAGTAGTGGATATTCCTACACCGCCACTATTATCTACCTATCGTCAGACTGTATATCGTATGCGTTTGTTTATCCTACTGGCGTCAAATTTCTCAATCATGAATTGGCACTAATCCAGTCTTTCTACTCATCGATAAGCTTATGCGGCATCTATCTCCAACCATGCTTACGAAGAGAAAGTTGACCTAGAGTGCTGGTTTGTATTCATGCTGATCGAATACCCAGTCCTTAGTCAATCTCTACATATGTAATTCGTTGGTTTTTTCGAATAAGTTTCTTGATTGCTTTTTCCTTGGTGAATTTTCTTGTACCGCGGTTGACGATCGGCCTGCCTTTGCATTATATTTAAAACTTTCCCGTACTAATTTCAATTTACAGTGGAAAGTATGGGATATAACGTATGACGTAATGGGACGGTAATCCGACACGACAGAAAAGAGAGAGCAGGTGCAAGACAAGGGGCACTGATGAAACACAAGTATTTTCCTGTTGGTGGCTGTTACCGAGAATTTTAGACAGAAATAACCCAATAACTTATTTTGGTCTAACTCGGATTAGAAGCCTCATGATCAGCAACTGCGTTTACGATCACTAGACCAACGAGACAGTCAAAACATTAAAAGAAGAAGCCAAAAGGTCAAATCATTCTTGGAAATTTAAAAATTTGTCATAGTCACAGTAAATCATAGTGCAAATAACATTGCTACGAACATTTTTAACATTGCCCGCCAAATTCTCATGAAAGAAACATTTTCCCAAATATTGAAATTAGTGTTCCATTTTCAACCATGATAATAGATGGTTACAGGCATAGTACAATTAAATTACAGTAGGCGCGCGTATCGTACCGATAAATTTATTTGAAAGTTATAACATGTCATTCAATTTCAATGAAATTATCATTCTTGAAGCATCGGGTACCAGCTAGTACAATTATAAATATAAGATTTTACAAACCAAATTTAAACGTCATTTCTGAATTGCCTGTACCTACCTAACTCATCTAAACGTAATGTGAATATGCATTGTTCCCTTCGAAACTCTTCTTTGACACGACGTATGAAGTACTAATCAATACCATAATCGCTGAATGCATAATACAAGCGATACGAAAATAAGTTTTCTGAACCAGCCACCGAACAATGCACGAACTAACCCATTAATATGACGGAGTATTGTGTTTTGGTTGTCGCCGGTCGGCATCAATGGCGTCGGACCGTCGCACCATAAAGATGTCTCTGGTATCTAATTGGTGCTGTGACTTCCCTTCCATGTATCTTATTTATGTTGGTATTTGATTAATGTCGCTATTCTACTTCGGTCAAGCCGCTCAGTTTTGAAAGCATGCTTTTTGAAATTTGTTAGATGTCATATCGATATGACTGTTGAAGTTCTGTTGGTTTCTTGTTCTCGTTCATAACCAATTTAATAAAAGAATTTAATAAATTGGTGCGTTTGTAAGCCGTTAAATTTTAAATTAATAACGAAAATGATGATTAATTTAATGTGAGCACCCTGCATCTGCCCGATGGTTTTATCTTACCGTCCAATAAAAACGACGCTTAACATTACACTAAAAGATGCGTGAGAAAGGTGTTTTCTAAGTTAATTATTATATGAGATCAGTTATTTTCTCAATAAAGGCTCGTAATAATTACTCATTAACATGCCGATGCTAAATTATTCGGACTGATAGCAAAATCTGCAAATAAACTGTTCAGCATTTGTTACAAATAATTAGGTATTTCATCTGCGCAATATGCCGTTAATGTTAAATTACAAAATCAAATATTAGGTTGAGGAAAAAGTTTCTTCGTATTTTATATACAAATTCAAGACATTTTTCTTCAAGTTCAAGTTCAAGTTTAATTACATTGAATTATAATATATATGTGCCATATTGTTACATAACCTGTAGTTAGAGACATAATCATCCTCTTGCTGCAGAAATTTTGGGATTTTTGATCAAAAAACTGCGACAAGTAGTTTTGGCAGTCCTCTCTTGTTAACCTAACACTACCCAAAGAATTCTGAAAATACCGAAACAGGTAAAAATCTGAGGGTGCAAGTACAGGACTATATGGTGGGTGCATTAAGACTTCCCAAGCTATCTCTATTTTTGCTGAGTGGCCTTAGATGTGTGTGGTCTGGTATTATCATGATGAAAGACCACTCCTTTTCTGTTCGAAACCGGCATTTTTTCTCAATTTCTTGCTTGAGTCTCCTTAGTTGTTGGCAGTAGAGATCAAAGCTCATAATAAACCATGCCCTTCCAATCCCAACATACACATAGCAACACCTTATTGCGTATTAATCCGGGTTGCGCTACAGTCTGTGGAGCTTGACTAACCTTTGATCATGACCCTTTTCGCACGTTCTTGTCGTAGGAGATCCACTTTTCATCACCAGTGATCAATCTTTTCAGAAATGGTTCGGTTTCATTACGTTTCAATAGAGTATTGCAAATGAGTACAGATTCATTAGGTTTCTTACAATGGGCTCGTGTGGTACCCAAATAACAAATTTTTTTGTATAGCCAGACTTTTTCAAATGGGTTAAAACTGGTGGTCAATCCTCAATTCCTCAGCTATGTCGTAACTACTAATATGCCGACTTTGCTCCACTTTTTCAAAAATGGCATCGACTTTATCCGCATGAGATCCGTACGACCAGAGGGAGGTGCATCTTTGACATCAAAATTCCCGGACTGAAAACGCTTGATTCAACTTTGTGCTACTCTTACTGGCACTGCCTAGTGCAGTATCATGTCCATAATGGTCACAAATGATTTTTGCCGCTTGAGTCGCATTTTTCCCTTTTTGTAATAAAACTTCAGAATGTATCGAATTTCTTCGTTAGATTCACTCATTTTGGCGGACAGAAATATAATTGAAAAAATGGAGGGAAAGTTTTTTTTTAATTTTTCTTTTGAACCAAAGAGATTTTTCTTCAATTTTCTACAAACAAAATACGGAGAAACTTTTTCCCCGACTTATTATTTATTCACATATGGATTGTTACGATCTCTTGGTAAAGAAAAAATATAAATAACAGCTTTAAGAAAGATTTTGTAAAAAATATCTACATTATTTGTGTTTGATATTATTATCTTACTAGACTAGATGGTATTTTGCCTGCGCGTATATCTAGGTAGGTGACATTGCCTGTTTACCGAAATGGGTACAGAGAGTCAGTATTATTACAGACTATGATGCCACGAGGCTACAACGTATTTGTGACCTTTTTTATTTAAAGTTGGTTCAACGATTACAATAAACACCAATTATCAGGTGGATTGTTCACTCGTTTTCATTTCAGTGTGATTAAAAAAGTAGTACTGTGCCTTGGGGCTATTTATGGGGTAGGTATATGATATTATAATAGGTTGTTATTATGATAATCATGATGATGATTATTCCAAAGTTTTACCTGTATTAGATTTATTCAAGTAACGCAAACCATACTCTACTTCTTCATCATCATAACAGCCTGTCAAAAATTCATTGCTTTACATAGGCCTCCCCCAGAGATTCACTTTACATGAGTTTTTTGCTAAAGTTGACATGCTCGGCGGGCGGTTTTACAACCGCAGTTTTTATTATTATTTAGTTATCAAGATGATGCAAACCGTTAACATTTCGTGCGAATATACTTTTTATGTATGAATGACAGGTGGTGGGGCGCGAGTCCGTGCTCGCGTTGGCAGACAGCCGTGAAATGCACTGTGGACGGCGCCTCGTATCCGGGCTGTTCTCCCGACCGCGGCTGCCCCTCGGGTACTCCTATGTAACAACAGTACCGCGTGGCGCCTGCAGGCTCAACGTGTCTGAGATTATGCCCAGCGATAATTATATTGGTTTGTCCATATCCTTGCAACACGTTGTTTTTATGTGTAATTATTTTAAATGAGCATAAATTCGCTACAAGGAATTGGTGCGAGTAATAACTGAAAATGGCCTTTTCCTTAAAGTTTGCTTTGAATAAACGTATTTTGAGGGTCGTTGATTAGATAGATAACAAATAAATTTTTATTCTTTTTTATCCTCAAAAATAAAGTTACGATCCCTGAAATTTGTCAATTTTAGACAGTTTTCATTACGGGATCTATCTCAAAAATTTAACAAATGACATGTTAGTAATTTGGGATTTTTATATGTTATGTACTATATATATATATATATAATATAACAAAACTATTGAAAACACCGATTAATTATTAGTTTTTAAGCTGTGACCAAAACAAACAAACATTTTTCGTCAATATAAAGAGCGAGCTATGTAAAATGGTAACAACTCACGGATTTACTCACATGAACAATGTATTTTCAAATATTCAGCTTCCAGCATGAGTATAAAAAACTTTTTATTCAGCGATCATCACCCCAAATGGATTTAATTTAGTACTACCTAAAACGTTTCAAATTTTAATTAGGAAAATAATCATTACCTAATTAAATATCTTGTTCAAAAAATGTTAATTGGTTATAACGTACAGAAATAAAATAGAGCGCGGTCCGACTCACACTAGGCCGGTTTTTGTATTAGTGGTATAGTACCCAAAACGCTGGCTGCATTCTCTTTGCTATGCTAAGCCTTTAAGCGAGAAAAAAAACCAGTACCTTTGTCGGTATCGAATCCAGCGGCGTGGACAAGTTGCGAATACAGCTCCTATTTTAAAATAAAACTCATCAATTTTAAGTGACGTGAAAAAATCCTAAGATGTAAAGATCTTCATTTAATATTATAGGTATTTTATTTAATTCATATAAACCATTTTAAACAGTTCTATTAATATAACGACAGCTGGATGTCGGATGATACTTATATGGATGCAATGGCGATACAGTCTAGAATATGGTTGCTATTCATAGGATTGTAAACTAGTTTCTAAAGATTATCTTTACAACTGGATAGATGAATCCTCGCTGACATAAACCCGCATTTTACCAGACCTTCATTCATTAATTTACGGTACTGAATGATCGTCCGATGAAGGCAAATGGTCCGCAAACATGAGGCCAGTCGTAGTTACGAGTATCTATCTATCAGTTTTAGATAGAATAGGATCGTAAATCATTTGCAATTTTCTACAATAGCAGTGCTAACGTCGTTCTC
Organism: Parnassius mnemosyne; assembly: GCA_963668995.1. Classification (NCBI taxonomy): domain Eukaryota; kingdom Metazoa; phylum Arthropoda; class Insecta; order Lepidoptera; family Papilionidae; genus Parnassius; species Parnassius mnemosyne. The sequence continues at coordinate 21,659,663 of CAVLGL010000068.1, read as the reverse complement.
TGTTGAACGAATAGTACGTCCTATTTAAATTTCCTTTCAAATGCGAAATCTAATTGTGAATAAGTTTAGTGCACTAAAGTGAGTAAGATAAATTATGTGATTTGGTGACAGCACTTAGTTTTGAATAGTTAGGCTGGCTGCAAAGTTGTGCCGGCCGTGTTTCCGTGAGGTGGCGGAGGAAGAGTAACATCCCATTTTTTTGAGGTGGGAGATAAGTGATATTGACAATTAGCCTACCAGGTATGGCGATAGGCAAATTATTCCTTTAATAGTAGATGTCGATGTCCAATAGTGGACTGTGATGGTCATAATAGAATGTTGAATATTATTATAGAGACTCGAGACGTAGGTACAAAATTGTTGGTAGAAAAACTCTTTATAATATAATTTTAATAAAAAATTAATAAGTTTTTTTTGTTGGTATATCTAAGGGTTAATTTGTTTGTGAGGAAGCAACTTAGTAAAAAATGCATTTTCCTTCTTTAGCTGTATTCGTTTAATTGTCTTATTGTCAATAAATTTTGCTGCCAACCACAAAGAAAAATCAAATTAAGTTAAGAAATGTAATTAGACCATAGATACTTAGTGAAAACTCATACAGATTTTGTAAAGAGATGCTAGTGAAAAATATTCAACAATAGATATTTTTCATATAATTTTGTATATTAACTAAAAGTATTTTATTTGGTATGTTTCAGCGTTGAAAGTAGCTAATGGAACTTATATAATGAATGGGGAGTTTGCTGTAAGTGCACCGGGTACATACGATGCCGTTGGAGCCCGATTTATATACTCGCGGGTACTTGGGCTTGACTCTGTTTTTGCACATGGACCTATTCATTATCCTATAGATATTATGGTAGGAAACTTCATCTGTGACAAGGTTATATTCGATGTCCTACCTTTTTTATATGAAATGAAATTATTTTTCAGATTCTTTACACAGAACCGAATCCAAACATAAAATATGAATATTTTACGGAATCTCTGCCTGGAGAAACGGAAATAGAATCAACTACTAAATCAAATCACCCTGACATAAAACAAACGGCAACTACGAAACATACTCGGAGACACCACGGTTACGATGCATATCCTAGATCAAGTTTGACTCCTAGGCATCCAGATGTGATTGGCTTATCTAAGGATACTTCTATTGCTGAAAATAGCTTGGAAGAGAATGTTGTCGAAGCAAGGAGATTTTTATGGAAAATAATTTCTTATACTCAGTGTTCAAGAAGCTGCGGAGGTGGTATGCAGGTAAGCTAAATATTTTCTAATGTGGGGAACTCTGGCGAAAAGGAACTAGGATCTGACAAGTAAGTGTATTAAGTGGTTTTATTTTGCACATTTACATTTTTGGGATTTTTTTTTTTTTAGGTAGGCAAATATCGATGTGTAGAAGAAAGCCCTGACGGAATTGATAAGGAAATATCGCCGGTGCACTGTACAGGATCTCCACCAGCAGGGAGAAGACGAAGATGTGGAAATATTCCATGTCCACCCAGATGGAGAGCTGCTGCTTGGTCCTCCTGCCCTGAATGTGGACCAGCTACTCGGAAAAGAATTGTTGGATGCGTGCAAGATCATTCGAGAGGCATTACAAAGGTAAACCTCATTGCTAGGACATTGAGAAAAATAGTTTTTTTATGGAATAAGGGTGACAAACGAGCACATAGTCCAAATGATGGTAAGTGGATGCTGTGGTCAAGATGGAATACCTCGCTTCCAATAAAAAGGGTCTCCAGTTCTCTATACTCACTATAAAAATACAGTAGCAAGCTGCCATTTCACGCTGGTTTTCTGTGAGAGAGTGGTCCTACCCAGGTCAAGCCCACCTCTTCGTGCTACAACCATAATACAGCTGCAGCGTGGCTCTACCACGTTGTCTTTATTCATCCAATATCATCGAATCTTTATTATTGTTACTGGTAGCGAAGCAATCCATTTGAGGGGACTCAAAAGAAGGAAGTGACAACACATAATTATTGACACTGCTTCCCGTCGTGGGTATGAAAAATATATTTTCATTTTCATCATCAACCCGTAAAACTTCTACTGGACATAGGCCTTATAAATATCAGATGGCCGTATCGCCACAGTGCCCTTCCTTAGGGAAGTGATTCCTTCTGCTAGGAAGGCCACTGTGGACTACAATACTGCACTTTCGTTACGGAATGAAATAGGGTAATAGTTCTTATTATCACTTCTACTTACCACTGGCTACGGTAGGTTAAAAACGGTTTGTAGATTAAAAATATTTCAATATGACACAATCTCTAACAGCTAACAGGATGATAGCGATGAATTTATTCTATATTTTTGTGTTATTTTATAATAAAGGTTTTTATTATCATAAAATTACCATAAATAGCGTATTATAATATTGTATTATATTATTAGTTATGTTGCAATATTTGTGTCACATTAATAGAATAAAACGTTTTTAGGTCAGCGATCAAAAGTGTCCGGCACCAAAACCATCTACGACTGAAAAGTGCAATATACCAGATTGTCCCGAATTTAATTCTGGAGAAGTTAGACAAATAGAAGCGAAACGAGTGATACGACCGAGTGAACACACTGACACATTTCGAGAAGGCCCTGTCTACACAATTACGGTCAATAGTTCTGACATCGACGTTGGACCGGAATACAGTTTTAGTGCAACTGCAGGTTGGCTCCACTCTGATTGGTCAGATGTAAGGTCCTTTTTATATCTTTTGGAATGAAGTTTTTTTATCTTTTTACTCATGTTTTATATAATATTTTAACGACCTTATAAAGTATATTTATCCAAACAATTAAATGTTGTTTTAGTGTGTAGGTTGGTGTGTGGGCGGAGGGGTACAAACTCGAAGTATAAGATGTGGTGATCCGTCCGGTTGCACACCGTTAAAAGTACCTGAACAATCACAAAATTGTACTCCGAAAATCTCTTGCGAACCTCATGATGGTCAATGGTTTACAGGTATAACGTTCAATCCAATTATAATATTTTCGATAAATATTTTTATCTGTTTCTAATGTAAAATTGTTTCTTAGGAGAATGGTCCCCTTGCTCATCTGTTTGTGGAGGCAAACAAGTCCGAGGGGTTCTATGTATTGGGGGTAGTGGAAGACATCTTCGAGATTCAGCTTGCAAAGGCCAAAAGCCAGAACACGAACGAAATTGTGGAGGGGAATGTCCACCTGTTTGGTACTACAGCGAATGGAGTCAGGTATAGAAAAAGATGGTTATATAATAATATTTATAAGGAATACATACTCAAAATATCTTGCTCGTAGCTCGTAGACACAAAACACTCAAAACACATACTCAAAATTCCTTGTGAGTTTCACTTGGTGTCGCCCTGCTTAAGTGTATCTTTGTTTTATTAAATTATTTCACTTAAATTAGTTTATTATAGTTATAATTTACTCAAATTATGGATTAGTTTGTGTGGTAAAATGGGAAGCTTTTATTCTCGTATTGTCACCTGGAATGTTAATTAAAAACCCTTTGAAACACTATTTGAAAATAATATAATTAAACTATTTTTGTGTTTAATTTTTAAATATCTTGACGGAAAATAAAATTATACGATATTCAAATTAATATTTTTTTTAAATTTAAAAGAAAAACGAGCTCACAATCTACATGATGGTAAGTGGCCACTGCAGCCGACAGACATCTTAAGCAAGCGTCAAACAAAGGACCTTCAAATGCATTGTCACCTTTGAAGTTAGAAACCTTAGAAGATAGAAATTCTCACAGCCTGTTATTAAAATATTTCTCTACCATTCAGATAGGAATCTGGATCACAGCATTGCACGCACTGCTTTCTGGCAGCAGAAATGTTAAGTCCAGTCATACTCCTACACAAATAAGGACGGATCCTATGAATAAAAAAATGACTAAGGGTTGACCGTTTCTTATCAACTTAGTATCGGTTCTCATTATTTAATTTGTATATTAGTGCCTGGTATCTGGTATCGATCCTCACTTGAAGTTATGTAAAACCTTAATTTGTTGATTTTTGGGTCCGGTTTTTTTTATAGGAGAGGGGGCAAACGAGCATGCGGCCCGCCTGATGGTAAGTGACTACCGCCGCCCATGAACAACCGCAACACCAGGGGAATTGTAGATGCGTTGCCGGCCTTTTAAAAAGGAGTAGGCTCTTGAAGGTCCCTAAGTCGTATCGGTCCGGAAAAAGCTCTGGTGGTAAACTATTCCACAAAGAAGTTGTGCGAGGAAGAAAACATATTCTAAATCGCACAGTGGTGGACCGCCAATCATCCAGATGGTGTGGATGGTATCGGGAGTTCTGCCGCGATGTGCGTTCGTGAAATTTGGCGGCTGGGATTAATCTGAACAATTCCTCAGAGCACTCCCCGTGGTAAATGCGAAAGAAAATGCAAAGAGATGCAACATCTCTTCGCAGTGCCAATGAGTCGAGCCGATCGGAAAGGACTCGGTCGTGTACGATTCGAGAATATTGGCACGGCCGGTGTATAGAGCATCACCAGTGCTGTCATCCGCATAGCAATGAATGCTACCGGCTTGCAACATATCATTGATATGCAGAAGAAACAGCGTTGGTGATAGCACGCAGCCTTGTGGAACACCAGCGTTAATAGGCTTGTAGTCGGAGCATGCACCGTCTACAACGACCTTGATGCTCCGATCTGCAAGAAAGCTGGTGATCCAATTGCATAATTTCTCGGGAAGCCCATAGGAAGGGAGCTTCGAAAGAAGCGCTTTGTGCCAAACCCGATCGAAGGCCTTCGCAATGTCCAAACTAACGGCCAATGCCTCCCCCTTGGACTCTACTGCCTTCGCCCATCTATGAGTTAAGTAGACCAGAAGATCACCAGCTGATTGACCCCGACGAAAACCGTACTGGCGGTCACTAATCAGCTGGTGATCCTCAAGGTACCGCATGAGGTGGCAGTTTATAACGGATTCCATTATTTTGGAGAACAAGGGGGTGATGGCAATAGGCCTGTAGTTGGACGGGTCTGAGCGGTCGCCTTTTGTAGGGATCGGGTGGACAAAAGCTGTCTTCCATGATTTCGGGACTACGCCTAGGGAGTAGCCGCCGGTGCCAACTCCGGAGCACACGTCCTCAGCACAATTGGGGGGATTCCGTCAGGCCCACTCGTTTTGTGGATGTCAAGGGAGAGGAGTGCTCTGCGAACCGAGCGCTGTGAAAACCGCACATCCGGCATGGAGTACTCACACCGCGGGATGGTCGGCGGTGTGTTCCCCCCGTCATCAACAGTCGAGTTGGACACAAAAAGGGAGCCTAAAATGTTGGCTTTCTCTTTTGCGTCGTGGGCCAGTGAGTCGTCCTCCCTGTGCAGAGATAGTAGTGATGGCTTACAGAAATTCCCTTGGACAGCCTTGGCGAGAGACCAGAATGCACGGGTTCCCGAAGGAAGGCGAACTAGTTTCTCGCCAATTCTGCCTATGTGCTCTGACTTTGCCTTGGCAATAACTCTTTTGAAGGACCTGGAGGCGAAGTTATACTTCTTTTTAAGTATGCTGGTGTTTACATCCCGAGTCGCCGAAGCCGCAGCCCAGGCTTGATAACACTCCTGCTTACTGCGTAAAGCAGTCTTACAGGAGCGACCAAACCAAGGCTGAGATCTGCCTCCGATGGGTACCACAGATGATGGAATAAATAGTTCCATTCCCTGTAGTACCACATCAGTGACAGAGTCAGCAACAGCGCTGGGATCATCTGACGAGAATCAAACCCGCCCCCATGGGTAGGAAGCAAAGAAAGACCGCATTCCGTTCCAATCCGCCGACCTGTAATGCCAAACACCTGCAGAACGCAACCGCGAGGGGAGCGTGAGTGGCACCATACTCCGGATCAGACAATGGTCCGAAGAGCCAAGAGAGGCATCGACGAAAACCTGATATCCGTCCGGATGAGAGGTCAGCAGAAGGTCCAACAGGGAAGGTGTATGATCCTCAACATCTGGAATCCGCGTAGGTGATGTAACCAGTTGTGTCAGACCATATGCCAAGGCAAAGTCATAAACAGATCTCCCCGCAAGATCGGTTAAACGTGAACCGAGCCATTCGGCGTGGTGGGCATTAAAATCGCCAAGGATCACGATCTCTGTGGATGGGACCTGTTGTAGCAAGGAATCTGTAGCCATTTGGACGTGGTCGATGAGTCGGTCTGTTTCGGTATTACCGCTATGGGACCTATGGAGGCACACGTAGACGCGCGGATGGTCGTCGCTGTCTACGCGTAGCCAAAGGATGGACAGGTCCAAACCTTCAAGACTGCCGAGGCGTCGAGAACAGATGTCCTCTCTGACATACACGCAAATTCCAGCCCGAGGCACAAAGGAGTGCTCCAGTTTGTACCCCGGGTAGGAGAGATACGAAGTATCAGCCGGAGAGGAAACCTGCGTCTCGGTCAGAAAGAGCAAGGCCGGCTTCGCCGTCTCGAGATGGTAGTGGACGGCGTTTAGGTTCGAGTGAAGTCCCCTGATGTTGCAGAAATTCATGGATAGCGTGGCAGGGGTCGCCTTGGTCTTGTTGCTCAGTTTGCCCCGAGCAGTTATTGTGTTGAGCGGAATTTTGCCCCCCCCCCCTCCCCCCAGAATACGCGGTGCAGCCTGAGCACCCACGTTTAGGAGTGAAATAGCATGGTCGTGGATGCTCAGCGAGGGATTCTCCAGGGGTACTGGTACCCTCCTGGGGTAGTTTATGATGTAATTCCGCTACCATGTTGAGGGGGGGGGGGGAATTGGGCCTCCGGTCACCTGCACTCACCAGACGAAACGCGGAAGCAGAGATTCCACTTCACGTCGGTATTCTGTGAGGTCGTGGTAACTAACCCGGCTCGAGCCGCCCCATACGTGCAACAGCAAAAGCTGCTGCGTGGCTCTACCACCGGTTGCGTTGTGATTATTCTTGTAACTGTGTTACTACACCTTAGACCTTAACCGATCCGACCTTAGTGCATGTGTTACATAGGCACGGCCTGCCTCTTGTGCATACACGATGTACTAAACTTAACAATTTCTGAACCTCTTAGCAGTTGTTAGTTATCCACAATACCGAAAGTATGTCGCTATGATAGAAAAAGATCGGCTATTAAACGTTATGAAAACTGACGAAGCATGGTAAATTATTATAAGTGACGTTTAGTCTGATTGTACCCGAGTAGAGAACGTTCGGCATGGCGTGTTGCTACACCTAAGACTACATCACTGGCGAGTTGGGTATACAATTTGAGCAATCGCCACTTAGGACACTGTAATCAAATAATTTAAAATTAAAATTTTTGTACAACCGACTTTAATGTAAATTATAAGAATAAATCAAAAACTGTTAGTCAGACGTTGATGAAACTTATATGGGACCACATGTGAAGCACCAGCTTACAAATAAAAAAAGAATCACCGAAATCAGTGCACCCAGTAAAAAGTTATGAGGTAACACACATAAAAAACAGTCGAATTGAGTACCGTCTCCTTTTTGAAGTCGGTAGAAAAGTCATTACTTTGTTATGCACGCTATTCAAGCAGTAGTTTTTATATTAATATTTGAAGTAATACGTGGTCATTTGCTTTTTTCTTCCAATTTGACTGCCCCTTTGTTCTAGTGGTTGTGAACGTGGTTGCTGATCGTGAGGCCTAGGTACAAATCCGGGTCGGGTCAAAACCAGTTATTGGGTTTTTCTGTCGAGAAATTCTCAATTATTCTCAGAGTCAGGATGTTGGTGGTGTTTCACCCCCGTGTTTTGAAAAGCACGTAAAGCCGTTGGTCATGTCCGGTCGTGTCGGATTATCGTCTCATCGGGCTATGAGAGTGAGGGAATAGGGAATGCACTTGTGTATAATGTATAATCTTGCCCTGCGCAGAGACTTGTCTCCGTTGGGACTGGCCACCGTGACCGAAACTCTGTATGAAGGACATTGTTATTTGTCATTTGTTTTTATTTTGTCAGCCTGTAAACAGTCGCATTGTTCGACAAGGGTAATCATTGTTGCGAGGATATACCGTAATCGATGCGCTTGCCAGCAGTGAAGTATCGACATCATAGTAGCAGATGTCTTGCATTTTTAATGCTGCTGCCCATCGCTTGTAAGTAATACAACGGGCCTCTGGCATCTGGCTATACAAGATGTCGCTTGATGATTGGAAAAAAAAGTATCATTTGATGATTGAAAAAACCATTCCAAGCGTAAAATCTTGGCTGTGTTATCATTTCAGAACTATCTAAAGAAAAGTGAAACAGTAAATCATTATAACTAAAATTAAAAAAGATCAAATCCCCCGCCACAAAACAGCTGATGACCTTAAAACGGTTGAACCGATTTTGATAAAACATGTCTAAGAACCTGATTTTAAATAAAAAAAAAATCTGCACCCAAATCGATTCACCCGTTTAAGAGCTACAGCGCCACGACAGACACACAGACACACACACACACACACACACACACACACACACACACACACACACTCACACACACACGCGCGCGCACACACACACACACACACACACACACACACACACACACACACACACACACACACACACACACACACACACACACACAGACACACACACACACAGACACACACACACACACACACACACACACACACACACACACACACACACACACACACACACACACACACATAGCGTTCAAATTTCTTTTTGCGTCGGGGGTTAAGAACAAACAGTTACGGAACATACGTTTAAACACATACGAAAAAAGTGAACTTAAATTAATATTACTTATTACTATTCTTTTATTTTAGTACTGTTCCCCGCGACTTCGCCCGCGTTTAATTAATTATTAATGGATTTCATGATTTTTTATTTTTTTGCGCTGAACCCTAATTCTTTTTTAAAACAAAAATAACCTATGTTACTTCTTATAAAATCAGCTATCTGCCAATGAAAGTTCCGTCAAAATTAATCCAGCCATTCCGGATATTAGCTGGAACAAATAAACAGACAGACGAACAAAATTTAAAAAATTGTGTTTTTGTTATAAGTACCGTATATACTTTCATATGCATTTAGTAAAAAGCTGTTATTTTGAAATTACAAACAGACACTTCAATTTTATTTATTTGTATTTTTGTAGATTTAAAAGGTTAAAATTGTTTGTTTTAAAGTAAGACTGTGTCTTAATTATTCGAAGAGGTGGTGGGAGGTTGTTACAATATTTCGTTACCAATTATGCCATTAACGGAACGAGATGGTGTCACGTATTCATTTGTGTAGTTATTCCGCTTCGTGATTAATTATTTTATCTTATTACAATCAAGTTTTGAATAAAATTTAAACGATTAGTATATTTTATCGGATAATAATACCTTGTATGAGACAATGAACTCGCTGGAGCCAGTAACAAGTTTGTATCTACTTAGTAATAGATACATTATGCAGACTCCATTAGTAGATAAGGTAACGGGAGGTGCAAGATCTCTGAACTGGCCAGTGGTAAGCACGTTTAAGCTAAACACTATTACTAAGTATTTATTATTATAAAATTCATGATAATTTCTTATGCTAGGAGAAGTGTTTTGATAGTTGAAAAATATATCTCTTGGTACAAAAATTAGTAACTTGAATCGAATATTTATAAATATTTTAATGAGTGAAATAAATCTAATTCTTGCTAAGTAATAGCAAATGACTAAAACATATAAACGAATAAATAAAATGTATCAATACAGCATATTTGTGAGCGTCGCATTGAAATTGTAAGTCTGAGACAATACAGAAATGGAGACGAATATCTCGCACTTTAAAATCCCTCAAGCCGTTTTCTGCCGACTTTCAAAAAGGAGACGGTACGCAATTCGACTGTATGTTATTTTTTATGTGTGTTACCTCATATTTTTTTACTGGGTGAACCGATTTGGATGATTCTTTTTTTATTTAAATGCTGGTACTTCTCGTGTGGTCTCGTATGAATTTGATCAAGGTCAAACTAATAGTTTTTGAGTTATTCTTAATAACTTATATTGAAGTGGCTGTACAAAATTTTAAATTTTAAATTTTAAATTATGGCTATACGAGATCACGAAACCAATGATATTATGTTCGTTGGTTTATCCATAATAGCAGAGAGAATATATTTTTTTATAGGATAGGGTGGCAAACGAGCACATAGTCCACCTGATGGTAAATGGTTACTGTGGCATCTATCATCGTTAGCGTATCAAAATGCAGATGCGTTGTCACCCGTGAGGACTAAGATGGAATGCCTCTTTTCCAGTAAAAATAGTCTCCGGTTCTCCACACTCGCCATTCGAAACACAGCAGTGTTAAACTGCTATTTTACGCTGGTATTCTGTGAGAGCGTGGTCCTTCCCCGGTCGAGCCGACCCATTCGTGCTACAACTATACTAATATAGCTGCAGCATAGCTCTACCATGTGCAAAAAGTATATATAATATATTTTAATTCAATGTACATTTTTACGTAATGCAGGTTTTTTATTTATTAATCACTAACAGTGGTAGAGCCAAGCGGCAGCTTTTGCTCTCGCACGGATGGGCCGGCTCGAACTGGGGTAGTACTACGACCTCACAGAAAACCAGCGTGAAGTAGAGGTTTACCTCTGCGTTTCGCTTGGTGAGTGCAGGTGGCCGGAGGTTCTTTTTACTGGAAATGAGGCATTCCATCTTAGTCCTCACGGGTGACAACGCATCAATATTTTGATTTGTAACAGAGGATAGATGTAGATGTCTATGGGCCGCAGCAACCACTTACCATCAGGTGGACTGTGTGCTCGTTTGTCACCCTTATCCTATAAAAAAAATAACTAAGGGCACCAATTCCGATAGCGTTTCCTTTATTCAATTACGGTACGAAATCTTATGCATAACATTTTTTAAGAGTAAAAAATCAAAAAAGTACATTGTTTTTGACTAATAATACATAAATAATAATAGGTAATAATATTAATATTCTTTCCTCGCTTCGGGCAGCTACTGAGAATTTCTTGACAGAAAAACAAACCATTGTGGCCCGACCCGTGATTCGAACTCGGGACTCAATAAATATATAAAAGACTAGCTGTTCCCCGCGACTTCGCTCGCGTGTTAGGGTTTTTATGTTTTTGTGCGGAACCCTAATTATTTTTCTAAAATAAAAGTAGTCTAAGTTACTCCTTATGAAATCAGCCAGTGAAAGTCACGTCAAAATCGGCCCAGCCGTTGCGGAGATTACCCGGAACAAACAGACAGACAGACAAAAATTTAAAAAATTGTATTTTAGTTATAAGTACCGTATTTACTTTCATATGCATTTAGTAAAAAACTGTAATTTTTACATTACAAACAGACACATCAATTTTATTTATTTGTATAGATCATGAATCATTACTCTGTAACTTTATTGAATAGCTACATCCAATAAGATTAAAAGAATTTAATTAATTAATTTATTTAATCTTTATTTTCCATATATATATCAGTTAACAATATGTCTATTTATAAACTACATAGGAATATTTCATCTTATAACATGAAAAATAGCATCCATTGCCGAACTAGGCCAAAACCTGTATTTCAGCATATGGCGCCACTTCCCAGACATAATAAACATAAATTATTTATTTAAATTATAGAAAATTTACAAAACTTTGTTCTTTATATTACAGATGTGGTATAAAACAAAATGTAATATTGAAATTAAAAAAAAAATATATATATATATATATATATATATATATATATATATATATATATATGTAAAATGTACCTCTTTTGTATATGGTGCTAGTGTACGTGTGTGTGTGGATGTGTGTGAGTGGTGTGTGTGTGTGTGTGTGTGTGTGTGTGTGTGTGGATGTGTGTGAGTGGTGTGTGTGTGTGTGTGTGTGTGTGTGTGTGTGTGTGTGTGTGTGTGTGTGTGTGTATGTGTTTGCGCGTGTAAGAGGGTGTGTACATACAAACAGACACTTCAATTTTCTACCGACTTCAAAAAGGAGCCAGTACTCAATTCGACAGTATGTTTTTTTATGTGTGTTACCTCATAACTTCTTACTGGGTGAACCGATTTCGATGATTCTTTTTTCATTTGAAAGCTGGTGCTTCACATGTGGTTATATATAAATTTCATGAAGGTCAGACCAATAGTTTTTGAGTTATTCTTAATAATTTATATTGAAGTCGGTTGTACAACATTTTAAATTTTAAATTATATTTATTTGTATTTATGTAGTACATATAATTTGTAGTATATGTATAGATAATTAAAATGTTCTAATTTTAAGTAATTATCTCAATAACCGTTATTTTGACTGGCTCGTTGTTCTAGTGGTCATAAACGCAACTGCTGATTATGAGATCCTGGGTTCGAATCCCGGGATCGGGTTAAAACCAGCTATTGGAATTTTCTGTCAAAAAATCCTCATTAGCAGTTTGGAGTCAGGAAGTTGGCTGTATTACCGCCGTGCTTCGGAAAGCACGTAAAGCCGTTGGTCCGGCGCCTGATCTCCCGTCAGTTGTGTCGTTATTATCGTACCATTGGAATATGAGAGTGGGGAATAGCGTGCACTTCATGTTGTGCTTGCGGTCCGCAGATGGCTAGTCTATGTTGAGAGTTGGGACTAACCGCCGTGACTGAAATTCGGTCTGAAGGACATTATTTAACTGTTAATTTTCGGATTTATCAGGATTTACATGCTCTATCATCATTTTTTATCGTTTGAACTGTGAATTTTGGGATAGCAAATATCATCATCATCATCATCATTACAGTCCTTCACAAATCCACTACTGAACATAGGCCTCCTCCAAGGAATTCCATAAAGCGCAGTCCCGAGCCAACTGCCTCCATTGACATCCTGCATATCTTACCAGGTCGTCCCTTCATCTAGTGGGGGGACGCCCTACACTTCGCCTGCCGATACAAGGCTGTCACTCGAGAACCTTTCTTCCCCATCTGTTGTCGGTTAAAAAAACCCCGAGCATAGCCCTCTCCATACCTCACTAAGCTACCTTGAGCTTCCTCATAGCGCCAGCAGTTAAAGACCACGTCTCAGATCCATAGATCATCTGGCAACACGCACATATTCGAGCTGGATTTTTAAAAATTATTGCCCTTACCCTAGGATTTTCTCTTGTATCATGGAAGCAGCTTATATACATAAATTGCACAGGGAGTTTGTCCTTTACAAACTCTACTTACTTACAGAGATACTTGTCCCGTGAGAGATTCCAAACCGCAGCTCTCAGCGTCGCTGCTAAATGCTATGTCACTGCGCCGTGGAGCCGCAAGAATAGTTTATCCGCCGGTGATGCTGCTTCTCATTATTTCTGTGGGATTTGGATTCAACTTTTCGAATGGATATACCTACCGCAACTACTCGGTTCAGAGCCTCATTGTTTAAACATGGTACATCACGTATGCAAGTGAGGTGGCGCTTGGAGAAGAAATTATGAAACTTTTACTCTTTTAAAAATGTTTCTCACCTCTGAGTTTGTAAAGAACTTTGTAAGTTCTATTCTCACTTACACAAATTCCATTTTTTGAAATGAGGATGATAAACTGTTATATAGTCCAATTGATGGTAACTAGATGCTGTGCCTAAATCAAATGTGAATCATAAATCGAAATGTGGATGCGTTGTTACTCCTGAGGACTAAGATAAAAGGCGTCATTACCAGTAAAAAGAGCATCGAGTACTCTACACTCACCATACGGAAATCAGTAACATTATGGTGCTATTTACGCTAGTTTTCTGTGCGAACGTGGCACTATCACGCCCTTTTTTAATCTATATTTAATTTAACAGTGTGCAGGCAATTGCACATTACGAACGGGCGTACAGCGTCGGACAGTTGTATGTGCACGGGCAAACGGCGGTGCGAGCGATGGCGCATGCGCTGCACCGCGCCCACATGCGCACCGTGCCTGCAACCCGCACTGCACCGATGCTGCAGTCCCGCCTGAACTTATCATTGGTATGTTTTTTGTCTCATTTTTAACAGTATTTCCTAATCTACTGCTTCATCTACTAGCGTTGAATTATTCTCCGTGGGTTACAGGTTTACTGAATAATATTCTACTTGAACATGCTTTCCAGAATGATAAACAATCATGTTCAACTTTGTCAAAAAACCTAAACAGCAATAAAAATAATGAATTAAAAAATTATATATTACAAATTGTACATATCTTTAACATCGTTTTATGAAATAATTCAATAATTAATTAAGTATGAATTTATTACAGCATCTCAAAAAACAGAAAATTACACCACAAGTACCCAAAAGACTACAATTAAGGAAAAGGAGGCAAGAGGTATGAAAAATTGAATTCTAAAACGCGTGTTTTAAATATAATGTGTGTATAGTGTGTCGTTTGGTGCAATAAAAATCCATTGTCACATTTCTTGTCATATAAATATAATATTCTCACAAAGTCCACCTGATGGTAGGTGGAGGCTATGGTCTATACTCTATAGTGTTGTCACCTCCGAGGACGATACCTTGTTACCAGTATAAGGAATCTCTAGTTCTCTACATTTTTTATTTTTAATCAAAACCAGATGTAGCCGTCTATGAACCACAAGGCAAGTAGCTATAAGGTGCTTGTTTGTCCACGATGCACCCATAGTCATCCTTTAATAAAATGCTGTAGCTTTCGAATAATATTGGTGTTTAATGGAAAACGACAATAATAAACAAAAGTGTAACGTTATTTTTTTTCAGACTGCGAAGATAAGTTGAGCAACTGCGCATTGGCTGTACAAGCTAGGCTTTGCCACTATAACTACTACGTGCAGAATTGTTGCTATTCTTGCACATCTTAATTTAAATAATCACAAATAAATTTAATTTTTTACTGAAACTATTTTAAGCAGTAGTATTATTTATTATTAAGTAATTTTTGGTGTGATATTTAATTAATTCTAAGCATTTTATACTTAACATAAGAAATGTCAGTTTTATGTAGGCTCTATAGTATTTAAAATTATTATAGTAGTGAAATATTGTGTGGACGAATGTATTGTACGCATGAAGTTATGTATATAGACAGCAATAAAGGAAAAAAATGTATCAAATCATAACTGCATTTTATTTTATTCACAAATACCTCCACTTAACAACACTTAAATAATTAAGTAGAAATTAAGCTTTTTAAAAAATAAATTGCAAAACATTTGGTACAACATCGAGTACAAATAATTGCAAAAAACAACTTTGTGTTAAGTAATCCTATAACTTAACCTTTGATCAACAGGAGTTACAAATAAAATTAAACAGTAAAATTAATAAAAACTTTAAAGTACTACAAGATACATTTTAATCTAACTAAATATTCTTCTAAAGATATTTGTACTAGCTGATGTCAACGTACCTATTAACGCAAATGCAGCTAGAACAATCGACAGGTTGGCATTTTTATCTCCAAATACATTTCGATACAAATTGTGAAAACCTAAACAAAGGCATATGTAAGCAGTACTGATTGCCAGAGAACCCATAGCAGAATGCACTATTTTGGTTAAATTTATGTTATTTCGAAACTGCATGGAGATTAAGTTGACCAACCCGCTAACGAGACTAAAAAAGGTGCAAATCATGGCAACAAGACCTGAAATTATAAAAAGATATTAAATATATAAATTCTAAAAAAATGTTATATTATTATTTGAAAAATATTAAATAAATAAATATATTTATTGATTAATGAAGTTTGGGTCAGGTTGCTGCTAAATTATTATTTTTATATAAAAGGGGCTAAACGAGTATGCGGCTCACCTGATGGTAAGTGACTACCGCCGCCCATAAACTGATAAAAAATTTCTTGAAATGACATGAGTTGTTAATACCATGTGATAATGTTCTTCTGATAGATACTAAATGTGGCTACATCTTCCAAATAATTTCGCTATATATTTGCAGAAGAAATTGTAGCAGTGCCATAAATTGTAAGCACAAAATAAAGAATTACAAGCGTCAACAATAATGCTCACTTGTCCTACCTAATTTACCCGTAACGTGTGCGATGCCTATGCGGTAATGCGGTTCTTATCAACAGACTCGAGTTTAGCCGTTACAGACGGTGGTTAGATAACAAATGCCTGCATGGATTAAAACTCCGCACCGTTGCTCTTACGATTAAACTCGTATTGGTAATCGTCATCAAATCATCAACATCGTCACCATCACCACCATTATCATCTCCATTTTTATATAGGAGATTACAATGAACCTCTAAAAGCCTTCTCGCTAAGACCACAGACATAAAGGGAACAATATTGAGACAGTTCGACTGATGTTAGTGCCTATTACAGCCCAATTACAAGCAATTTTGTCCAGAGAAGACCCTTGATGCATTGCCATCCGTGAGCCCTAAAGAAATGTATATATAAAAATATATCTGTAAGTCACACCTTGTAACTATACCGGGTTTTTACTTTGCAAAACGGAACACAGCACTAGGTTCACTGCTGCTTGTCGGCAACAATCATGTGAAAAATTGGAGATTGGCTAATACTATATTGACTATTACTGAAGACATTTTCGCACATCGCGGTAGAACTCCCGATACCATCCACACCATCTGGATGATAGACGGTCCACCACTGTGCGATTTAGAAGATGTTTTTTTCCTCGCACAACTTCCTTGTGGAATCGATTACCATCAGAAAAGAGCCTACTCCTTTTTAAAAGGCCGGCAACGCATCTGCAATTCCCCTGGTTCCCCTGGTGTTGCAGTTGTTAGTGGGCGGCGGTAGTCACTTACCATCAGGTGAGCCGCATGCTCGTTTGCCCCCTCTCCTATAAAAAAAATACGCCTAACCCATGCTCATTTATTGTCTTACTGTATTCAGTAGTACAAGGCCCAAAGTTAGACAGTAAAACATTTTGTTTTCATCGTGTAGCGAGTACACCTATCGTCATATTTCTGTATATGACTGAAAGTAGGGTACGACTCGTTGAACTTTTATTTAATTTATGAAAAATGTCTCTACTATAAAGTTTACTTTTGAATGTCTAACTTTGAGTCTAGTTGCTTATATCTCTATAGTGAGATAAAAAATTGAGGATAGGATGATAATAAGTAGATCATTCAGTTTTGAAACTTACCGACAATTCCGTGTGCTGTCCTAAAGTTAGGTTGAACATCTATTATTCTAATAATACTGCCAGCTATTGCTAGAATAGATCCAGTGATTTGCATTACCCAGTGGATTATCTTTTTATCCTCACGTTTCAAATTTTTAGTCCAACTTGTATAAGGATTTAGGGATAGGATAGCTTGACTCATTAGAATTATGTACTAAAAGATAAATATTGAATATAATATTTAGGTTTATGTTTCGAAACCATTCTAGCTAGCTATATTAAATTCATTTTTGAATATTATTATTATATTAGCTATTTTAATCACCTGTCACACTGTACTTGTCACTCGGCACTTGATCCTTAATTTAATATAAGTTAAAGCTAAAATAAAACCTAACATCTTACTTTAATTATCTTTGATATGCTAGACTTGTAATACTGTATTAATTAATGAGAAAACTAACTGTGGTGATTTCGTACCTTTTTGTACAACAAAGGGTGACAAATTAGCATCTGGGGGTAAGTGAACCTACGTAAACCTCTGTTACTGATTAAAAATCAAAATACTGATGCATTGCCACACCCGAGGATCAAGATGGAATGTCTCGCTTCCAGTTAAAATAATGTCAGGTTTATCTCACTTATGCTGCTATTAATTAAAAAAATTATAACCGAATGAAAACACTATCACTATTTTATAGATTATGTTTTAAAAAAATATATATTAGATGTTTGGCTCATTTTCAAACTATGCGATAACGGCTAACATCTTTCAAAAGTATATCTATAAATAAATTACACATTTTAGGAGCTCTACGTTTTCCCTTTTGACCGGTAGGTAGCATCATACAAGTAACATACTTCTAAGAATACATACTTCTAAGAATAAAAAAAAAATAAGCCTCGATTTTTTGCTAAAATACAGAAGGTATGACAGAGAGAGATTCTAAATAACAATTGATTTGGCTTTTTAAAACCTTCGTATCTCCTTTCCCTGTGTCTCCTGGACAAGTTTTTTTTCTAGAATGTATTAGAATTACATACAATTCTTATACAGATTTATTACGTAAAGAGCACAAAAATATGGTTAAATATATATTTTCATCATTATCATTCATTTTTATCTGATAATTATATTATTTATAAAGCATGTATATTTATGCGTTACCCCAGTAACGCATAAATATACATGTAGTTTCAAAGAGCTAGAACCTGCGAATATATTTACGAAATATATTGCACTGAAAGCCACTGCACCGAGAAAGAATTGTGTTAGAGTGTTAGTTAAATTCATTAAGAGTGCGAACGGTGATTGTTCTATATTATTCTGATCAACGTTTCCCGGCAATCGACTCTCACTTGCTCCAGTCATATTTTTAACACAACTGAGTTGTAAGAGAATTAAGCAATACAGTATTTGGACATACCAAAACTAAAATGAAAATATCTCCCCGTTATCTTCCTGATTTGGTTATTTTATCGTTTGAACTCAAATAAGATAGTATCATCAATATGAGTATGAGAGATTTGTCAAGCGAGGTACGAATAACGACCTCCTGTTGAATACGTTCGGCGTACTGCAATATTGAGAAGTAGGAATAAGATAATGACAGGAAGCTAGCTTTCTTGGGGAAGGCTTATTTTCAGCAGTGAAGTTGTAAAGGGCTGTAAAGGTGATGATGTTGATGATGAATACAATATCAATTACATATAAAGCAACGTATTATAAAATACTTAAGCTAAAAATTTCTCTTTATCTGTATTTAGTTTTTGTGACACTGTATCTATGAGATTGTAATCGATCTTATCGCTAATGTTACAACGTGTATGAAAAAGCGAACGTGAGTATACGAAAATATTTACTTTGCTGTTGGAAGGATGATATCTATATAGAAAATTTTGCGTTATTATTTGGTTGATAATAGTGTTTTTCAGCTTAAAATATAAGCCGACAAGAGAATGTAGTGTTTTAGCTACGGCCTTGTATTCAATATAATTAATAAAAATAAGCAAACAATTTTAAAAATATAAAAATATTAGTATGTGGCGTAATAAAATGTATCCTACTAAACCAACAAAAAAATCTCTGTATTACATATGCAATTATTGTAACGAGTATACAAATGCCTTTATATGGATTAGTGACGTGAAATGTAAATGAAGTACATCGTAAAAGCTGATGAGAGTTGTTTATATATTATGTATATTCTAGCGGACCAGATAAAATCATCTATCAAAACAGTAAAAGCAATTTTTATGTAACCAGCAAAATTGTGCTGACATGTTAATTATATAGAGTTATTATTTTGATATTATAACTCAGTGATACAATTTATATATTAGAAAAATCACAAAATATTATAAATAATACAGCTAGGTGGACGGCGGAAGTAAAATGACACCCACCCAAGGACGCACGCACGCACGCATTCACGCACGCCCACAAGCAAGAAAGCACACACACACACACACACACACACACACACACACACACACACACACGCACTCTCCCATGCACGCACGCACGCACGCACGCATTCACGCACGCACGCACGCACGCACGCACGCACGCACACACACACACACACACACACACAGCCATGCAGGACCTTAATAGTTTACCTTATTATAGGACAGTCATGTTTTTGTGCTATAACACAAAGGATAATGTTGGCGCTGATCCTTTTTCTGCTTAGTAGCGATGCGGCTTTTCTGCGCATTATCGCGTCAAACCCATCGGTGCGGGCCTCACAGAACATGCCTGAAGCGCTGCAGAAGCGGGACAGCCCCAAAGGAACTCTAAATGTTATACTTTTTTTTGCATTGCACCTTTAATGCTTTATACGCCCTTTATGTGTAGTTGACCCAAAGGGAGCACGAATAGAAAAACTGGCAGTATGCCTTAAAAAGAGTTATTTTAACGGCACTACTGCATCGTGCAAACCTACAGGCCAACATATTACTTCGGGTCGCTAAAGCCCTACGCTCCTTCTCCATGTCCATTTCATCACGCAAATTCTCGGTATAGTATTAATGATATTTTTTTTATAGAAGAGGGGGGCATTTGAGCATGCAGCTCACTGATGGTAAGTGACTACCGCCGCTCATGAACAACCGCAACACCAGGGGAATTGCAGATGTGTTGAAGGCCTTTTATAAAGGTGTTATCTCTTTTCCTTAAGGTCCCTAAGTCGTATCGGTCCCGAAAAATCGCCGGTGGTAAATACCACAGTCTCAATAAATAAGTACTACACAATCATAACTTTATTTATAAATGGATCTCGCAGAGAAAGCTATTTACTATTATGAGTAGTTACAAACTCTTTTTAATATATAATTAATACTGTTAACATCTGTTATCATTTTATAAATTAAAGTAAATGTTGTAATCTAGACATAGAAGTAATCCAAAAGTTCAAAGACACCGAAATAGTAAACACCCATGTGATTGCCATTAGAGCATGAATAGCAGCGTCGTTTCCGATCCAAACTCTAAACGAGCGTTTGTCAAAGCCATAGCACAAGCTTGCAGCGGCACAAAACAAAGTCGCGATGCCAGTAAGGTAGTGTGTGATTTTAATAAATATTATAGTGTTCACTGAAGTACTTAATTTTTTAGCATTCTGTACTACGAATCCATTAAGCACACTCAATGTACTCAGAATGAGTGCGCAAAGTGCTGAAAAATAAAGATAAGTGGTTGTATGAATAACACAGATGTTTTATAACTTAATCTAATATATAGTTATATTAATATTGTTGAGTGCCACTATTAGTGCCTGGTACATGGCAACACTAGTTACCACTAGCGTCCTCTACTATCGAGTAGAGGAACTAGGAGAGTCAAGACCCTTCTAGAATTTTCCATGGAAGAACTTTCTGAAACTATCGACACCTAGTCAGTCGGAACCGGTATACACTCGAACATTCTAGATGTTTCTACAGTAGAAGGTTCTGGAAATTATCTGAGGCCCGGTGTAGACCGCGTCCCAGGCGGTGTTGACTTGGCGATACAAGCGAATACTTCCAAGCGATACAACTGCGAACTAAAGTGATCAGTAGTACAATTGTGTTTTATTATTAGTGTGGTTTTAAGTTGTAATTAGTGTTCTGTAATTAAAGTGTCAATTTTGGTAATTAACTCGGCAGTTTTTAATTGTCTCGAACCCCAAGCTCGTAACAATATGATATATATATATTTGTATTAATCATAACTGATCAGTATACTTTTTAGTTCATTATTTTGCCGTTTTGTGACTGCATAAGAAACCATCATCAATTTCGTTCAATGGGTATCGTAAGAGGCGAATATGATGATTGAGTTGAGGATATTACGCCAAAAAGATCGAAAGAAAAGAAATTATGGCTTTCAAGATATGGTGGAAAGTCGGTAATGCCAGGCAATAGAATACAGATGACAGGAAAAAACTTCGAGGTTACGAAATGTCTTGCACTGCGATCGTCAATTCACTCGCCAAGCATGACGATTCAATGCAAATCCCTGCAGTGGTTCAGTAGTGGACATTTACGGGCTGAAGAAAAAGAAGTAAAAGAAGAAGATCCATTGTATTATTTACAATTTGAAAAAATATTTCCGCAGTGAACGTTGGGACCGTCCAAGGTAATTCTTGACGCCATCTTTGCTACTGACGGAATGACCTTAGACTGGAGTAAAAAGGTGCAGAAAAGACTATAACATGAAGAAGTTTGGTTCCCGATTATAACAATACTACTCGCATTAAAAGGTAATGCATCGTTTTCGAGAAAATAAAAAACTACTTTTATAATTTTTTTAAATTAAGGATAGTTTGACAGGAGGGGAGGGGTAGGGGGGAGAGTGTCCCCTAATCCCCGACACCACTCCCATCAAAAGTTAATACTTTGTTCTTGAGAAAAATAAAAAAAATCCCATATACCTAACCTCAAAATGGTAACATTTATCATCTCTGAGAGGAGCTAAAGGATTCTCCTAAAGGATTATAAGGATTTCTGAATTCTAAAGTATTTCGGTGTGGTAAAAAAATAACCACGAAGGTTGCGGCCACAACCTTCTAACGTATTACAGCTGAAAGTATTTCTGGATGCTCAAGTATTTCTCGGCACGATAAAATTCATTTTCAATTCATTGAAAACTTCTCCACAATATATTATATTATGTTTCCTCTTTTATCCCGTTGTCACGTTTTATCGTGTAAGATATAATAGTTTGAAATGGGTTTTGATACATAAAAGCATTTTTGTGTGTGTGTG
Source organism: Parnassius mnemosyne (assembly GCA_963668995.1). Classification (NCBI taxonomy): domain Eukaryota; kingdom Metazoa; phylum Arthropoda; class Insecta; order Lepidoptera; family Papilionidae; genus Parnassius; species Parnassius mnemosyne. The sequence continues at coordinate 21,637,348 of CAVLGL010000068.1, read as the reverse complement.
TGTGTGTGTGTGTGTGTGTGTGTGTGTGTGTGTGTGTGTGTGTGTGTGTGTGTGTGTGTGTGGAAACGACGAATTAAGTGTTCCAATGTTGATATAAACCTCAACATTTTTTTTCGTTTAATCGCCTTAGGAACTTGAGATACTGTCGTCATCGACTATCCGTTAGATTTAGTTGTCGCCAAAATCTCTCAACTTCTCAATTTGAAGTACCTTGGCGGCATATTCGGAAGAAATTTAAAAAAATGTTATATAGTAAAATGGTATATATATAATAAAAAAATTGCAATTAACAATTTCATTGGTACCGGCGGGCATCGAACCCGGGCTGCTCGCGTAGGTACTGTGAAATTTACAGCACCTACGCGAGCAACCCCGGGTTCGATGCCCGCCGGTACCAATAAAATTGTTAATTGCAATTTTTTATTTGTTAAGTGGTGATTTACTGCGTACTCGGCGGATAAGGAAAACATCGGGAGGAAACTTGCATGTCTGAGAAATAAGAAAATAAACATATTTCGAAAACATGTGAAGTTCGCCAGCACGTATTAGGGCAGAGGTGGACATTTCCTTGCTCTAAAATTCTCTCAGAAATGAGAGGAGTGTCCAGAAGTAGGACGTATATTATAGGCTGTGACTATAACTATTGGCTTTATTATTTGTGCAATTTTTTTTACGTTCTTTTACCATAACCAGATGATTTAGTATTTTAAGGAATCGTGAAATACTTTTAATGCAGCGTCACAGTCATTTTCTTCAAATTCGTCTTTATATAAAAGAGTTGACAGGCAGAAATATCCAGAAATTCCGTTTCTTTTTCTAACAAACACTTCTTATTTACTTTATATTCAGGAATTAAATTATACAGAAATCATCTAGATCTTTTAATTCGTAAGCATAAAATCAATGCAAAACTATTCCACTCACCTAATATACCATGAGCTGTATTAAAGTTTTGATTCATTTCTATAATCATTATTATGGTCCCAGTAATTATGAAGATCAAAGCCAATGCTTGAAACATCCAATGGAATTGTAGTCGATACTGTCTTTTTATGAAAAAAGACCAGCTGTTGTACTTAGAAAGCACTAGGATGCCTTGGCACATGAAGAATTGATACTGAAACGGATATTTTTACATAAAATACCATTTAATTGCGCAATAGACGTATAATATGCTTCATATAATTTAAGTCATAGTCGTAACAATCCCAGATGGGCTGAATGAGTTCATTTAGTCATTATAGCCTATATAAGTCCACCGTCCCTCTTAAGGGAAATTAATTATATGACCATGGCATCCAAATCTATTGCTTGGCAGGCGGGTCGGTAACCACATTTTGAATTTTCTGCTTGTTATATAAGTGTACATATTCACAAAATTTTAACCAAAATTATCAACAGTAGATTTTCATAAACCATTTAACAATGCCGTTCAATTATGCGGTTAACACAGTGCTCGGTTCCCAAAGCACTCCTCTCCCTGGACATCCACAACTCGATAGAGTCTGATGGAATCCCGCCAATTGTGCTGAATTCGTGTGCTCCAGAGTTGGCACCGGTTCTAACACGTCTTTTCCGGTACGCCTACTCCCATAGAATTCATTAAAGACTTTCGTCCACCCGATCTCAAAAACAGGCCTATCATCATCACCTTCTTGTTCTCATGTGGTACCTTGAGGATCACCAGTTGATTAGTGACTGCCAATACGGTTTTCGTCGGGGTCGATCAGCTGGTGATCTTCTGGTCTACCTGACTCATAGATGGGTGGAGGCAGTAGAGTCCAAGAGGGAGACATTGGCCGTTAGCTTGGACATAGTTCTCTATACCCTACCTAGGATTGGGTTTGACACAAAGTGCTTCTTTCGAAGCTACTTTCCTATGGGCTTCCCGAGAAATTGTGCAACTGGATCACCAGCTTTCTTGCAGATCGGAGCATCGAGGTCGTAGTAGACAGTGCATGCTCCGATTACAAGCCTATTAATGCTGGTATTCCACAAGGCTGCGTGCTATCACCAACACTGTTTCTTCTGCATATCAATGATATGTTACAAACCGGTAACATTAATTGCTATGCGGATGGCAGCACTGGTGATGCTCTATACACCAGCCGTGCCAATATTTGTCGAGAAAACGTCGCCGAGTACCGAGACTAACTTGCGTCTAAAGTCGAGTCTTTGCTGAACAGTCTCAGATTGGGGGCGACTATATCTAGTCAAGTTCAATCCCTAGAAGGCACAAATTTGCACGTTTACCGCTAAAAAGAATCCCTTTTGAGGTGTCTCCATAGTTTCAAGGTACTGCCCTTGTTGCCTCCGCCAGTATCAGAATCCTCGGCGTCGACATGTAAAAAGATGTGCAGTTTCGTGGTTACTTGGAAAAGAAGGCAAAATTGGCCTCTAAAAAGCTTGGCGTTTTCAGCAGAGCGGGACAGTATTTCATGCCGGCATACCGCCTGCAACTTTATAAGGCGCAGCTTCGGCCTCACTTTGAATACTGTACTGTCGGCTGGAGCTCCTCAGTGCCAGCTCCTTCCACTTGTCTGCATCCAACGCAGAGCGCTTCAAATCGTCGACGACCAAGTCCTCTCCGACCGGCTCGATTCACTGGCACTGCAAAGAGATGTTGCATCAAGAAAATGCGAAGGGCATTTTCTTTCGCATCTACCACGGGGAGTGCTCTGAGGGTTGTTGGGATAATTCCAGCCGCCAAATTTCACGAACACACATCGCGGCAAAACTCCCGATACCATCCACACCATCTGGATGGTTGGCAGTCCACCACTGTACGCCTTATTAGGAGGTTTCTTCCTATTACGATCTCTCTGTGGAAAAGTTTACCAACGGTGAATTTTTCGGACCGATACGACTTCGACCGACGACCTTCAAGCTTCAAGTAAAGAGCATCCTGCATATCCCCTGGTGTTGTAGTTGTTCATTGGTGGCGGTAGTCACTTACCACCAGGGGAGCCGTATGCTCGTTTGCTCACTCTTCTATAAAAAAAATTTAAACTCATTCGGTTTTTGCAGTTTATTATGTAATTAAATCAATAAATGCAATATATTATGCTAGACTTACCCCTAAAACACAAAAAATTATATGCAGTTGAAATGCGTTTGGATTTATCCTGCATGAAAATAAGAAGCACACAAAAATAGTTAAAACAATTAATACATTCGTCGCAAGGTTCAAAAGAAGACGTGTGGTTCGAATGTAAATACTTTCCTCTACTGGCTTTATTATGCTAAAATTTGCAACCGAATTAACAGAGATCTCCATTTTGATTTCCCTTTGTTGCACTAGTAAAGATGTGTGCAATAATACTAACAGGATTATTTTCTTTAATGTAAAGTCTCTATTTATACTTTATTTGAGAGGTACTTCAATTAAGTGTTGTTTGTTTGGATAAAATTATCACCAGAACGATTTATGATAAAGACGCTTTTTATACAGACTTGCGTGGAAACACAGGGAAAATCCATACCATTATTGTTAGATTACAAAACATTTAATTAAAACAATTAAATTTACATATACATATTGGCGGCATTGGCGAATCCATCATCCTATTTATTTACTTGCCAGTTCTTGATTCCAATCCCATCTGATAATAAGTGGTAATGAAACCTAGAGATAGTAAATCTCGCTATCTGATCGTAATAAAAGCCTATTCAACCTTACTGAAATATAATTTTGTTATTAATTGGTGTCCCGTGTAGTAGCGAGTAAGAATACCCACTATCCCATATCTTCCCGAGGGTGTCGTAAGAGGCGACTGAGGTAGAAGATGGAAGGCAGCATCTTTCTGATAACAGCAAATCAACAATAAAAAACTGTGGTTGCCATTCCGCTCGTCAAGCGTGGCAACTATGGCAATATACCCCCCATGAATAAAGTTACGAAGAGACGGTCCCCAGTTATTCCTGGCTACGGTGGCGACCATGATATCGGCGGAGCAGGGGGTGCTAAGAATTTCCGGTGGTGGTTCGGTTGCCATCTAAGACGACTCAACTTGGCAACACACCCTGAGGACTGACAAGAAGATCCTGGAGCAGGAAGAAGAGATAGACAAGTTGCGCTGGAATATTATAGGATTATCTGAGGTCCGAAGAGAGGGGGAGGACATGGTAATCCTCGAATCCGGCAACTTGTTCTATCATCGGGAGGGCGATCATCAGTCCCAAGGAGGTGTCGGATTTATCATCCATAAGTCTCTCATTAACAACGTTGTAAAGATTGGAAGTGTGTCGACGAGGGTTTCGTACTTTATACTCAGAACCACCAAACGGTATTTGCTGAAGGGCATACAGGTTTACGCACCAACCTCGGCACATCCCGATGACGAGGTGGAGGAGATATATGAGGATATATCTACAGCCATTTATTGCTCCAAAACCCACTATACGGTATTAATAGGAGACTTTAACGCAAAGCTAGGTACAAGGGAGAACGGTGCTGAGCTGTTAAAAGTTAGAGAAATAGGTATAGGGCAACGGAACTCAAGGGGCCAGCAGATGTTCGACTTCATGGAGAAAGAGGGACTCTTTATGATGAACTCTTTTTTCCAGTAGCGGCCCACAGGAAGCGGACCTGGTCGAGACCCGACGGTTCGATAAAAAATTAGATTTACTTCATTATGACGGCCAGACGACAACCGTTTAGTGATGTCACAGTGATTGCGGTGAAGATTGGTAGCGATCACTGAACGGTTAGAGGCATACTGAACCTTAAGTTTTTACAGCGGAGCTTCGGGCGCGAGTTGAAAACCGGTACTTGAAGTTCTTTAGAAGCTCTTTAGTTCCGTCCTCCATGGTGGCACTGCAACGGAGGCGTGGAGCAGAAGTGCGGTGGTCTTGTTTTTAAAGAAAGGTGACAACGCTCTCTTGAAGAACTATAGACCGATTTCCCTTCTGAGCCCCGTCTGCGTGCTGCTTTTGAGAGTCATTTCGAATCGTCTCGCATGCAGACTCGATAACTTTCAGCGTCCCAAACATGCTGGTTTTCGAAAAGGCTTTAGCACCATATAGCACATACATACCCTTCGGCAAATTGTACAGGAGTCTGAGGAGTACAATTTGACATATATCTGGTGTATGTGGATTATGAGTAAGCCTTTGATTCCGTCGAAATTCGGGCGGTGCTTCAATCTTTTTAGCGGTACCAAGTTGACTGTCGGTATATCGAAGTGCTGATGTATTTGTACAGTAAGGGTACGATGGGAATCTGAGTACAGAGCCTGAGTACGAAACCCATCTAACTGCAGAGAGGTGTAAGAGAGGATGACGTTATATCCCCGAAACTCTTCACCGTTGCATTGGGAGACGTTTTCAAGTTACTGGACAGGAAAGGATACGGTATTAACATCAACGGCGAGTACATCACTCATCTTCGCTTTGCCGACGATATATTCTTAATGGCGCTGGAGGACCTAAGCACTAAGCTCAATGACCTCAATAGTTTTTCCCAACGGATAGGTCTTAAGATGTACATGGACAAACAAAGATCATGTATAACGTCCATGTCACAGCTATGCCGGTAGTTGTTGGGAGCACTAAGCTCGAAGTTGTTGACAAATATGTTTACCTGGGACAAATAGTCCTACTAGGTAAGTCCAACTTCGACCGAGAGGTCGATCGACGGATACAACTTGGCTGGGGAGCATTCGGGAAATTACAGCACATCTTCTCGCCAGGTATACCTCAAATCTTGAAAACCAGAATATACAACCAGTGTGTGTTGCCAGTGTTGACCTATGGAACTGAGACGTGCTCCTTCATTGCTAGCCGTATGAGGAAGCTCAAGTTCGCTCAGCGAACTATGGAGAGGGCTATGCATGGGGTTTCTCTGCGTGATAAACTTAGAAATGAAGATATATCCGCAGTAGAACCAGAGTGACTGACATAGCCCAACGCATTAAGTAAGCTGAAGTGGCAATGGGCTGGCCATATAGCTCGAAGAACCAACAACCGATTGGGAAAAATGGTTCTCGTGTTGCGGCCTCGCACCGGCAGATGAAGTGTAGGGCGTCCCCCCACTATATGGAGTGTCGACTTGGTAAGACATGCAGGGAGTCGATGGATGCGGGTGGCTCAGGACCGTGCTTTGTGGCATTCCTTGGGGGAGGCCTATGTTCAGCAGTGGACTTGTGAAGATCTGTAATGATAATTACGATGATTTATAGGTAGAGCCACGCTGCAGCTATATTATGACTGTAGCACAAATGGGTCCGCTCCACCGGGGAAAGACCATCCTCTCACATAATAACAGCGTAGCAGCTTAGTGCTACTGTGTTTCATATGGTGAGTGTAGAGATCGGAAGACCCTTTTTACTGGAAACGAGGCATTTCATATTAGTCCTCAGGGATGACAACGCATCTGAATTTCGATTTTAATGAAGGATAAATGTAGAAGTCAATAGGATACAGTATCCACATGCCATCAATTGGACTGTGTACCCCTCTTATTGTTTGTCACTCTTATTGAACACAAAAACAGCGTTAGGTAAAAATTGGATTGAATAAAATGTATTTTGTATGAAGAGTGTTGAGAACCGGACCGGATATCCTTTTGACTGGCTGTCTTCCATTTTGGTCCTCAGGGCTGACAAAGCTTAATATGCATTTCGATTCTTAATCGACAAAAGTTGTAGGGTGTCTATGGGCAACAGCATCCACTTACCATCATGTGGACTATATACTCGTCGTGGAAGTACTGCCAATGGGTTAGTGATTTGAGTACCTGGTTTCTACGCCGTGAATCCTATATTCAAATATAAGCCAAAAGCAACATTTGTGCAAGCCACACAAATTATTTTGTTGTGAGTAAATATCCTAATGACTCGGAAATTGCATCCATTATCGTGTCGTTATAATGGGGGGGGGGGGGGGGGGGTTGTTTGTACATTATTGACTTATTATTTATGAATTACTGCCTATTTAAAGTCCACTGGTGACAGTTCTCTCCATACATCGTCACATAGGGAAGATATTTGTCATATTTGCTATGATTAGCAAATGGATTGGCAACGCCAATTTTTTTATTACTATTCATTCTTATTAAGATGATGCTGCTGCACATTTTCTGTGGGTTTCAGTTTCAACATTAAAATGGTTTATTATTGACTTGCAAGAACAAGGAGCATCACATTCTTGAAAATTGAAGAAAAATGTTTTTAAGAAGTTTTGCTATATTTTTTATTCTATTATTTTTTTATAAATAAATATTAATGGCTTTTAAACTATTATGGCTTATATCATACAGCTTAAGGATCTGCTCGTTGAAGTGTCAATAGACAGGTATATAAGTTAAAGGTCCGATGACCGATGCAAAAGACAGGTTCTCGCGTGGCGCATGACAACCTTGAACCAGTAAGTAGAGTGTAGGGTGCCCCTCCCCCCACTCTAGGTGGAGTGACGACCTGGTAAGACGTGAAAAGTCGATGGATTAAGGTAGCTTATACATAAAGAAGCTTCTCCCAAAGAATGTTCTTTGGGAGAGGGCTATGTTCTATGTACTTTGGAAAATTTGTGTTCTGTAATTTTGTTTCACAACATGATGATGTCCACATTCGTATTTTGGTACCACGTGCCAAAAGGGACCGCTGTGCTACACACCCCGATCAAAGTTTTCCACTCTGGTTTTACAGTAATTGGAGAAACTGAGTCTGCCGCTTATTTGTCCTGCAAATCCTGCCAAACGCTGTCAAGGCCTTAGGGAAAGGTCTCAGTGAAGAGCATTTGGTGAAGTAAGGCATTCCGCGCAAAGCACAAACACTCTCCACTGAGGCCTAGAATTATTATTAGACTTTGGGTAGGTATTCAATGACAAGCGACAACAGAGCATATATGACAAGCACGGCCTTTTGTATGCTGAGAGTGTCCGCTGAAAATATATACGCCGAACGTGCCACTACAAAGCACGCCCCACTGAACGCTCTCCACTCATGCCTTACGCTTATGTTGTCTTAGCCTAAGCTCGAATGAGCAGCGTTCTTGGTCAAACTTACTTATGTGTTGAATACACCCATTGAAAACACCATATTGACTTCTATATAACTATGGGAGGAAACTAAAACGAAGTTTCGTGTTTAAAGCTTATAATTTTTGTACGTTGTTATGCATGATTAGTACAGAAATGTTTACTTAATCGTAAATTGATGTTATTCTGGTGACAAATAATATTAAAGAAGTTGTGATGTAACATTGACTTTTATTAAATATGATGATTAAATTGATGTTATTCTGGTGACAAAAAAAAACACAGTTTATCAAAGAATTTGTGATATAATATTGACTATTGTTGACTAAAGATTATAAATACTTAACAGCCAGTATATAAATGCACTATACATACAAAGTAACTATTTACATTACAATTCTAAAATAAATGATTTTATTTATAGAAATCAGCGTAAATAAATAATCATGAACACAAAATAAAGTTTCTAAAAAATACACACCATACAGAAATATTTTATAAACATTTGTAAGGAATACTATCGTTTCTTATTATCTAATAGCATAGCCTAATATACTGTGAATGATAGCATTCATGCAGTTATCTACTACAATTTTATAATATACAATTTTAATTAATCTCTTAATAAAAATATTACTTGAAATTCAAATATTGGCCAATTAAAATGTTATTCAGGCATTATAAATATTACATTAAATGGTGAAGAACATTAAAAGGTTCTGTTTATTATTTTTCGTATTCATTAATTTACGAATTCATCGTGAAACAGTTTCTTGCACAGATTCAGCTCATTAAAAACTGGAGATCACGAAATTATTTCTAATACTTAAAAGTGAATTTGAGAAACATAAACCTTCTCTACAATCAAAATGCGTATGCTTTAATGACCGCTACAGAATTGCTACAAAGATCACCATACATAGTTAGTATGGGTTTTAGCTCGACATTATCTCTTATAATATGTTTCGCAAAGATACCTTTAATATTAAGGACCGTTGCTTCATTATTTACGGCAATTATACGCATTGTTATAACCACATAAACATCATTAAGGGGCTTAAATGCGAGGGATTTCTACTTCCTTACGGGTACGGGCCTAAATCGGGCGCTCGTCTGATTACTGAATGCGTGTTCTCACTATGCGTCCATTATTTATCACAATACTATGAGTCACGAGTCCACTAACCCGCCGCCTTACTTGGTTTTTGCTCGCAAGAGTACCTAAAAAAATAGATTATTTTAAAGTCATATTAAAATTTATAGCACCTACTTACACAATGTCTTTGCTTATCAAATTAATGTAAATGTATATTTTTAATTTTATTTATTTTGACGATCCTAAGTCCGTTCAAAGTGTGAAAGGAAATTGGAATAATAATTCGCGTCATGTAGTTATTAACTTAAGCATTAATAGAGAACGTGTCACTAAGAAAGTAAACAGTTGGCAAAAACTTTGTGAATCGCACATACAAGAGCGCACGTATTACACGTAGTTGTTGCCCATGAACCACATTAAATTTGATAAATAAAAGTAGAAGGCTTATTTACTCGTATTTTCAAAAAAATCAATAAAGATATACCTTTTTTATATACTTGAACTTAAGTACAAAATTATTCTATCTTTGAAAAATAACCCTGTATATAAAATATGCGTAGGTCTATATAAAAATATGAACGCAGGTTTAGTCACAGTGTGATTTTCATATTTCTAGGTATTATGCTTTTTCTGTAACCTCCTTCGATATTACCTACCCTAAGATAGTTGAGATGTTATGAGGCTGATAGAGAATACTTTTAGCATTAAGTCCGCCTTTTGTTTCTATATAATGTATAAGGTTCAATAAAGAACAAATAAATAAACATTTTAATATTTACTGATTTATTCTGATAATATTGTTTTGTCAAAAATTGAAATGTTTTCGAAGATTTATTTACTTATTAAATTACATTAGATAACTTTTAATGAATATAATAAATTATTTTACCTTTTTTCATACCTTAGCCGATTTTAACTTATCGCCCAAGGCAGGAATGGCAGCAGTTGTCGGCGTAGTACGGATAATGGCAAAGTCGCGCTTGCACCACTAGCATACAGTTGCTTAATTTGTCCATACATGCACCTGTATAAATTTAAAAGTAAAATAAATATATTATGTAAGTATCATTGGTAACACTTTACCTGAGAGTACGTTTCATGGCTACGAACAGGTATCCTTTCATTTCTAACAGTTGCGGTAGGCTGGTTGGATATACAAGTCCACAGGATTGTATTATGTATACATGGATGTCATGTGTCCTTTTAGTATTTATCATTTTTAAGCATGTTGGTTTCCTACCGATATTTCTTGTGTTATACTTATTAGGTAAATTAAAATGATAATATAAAATATTGATACTTTGGGATTATCCCGCCGACCTCTCAACGCTATTTTAATTTATTTGTGGTTAAGGATTATATCCAATAATGTACGCACCTAATTCTACTGTTACTGATATTGCAAGATTTGTGTAATGTTTTATTTTTATTTGGTTTATGACTGTTTAGAGGTCGACGGGATAATCCCAAAGTACCAAAATATCATTTGCTAAATGACACGAGATTGTGCCATGAATGCCAGTCCTTGCAAAGGTTTTGTTCCTGCTAATGTATAGCAGTTATGAGCATTCTTGAAAAGGCCTATACCACAGTTTAAAGAACTTACGCTGTGGCAATTACGTTCTTAATTTTTCCGTTATCAAGCAACACTACACATACGAGAGTTACGTCTTAAGCCCAAGAGCCAGCATAATCACAGGCTATGGGTAATTTTATCTTAGTCCTCACGAATAGAAACACATCTGATGCCTTATTTGTTTAAAGATAGTAGGTGATAGTAGGTATACTTGGCACTTACACTTAACGACTTTCAGTACCATCTACCATTTTAGCCACTTACTATAAAGTGGACATTAGCTCGCCTATCAATTTTATACTTATAAAAAATAACTTACCGTCGGCAAGCGATCGATCCTTCAGACTTTGGTGTCTAGTTACTCTCTGTGTCTCTGCAACTAAACAATTTAGGAAAGTCATCATTGAGAAGTAATGAATAGAGAAATATAACTTATTACAAATGATAAAAATCAGTTGTATGAATAAAATATTTCCATTGTTTCTCTTTTTTGTTAAGTAACGTTATAATTAAAAATAAAAATTAAAGTAAATATGAGTGTAAAGAAAGTTATTATAAAAAAATATTAAGTAGCTACAAAGTCTTGACTATAATACTCGTATAACACAACGGAATCTATGCTGGAACCCATAAGTTGATATATTGTCCATATATATACCATATTTACACCCACATTCACAACCCATCCACACACACATACACACACAATCACACACACACACACACACACACACACACGCGCGCGCGCGCGCACGCACACGCACACGCGCACACACACGCGCATGAATACGCGCACGCACACACACACGCGCACGCACACGCACACGTGCACACACACGCGCACGAATACGCACAGGCACACATATACTCACACGAACACACGCGCGCGTGCAAGCACGAGCGCACACATACACGGCGTCAGCTGAAATACTGGTGTATAGAATAAGTAAATATTTTGTATTTATTGTCTATAAGGACTTATAGACAATATATATAAAATATATTAGTATAATATATATAATATATTAGTATAATATTAGTATAGTGTGCAAATATACACATATTATATATATTACATGTACTCAGCGCAACGGATAAAGTATAATACTTTATTCGTTGCGCTGCATATTTTGTACTAAGCTTATGGTTGTGACACCTGAATTTTCTACGTAAATCTTTATTGCCTGATAGAGAATGTCCAAAGTCAACCAAATACGCACTTTATGTGCAATAGTTAGAAATAAAATTGTATATTTCATTTGTCGTAGAATATCGTTTTGAAATTATTTAGTAACGCGTAAACTTTTACGAATGTTACTTTCAGCAGTTCTAAGGCACATGAATACTTTATTAGTTACTACAAACTTTTTCTATTTAGAATAGAATAGAATAGAATAGGATAGAATATTTTTTATTCAATACAGATCACATGTGTATTTCTTATTGAAAGTCATTTTTTACTTTACCACTGGTTCGAAAAAAAACCTCTGTCCTGGGAAGAACCAGCAAGAAACCCAGCGGGATTTTTTTAAAAGCATATTTTAAATTAATGGTTGGTACAAAATTTATTTTAGAAACAGCTTGGAAACGACCATCTCATTCCCAGGGGTTATCATCAACCATGTATTCATTTATACTATAATAACCTGTTGAGGCCAAACAATTAACATTTGAAATTTGCATTCAACACTCGTGTCCTCCCGCTGACTTTGTAAAGGTTACCGTCGCCCCACTCTCGTGTGGGTCGCTCGGCAGAGGGCGCGAGTGCCGGACGCGAGTGCTGGACGCGAGTGCGAAGACAGTAGCTTGGCAGCAGCGGCGCTGTTGATTAGCGTATTTTGTGACCGCTGCAGCGGTTTCGCGCGACCAGTTTTTTGGTTATGTGGTCTATAATTTGAGTATTTGTGCGCGTTTAATTTGCTATTGAATTTGAGTTTCGTGTACACCGCCTCGAATTAGTTTGTCTAAGTTGTACGTTTCGTGACAAGAGGCTTGTATTGAATTTGACTGATTAAAGTAATTTCGTTTGCAAGTAATTACGTCGATTGTACAGTGATTGCATTTTGAAGTGCATTTTGCAATATTTGACTTGCTTGTGTGACGTGGAACCTTGCGCGCACGCCGAGTGGACATACTGTCTGGAATTTGATGCTCACATTCCATTTCGAGGGCGTGGCCCGGTTAATTGTTTTTGGAAGTTAATGTTAATTGTACCGTCGCGTTAAGTGCCTTTTGTGTGTTGACTCTGTAGTTAGTTTGCGTGTCAGCTAGGCTGGTTTTGAATTCCTATTGCGGCGTAGTATTTAATATCGTACGAAGGAATTTAGTTTGTTGTTTGGGAACGCTGAACCTTGTGACTCGAGAAGAGACCGCGTTCGTACGTGTGGTTATAATTTTGTTGCTAAGTGAAAATGAATATTGAACTTGGAGCGACTGTTCGTTATTTGTGTCGGGTGTCACGTGTTTAATTTCGATGAACGTTGAATTGGTTGACTTTGAAGTTAATTAAATGTACAATGGAGTTGATAGACTGAAATAGTGAAATGAAGAAAGAAGTTGTCAATTGATGACGTCCGCTGGGGTGATACCACATTGTGGGGCAGCATCGGACCAGGCCACTGCCCGATCACCTCAGTTGGGTCAGGTCACATATATAAACACTACTACACACCACTTACATGCACCTACACCTACCTACCGCCTGACCGAGCCTTGGGGCAGTCTTAGCTTCGGAACCAGGTACGTACTATTCATTTACCTAGCCTTATATCTATTGTGTCGAATAATAAGTCTCCATAGGCCGTTGGGTCCCACCCTTAGTTGTCCGTCGAATCTACCGCTGATGGGCCCCGGGATATTTGATCTTTGTTGGGACAGCTAGGGGCGTGTACATAACCCTTTTTATACAGTTTCAACTAAACAAAACATTTAAACTTGGTAATAGAGAGAGCCTGTACATTTTCAGGGACCTTGTTGTAATAGCGTATACATTGTCCCATGAATGAATTACTGACTCTGTGGAATCCAGAAGCTGGTATCACTAGCTTGTTTTTGTTCCTAGTGTTTACAGAATGTATCACTTTTTTTAATAAAACTATCTTTGTTTTTGTGAACATACATTAAATTTTCGTAAATATACTGAGACGCCAAAGTTAATATATTTATTTCTTTAAATTTATCTCTAAGAGAATCTCTCGGTTTTAGATTGTAAATAGCTCTAATGGCTCTCTTCTGTAAAACAAAAATAGTTTATGAATCAGCCGCGTTTCCCAATAGCAAAATCCCATAAGATATTATGCCTATGGAAATAACTGAAATAAACTAATCTAGCTGTCTCGACACTAGTGAGACCTCTAATCTATTTTACAGCATAGGCTGCAGAACTTAGTCTGCTTGCTAGTTTGGACATATGGGGGCGCCACTGAAGCTTTGCGTCAAGAATGATGCCAAGAAAAACAGTAGATTCAACAGGGCTTAGTTCTTTCCCATTTAAAAACACATTGGTACTCAGATTTTTAACATTCGTTGTTGTAAATTTAATACATTTAGTTTTATTTCCGTTTAAATACAGATTATTAACGTTAAAACAATGCACGTTTAATTTTAAAAATCAAGGAAGTATCATCAGCAAATAATACTTTATCATGATTATCCCCTACAAGAGAAGGTAAGTCATTAATATACACTAGAAATAGGAATGGGCCGAAAATGGAGCCCCGAGGAACACCCATTAGTACAGGTGACCCAGAAGAACTTTTACTATCTATAATAACTTTCTGCATTCTATTACTTAAATATGAAATAATAAGTTTAAGCGCTGTGTTCTTGAGACCATAGTACTGTAGCTTCCTGATTAATGTCTCATGGTGAACGCAGTCGAAGGCCTTGGAAAGGTCACAAAATATACCCAAAGCATCCTCTGAATTCTCCCATGTACAAAAAATAAGTTTAATAAGCTCAACTCTAGCGTCAGTTATCGAGCGACCCCTTGTAAAACCGAATTGATTTTTATGGAGCAATTTATTAATATTAAATAAACTTAACATCTGATCTAAAATAATTTTTTTCAATAATTTATCTAAATGTTGGTAGTACAGAAATTGGTCTAAAATTGGCGGGATCTAATGTACTACCAGATTTTAATAAAGGTATTACTTTACTATGTTACATTAAATCAGGAAACACACCAGATTCGACGCTTGTATTAAATATAGTGGCTAGATAAGGTGCTATTATATCTATTATAGATAAAATAACTTTAACGGAAATCCTCTATAAGTCTGCCGTTTTCTTAACATCAATAGTTTTAAAATATTTAACGATATCTTTTGGCAGTACTCTATGGAATTTAAAAGTATTTGAACAAGCCTTCACACTTTGTTTAAGCAATGATTCGGCGACAGTAGTAGAAGAATTTAATGATTTAGTTGTCAAAAAAGGAACATCAGTAAAATGTTTCTCAAAAGCCATAGCAACTTTTTGATCAGATCAAGTTAAATTATTGTTAATATTCAATAGAAAACCCGAGTTGCGCGGTTTGACCTTGCCCATTTTACTATTTATTATTTTCCAGGTCATTTTAATTATGTTAGATGCAGTTTTAATTTTGTTACTTAAAAGCCTTAGCTGTGGAGCACCCTTTTTTAAATATTTTACTACATTTTTTACATAATCTTTAAATATAACACTATATTATATGATCTTTCCTTATAAAGCTCATATAATTTTCGGCTCCTTTTATAAATTTCTACTGTCGCCCATTGATTAAATGATTTGCGACTGTTAAAAGAGAAAATTTTAGTAGTAAATTTTCTACTAAATTCACAAGTTATAATTTTAAATAACGATCTCCTATCCTACTAAATTCACAAGTTATAATTTTAAATGAAGATCATCAGGGTATGTCTACCTCTTATTTCTGCTATATATCCTATATAAACAGCAGTGCTCTCACGATGGTGTTTCGGTATGAAGGTTATAAGAACAAGTTATTACATTATGATACATTTTCAACCGTAATCCTGCAACACTAGGTTGGCACACCTAGGTACTCTTTGTCTGAAGTTGGCTGGTTTATATATGGCAGTAGCTACTTACTTACCATCAAGGTAGCCTGTTAGCTCGTTTGTAACTTTTTATTATCAAGTATAATATAGTTGAAGAAGGGGGGAATTTTTATTTTATAAATAAAAATATATAAAATTAAAATAAATAAAAAGGAGGTAACAAAATCATTTCATGTTTTCTGTTTTTATTTTATTTTCTACAAATTTTTTATCTGCTAATTAATTATTACAAACAAAAAATATTTTATAATATTATTATCGTTAAAAGCCAAAATGCGCACATTTATGGCATTAATATTCCTGCATACTAGTAGTCAAAAAACTATTCGACAACTTTAAACTTCCATTTCTTTACATTTGACTTTTTTTTTCTTACACCACTATGTATAACACTACACATTCTTGTAGTCTATTCGCTAAGATACTGTCGGTAGACCCGGAGGCGCATTTATTATTTTGCTTTTATTTTATTATATTTTACGTTTAAGTGCTAAAAGATCTAAGGCAACTCACCCGATGGCACGGGACTGATGAAGGCTGGCTTGACGTTGGGCTTGGTAGAGCACCTGGCGGGCACGCAGGTGCGACGCGCCGCGGGCCGCAGCCCGGCGCAATCAGCGTCCCGCGCCGCGCCCGCCGCTCCCGCCGCGCCGCCGCGAGCGCACCAGACCGTCCGTGTCTGTATGCCCGCCTCGCACGGACCCATGCACTGCACACAATAATCAAATTATATGCTACAGTAGCGGTGTAAGAATATCCACTACACCATATCGTGCCGAGGGTGTCGTTAAGAGGCGACAGAGGGAAAATGATACAGGAGATGGACAGCAGCATCTTCCTGATAACAACTCAAAATAATTCAAAAACTGCAGTTGTCAAACTTGGCGACCATGGAAACCCCCTTGAGGACATCTATAAGGGATGCCCTTTGTCAGCAGTGGACGTTTATAGATAGTAATGGAAATGGGTACTACTAGCGGACCGCCCTGACTTTGCCCGGGTCGAACAAATCCTCATCTAAAATGCAACATTTTTTGTTTCGTTTTTCTCAGGAACAATTCAGGCATCACTTTCGTGCAACTGTAACTATTGAAGCAGCGCATGCTGTGGAAGCCCTCAAGAGGTGCGATATTTTCCGACGTAGTTGACAAATATTATCATAAGTTTTAGCCATATTATATATATATATATATATATATATATATATATCTATATCAACTACGTCGGAAAATATCGCACCTCTTGAGGGCTTCCACAGCATGCGCTGCTTAATAATGATAATAATTATAATAATAATGTACCTTTCAAATAGTGAAAGGATTTTTCAAATAGTGCAAATTTTAAAAAGTTCAAATATATAAATATGGATATACCGTTATGGAAGTTTTTGAAAATACGAGTAAAAAATGGCTTTTACTTTTACTTGAAATTATCCCAAATTGAATCTGATTTATGGACAACCGTTTTTGCTTACCCATCGATCCTCACGAATGTAAAGGGTAAAATCAGTTAAAATAATGCATTACCACGCATTTTGAATTTGAAAGATAAAAAGGACTGAATTTTTGAGATTTTTTTTTAAATAATTTTTCTTTACCATTTGCCTATATTACTTATTCCAAACCTTCTATGCAAAACTGGCCGGTTATTGCAAAATAACCCTATATAATGGTTGTAGTAGAATGGGTCCGTCGACGGAGAAATACCACTCTCACAAAATACTAGCGTGAAATAGCAGCTTAATACTAAAAATCATGCTGCTGTGTTTCATATGGTGAGCATAGAGAACTAGAGAACTTATTTATAGAATCGAAGCATTTGAACAGAATAGAATAGAATAGAATGTTTCTGTTCTTCGATTAATTTTTTTGTTCTTTTGTGACAAACGCGTTCATATTTAGAAAAACATACAAATGGTAAATTACTGCCGTTGAGTCTACTTTCTAGCTCACGGCAAGTCAAGGCCCTTACAACTAAGCAACTCCTCAAATTCTTTAAAAGTGTGTCCGTAATCGGATGAACTAGCGTTTGCTTTTGAATTGACAATTGATAGCCGGTTTCTTTCGGCAAGATTATTTGAAAGAAATATTCGTTCTGAGTGTTTGAAATGCCTCCACAACACATGCAAAACTTCCAACGTGGACTGTTATTTCGCACGAAGAAATTAAGTTTCAATGTCGTCTATTTGGTCACCTTTTTACATTGTACGGAACCGTGTGTACAAAAGGTAAAACGGAACCCTATTAATGTCACTCTGCTCTCTGTCTGTCTGTCCGTATGTCACGGATGTAGCTCATAGACGGAATGAGTTGTAGACCCAAAAATGTGTATATTTGGTGTAGAATGTTTACCCAAAACTGAATATTGAATTAGAAATTCAAACTGATTTTCATGAAAAAGGAGCCATTTTTTTTTTAATATTATGTGGGATGTATTTCAGTAAAACTCATTGAATAGAGTTCAAATATATTGATTCTTAGTTCATTACTAGCGATCCGTCCCGGCTTCGCACGTTTGATTTCTGGATCTTGACAACAACGCCACCTACCGGGTCCAATTCTGAATCTAAACCATTCTCTAATCAACTTAATCACACGCACAAAATTTCATCAAAATCGGTCCAGCCGTTTAGGAGGAGTTCAGTCACATACACACGGACAGAAGAATTATATAATATAATATGAATGTATTATACATATACATTTTCCACTTAAATCATTCTGTCTATTGATGAAAACCGCATCAAAATCCGGGGCGTAGTTTAAAAGGCCTAAGCGTACAGACGGCGGGAAGCGACTTTGTTTTATACTATGTAGAGATCAAGGAGATTTAGATATATAGGTTTACTATTAGTACTGAAGTGTCTTTGGTAGAGATAGAGACTTAATAAAGAAAAAATGGGGGAGGGGGGGGGGGGGGTGTCAAAGTTTTCAGTTTTAGATTTTTTAAATCAGCACCATCATGCTCACTTAGGCTGGTTTCAATTATTATAATATTCATTGCTATAGACTATTTTAGCTGTGGACCGTAACGGCCTTGTTATGATAGTTTAAATATTATGTCTCTATAATATGCTTGTATTATGAGGGTGTAAAGCAAAATATACTATATATTTCCCCAAGGCTGGAATCTCGCCTATATTTTTACTGCCGCATACAAAGTAACTACTGCTAACTAACGAATAAGTATCATTACGCGTCTTTTCACTTAAAACTTTAAAAAAAAGATTTATTTTAAATAACGCCAACACAGTAAATTTTTATTTATATGTCGAATATGGAAAAAAAACTTAGATTTATATTTAAATAATAGATCAATCTAAAGTGGAGAAAGTTGACGCTAACCGAAAAACCTTATAACGAATTCGGAACCAGAACTAAAAAACTAAAACTTCTATAAATGTCTTTCGAACCGATTGATGTATTTCTATCAGTTCAGTGTCGTAAAATATAAATATTAAATGTACCCACGTGCCTTCCTACGTATGTAGACGAATCAATTGTTCTGATCATACACAAACTGTTAAATGAATAGTAACAATACGTAATACGTAACAGGTGCGTCGTTTCAATCGTAAGCATTCTTAAGTGTAATACGGTGACGGACGGCACACAAACGCTGTAATGGGCTCGGCTTTCGTCGCATTCGTGTATTGGACAATTTATACCGATGTGTATTAAACTAGGTCAAGGAAAGGAACCTAATGTGTGGTCAATTATTTTAGACAAGACAAAAATGAGCCCGCTGGACTTTGAGTTTTGTCAACGTAAAAATTAACGTTACATATCTTTTTAAATATATCTAAGTGAAATTACTAATGGAGCCGTGGTAGCTCAGGGATTCAGCACTTTACAGTACGTTAGCTATACAGGTACGAATCCATTGCAGTTTTAAGCGTTGATTTATCACGTGCTCGGCGGAGAATCTTTTTTACCGTTCAGTGGCGGAGAAGGTAAACATCGTGAGGAAACCTAAATGTGAGAAAAATATATTTCGAAGACATGTGACGTCCACCAATATTTTTGGGCATTGGGGCAGTCTAAAATCCTCTCTCTTACTCAATACTATCGATTTCTTTTAGAATTTAATGTGGAGGGGTTTAGAATTTAATGTGTAAAATGTGGAGGGATAGTAAGTTTTCTCCAAACAAAATCCTCGCTTTTATAGTATATTAAAAAATAATAGTAATAAATCCGTTAGGGTTCTTCCCAGGGCAGAGATACGAGTAACCAGTGGTGAATAAAATAAAACCCGACAAGTGGGAGTAGGACTCGCGAATTTAATTATGTATTATGTATGTAGATAGTTCAACCATCCTGGGACTTATATGTAAGGTACCAAACATTACTCTAAAGAAATGGCACGTTGGAAACGACGAAAGGACAAACGTAACTTTACGAAGGAAAAATATTTCGCCTACTTTTTTTTGAGTTATTATAAGCCATTGTGGTCAAGCACCACCGCCGCCTGGTGGTAAGTAGTGATGAAGCCCTAGGTGGTAAATCGCACTGTCTTAGCGCAACAAAAGCCTATTCAATCTTATTGATATTTGCTATAGTTTTCACGCTTGGCAAGCGGGTTGGCGACCGCAGTTTTTTATTTTTACTCGTTATTAGGAAGACTCTACTGCCCATGTAATGATTTGTTTGTCTCTGTTGCCTCTTACGACACCCACAAGATGATATGGAGCAGTAATTCTTACATTGCCCTTACTCGGTTTATGTCTTAATAGCATCAATATAATCCCCTGAGCTTAATGGAAGCTCGTTATTTCAATATTACAGATATACACTTCAATTTATATTACTCGTATGTATATAGATAAATATTTAGATTGTTTTGTTTTAGACTTTTGAAAAAAGTTTTTTTACGATTTCAGAGAAGAAAGTAGACCTTAGTATTTGATATTATTTTTAATTATAATCACTATCCGTTCCAGAGAAAGAGGGTCTTAAAAGACGAATAGATTACACGGACAAACGGATAGCAAAATGTTCCTATAAGGGTTTCGTTATTGCTTTTGAGGTACGGAATCCTAAATATGACTTTAAATGAGTATTCATATTTATTCATTCATTAATCTTTTACAACATCTCCAAAGTCCACTGCTGAACATAGGCCTTCCCCTTAGACCGCCTCATAGGGAGGATACTGACTGCCTCGTCACTCTAGTGATCGTAAACATGATTGCTTATCATAAAGGCCCGGGTTTGAATCCCGAATTGGGCCAAAATCAGTCTCTGGTTTTTTACATACATACACACATACATAATATAGTCACGCCTCTTTCCCGTAGGGGTAGGCAGAGACCACTTCTTTCCACTTGCTACGATCCCTACATTTTTTTCTATTAAAAATTTTTCAATAACAGCCTGGAGTCAGGAAGTTGGCGGTGTTTCACTCCCGTGCCTCGAAAAGCACGTAACGCCGTTGGTCTTGTACCTGATCTCTCTCCCATCGTGTTGGATTACCGTTCTATTGCACTTTGAGAATAAGCGAATAAAGAATGCATGTGTGCTTGCGTATACACTCGGGTAAGTATAATCCTGTCCTTCGCAAATGGCTAGTCTTAGTTTAAACCGGTCGCCGTGAGCGAATTTCGGTCTGGAGGACCGAAATTATTGCTTGAAGTTGTTATTAGGAAGTTATCGGTGTCCATCTCCAATTTCAGTTTCCCTGTGTCGCCTCTTATGATAACTATGTGTAACAGACGATGGAAGGAAATAAAACGGGAGATAATCGACATAAACTGGAATAATATGGGTTAATCCTCTACATTAATGTGTTTAATCAAAAAATAATTATCTTGGATGAAATTACTTTTACGATTTTAACGTGTTTAATTTCACTCTAAACGTCGGGAGTTAAAATAAGTTCAATTATAATTTAAAATTTAAAATTTTGTACAACCGACTTCAATAAAATTAATAAGAATAACTAAAAAACTATTGGTATTATCAAATTTATATGGGACCACATGTGAAGCACCAGCTTTGAAATAAAAAAGAATCGTCGAAATCGGTTCACCCAGTAAAAAGTTATGAGGTAACACACATAAAAAAACATACAGTCGAATTGACTACCGGCTCCTTTTTGAAGTCTATAGAAAAGTAAAAGTAGATAGTTTCAATATGTAGTGTTCGCGTAAATATAAGAAACCATTATACTATTATCTATCATCGGTAGTTTATAAAGTGCTTTCAGTCTTTTACCGTTTTCACATGATACTGCAACATGTAATAAAATTGCTTTAGGATTTTAACAACATAGTTAAATGTTCTTTAACAGCTCCTCGGCGTAGAGGCTTAGCAATGAGTTGCAGAGCTAAGGTCTGTGCATTTGAATGCCGCACGGAACAAGTGTCCGTAAAAAGTTAAAGCCTATATACGTTCTACTCCTGGGCACAGACCTCCTCTCATTTCTGAGAGGGCTTTAAGGCAAGGAAGCATCTGCCGCGCTGCCCCAATGCGTGTTAACGAACTTTACGTCTTCAAAATAATTTTTTTCTTATTTATCAGACATGCAGGCTTCCTCACGATGTTTTCCTTCACCGTCGCGCACGTGGTGATTCAGCACTTAAAATTAATTAAAATTGCAATTGACAATTTCTGCTGTGCTGGTGGGGATCGAACCCGGGTTGCTTGCTTACTGTGAAATTTACAGCGAACACTAACTACCTGATCTACCACGGCCCTTGAGCTACCACGGTTGTCAAAGTATTCGTATATCTACAAATAACTGTTCTGGGTCTAGATGTTTGTCCTTGTGCAATTTATGTATGTAAACTGCCTCTGCGATACACGAGAAAATAATAATATGAAGGTAACGTTTTTTTTATCTGTGATTTGTGCATATATATCTATTTACAGAACATTTTACCTCTCCCCAGTCACTAAGATACCACGAAGGTGCGCATATACCCCCGCAGGCCCTCTCAGATTCTGGTCGTGGTGCTTGACAAGAGCCGTCGCGCAGTCTCCTGCCGTTCCCTCCTATGCAAATCACTCCTCGGACTTGGCGGCCACCGCAAGCTGCCGAGCATGGAGACCATTCGCCTGAAGACAATTATTAAATATTAATAAAATTATTTATAGCCAAAGAAATTCAAAATTTACTGAAATTTTAAATAATTACTTAAATAAATAAAATAAATCTTGAGCTAACTGGCAGTAAATTGTTTTTAAACACTGTTAAGAAATAGGTACCTGATTCAAAAAATAATTTTACCTGTGAACCACTGAGCATCGCATTGTTTCCTTAGGGAACATGACTGTGAAGAGTGAGGGGCGCGATGAGCAGCGCAGCCATTGGGGTCTGCACATCGTACTCCTCGAGATTGCACTCCACCCCCAACGCACCAACCGACACACTAGCGTAATATAAAATATCAAACTATGAGTTACAATATCATAAAACATATATATTGTTCACCTAATGTGGCTACTATTTAATAATAGTAATGTCCTCCAGATCAAATTTCGGTCAAAGAAGCCAGTTTTAACGGTGAGCAGTCACCTGCGCAGGACAGGATTACAATGCACGAGTGTGTGCGCAAACACAGGTGAACTCTCCATTTTCTCACTCTCATAGTCCAATAAGACGGAAATCCGATAATATTGAAAAGAGATCAGGCGAAGGATCAACGCCTGTTTAATGTAAAATGTTTTCGGAACGACGGAGGTCAATCACCGACAAACCGAAGATTTATTATGCCATATGCAAAAAAGGTAAAACTAAGAATACGTTTTGATTCTTATATAAATGCAGAAATGAATAAATGCACATAATAACGTCACAGATTAAATAATGATACTACGTAATATTTTTATGATCGTCTTATTAATTAAACAGGAAGTTACCTCAGACCACTCAGTGTACAGCCACCCGCCAGCTGTACTGTAGCTAAAAGATGGTTCCATCGTAGCACTAACTTCATTTTCCGTGAAATTTGCTGCCAGGGAAATGACTGGTCCCTCGCGGAATGTTTCAGTACGATCTTTCGGTCGCACTTGACGTTTAGAATCGAAACGTGATTCCGCATTTGTTGTGGATGAAGTGCCGTCGCAGTTTGGAATATTACAAGGTTTACTACTCGGCGGCATCGGAAGAGGACATTTTTGATCACTTATCTGGAATTACATTGAAAATTTAAATGACACATATTATAATTTGATATATAAATTTATTTTCCTATTAAAATTATTTTTTTATACCTTAGTTATGCCTCGAGCATGATCTTGAACACATCCTACGATTCTTGTACGGTGGGCTGGACCACAAACAGGGCAAGGCCCCCAAGCTGCAGCTCTCCATCGGGGAGGACAAGGAGTGGTACCACAACGACGACGCTGTGATGGTGGCGGATTGCCAGAACAATGTGCCGGAGAGACTTCTCGATCATCCGTCTCACTGACTTCAACACACTTGAACTTGCCTATTTGGAGACCTCCGCCGCATGAGCGCGAACATTGCGTGAACGATAATATCTTCCACATAAACTTTCTATCACCGATAACGTTGCTGTCGATTTGGAATTGACTTTCCATTGATGTGAAATCTGGTTGCTTCGATAAGGAAGGTTCAGATTTCGAGTTTTGAAGAGCACGCGTGTGAGATTCAGCATTGTGATGGCGATGATGGCGAGCTGCTTGATGATGTACAGGAGTGTTGCTTGCAGGCGGAATGTCGTTATTCGTATCATCGGGTGGTAAGTCGGTTAAGTACTCATACTTTATGTGTGGGTTCGGTTGTGTGTATAAAACCTTAAAAAAAAAAGAAAGGCTTAATGATATGTTTTATAGTTTTGATGTAAAAATGGAAGAGGAATTGAAAAAATTACCATAATGTCAATTGAATGATGTATGGGTCCCAAAGCGAAAACATTGTCAAGCCCCGCAGTGCGTGAATATATAAAGCGCGTACCAGCCGCTTCGTATGTACCGGGTGCACTGACGGCAAACTCTCCGTTCATAATGTAGGAGCCATTCGTCACTCTTAACGCTAAAAATCATAATTGCAAAAACATTTAAAATTTTCTTAAAATATTTGATATTTAACAACCGTACATTCAATAAATTGGCTTCTTAAAGCTGTTACGGTCTACGTCATGCAAATAATTAAACACCAATTGCAAAAGCGGCTATCTCCATTTATCTCACAATTTGCGGCGTAGGCGCCTCTATTGAAGAGATGCGCCAGCGAACTCGGCGGTGCGCGTGTGCAATTCCGATTAATCGATTCGACATCGATCTTTGCACTAGCGCGCACTTCATCTCTCTATTAAGATCACTCGTGACCTAATAGTTATGGACTAAATCACTTTTATAATAAAACTAGCTGTGCCCGCGGCGTAGCTCGCGTATACAGGTTTTACATAAAGAATTTGTCGTTTAGGTAAGAGAATATTAAACGATTTATTTCATTACTGTATCAATAAGTGGTAACAAAATAAATCATTATCATCAAAGTTCTAAGTCGTTTATGATAGAGCTTCTGTGTAAACGACGTGAGAAGTAGGCTTAGCCGGGGTATACACAAAAAGGTTACGGGGGCTACTAACGCGGGAAAAAGCAACATAGAGTTGGCCATGTGCAAAACAGTCAGTACTGAGGTACACTCCTACAACGCGTAAAGTTTGACCTTGCGCTTTATTTACGGTCATCGCATAACACACACTCACTGTAACTGGGAACTGAACGCGCTTAAAACTGAAAGGAAAGTTACTTCTTAATAGAGAGTTTTTGGGCAGTGCTGCCAGATAAAAAAAACTCATTCAGCTCTAGGACAACACAAAAAGCGCTAGATTTCGCGCTAAACTTAGCTGTGCTCTAAGCAACTGACTAAAACTGAATAAAGCAAAATAAATGCGTTGCCAAAACCATGAACGAAAACTTTAATAAAGGGGATTTCCCCGCTTATAGTCGTCGGTAAAAAAATCAAGTTGATCATTCTAAAGAGGAAGCCAGGAGATCCATAGCACAGGGTATCCTAGTTTGGACTCGTCTCCCATGCTCTTTGTTTTGTGGAAAAAATATGTTTGAAAAAGATAAACTGCAATGTACTATTTGTGGGAAAAAATAATAAAGGTCATTATTATTATTATCGGTAATGTGGACTAACAGTGCTGCTATAAAAGAGTTAATAACCCGCTAGTCGCTAAAATATTGAAATGTGTGCTAAATACACCAAAAAGCGCTGGATTAAGCTAGGTGCTAAAATTTCGAAATGCGCGCTATACATTCCAAAAAAGTGCTAAATCTAGTTCCCAAAGCGCTAAAATGGCAGTTCTGATTTTGCGTATATTATAAATACAATATCACGACATTTCGTTGCAAAATTTTTATTTTTGGTCGGGTTCCGTTGTATGGCTTCGATGTATACAAATTTCTTCAGTAAGTCTCAATACGATTCATCGGCGAAAAATCTCAACACAGCAATTCAGAAAAGTTTGTAATTTGTACAACTCCATCTATTACGTCCTTTGTGTGAGAAAACATCCTATCTCTTTTTGTGTTTTAAGTATAAATATATTAATTATTATGGAACGTTTTTTTTACACAGAAATCTTTTTATTACTATTTCTGAGATTTTATGGCGCCATTGAACAAATTCGAACCTACATTTCAAAATAATAATCATTACTTTCGATAGAATGAACCAATTTTAATAAAACAAAGATTAAATGTAACTCGAAGATACGCTTTATGATATTCTTAACGATTGCTTTGAAAATAAAAGATGTTTACGTTAGACGTGATGCGTTCATATAATAACAGACAAATAGACAGACAGACAATTCTAAAAATTATAAAATGTTCTTATTTAATTATTTTCAGTTCCCCATAATGATTTTAGCCACCAAAATATAATATATACCTACAATGTACAGAAACAGACACAACATGTTATCATCATTTTTATTATATGTATATATTTAAAGAGAGATGGCGCTGCTAACATCATCAATTCTAAAAATAAAAGAGATTAATTGACGCGATTGATAAATTATATAAAACGTAAGAGAACTTATAAATCAGTGCCTGCACAGTAAGCAAAAAATAAAGTTTGACTCTCGCCAAAACCAATGCAATTGTTAATAGCTCTTTTAAAATTTGATTTACCACATAGAGTACTCGGCGGTAAAGAATAAATTGAGTTTGTCAACACGCAGTAGGGCAGCGAGTAATATAATAAAGATTAGCAGTAAATATGAAAACTCATCTACAGGAAAAAACCACATTTGCAATTGCATTTTCACAACACCACCATCTATCGAAGAAATGGGTTAACTATTGTGCTTCAGATTTAGTTAATAAGGTTAATATATTTTTGTATAATATATTTAATACGTTCTTTATTACTTTTGTTTACTGCGCTTTAGATATACATAATTATATCATTATTTTACATAATTTAACTATGATTTATGATATGATATTAGTTTAAAATGCACTTGATGACTCAAACAAAGCCACCGTTGAGCAAATTCGTACCTATACTTCCCTACCCATACTTCAGAATATTTATCATAACTTTTGATGGAATGAACTGATTTTAATGAAATAAAGACTAAATGTAACCCGAAGATACACTTTATAATTTCCTTAACAATTCTTATGATATAAATTAGTACTTTATACGTGATACGTTAACAAACAAACAGACAGACAGACAGACAGACAGAAAATTCTAAAAATGGTAGAAATGTATTTAATTACTTATTTTTAGTACCCCTCAATCACTTTTATTACAAAAATATAAAATGTACAGACATCTGCTATTTACAGTTTTATTATATGTATAGATAGTATAAAAATATTATTTTATTGTATCTTATTCATTATATTATTATTAGATATTATATACTATTTATGATGTATATTACCGAAATAGATAAACAAATTGGTTTTGTTTACATAACTTTCGTACAAAAGTAGTAATATCCTTCATTCTTTCAGTTAAATGTGTAAAGTGTTACATTTTTTTTAGAATTCGTTTCCCCTTTTGACATTCAGTGTTCAATCAACATAACTAAAAAAAATAAAGATTATATTATTTTTTATTAGCGTACATACCGATATAATTGTCGCTGGGTACAATTTCGGAGACGTTCAGGCGACATGCACCACGTGGGATTGTGGTCACAAATGAGTAGCCTAGAGGCAAACGGGGCCGGGTAAAGAGTCCCGAAACGAGGCGGCGGCCACAGCGGACTTCGCGTGTCGCTGTTGACGCAAGGACGCCTTCTCGGCCCACAACCTAAAACAATATTTTGTAAAAATATATATAGTATCAATAAATATGTGATAAAATTTGTTACGTTTATAAGATTTACTGAGTTTTGTACATTTTTTAGTATTGTGTGGACAATAATAATATAATAGCTGACTACTAAGTCATGTATTAAACAATCAAACTCAACATGTTAGGGGAGTACGAGTATAGCCGTAAGATATTATTTACAGTGTAATTTTGATATGTTTATGTCGCAGCTTACAAAATGTTGCCACCTACACGAAAACTTTTTTAACCCACAAATCAATTTGTTACGCTTATCTTGACTTTCGAAAAACTTACCTTTATGCACACGCGCTATTAGATTAGTCATGCAAATTTACAAGAGCTCTTGAGATAATTTATGTCGGAGATAGTATTTTACGGATTATGCTGTCAGGATATTATACGGATGTCGCAAATATTAGGTGTGGAAAAGTGAGATGGGATATTTTCGTAATAGCATCATTAAAATTTAAATAGCTAATCTTGCAAACTAAACATGGCAGATATATCTAAAAATATACTGTTCCTATTCAGCAAAAGTCTCGCTTGCTGAAGTCAAAAATTTAAATATCCAATCATTAAATAGTTTCTGTTACAGGCACATAATACGCATTGATAGATGGTTTTAATTAAGTTTTAATATAAATAACGATTCATAGTCTGTGTAGGAAATATTTGTGTTAATAGTTCAATTGCTTTTGTTTATTTATAGGATCTGATGCTATCTGACGTATTAATGACTGCGTTAATTGGATTCAAACTGAAGAGTCTAGGCATAGTCATTAATGCAATGTTAGAGCTTCGAACTTCGTTATTCAATTTGGTATTGATTGTAAGAAATAATAATTTTGAAAATTAAATAAAATATATCAATTTTCTTATATTTTATGGAGTATGAAAAAATACGCTTATTCGAGAACAGTATGTATGTAAGTCTAGATTAATTAATTATTTTAATCAATCAATATAGCCCATCAAAAGTCCACTGCTGAATTTGTCATTGTTGCCTCGCTCAGCAGGCGGGTTAGCAACGGCAGATGTTTTGTTATTTTGAGTCGTTATCAGGAAGATGCTGTTGCCTATCTGATATTTTATTTTCCTTGTTCGCCTCTTACGACACCCACAGGATGAATGTGGTACTGGATATTCTCATACCGTCACTACAAGGTTTGTTGTGTTTTTTATGTATATTATGTATTTTAACTATACTATGAAGGGACAATTTATTTTTATTTCGGCGACTTTTATCCTGCCACCAAAATATCGCTTAATATTTTTTTACGTGGTAGAGCCATGCTGCAGCTATATTAGTAGTATAGTTGTAGCACGAATGGGTCGGCTCGACCGGGGAAGGACCACGCTCTCGCAGAATACCAGCGTAAAATAGCAGCTTAACACTGTTGTGTTTCGTATGGTGAGTGTAGAGAATCGGAGACCCTTTTTACTGGAAAAGAGGCATTCCATCTTAGTCCTCACGGGTGACAACGCATCTGCATTTTAATTCGCAAACGAGAATAAATGTAGATGTTTATATGCCACAGCAACTACTTACCATCAGGTGGACTGTGTGCTCGTTTGTCACCCTATCCTATAAAAAAATATATGTTTTTAACGACTTTTAAAACTATTAATTTTCCATTTTAATATACCATGATTACTTCAAGAAACACTAAAATGAAGTAAATCGTTCCGGGGCTCTGTTTTACGTCAACTTGAAAGCGCGCTCATAAGGTTTTATTCTATATAGATAAGTACAACTAATCCTAAACAAACAGCAAACAAGATATATCAATTGTAAAAAATGTCATAGAAATTATATCTTTTTTATTCTTGAATTTACTGCACCTACACAAATACCCAATAATGTAGTTTCATAATGGAAACATTCTGCTTTAAATTGTACGCAAGAAAATTAATGAATTGCTTTCGTAATTTACTAGACTATAGACGGTGTAAGATAAGGGTCACGTATAGCTTGATTATAATGGATAGTCTAAGAAATTACTACTCTGTGGTAGGTGAAGCGAACAGGATTCTCCTATACAACTACCGTATATGTATCTAATATAATTTGAGGAGTAAGTGTAGTGTAATCCACCTACGGCGCAGTATTTTTCGGAAATAAGGACTTTATTTGTACATACAAGTACATCACGGCTTAATTTATTTTTAAATTAATATTATATGGCGGCCAGCATGCCTTCTAATAATCACGAAATAAGCCTCTCATATAAGTTAAAATACAAAAAAGAAAGAGCCCAAAATGGGACAGAATTTAAGAGAAATGCGGGCCAAGAAACTTTTGTAAATTAGGTATTTGAAGAAACTACGCTGTCGCTGTGCGAGTGCTCGGCGTCCAATAAGGACAACTGCAGATCCGACTGAATAGCAAAAGTAAAAAGGCATAATTCGAGGTTTGGCTCTCTACCATTTCCTCCTCTAATATTGGACAATTTAAAAAATATTTCATAAACTGAATAAGAAGGATATACACTGTATCCCTGTTTTTCTTTTTTCAGTATTAATTATCAAATTTGAACTATAGATATCTGTAGACAGCGGTCTCAACGGGAAATTTTGAGCCTTTTTTAAGGGTTCTTGTGCTTATAAAGATAACGTATCATCGAAAAGGAAAACATAGGAATATAGAAGAGATTGATATTTATATTTCTGTAAAAATTCATTGCTGTAAGGTCATAAACCAGAAAGAAAACAGGCGAGAGCGTTTGTATGGAGAAAAGACCAACCGCATTTGCTCTTAATTAATTAAGAAAGAAATTATGTCGCAAACGCATATGACAGTGATCAATATTACTACTAATAGCTAGTACTATTATAAGCTAATTGGTAAATTATACAGTACCAGCGTATCATGTATTAATAAAAATGATTGATAAAATTAAGACGTAATGTCGTCATAAATTTTTGAGACTATTTTAAAAAGGTGCAATCAAAAAGATACATACATACATACATAAACACTCACGCCTGTCACCCAGAGGGGTAGGCAGAGACTACGGACTTCCATTTGGCGCGATCCTGACACACCTCTCTCGCCTCTTTTACATCCATATATCTACGCATACACGCTCGTCGGTTAAGGGTACTCCTAATCTGGCCCATTTTTAATGTATCGCCGATTTGGTCGATAAACCTTCGTCTAGGGCGTCCCTTCCCGACCCTGCCGTTCACTTCCGCAACATAAATTTGCTTTGTCACTCTTTCCTCGTTCATTCTTTCTACATGACCAAACCACCGAAGCATTCCTTTCTTAATCCTTGTCACAACGTCATCTTGCAAACCACACTTTTCTCTTATCAGACTATTTCTCACCCTGTCATTCAGATTTAGCCCTAGCATACTCCTTAAGGAACGCATTTCTACAGCATTTATTCTACTCTCATGCTTCTTCTGCCAGACCCAACTTTCACTACCATACATTAAAGTAGGGACTAACACAGCATTATGAATTGCCATACGTGCCTTAGTTGACACATTCTGACTCCTCATAATAGCGTGTAGAGCCCCATTCACTCTATTTCCTGCGTTCACTCGTCGTTCTATATCCTTATCATATCTACCATCCCTGCTAAATAAACATCCCAAATATACAAACTCATCCACTTGCTCAATCAACTCCCCTTCTATTCTTATTTCACATAAAGTTTTACTTTCTTCTCTTTCAAAAACCATCACTTTCGTCTTACTTGCGTTCACTTTCATACCCCTTTCTTTCAATGACCAATTCATTAAAGTAACCATCATTTGCAACTCGGCTAAAAAGATATCGTTAATAAAGTGCTAAATCATAAAAATAAAGAATAAAGTATTTCAAAAACCAATTTATTTAATGCTGCTGCTAATTTTGAGATTTTTATAACCGTGTCTATGTTTGCTAAGTGTTTTTAAAGCGTTAAAAAACAGTAATAATATTTTTCGAAGAAACAGTTGTTGATTCCTTCTCAAAAGCAATTCAGTAAAAATACTCTTTAAGAGTTACTTATACTGTGTCAATACAAAAATGCATTTGGCCATAATGCACACTTACATCATTTCGTAATGTTTAATGTGACACTAATGCGAGTAGAACATTAGTGAATAGTAATGTCAATTTTATGAGCCTGCTACGAGATAACGACATCTAAATCTCGCATTGGGCGGCTCAAGAATTGCTCCAATCCAAACGCGGGGGAACTTTGTTATTTTTTAAAGAGTACTATGATTCATTTGAAGTAACGAATCTGGCTTTTAGCTAATGCTGCTTTATATATTTTTTTTTCTTTTATTAATTCAAAAATATGTTGCGCAACAGCAATCAAAAAGCATAATACATGATTTGTTGTATTATCTTTATAAATATTTTTAATATTCAGGAATCAATTGGGTTTGATTTCAGGTTGACTCCGAAAGTTTCGTTATTGAATTTATTGTGGCGTTATTAGGGCTTATGTTTCATAATAGCATAATGTGGTAAATCATTTCTGTAAAAAGTTCTAATGAGTTGAGAACGGTAAATTGACGATTACAATAGACATATACATCCAAAGACCGATTGTAAATGAGAATGAGGAGGAAATGGCAAAGGTAGAAAATACAGCAAAATTATTATTTTTTTTTTAATTTATTTAAGGCAACATACAGTCATGTATAAAGATAGTAACATGGATAAATATTAATATAACTAAAGACCTATAGTGCCTTTAACTAAACTTTTACAATATTTAAACTTATTGAGCCACTTTTAGGACTAAAGGACATAATAAATTAATTTATTTATTAATACACTAAGTTCTAAGATAAGGTAACTAGTTAACATTTGGTGTCCAATTAAGGAAAATACAGAAGAAAAACCTATGTTAAAAATCTGATTATTATAACACTGACAGATTCAATTCAGATTCAATTACCGAATTGAGTGCTGCATCATTTTCAGTGATGGGTAACTAGATTATTCACAAGCCAAACATTGAAAGAGAGCGGATTTAAACTTTGATACTGATGTATTAAATAAATCAATATCTGTGAATTTTTTATTGTAGATGTTAGTGGAACGATACACAAATGAGTTACGTGTATAATTTTTATGATATCGTGGAGTTACAAAAAGTGGTTTTGGACGTGAGGAGCGAACTGGCAGACGGACTCTGGAGACAAATGACAATCTGCTAAGTAACAACGAGGAGTCGACTAAGTTATTAATAATTTTGTATAGAAATACTATGTCAAACATTTTACGCCTATTGCAAAGAGAAAGTAAATTGTATTTTTTTAATGAATCGGTGTATGACTGATTTAAAATATTTTGGCGATAATTTAGGGATTTAATAAACAATTTTTGGACTCTTTCTATTCTCCTAATATGAAATTCATAACAAGGGCTCCAAACAGTGCTGCAAAAATCAAGGAAAGATCTGACAAAAGAGAAGTATAAAATTTTTAGAGTTTCGGGACGTTTAAAGGGTTTACTTATTCGTAGTATAAAACCTAAATTTCTAAAAGCCAAAGCTAATATGTGATCAATGTGTGGAATAAATGATAAGTTCGAATCCATAATTATACCTAAGTCCCTGATTGTGGTTACTCTATTCAAGGCCCTCTGATTTATGTGGTAGTCGTAAGTAACTGGATTTTTTTTGCGAGTATACGATATTGTGTAGCATTTATCGCTGTTTAGGAACAGATGGTTGGACTCACAGTATGCATGTAATCGGTGTAAGTCTTCTTGTAATTTGTGGCAGTCACTAATTGATCTGATGATTCTATACAACTTAGTATCATCAGCATACAAGAGATGGTGACTATGTTTCAGGACATTACCAATGTCATTTATGTAGACTGAAAACAGTAAAGGTCCAATATGAGACCCTTGAGGCACACCAGAAGGCACTGGAAGAAATCGTGAGGAATAACCCTTTACAAAGACTGCTTGACTCCTATTACTTATGTAGGATTGGATCCATCTAAGGAGGCAACCATGCACACCGGCCCTCGCAAGCTTCTTTATTAACAGATCGTGATTTATTTTATCGAAAGCTTTGGAAAAGTCGGTGTAAACGGCATCCACCTGTAGGTCATCATCCATGGCACGCAACAGAAAGTCACTAAAAGTTAACATATTAGTGTCTACGCTACGGCACTTAAAGAAACCATGTTGTTCCTGGGAAATGTGATTGCGAAACGAGTATGACATTTGAGCGGTTACTATCTTTTCTAGGATTTTGCCAAAGATACAAAGTTTTGATATGGGTCTGTATTCGTCTATACATTCACGTCTCTTATTTTTTGGAATGGGGGTTACTAAAGACTCTTTCCATAAACTGGGAAATGCCCCAGTTTGGAGAGAGAAACGAAATATGATTGTAATAGGTATTGCGAGTTCTTTGGCACATTCGGATATAAGAAGAGGATGGATCCCGTCGGGCCCTGCACCTTTATGAATATTTACTTGTTTCAGTTCTTTGATAACATTATCGTGGTAGATGTTAATAGAGTGTATGTCTACGGCTGAACTGCCTGAGTAAGGAATTGTATGATCAGAACTTTGACGGGTAAGAGGGATGAAGACTGAATGAAAATAATCATTAAAAGCCTCGCATATCTCACCGCCTGTGGAAATAATTTTACCTTTATATATCATTTTTCAGGAATGCAACTAGAAGCTTTTTTTGACTTTACGAAAGACCAAAATAACTTTGGACTGGCTTTGATATTATCCTCAGAAAGTTCAATGAATTTTTTATAACATTCTGCCTCCATCCTCTTAAACCTCTTCCGAAGACAAGAGAAGGTCTGGTAGTCTCGTAAGTTATTATTAAGTTTCCATTTATTATGATACTTAAGCTTTTCCTTTTCTAGTTTTATGAGGCAAGAAGTAAACCACGGCGGGCGTTTATTTTCGCTACAAAGATTTTGAGTAGGTACGTATGTATCTATCAAATTGTTTAAAATTTTATAAAAATAACTCGTCATTGAATCAATATCCGTCATGGTATTAAAAACTTCGTCCCAGTTAACAGTGTTAAGTCCAATTTTATAAGAAGAAGAGCAAAATTTGGATATTTAGAACAATTTTATTTAATTATGGCATTTAATAGGGTGTTATTACACAAATTCACTGATGAACATACATAAAAAGAAGTATAATTCCGCCTCCAGGTCCTTCAAAAGTGTCATTGCCAAGGCAAAGTCAGAGCACATCGGCAGAATTGGCGAGAAACTAGTTCGCCTCCCTTCGGGAACACGTGCATTCTGGTCTCTCAACAAGGCTGTCCAAGGGAACTTCTGCCAGCCATCTCTGCCATCTCTGCACAGAGTGGACGACTTACTGGCCCATGACGCAAAGGAGAAAGCCGATCTGCTAGGCCCTCTTTTTGCTTCCAACAAGACTCTAGATGACGGGGGGAACACACCGCCGACCATCCCGCGGTGTGAGTGCTCCATGCGGGAAGTGCTGTTTACACAGCGCTCGGTGCGTAAAGCACTCTTCTCCCTGGACGTCAACAAGTCGAGTGGGCCTGATGGAGTCCCGCCTATAGTGCTGAAGACGTGTGCTCCGGAGTTGGCACCGGTTTTAACGCGTCTTTTTCGGTACTCCTACACCCTAGGCGTACTGAAAAAGATCGATCATGTAAGACCGAGTTCTTTACGATCGGCTTGACTCACTGGCACTGCGTAGAGATGTTGCATCTCTTTGCGTATTTTATCGCATCTACCATGGGGAGTGCTCTGAGGAATTGTTCGGACTTATTCCAGCCGCTCAATTTCACCATCGCACATCGCGACAAAACTCGCGATACCATCCATATCATCTGGATGATTGGCGGTCCACCACTGTGCGATTTAGAAGAAGTTTTCTCCCTCGCACAACTTCCTTGTGGAATCGATGACCACCAGCGATTTTCCCGGACCGATACGACTTAGGGACCTTCAAGAAAAGAGCCTACTCCTTTTTAAAAGGCCGGCAACGCATCTGCGATTCCCATGGTGTTTGTCATCGAAATCTCTCAAAAACTTCGCAATGTGACGCATCAGCACATTGTGAAGCAGTTTATAAATCAAAGGACAATGTTTAAATTCGCCTAAGAACCAACAGATATTTGACAATTACCAAAATTCTTCACTTCGCAGCAAAACCTTCCAGCAATAAGTGATACACAATTTCAGCAGTGATAGAGAGATACTTTAACGGGATGCTGCAGATGAAAGAAAAACATCTTTGCTGTCTTATTTCGTTACCATTTTCAACCGACTTTGAAAAAAGGAGGAGGTTCTCGAATCGACTGTATTTTTTATGTACTCGTATTAACTAAGAACTTTTTTCTATGTGAATCGATTTTGATCATTTTTATTTGAAAACTCGTGCTTCTCATATGGTCCCATATTTGAACAAGATCTGGCCTGTACTTTTGAGCTGTAATAATCAATTTGTATAATTTTTCCTATCTTTGTTACCACATGAATTATTAGGGCAATTACGTGAGCTGTGTGTGAAATGAGTGTTAATAATTAGTTTAGTCGTTTATATACATTGTAATTTAAAAATATTTATTTGTTATTGGTATCGTGGTTCTGTGTTTTGCATAATTAAAACATTTTAAACAGCCTGTTAGGTAGTGTACCTAACAGGCCGTTTAAAATGTTTAAATTCGTTCGGAAAACAAGCATACGTGGGTTTTTATACGGGGTATAAAATATTCGCGGTTGTTTTTTTTATAGAATTAGGGTGACAAACGAGCACACAGTCCACCTGATGGTAAGTGGTTGCTGTGGCCCATAGACATCTACGTTTATCCTCTATACTAATCTTTATATATGATACTGGTTGGTTCGACGGTAGGTGCTAGACGGTAGGTAGGTAAGTTTCATTCCGAATTTACTCCGGACTTTTTACAGTGTAAATATAAAATGTATTAGTAACGCGACCGCAGAGCTACCTATCGGAACGGGATTTTGTGGTTTTTAGCACTAAACCAACATAATTGTGAATATGAGTAATCTTGGTACACAAATATAGAATTGGTTATTAACTTGATTACTATTAAATAATAGCACTATGAACCATTTAAGATGTTTAAACAAAGTAAATGTACCATCGATTATCTACATCGAGTAAAATAAATGTAAAGATAACCGTTGGCGTGTCTGTTTATGATCGTATAGTTTCTTAACAACTTGACTCGTATAAAGGTAAGTTGTGTGTAGTATAAAGTTGACAAAATTAAAAAAAAAAACATTGATTTTGAGCAATTATGCTGAAGGTAATGGTTTAGATGGAGCATTATTGGCCTTTACGTTTTAATACGACGTTAATTCAACAGTTGACACTAGATTAGGTACATTTTCAAACAAGAAAATGTATACGTATTTTTATTTTCAATTGTTTCTCGTAAATGGTACAAAGCTCACAAGCACGGACAAGGCCAAAACGTTTAGGGAATGCAATTTATTGCACTCATAGAACAGAGAATGTGTCATGAAATGTCAACAGACAAACGCACAAGGTTACATAAAG
Organism: Parnassius mnemosyne; assembly: GCA_963668995.1. Taxonomy (NCBI): domain Eukaryota; kingdom Metazoa; phylum Arthropoda; class Insecta; order Lepidoptera; family Papilionidae; genus Parnassius; species Parnassius mnemosyne. Next base: position 21,599,845 of record CAVLGL010000068.1, on the reverse strand, counting down.
ACATAGTATTATCCTTGGGAACAATTACAAGCGGGGCGACATTTTGTGAACAAAACAAGAAATAACTATCGGTATCGTTATGTATTACTTTTATTTTATACACGAACACACGATTCGTTTGTCCACTTGGTTTTTGTTTGTCAAGGAAGATCACCGATGAGTCATAACGGGAACTTGACTCAAGATTCTACTGGCTAAGTATATTTAAATGTCGAAGTATACTCCTTATTTCGAGCTCCGCACTTAACATCGCTATTTATGTCGTACATATGTACCATTGGAAGCGCTTAACTAGTAAGTAACCATTTTTATTAACCGAGTTCAAAAAACAAAAAGTAGGAAGTTCTATATTCGATGCGTATGTTTCAATGTATGCTCACCGATTTCTCATAAACAGTTGAACTGATATTTGTACTTAAATAAATTTATATTTCTGGGATGGTCAAATATAAATTTTAAGAAAAGATTATGGTAAAAAAAATTGGGAATGTAACTTTTTTAGACAAAATTCAGGTTGTTACCTTAAACTTGTAATATTCTCTAGTCCACTTAAAAGGGAAAAAAGTAAACTTTTTATTGAGAATAAGATCAGATTTTTATAAATATAATACTTTGTTGTAGCACCAAAACATCCGGCTTAACACATCCGAGTATATAAAAATATTTAGAAACATGAACGCTTATGGAAAAAATGTGCATTGGAAAGTATGTATGTAACTTTACTTTTAAACGTCCGCTGAGCATACGAAATACATAAAAATACTAGATATAACCATATAGGGGAACTCTTTACCTATATCTATTCGTTTACAGCTGGAAAAAGTTTATAGAAAACACGAATTGAACTTTATATATACACTTTATACCATGTTATCAACACTAGATAATCAATCAAAGTTAAAATATTCTGAATTCAAGACCGATGCGCTCTTATTTATAACGACTCAAATCTCGGCTATCGACTCAACAAGCAGCAACACTAATTTCTGAAATACACAGTTGTAAGAAAGTACAAATGAATCCCCACAGGAATGCATCAAAGGCTAATTAATACAATAATAGTCGAGACTACTATAAATTACATCGAGGCACCATTTTATCTTTGTAACTAGACCAGCCGTTGACTTTCCATTATCATATACGATGAGGTTCGTTCGCTAAGAATTATAAATTTATTAGCTTCGTTGACTTCCACGGCTCGGAGGTACTATTCAGTGAAGTAACTTCACAGCTCCCGGTTGAACGTTGTAGTATAAAATATTCATCAGTACATAAAGTTATTCTAAAGCGAATAGTACGTACAGTTCACCGGATTATCTGGAATGTTTACACCTGTTTTATTTTAGGGTAATTTAATGATTGGAGTAATGAAGAATGTCTTATTAGTGAATGAGTTAACTTATATTGACTTTAGTATAACTGTTAATGCCAGAGGTTTTTTTTCGAACCAGTGGTAATTAAACAAAGGAGTGACTTTCAACAAGTATTATTTATAATCTATATTGAATAAAAAAGTTTCTGTTTCTGTTTATACTTGTCGTAAATAGGATTTCCATTTTGACCATTTCTCATGTTATTGTAAGGGCCATAAGATTTATTTAGATTGATATTAAAATTATTGTTAACTAATTACCGAGTTGTTAATTAACAAATTGCTGCTATAAGTATAAATATGTATACGTATACCAGGACAACTTCTAGCTTCGAGATTGTATGTGACGCAATGAATGATATGGGTGAATTTATGTTGTTGATGGAAGATATTATACACAATCATGTTAACACGCTTGCATTTAACATGTTTGCGATAATATTGCAAACAGGAGTCTACTCATCTGAATCAATTATCTGAAATATGGAGGCGATTACTACGAAGAACGAAAATCACTAATTAGATTCTTCAGATCAAACGAATGTGTGAGATGGAGCACAAAGAATCTAGTTTTAATTTAAAACTAAGTCCATACTAGTAGTATCTAATGAGAAATTTATAAGATAAGGTCAGAAATGGGCTGTAATGAAGTGCTAAAATCCAAGCAAAAGTCTACTTTAGTAGCCGAAAACATACATTTTATGTTTTTATACAAATGGTGGCTCCGACTCGGCCAGAATCCGCGACGAAATAGAACAGTTTCGTCAGTCACTTTAATATATTTAGTCTTTTATTGCTTGTATATTTATATAGGATATTTTATCATACTTCTATTTCTGAGGTAAATATATTATTCTCAAACAAATTTTATTTATTTTACCTATCACATTATTTTACTACGTTCAGGGTTAAGTAGGAGAGAACACCGAAAAGCATTAAATCCGCCCTTTGTAAACCTTTTGTTAAGGTACAATTCAAATGTGATAAGAATAAAATTTAAATAAGTAAATAAACGTAAACGTTAAAATTTTACAATCAATAAATAAACTGATAACATTTTTTGATAAAATTTCTTACTTCTGCTGCAATTGGAATTTAAGAACTACAAAATTTACGAAAATGGATGGAGGACTGAAGATGGTATTGAAATTATATGTTGTAGGAACAATGGAATTCCGATCGACAGTGACATATGGGCATGAAATTTATGTTACCGAATATTCAGGTCGACTGAACAACTAAATCAGATAAGTGGAATTCTAAATTAACCATTCAGTCTCAGTCGGCAAGTAAAACAAAGGTGGCTCGGCAGTGCGATGAAGCGACTATGCAAACACCCATGTGCAGCTAACGCCGGCCAACTGGGTCGCATTGTGTGTATCGTGCAATACAATAATACTTATTGCAAATGTGTAAATACAGGCAGCTAGGTATTATGATAGGTCTCATTCTGAATATAAAAGATGTTGCAAATATTTCATTAATTTAAAGTAAGAAATATGAAGCATTAATAACAATTTCAAATAAGCAGATATTATTACTGCAGATAAATGAGTTATTTAGTTTGTGTGACAAACGCCGTGACAATTCGGTTGAAAGTTAGCGCGTCGACGAGATATCTGTCAGAGGAATCCAAACAAATACTTCGTCTGGGATGGCGCCGATACGTTTTATTTAAATAACTATAACAATAATATCATCATCACAATTTGTCCTCCTCACAGATTGCCTCATATTTGTCATAGTTGCCACGCTTAGCAGGGGGTGCGGCAACTGCATTTTTCATTTTAAGCTATCTTTAGGATGATGCTGCTACCCGTCTCCTTTCATTATCCTCTGTCGCCACTAACGTCACCTGCTGATGATGGTACGGGGATTCTTTCACGCTGCCTCTACACGACTTGACAGTATTATAGCCAAAACGAAACAATCGTAAAACAATCATTTAATATTGCTGGTACGCGTACTGTCAAACCACCGCGGTATTTGTCGACGGTAATGTTGATTTCCTGGCACTAAAATGAACTAACAATTTCAATGTCAAACTTTATTACCGGCAAATGTGGCAACATACATACATAAATTTAATTTGGTTTTTCTCAGAAGAATTTTAACTCTAAAGTTTGTTATATTTTTAGCTCAATCAAACGATGTTTTTATAGTTGAAGCAATGCAATTATCCATTACTGGTAAAAATATATTATAAGTACAGAACCTTATGACTTATGAAAACTTTATGATCTCAACTACTAATTTAGATGTATCGTGTTTTAAGAATCAATATGAGATGAATTGTAACAAATAGAAAGAAGCGTGACCCAAATTAATATAGCATATTTATTACTAGTGTCATGGTATTCACAAATTTTCTAATCAACACTAGGTGACCACAATAACTGAAAATTGAGTGTCTAGACAGCATGGCAATTTACAATAATTTACACGTTGTCAATGATCTTAAACGTTCTGCTTGACTCTATATTAAAACTAAATGAATGTAATGAGACCTAAAATTGAAACATATTACTTACCGTGACAAGTACAAAGAAGAATATCGTCAAAATGTCCGTCATCCTAAATAGCTCGTCTTCCTATTTCATACAGACTTCCCTTCTTTATCAAGACAAAAGAAAATATTTGTCAGAAAAGAATTGTTCGTAATTATTTGCTCGTACTTTTAGATTAAAATAATACCTATTATCTGAATGTTTCCTGTTATGATATCAATTTTAAATATAAATATTTATATGTAGCTTACTCCGTTTTAAGAAAATGGATAAATTAGTAGGAATATTTTTCATTCGCACGTTTTTGAAAACATACTGAAGTAGTGCACTTTGTCATTAAAATTAATTTAAAATCAACTGGTTATTATGATAATCTAAAGTTAATTAATAAGAAGTACGTCCCTAATTTCAAAAATAATCGCGCTTTATGAATGAGTTAAAATGAAGTTTCTAATTAAATACAGCGAACGCTCTAATACATGAGACCATCTGCTAGTTTTTTTTCAGGTGATGCCAGTTAACTGACCTTTAAATTTTATTGGAGGATTGATATTATATCTGATAAGAAGTATGTATTTTATGACACAGGATCATACTTGCTGACCAGTTGTATATATCCTATTTTCTAAGGATTAAATATTTTATGATGTAAGTTAAATGGTTGAACAAATCGTACCTTGATCATATAGTTGTTATGCGTTTTCATTAATAAATCCATCCATTACAGCCTATAAATTGCCTCATGTGAGAGATTTCGCCTTAGATATAAAAAACTGCAGTAGCTAACCCGCCTGTGTGGCAACAGGCAGATTGCCAACCGCAATTTTTTATAATATTTCCAAAATTATGGTAATAAGCGTTTGGTACGACAAATTGTTTAGTTTGAGTTTGTCTTTGCCTATTGCGCATAGGAGAGATTTCTTGGAGTTTCTCTATTGGATAAGATTTAAGTTTTTGAAAGCATGATACTGAAAATGGTAGTATATTAGTACTAGCATATGGTGCAAATTGGAATAGCCACAGGTTGAGCAATGGATTGCCACACGCTATTATTAAGATGATAAATATTTAACACGTATTGTAACGAAATCACCGCATAAAAGTACCAAGTACGTTGATCACGTAACAACAAGATTAATATTGTGGACGACTGAATTTGTCAAAGGACATGAATTAATTATTCTATACATAAAAGAACCAAACGAGGGAGCAGTTAACCTGCAGTGGATGGGATGTGGCACAAGATGTCCACAAACGATGTCCAATTATGCGTTCTAACCTATGATTACTACTATAGAATGCTTCATTTAGCTTAAAGACCTACTTAACTTAGCGATTAAGAGTTAGGACACTGTGTGATAGAAAAGTAACTAATATATTGAATATATACGTACGTGCTGTAAATAAGAAACTTGGGATTTTGTTCGCTTGTTTATTTGCGATCGGATCACGTAAAGCCGCACAGATTGAAATCGAGTTTCCACTGTTGTACAACTTGATTTCCGAGAAAGAATGTACGGTACGCCCAACGTGATGTATATTATAATTCAGGCAGAGCTTTAAGGAATAAGGGTAACCCACTTTTGAGAGCTATTTAAAAACGTTATGTGGTGTAACATTTAGCAGGAATGGGGTCACGGACAATATTTTCATATATAAGATGTGCGAAAATCAGAGCCTAATTGCAAACGTGTAAATTAGGTATATTTTATTACTTCGTGATGCTGTAAACAATGACGAAATAATATCCCTTTTAAAAAGCCACACCAATTCTAACACATTTACGTATTTGCAATTTATTTTCGCAGATACTATAGGCTACGTCTTTATAAGTAGTAATGATTTAATGATAATGAGTTAATACATATATGTGAAAATAATTCTCACTTGCCAGATGTGATAAATATGGGAAATAAGTACTTGAAACTCTTTTATATTAATAAAATAAAATACGTAAATATTATTATAAGGTGTACCTGTTTATTTTCAGATTTCTTCAAGAAACATCTTTTATATATTATATTTTTTTACGTTTTAAGTTTTTTAATGGAAAAATGAACTTGTTTCGTAATTTTCATGCTTGTACATTTTTCATGTGCAGATAGGTTGTATGTTAATAAAACATTGAGCTCGAGTAAACAAACGAAGGCGAGATAATAGTTACAACAGCTGAGATACCGACATTGCGGCGCTCTACGCACTTTTTTAGCAAACAAAATATTTCTGAATCAAAAAAATCTCTATGTATTTAACGGGTATACAACTATACCCGTTAAATACATAGCGAGTAGTTGAATTTTTAAATAATTAAATAAATAAATTCGTAACGGTTGTAAAATTGTAACTCTGTACATGAGTCTATTCAAGGGCAAGTCGCAGTTAACGAAACCACTTTTATAACCGCGTAAAAATAAATTTCATTACCGTCTCTAAATAGTTTGGCATGTATGTATTGAATTCATTTTTATTGAACCCTGCTCTGTGAATGTATTGAGTTTATTTTTAGAAATAAAATTACTATAATTACGAATGAACTCAGAATTATGATAAAATACTTGGTTGATGACTAACTAATATAAATCTGAGTCCGCGCTCAAATTACTGACGCATTATATATTTATGGGTTATTTAATTAAAAGTGATAGGATTTAGAACAAAATAATTCAACAAAGACATAAGACAACAAGAAATAAGTTATTCTATTATACTGTTATAATTAATTAACTTGCGAGATATTTGTAGCGAATGCTATTTCATATAATATTCATCAATGAATTTGTAACTTTTATTCACGTACGATTGTTATGGTTTACTTTACGCTATGAATGACGGCTCTCACTCCTCAATGAATTCTTTGAGTAAAAGTATAGTTTCTGGCGAATATCCAACACCGCCTAATTCTTTGTTCTCAAAACATTTTAGTACACCTGGAATATTTCAATGTATGTATGTTAAAGAGCGATTTTTTAGAAAACTGTAAATCAGATTGCCATTGGCATGTAAAATTTATAGGTATGCGGTCGATTTGCGGCTAATTTTATAATCATATTTTTGGTGTATAACATCTTTATTACATTAAAACATTTCATAAATTTTTTCTTAAAATATTTGGCTTATAATATTTTTCTAAACGAGTTGCCAACTGCTCGTAAACGTCTAATAGTTAAATAAGTAAATGTTTCTTAAATAATTCAACTTGTATTAAATTGGGTTTTACGCTTTCTTTGAATGTGGTCAATAAATGTCAAAATAATGGAAGTAGAGTAAGCTTCGATTTAATATCAATATCATGATATCATTTTTTTTTAATACGAAGGAGGAAGTGTGAGTGATAGTTACAATAATTATATTTAATTTAATTAACTATTAACTTTTATTATAATATTATGTTTCTTTCTGAATTTTTGTTGATGGAAAGTGCCTTCCTTATTTAGCAGATTGAATATCAGAGAAAAAAAAATCAAGTTTAGGCATCTTAATTGTTTGTATTGAATTATTACATAATAAGTTTAAAAATAAAAGATCAGTGTGAAGGGTGTGGTCCATGATCAATAACTCGAAGATTTATATTGTAATTTAATGAATGCGTTTCTTAGCGTTAGAACTATTTTGGACTTCTAATTTATTGTGTGCTGGTGTCGGACTGACATTGAATTACTTTATGTATATTATGGCTTAATATTTGCATATTTCTACTACTATATTTTATTAAATTTATTCCTAGTTTTATAATATTGCTGTAGATATTGAAATAAGAAACTAAATTAATTTTGCATGACGCACACAAAAAGAACATTACATAAACTTTTCGGATACTTAAAACGCTTTCGCTTTCATTACAAAAATATCACCTATCTCAGCGCATGACAGTGCACTGAACATCGGTGTCGCCCATTGTATGATAGGTTTTCCGTAATCAGATAGGCGATTTCAGTACTAGACGTTTTGCACCTTTGTTGCTAGTTTGGGGGATTTATGTCTACCATATACGTCAATGGTATACCTTAATTTGTGTGAGGGCATGAAACATTTCTAATATTTCTTATAATTACTTCTTAAGACACCCACGGGACGAAATGGGAAGATGGACTCACTTATCTCGCCAGCTACTTTAAATGCCCAGCGTCGTGATATTAGAAAACTCTAGCAATTGATATTATAGGTACCTATAAAGCGGAAAGAAGAATAAGTTATTATTTTTTATAGAATATGTTTCACAAACGAACACACAGCTCACGTGATGATTTATTTATCCTTGATTAAGATTCAAAGTGCATTGTAACGAAGATGAGTTGTAACCCCTAATGACTAAAATGAAATGCCTCACAACCTGGTATTGTGCTGACACTCTTTCTCTTAACACCGGAAAATAGGTACCTGCGGAACAGCTGCTGTTTGGTAGTGAAACAGTTAAGAGCGAGGTTTCCATTCAAGGTGGACTCCGAGGCAGGATGGGAGAAAATAATAAAATCTACCTAAACCTACGTTATTAATCAGTCCCTAAATTACAAGATAATAAAATGTCATTTAAATAACTTTTATTTACTTTACAAATATGTGAACATATATTTTAATGTCCCCTTAAAAATATGTTGTCAGTGAATGTGTTATGAAAACGATAAATTTTTTATTTAGATTTTACAAATGGCGCAATAACTCATTTGTCTTTGACTAGCTTGATAAATGTGTGTAAATTTTAAAACTTGTTGTTTGTCAAATACTATCCAAACACTTTCATTGAAATAATTATTGTCTTTACATTTAAATTAGTTTTTAATAATTCCATGGTACATAATAATCTATTATTAATTAATAAATAAGAATGCCATATTATAGTATACGCTTTCATTGTAATTACCATCATTTTATATCACTTACACGACATATTGCCAATATAGCTAGCTAGGGTCTATAGCCGTCTATGTTCATCTTAAGACCTACGCGTATGAGACCTTATTGACAATATCGAGCAAGTCACTTATTCTCCCAGTATGTTTCTTTGTCTGGTATTTAATATATTTTTGTAAATTTTCCGCTTAATGACTTTTTATATAACAGTATAACAAATAATGCTAGAGAGAATTTTTTTGCATATTATGGTTTCTTTCATAGTAGATCTCTTTGTTGTTTAAATTTGTAACAATAATAATAGCGTCCTTCAGACCGACTTTCGATCAATGTGGCCAGCCTCAACGAAGGCGCAAGCACATGTGTACTCTCTATTCCCTCACTCTCATAGTCCAGTGGAACAGCAATCCGACACGACCGGAGAAAGATCTGGCGCAGGACCAACGACTTTACGTGATTTCTGGACACAGAGGTGAAACACCGCCGACACACTGATTCTATGCTGTTACTGAGAATTTTTCGACAAAAATACCCTGATTTTTAGCCCGATCCGGAACCTCAATATCATCAGTCACGTACACGTCCACTCGACTAACGAGGCATTCAAATTTGTATAGATAATATTAAACCTGAAGCATTTAATTTTAGAATTGTTTATTGAAGCATTCTGTGCTTCGATAGTAATTACAGGAAGTATATAATTTTATTGTAAAAGGCACGGGTAAAAGGGATATTTATTTTCGCTTCACCTTCAACTGTATCTATGCTTTTCATTGACGTAATTTCAAATGCTAATCCGCGTTCGTCATCCGAATAATAAAAGAAACTAGTTTACGATCAAAAATCGTATCGTATACATTGGCATGTACGAAACCTTTCACGCCAATTTTTACAGTGGTAAAAAATATTTTTAAGGAACAGTTATTAAAACTATAAAATTCAGTATTTATTATTTATAGGATTGTTGAAAATTCATTCGTTACATAGCATTAGTTTCAAACCGCTACCGCTAGAACTGACAATATAATAGTAACCTCACCTAACACTACAAATACTTTGCAAGTTTGTGAATGCTATAGTAGACTTTAATTAACGGGCTGTCTTTTCAATTCGTCGGTGCTGGTAGTTAACAGAAATTGTCATTTATGTTTAACGAAGCATTTTCAAATTTCTAAGAACCAAGCATGAAATATATATACACATTGGGTTACATGACTAATAATGGGGATTTAAAATTATATATACAATTATTATTATATATAATAATTATCTTACTGGCTACTTTCTGAAATTAGTTAAATAGTAACAAGGAGTATATTTCAATTTAAGAAATATAAATAACGTCATCACAATTTTAATAACTTAGGAATATTTTTTTTTAATAAAGATATTTTAATTATGTTTTCAAAACCGTGTGACACGAGTGGTAAATTAAAATTTTTGTACAAATGACTTCAATATGATTATAATAAATTGTTGAGTTTTTATAAACCCCTCGACCGATCTCGATAAAATTAGATTCCGACGAATTGAGAACCTCCTTTATAAAGTCGTTTGAAAAGTAAAAGATTTTAAGTATGAATGAACTGAAATTAATTTCTCTTGAATAAAACTAATTTTACAGGTATTTTCACGTTTGAGTTTAACTTTTTAATCCCAGACGTTTCGGGCAATGTGTAGTATTCGCGTAAATATAAGAATTTCATTCGTCCTATTTGAGTTCTTTCTCTAAAGAGTACATACATCGTGAGGTACATGATCATTTTTAACTATTCATTATACCTAAATCAGAGCGTGAGGAAAATTGATACAAGAAGATAAAATTCGGTCCCTTTTTACTAATTCAGGGCGAACAAACTGTTTTTCTTAGAGCGAGGTCGTGATACTGTAAACGATTAAGTTCTGCAATATTTGTTATTTTACGTAATTATCCTACTTTTAATGGGCGGCTGATGTTGCAAGATCAATCTGAAGACGCATTATGATGCGAAATTTATAGTTATAATTCGTTACATTTTAACATACAATACAATTTATAATTACCTAAATATATTAATTTAGATAGTATTTCTCTTCTTGGCCAATTTGGTGCTCTAAATTGCTGTTAAGAGAGAAGCTTTTTCATTGTGTTACGGAATACGTGAAATTTATTATTTCTAGTGTGAGTTATATGGTCATACTTTTTGCTACTAGAATTTTATATCTGTATATTTCACTAGTTTTTATTAAATTAACACAACTGTATTACTTATGTAAATATTTAGATTTAGATTTAGAATAAATAATAAAGAAATAAAAGGATAAAAATTAAAAAAATCATTACGAGCTCACTGATAAATCTATCGCTTTTATAAAATATTTAAAACCGTAATAAATATTTTTAAATGTTTTGTGATGTCATCATTTATTTTTAAAACCTGTTTTTAACTTGATGTTTTTTGCAATTTTATTATTATTCTCTGATATAAACTTAAATTGACATGTCTTTTTTTAAATAATTATTGTAAAGAGTTAGTCAAGTCAGGTCAAGTTAAAAAAATGATATATACATTTTTAAAGTAATGATGATGGAATGTGTAATGTTATAGTTTTATTTGATTAATAGGTTTCTATTAAAAAAGCTTTTTTTTTTCTTTTATAGGATAAGGGTGACAAACGAGCACACAGTCCACCTGATGGTAAGTGGTTGCTGTGGCCCATAGACATCTACATCTATGCTCTATTACAAATCAAAATGTAGATGCGTTGTCACCCGTGAGGACTAAGATGGAATGCCTCATTTCCAGTAAAAAGGGTCTCCGGCCACCTGCACTCACCAAGCGAAACGCAGAGGTCAACCTCTGCTTCACGCTGGTTTTCTGTGAGGTCGTGGTACCACCCCGGTTCGAGCCGGCCCATCCGTGCGACAGCAAAAGCTGCCGCGTGGCTCTACCACTGTTAAATCTTCTACACTGAACAGAGAATGGTTAAAATCTCTTAATATTATAAGATAATAATACAATTAGTAAATATTGAAATGAGGAAATTTAAGCTCATTTAAAACCCCAATTCGTCTCGTCGATTCCGATTTTCCTAGACTTGACGTGGTTACTGCCAAAATTGACCATGTACGCAGGACTACGTGCCGTCTCACTGTTTAAGCTGTTGTTACCGGTTATTTTTACAATTTATTTGTCTTGTGGCGGCATCGTAAAAGAAAGCATCACCATGTGTCACCCTAAGCGCTTTGGAAGAGCTGTCAATGGGAAAGAAGGAAGAGATCCAATTAATAGATGATTGCTTAACTATCTCACTTGCGTCAAACGTAAAATACCCAGATAAGAAACAACGCTATAGGTGTAAAACGTCTGGTACTGTGTTCGTCAATCCGCCTGCTAACCGCTGCTATTATGGCTAATCATCCTTACTACCTCGTTGGTCTAGTGATCGTACAGGCGGTTGCTGATCGTGAGGTCCTGAGTTCGAATCCCGGGTCAGGCCAAAATTAGTTATTGGGTTTTTCTGTCAAAAAATTCTCAGTACCTACCTAGAGTCAGGAAGTTGGCGGCGTTTTTACTCCAGTGCCTCGGAGAGCATGTAAAGCGTCCTGCGCCTGATCTCTCTCCGGTCGTGTCGAATTACCGTCCCATCGGGCTATGCGAGTGAGGGAATAAAGAGTGCACCTGTGCGCATACACTTGGGCACTATAATCCTCACCCACTCACATGGCTAGTCTATGTTGAGACTGGCCGCCGTGGCCGGAATTCGGTGTGAAGGAAATTATTATTATTAACCATTACCACAATGGGAGGGGCCCATATCCAGCGGTGGACTTTAACAGACTTCTGAATAAGAAGAATTTAATAACTTACGAGCGTATAGCTTATTTAATTTAAGACTTAAATGTAAAACCGTAAAGCTAGGGGTACATGGGGCGGACTTAATGCCATGTGGCATTTTCTGCCAGTCAACCTCTGGTGTTAAAAATTAATGGTGGCAGGTGCAAAACATCTTCATTCGCTTTTCGTTCTCGTCAATCTATTAGATAATATGTTGGTCAGTAAATTTCTCTTTAAATCAATTCTAACTGTAAGCATGCTATACAAATATGAACATGGATATTATCGAGTGATCGAAAATAACTAAAAAAAATGTGACTGTTCCTTAAACGTCAGTCAGAGGTAGTTGGGTTTTTATTTATTTATGTATTTTTATGTATTTATTGATATTTATGTATATTTATCATTTTAATTTAAAATTATATATTTATACAGCCTAACGTGATGAGAAAACTATATAGATACCCCACATAATAACAATAACATCCTCCCTCACATGTCCTCTAGACCGAATTTCGGTCACGGCAGCCAGTCTCAACTGAGACTAGCCGTCGGCTCAGGACAAGATCATAGTGCCCAAGTGTATGCACAAGCACAGGTGCACTCTCTATTCCTTCACTCTAATAGTCCGATGGGACAGTAATTCGACACAACCGGAGAGAGATCAGGCGCAGGACCAACGGCTTTACGTGCTTTCCGAGGCACGAGGGTTAAATACCGCCAACTTCCGAACTCCAGGCTGCTACTGAGAATATCTTGACATAAACCCAAAAACTGATTTTGGCCCGATTTTCGAAACCGGGAATTCATGATTAGCAATCGCGTCCACGACCACTAGACCAACGAGGCGGTCAAATATTTATCATACGAAAGTACATACTCGTATGCACCTACAATTAGATTCACAATAAATACTTTTTAAATTTTTTAAAATACAATATTAAGAAATGATCATTCGTTTTAAAAGTTGCCAGTTATAATTATAAATGACATTGTTCTGTGTTCATGCAATGTTCGCCTAAGAACCAACAGTGAAAAAAAATACCTTTTTAAGTCCGAAATTATACATAATTGTATGTAAGAACAATAACTCCTGACGGACACTTCTGAAAACATAGATATTAGCAGTTATCATCTAAGATGTTTTTAATACGTCTTTGGTTATCATAGATATTTTGATGTTATGTTTTATTTTTATGCAACATTATAAGCAGTTCAGTCTTAGCCTAGTACTTATACGGTAAATAAAATACAGGTTGTGATTAGGTAAACTTATCGCATAACAAAGTCAGTGATAGTTATAAATTTAACCCGATTTTTAAACTATTTGAAACACAATGTAATATTACGTAATTATTCTAATTTTTTTTATCAAACCTGGAAATATTGATGTAGATGATAGCAGCTAACCTTTGTGGTTTATAGATGCTATTTTACTTGTTTTTGTTTTAAACTTTCAAAAGATAAATCAATGAAAAAAAATTGTAAATATTTCAGAAAAATATATCAAAACATTTAAGTTATGCAAACCTTCATGTAATATCTTCGTATCACGTGTAACCTAGTTAGATCCCATGAGTTAATTTATAAGACAAGAGGCACCTAGATAATGTGATAACGAGCTTTCCTAAGATGGCATTGAATCTTGACGGCCTTGGGATACATTTTTATATTAACCGCTGAGAAACGAAACCAAGCATTCTGAACTGCGTAAATCTTAATTAATATATTATCATACAATTAAAGCTACATCACCATATAGATATTAACAGTCTAATACAGTAAGAGTTGAACACTATTTTGTTTCTTTTGCTGATAAATGTTTCTTTTTACCCTAATGTGTTAAAAATTTGCAACATGATAATGTATCTTTTTTTCAATACATAAGTTACTCTGTTAACAGTTTTTTTTTTAAATAAAAACTACACATATATAATAAACAAACTTTAAAACAGACAGTTTAGTTATATTTTATTCATATAATTTATTTAATTGCTATTGTATAATTTCGAATCAGTTGTTCGTATATTGCAGATTCTTTACTATTTGATTATTTTGGTCAGACAAAAAGCGTATCATTCTATTTATTTAAAAATACCTGTATCTTTACAGCTTCTTATTTCTTAACGTTTATAAGTACTTAAAATGTCAGTTTATTCAAAGGTATCTTTTATAATACGTAAAGTAGTCAAAATATATTATGAAATACTCATATAAATTATTAGTCTGTAACGTTTTTATTTAACGATGGCCTATTATTTACAAGCCGTCGACATCCAGCTAACATCACGACACGACACTATGTCAGAAGGGAAAAATTTAAAATTATGTCATACAAGTTTACAACTTGCTTAACGAGTTAAAATACGTGGACAATACGCATGCTTATAATCTTGAAATCATTTTGATAGTTTTTCAAATTAAAAAACTACGTAAGATATTGTTTTTTGGTAAAAATGGTACAAAAAATCTAATTTATTGATAAATTATTCAGTACATATTGGAAGTTTGTAAAGATATTTATAAGCAAAATTAGTCTAGAGGAATCATTCAGATAAAGGTGAATTTAAAAGTTTACTTTGTCAAATAAAACATTTGCTGTAAAACAAATTTAAACACTTCACATTTGTCCATTGACTTAACAGAAACGCGACGTTATATGAGAACGGAATTAAAACGGCAATCAAGCGTTTTGACGGTTCCGCATTTTCGCGCCAATTTTCCGGAACGCGCGTAAGATCGGTCGAGATACACGGCACGGTTGGTGGCGCGCTGTCGCGCTCTCAGTGTGGACTGTGCCGTCGTCTCTCTGCGCCCCATCTACTGCCTTACGATTTACGAGCGTGACGCAGAATTGAACAACATGTATAGCGTTACATTTGACGGGACACATCACGTGGCCCCCTCTCGAGAAGTTTTTCTGTGTGGGATTCATAATCTATTGCCGAATAAACGAATGAAATGTCCGTGAATACAGTTTGTAATGAATCATAAATTGCAAAGACGATTGAAAGCTTTTATAGTGCAATCCATAGTAAATGTTTGGTTTGAAAGATGTTAAAGACAATAGATTAATTCGACTTTGATCGATCTATCGACGATCATTCGAATAAGAGAGAAGATTCATGGCATTACTTAATGTAACTACGTAAAAAAATTAACTTTTAATAATAGTAAAAGCCGCTTGAAACAAGGAAAAAGAATAAAGTAATTTTACGTTCTCAAGTCGGTGGTGTGTAGAAAAATTAAAGTTCCGACTTCAGAGGATGTTGAAATCAGCTTTTACTTTTTATTAAAAGTTATTTTCTACGCTTTTGAATGGACTAAGGAATATGAAAATCACAATATTATCATATCTTGCAATATGTATAACAAGTGTTGTGTTCCAACTTGTATTAGTAGAGGGAAGGACGTCAGTTTTGATATGTTACCAAAATGTTAAATAGGACTGAAGAAATGGTCATAGTGTGTTAACTGTGAAAGACTGCAAAGCTTGAGTTTCCAGAAACTTCATAATTAATTTGTTTGTCGAAAACATTTTGGGAAGTGGTTTCTTGCAATGACGCGCGTAAGAGTTCGTCTTTGCCTATCCAGCGTTGTTTACTGCTAGCGAGATGTCCAGTGGTATTTCGCTAACGGTTGCCAGAATCTTTACGTTATAGAGCAATGCTGCTTAGTGATGGATTTTGATCTTTATATTTTATTTATCCTCTAAACCACCCTATAGTACAGGTTATTTAAAACGAACACACAGTTCACATGACGGTAAGTGGATACTGTTGCTCATAGACATCTACGAGTACATCTATCTTCGATTAAGAATCAAAATGCAGATGCGTTGTCAACCCTGAGACCTTGTTAACAATAAGTAAAGGTCTTCTGTACTCTACACCCACCATACGAAACTCAACACCATTAAGCGTCTATCTTACGCTGGTATTCAGTGAGAGCTTGGTCCCTTTCCGGTCGAGCCGACCCATTCGCACTACAAATATAATATAGCTCCAGCATGACTCTACCAATTTTACTGTTGCCGAAGATATCGCGTAAAATACCATACAAAAATGATACAGTCAAATTGTAATCTCCCTTCCATTTTGAAGTGAGCTAAAATTTGTTGAAAGAAAGAAAGAAAGAAAGAAATTTATTCACTGAAACTATACACATTACATAAATAAAAAAGACAGTTAATAGTGTGGTAGATTAAAATCAAAAGTTATGGGGTGTGTAACGAGCCAGTGAAAACGTTATGACTCAGCGTAATGCTGCAGAGTAACCTACAGCGCTGATGATTCTGTCATAACCACAGATACACGCACGATCAGCCTGCATGTGTTTATGAAATATATTTTAATAATTACTTTTATAAATTGAAATATTTCAGTACCTCATATATATACATTCTATATAAAAATAAAAAAGTTCAAAAATATATAAAAATAAACGTAGCGATAAGATTCGTAAATAATTTTTACGTGGTAGAGTCATGCTGCAGCTATATTAGTAGTATAAGTTGTAGCACGAATGGGTCGGCTCGACCACGTTCTCATAGAATACCAGCGTAAAATAGCAGCTTAATGCTGCTATGTTTCGTATGGTTAGTGTAGAGAATCGGAGATCCTTTTTACTCGAAACGAGGCATTCCATCTTAGTCCTCACGGGTGACAACGCATCTGCATTTTGATTCTTTATTGAGGATAGATGTAGATGTCTATGGGTCACAGCAACCACTTACCAACAGGTGGACTTTGTGTTAGTTTGCCACTCTATCCTATATAAAAAAAAAGACAAAAAAACCGGTTTGCTGATTATTCTTTTCGTCTTCAAGTGATGGATTAACGATTTTTTTAAGTTGTTGAAACGGTGTTATTAATTGATACTCGTATCTTTACTTTCGTATAAGCACTGCTCCTCGTATCGTATAAAACACTACAAATTCATTTAAAATAAGTAATTTATTTTAAAAGTTTTCAAACAATAAGCTGAATCACGAGGTACAAACTTACAAAACTTGTTTTAAACTTTACAAATATTTATAATATAATAACTAGATTAAGTTAAAACATAAGACCGTTATTATTTCCTCCTATTAATCAGGAGAGTAAAGTTGAAGGCGTGTCACTTTGTATGGAATTTTATAATCTATGTTGATACCGCAACCGCTCTGTTAAATTGCTGTACCAAGTACCGACTGTGGAATTGAGCAAATAAGTCTATTACGGTAGGTCGGTTCTACATAGATAGTCTGAACGGAAGTCAACCTGTAGCCGCTCATGTATTTATCCTCTGCCTGTGCTTCGATACAAGCACAATAATTCTTAACGTAATACTGAATACTATGAATATTAATGTAACATTGAATCATTAAATAGCTTTAATAATAAATTTTAGTTTAAAGCTGACGTTAATTGTGAATGTACAGTTTCATTAGTAGAAACGTAAGCCTTTTTTTAATTTACATATCTATCTATATACTACACACATAACAAAATCTTAATAAAGTTAAATATTAAAATAAAAAAATACACATGTAAGTTTACGTTGCGCAGTTATTGGCATAAAACTAATTTTTACGGAGTTCATCACGTTAAATTTAACTGATTTTATATGTTCGGGATTCTCGAAATAAATTCAAAGACAAATGACTTCAAATAAATAAAAAAATACTTCAAAATATTGTAAGTTCATTCTGCAACGATGGGACATACGATTCAATAAAATTAAAAGTTAACGTAGGTAGAGATGATCTATTTATTTTGTCTTTATTTTTTTATTTGTACAATAACTAACCATTTGACGCAATTAAGTATAACATGATCGATTACCATTTCTGTTAATAAATTTGGTGGTGATACTTTTCATTAAATTTAGTTGCTTGTGCAAAACGGTAAAAAAATGTCAATTATAGTTAAAACAAATTATGGAGCTACTTTTAATGAATATGATTTTTAAGTTTATTGAAAATTGTCATCATGGTCACTATCACCTACCCGTCATTTCTGCTGGACTGCTTTCTGCTCGAACAACATGGGATAGACCTATGTCCAGCTGGACCAACTATCTCTAGACTATCTCATGTTGTTCGAGCATATGTAAAATTTGCGAACAAGCACAGCATGCAGACTTCCTCTCGCTTCACAATTTTATTAGAAATGATAAGAGTATATGATGATTTGTCACGTTCTCGGTGGTACATGTGAAATGAGTGAGAGAATGTCCTGAGGACATAAAAAGTCCGCCAACAAACACTGGAGCAGCGTGGCAGACAAATTGTTTCATATCTTTCAGAAATGAGGGTAGTCCTGTGCCCCTAAGGGAACGGAATTTTTCTTATTCTCTACTAAGAATCCAAATACAAATTCGTTGTTACCCTTGAGGACTAAGTTGGGATGCTTCTCACCTTAAGTTACACAGCAGCATCATAAATCTATTATACGTTGGTATGCTGTGGCAGCGTGGTCCTTGTTGAACCGATAGAAACAGCTGCGTCGTGTCGCTGCTACGTACAAATATACAGTATCTTTGCTTTTTTTGTGATCGTTTGTGATACAGATGTTGGGATAGATAAATTTATATAAACTGATACTTTTAAATGTTTATGTAAGCCAATAGGAAAATTCCTCTAATTTTTACGCCTAATAATTGGGGCCAAAGATGCCTATGATGGGGCCCTAATTTTTTAATGAATGCGCTGATGAGGTGGAAATGAAACCACACAAATAAAGTAGAATTTGATAGTCAGGTGTAATTAGCTTGTCTTCTACTGCCAACGAATGGAATCGTGGTGATAAGGAATAGGTGGAGCCAGCTGCCGGAGTAAACAACGATGCCCTTCGAGATTACCACCGATACTTAAAGTGGCTAAGTGAGATTGCGAAACTTAAGCTTTAGACTCGAATCTGGTTCGAATGTTTCATTGATAATTACGGTAGTTGGCTACCGGACTCGTAAGCTGTGATTACATGTGCTCGCGTCGCTTATCAATGTCCAATATCGACAAGACACGGAGATTATTGACAGAAGTAAACGGAGGTTTCTTAAGTCGCCAGGTAGACTGTTATGACTATTAATGCTTAATTATGATTTACTGTATCCAGATAATCATATAAATACGTTAAAGTTTTTCTAAAATCAAATTAAAAGTTTCCTTAGAAAGAAAATTTATTTGCTCAAAAAAATGGTACATAAGATGGTCAATGATTTACATAAAAATTTAAATTATGTACAAACATTCTTGTTTAATTCAAATATTATGTACTTATACAGATTTACTTCAATCCAGAGAAATCTTGTATCTTATACAATAAATTATTATCAATTGAATTATTACATTATTATTACATCCTTAAATATTATGTATGTGAAAATAAACCAAATCAAATTAATTTTAGTCCTCTTTAATCTGTTTAGTCAAAATATTTTTCATGTTCAATATACAACATATCAATAACTAAATGAAAAATTAACGTCTTTTCAAGAAGTAATTTTCTGAAAAAAAACTGAACTAACAAACGCAACTAACAGTCCATGAACACCTGGAACCAACTTCAAACAAAGAAGTCTATAGATTTTTATATAGCTTAAGAGTGACAAACGAGCACATAGTCCACCTAATGCTAAGTGGATGATGTGGCCTATAGACGACTACTCGTATATCAATCCCCGATTAAGGATCGAAATGCACAAGCGCTATCACCCTTGAGGTCATTCGTTTCTCTCTCTCTCTTTTATATAGAAGACTAGGTGTTCTCCGCGATTTCACCCGCGTGTTATTTGGGGTTTTAATTTTTTTTGCGCGGAACCCTAATTCTTTTTTAAAAGTAGCCTAAGTTACTTCTTATGACATCAGCTATCTGCCAGTGAAAGTCCCGTCAAAATCGATCTAGCCGTTTCAGATATTAGCCGGAACAAACAGACTGACAGACAAAAAGTTTAAAATTTGTGTTTTTATTATAAGTATAGTATATACTTTCATATACATTTTTTATAGGATAGAGTGACAAACGAGCACACAGTCCACCTGATGGTAAGTGGTTACTGTGACCCATAGACATCTACATATATCCTCAATAAAGACTCAAGATGCATATGCGTTGTCACCCGTGAGGACTAAGATGGAATGCCTCTTTGCCAGTAAAAAGGATCTCCGGTTCTGTACACTCACCATACGAAACACAGCAACGTTAAGCTGCTATTTTACGCTGGTTTTCTGTGAGAGGGTGGTCCTTCCCCGGACAAGATGACCCATTCGTGCTGCAACTATACTACTAATATAGCTGCATCATGGCTCTATCAGGTATAAAAATATAAGCTTAAGAGTGACAAACGAGCACATAGTCCACCTAATGGTAAGTGGATGATGTGGCCTATAGACAACTAATCGAACATATTATATCTCCGATTAAGGATCAAAATGCACAAGTGCTGTCACCCTTGAGGTCATTCGTCTCTCTCTCCATCTCTGTCTCTCTCTCTCTCCCTATCTCTCTCTTTTTCTCTCTCTCTCTCTCTCTTTTATATAGAAGATTTGCTATAATTACTACGCTTGGCAGGCGGATTGCCAATCTCATCATCAGACGCCTCGCACCTTTGGCGCTATACGCTGTAGCCGGCCTAATTATACAACTGGAATAAACGGGATGGGTATACTGGACATTGGAAGCTATTAAATCTATCTTCAATTCACATAGTCGAGTGTTAGGACACCCACACGAATAATGGGGTTTTGCCATTCCTTCCTTAAACCACCCCATGGTCCCACACGCAACAGCCACCGCGCGTCAAGCCCCATTTTTCATCATTATTTTTAGTGTCCAAATAAATGCAATTACTGTAATCAATGAAAGGCTCAGTCACTTTTCTAAAACGCTATGTCAATGAACTTCATTGCCACGTTAATAAGCATGTTGATAAAAATGTACAGTGCACACATGTTTACATGCTTGTTAGAACGACATACGAGTAGGTTAGTTTGCGAATATTTAGCAAAATATTATGCAACTCCTCAGTCAGCTGATAAAAATGTTTGTTCCTTGCATTCCGCGAAGGCGTTGGTAATTAATGTCACAATTTTCCCATAAATCTTGTGCACGATTCTTCTCGGAGAACTTCACAGACTGTGGAAAAAATATTTACATAAATTTGAGTTATTGGTACCTACCTAGTTTTGTTGTTTGCATTATAATACAGCAAAAGTAAGCAAATAAAGTCGACGTTGAAGCTGACACTGGGATATTTCTGTAGCACTTTGTTTTTAAAATTAAAAAAAAATATATTTTTGTAAATAAAGAAACGCAAACGCGCTCCAAACATAATGGGATTTTTTCGACAGGCGACGATTAACAACTAAATGGCCTATTTAAAACAAGAGATCAGATATCCTTTGAAGTGGTGATGATAATCAGATTTCTTTCGACTAGATTATTTTCTACTTTCTTAATGACTCGGATAATTATGAAAATTATTTTTTAGTAGGTATTTCACTGTGAATTCTTTTAATAAAACTTGGAACTGTCTACGATGAAGTTTTGTTGGTGCTTTAAGCATTTAAAAGAGTAACACTAGGATTTTCTTATGTATCTTAGAGGCGTATATATAAATATAAATATATGATGATGATGATGAGGTCCTAAGGCGCGACACTTAGCCCGGTCTTCCTACACGCATTCATTTTCTACCAGCCACCTTGCGCTGATTGTCGCTCCATCTAGCCAGAAGACATCCTACACTAAATTTGCCTAAACGCGGTGTCTATTGTACAACGCTTTTACTCCACCGGTTGACACTTCTGTGATAGACGTAACCAGCCCATATAATCTATGGTAAATACAGAGACATTCAGAGATGCAGACTAGTGAGTTAGGCCGAGATGACCACAGGTACTTTCTATTAGTAATACCATGTACCTACATATGTATTGCTTTTAACAGATCAGTAGCATAGTGGTTAAGCATTTGACTGCGACGCTGCGGGCCACGGCTTCTTTTCCCGTACAAGGAGTACAGTAGTATATTTTTAATAAAATAAACAGCAATATTTATTGCTCTGTTCATAGTTTGGCTTTCTGATAATCAACAAAACCTGACACAAAAAACCAATAACTTACAATTGGTAATTTAGCACTAATGTTGGCTCTTCCTGGAACTTGAACCTAGCTATAGCTCACTCTAATTTCATACAAAAATATAAATAGACACTCAGTGGTCTATTTATATTTTTGTATGAAATTAGAGTTTTACATTTTAACCACTTGCTATAATTTTTCTAATTCGTAAAGATTAGGAAAAGTTGTATAAAACTAGTTTTTTCACTCATTATATATTCTCATTTAATAAACTTATTTTATTTTTCCAACGTTTCGAGCACTTTGCAGCGCCTATGACCACGAAGGGACTG
This sequence comes from Parnassius mnemosyne, assembly GCA_963668995.1. Lineage (NCBI taxonomy): Eukaryota > Metazoa > Arthropoda > Insecta > Lepidoptera > Papilionidae > Parnassius > Parnassius mnemosyne. The sequence continues at coordinate 21,576,905 of CAVLGL010000068.1, read as the reverse complement.
AAGTGTATCACGTCTCAAAGTCGTAATTAACACGGTTAACTTCAGTATAAAATTACAATTATTTTTGTTCCGATCTACGCAGAAAGAACTTACAGTATCTTGAAATCTTGCAGTGATATGCTAGGGTTGGGATTTAATTGTATTAATTTTAGGATCCTAAGCAGGTGTTAGCACCCAACTATTCTCTCTGTTGAAATTAGGATGTTCTTTTTTATCATTTCTATAAGGAATCGGTGTTCTTTTGCGATGATTTGTGGTCTATAAAATCTAATGTAATAATATTTTTATATTCAATTATAAGTCCTTTTAAAGTTTACTTTTAGTACTATATTATTTTGCCACGATCTGTGGTATATTCAACGGATTTAAAAGGACAGCCAAAACTACATCATTGTTAATGTGCTTTATCAGTGTTTACTGAAGCCGAAAATATTGCGCATATCCATTGTCGCGGTGCTTACAAAGCAAAGTTTTCCCATAAAAGGTTTAACAAACTGTCAGTTGCCTTCCTCATAAATCATTCTTGCGCGTACGTAACGTAATTCGAACGTTTTCACAGCCGATACAACGCGCATACAAACAATCTAGAACCGTCATTATTCTTGGCCCATATTACTAAAGTGCGCGTCGTGTTGTGTTATCTCTATTCATCACAAGTCACATATGGAATTAAACAGATTGAATTCTTAACAATTTGTAACATCTTTGGACGAACTAAATAATTTACAATAAGAAGATACGGTTGTTACGGACCTTTCGAGTAACGATCTTTATTTTAATTTTACTTATAGTTATTGAAATGTGAAGTCATAATTTTTTTAATTTATTTATCGTTTAAAAGTTGAAAACAAAAAACAACTAAAATAGCATCTATAAACCACAAAAGTTTGTAAATAATGCTATCATCTACATCTATTTGAAAGAAGATAATTAGAAAGTACTCATATTTATATTTTTATAGAAGTAATTACAGGTTGTGAAGCATCCCATCTTAGTCTTCAGAAATGAAAACGCATCTGTAGCTCTCCTTGCTTGAAGTTGGCTGCAGGTGTCCATGGACTGCAATTATATAGTCACTTCAGTTTTAATAAAAAATTAAGAGTGACAAACGAGCACACAGTCCACCTAATGGTATGTGAATGTTGTGTCCCTACGACTATCCTCGAATAAGAAACAAAATACACATGCGTTGTCACTATAACGATCCGTATTACAGCAAAGAGGCAGAGATGCTTTACTGTGTACAACTAGAGGTTGTAACTTTACTTTTTTTTATGTAACGATAATAATTTTTATTTGTGGTATTGATACAGCTATCGGTAAGTTTATATAGGCCGATACTTTAACTCTGAAATTTAAATGTAAGCTTGTGATACAAATTTGTGTTATTTTTAACATAATTGATCGGGCCCTAATTTTTTAATGGAGTTCATAGTTATAGCCCAGGTTGTGCCGACCCGTTCGTGTTATAGTCACAGTCACAGCCGTAATACTTCACACTCTATGTGTCGTTGTCATTCAGGGGCTAAGTGCTCACGGTGTATTTCATAGAACGCAGTTCGAGTTCGATCCCTGCAAGTACCAATAAAATTGTTTACCGCAATTTTAAGCGCTGATTTATCACGTGTTTGACGGTAAAGGAGTCATCGAGAGGAAACTTGCATCTGTAAGGAGTAATATAATGTTTTATAGTATATTTTGTGCAGTGCGCCAATCAGCACAGGAGTAGCGCAGCGGAACTAGCTGCTCCACAACTCTCTTAGAATTGAGAGTAGATATGTGCTCAGCAGCCGGGCGTATTATAGCTATAACTCAACTTTGAATCTACGATACGTACACTCATAAATCGAACTGCATTGTAAATTGTATTCCATAGGCTTCTGTCAAGAAAGTTTGTTATATTAAGAATTGAAGTTTTTTTTTTTATAGGATAAGGGTTACACACGAGCACACAGTTCACCTGATGGTAAGTGGTTGCTGTGGCCCATAGACATCTGCATCTATCCTCGATTACGAATCAAAATACACATGCGTTGTCGCGCGTGAGGACTAAGATGGAATGCCTCTTTTCCAAGAAAAAGGGTCTCCGGTTCTCTACACTCACCATACGAAACACAGCAGCATTAAACTGCTATTTAACGACAACTTATTCCAACCATATTAGAATCACAAGCTCTATACGGAGGCGCATTGAACTGGAGACCTTGGTTAGAAATAGCCTAAAGAATTTAACCAAATTAACACACGACACCGAGAACAAATTTGTTTAGAGCTTATCTCAATTCATGGTTCCTGCGTACGCGAACAATGCCGTCATTTTTCTTGCACTACGGTATTTAATGTACTGTAACGCACATTTATTTATCCTATTTGTATGTTTACATTTATATAAATTAATTTATTAATATATAAACTAATTTAAAATGTGTTTTAGGTATATTTTTTCATACGTGCTAGAGCCATGCCGCAGCGATATTGAATGGATCGGCGCTACCTAGCGAAGACCACGATCTAACAGAACACCAGCATAAAATAGCAGTTTAATGCTGCTATGTTTTGTAACACTGCTGTGTTTCGTATGGTTAGTGTTCTTTAGTACTGGAGACCATTTTACTAACAAGACATTCTATTTTAGTCCTCGGGGGTGACAATGCATATGTCTTTTGATTATTAACCGAGGATGTAGATATGTCTATGGGCTACAGCATTTACTTACCGTCAGGTGGTGTGTGTGCTTGTTTGTCTTCTTTATTTTATAAAAAATATTTTCAATTAGTGATCATAATAAAACGTAAGTGTAAGAGGGTGTTGCACCCCTGTCAGGAAAGAAAATACATGGAAAAATGAAGGCGTCTAGGTTGCTGTCCAAATTTGTTCATCACCTTGTTAATAAACTCAGTATCCTCTTCTACTCTTTCTCTGTGAACACTGAGCATGTCGTGCGGCAGCGGGGAGCAAGAATGCCAACCATCGACTACATACATATATTAAGTATGTTTTAGATGAGCGAAATATATCAATGAAATACCCGCGCGATTTAAATTTGACATGACATTTATCTACACAAATACATAATATATATATATATATATATATATATATATATATATATATATATATTTTATATTGGTTAATAGTACAATATGTAGATGCAGATGCACCTCTCTGAAAGTAATCGTAGCGGCGCCCATGTAATAAAAGTTTATCATTTATTTCAATAAGCGTAGAGCAACACTATTTTATGTGAGATGGTCGGAGACATAATCGTAATTTACTTCCTACCAGTACAAGAATATGCAAGTGACTCATTTTGATGTTCGAATAACCTAATGCTCTATTTATAGGCTTTGCCTCTGCGTTTCGCCTTTTTAACACTAGAAAACGTTTTATAAGCCGATACGGATAGATCAAATGATTTATTTTAGTAATTATGTGATTAACATCCTAAGGAATGTTAAGTAAAACCGCATGCGTTCGAGCATGATTCACGGTGCTCGTATTATATTCGGTCAATGCGCAAATGCTTGGCGTCATGTTTTAACTTCGTAACTTATAAGGACACACCCATAAAATCTTCTTCTTCAAGGAGGCCTGCCATTGCCTGTCTGTATCTGTGTGGTGGAGTGTCATTTCTGGACATGGACTCCTACTGTTGTAAGAAGGATTTAACAATAAAGTCATACTTGGTAGCCGAATCGACGGTTGCAGTACCAGAGGTGTTTTGCGTTTGGCGTAGACAAGATGGCGATACCGCTATCTATTGAAAGCCACAAATTGTGGAAAAATTGGGTGATAAATTCCCTTACGTCACCAATACACTGAAATAATTTTTTTATTATTACTGACAGCTCCGTGGCGTAGTGACTTAGCAATGAGTTGTTGCGCTGGGGAACGCGGGTTCGAATCCCGCACGGAACAACTATGTGTATGGCCTACAAACAATCGTTCCGGGTCTGGATGTTTGTCCTCGTCCAATTTATGTTTGTAAACTGCCTCCACGATACAGGAGAAAATCCCAGTGTGGGGGTAACATTTTAATTAAAAAAAATGAATATATAATATATTGGCATACATTTTTTTAATTATAGTTGCAAGAATTTCACTGATACATTTAACTAACAACACACACAGCAGAGGAAGCATTGCTATTCGGCGGCAAAAATACGTAGGAAGGTGGTATCTACCCCCACAGACACCTAAGCCTATTATTTATTCTGTGCCTAAGCATAAAAGGAGTAGGGCTTATTTTCTGCCGCCTAGTAACATTGTTGAGTAGGTCATGATTGTACCTCATGTACGCAAACGCTAACACAGAGACGATTTCTGATACGAGAGAGTTTTGATTATTTACACACAATTCTTAATATAAAATAATGTATGTATAATAAATAAAATATGGATCTTATTTTCCATAGATACCCACATCTATCTCATCTGGAATGCCTCGGTGCAAAAAAAGTACATTATAAGAATTTTAACACATCGAGACCAAAAATCAATGCTAATAAATCTTGGATAATAACTAAATGGACAAAGATGAAAAAGTCTTAGCTTGAATAATCTCATTATTATATTGAGGTAAAGATAGGAAGGTAGTTGACAAAAATCATCCTATTATGGCGGCAAGACATTAAAAATGCAAAAAAGTGACCTACAGCGGATTGATTGATAGCACTTCATTTCAATCTTATTAATGGCACGACTGAGTTTGTGAAATTTAAAATAATTAAAAAGGTTCCATAACAGCAGCGATCAAAATGGCTGTGGCGACCAAACTTGTACAAAACACAATACAATCCGTGTCATACGTTATCTTATCGACGATGCAAATAATGTAAGGTATGTTTGTCTGTCCTAATAATGTAAAAATATACATATGAATATAAATCTCGCTTTGAAATTGTATTTTAAAGCGTTGAGATAACGTTATTATCACGTTCTCCTGGCCGTGTGTGCAACAGTGACATCTTCCAAATACTTTTCGAAGAGTATTTGGAAAGATGTCGTTATAAATTTAATGTCCCTAAGCTCTAACGTTTGACTTATATTAGTTGACTGACACTTATATTAAATATTCATTATCTTTATGCCTATCCCTTTTATTATTATTTAGTGAAAAGAGAGGGAGCAACTTCAAGCATTTCTTAAAATGACATCTATTTTTATGAGGAACAGTCCATATTTTTATTTTCTAACTCTGCTTTTGTTTGAAAATTCGATTTTGGTTTGTGTGTACAAAAATCGAAGTATACAATACTTCAGCTTTCGACATCGAGGTTTTGTATATTGACTTTTGCACATTTCAAGAATAAATAGGTATAAAATTACAAGAATTAGACAGAAAGAAGCATATTTTGTTATATATATATATATATATCATAGCAATAATAAATAAAATGTTGTAATCAAAAATTGATTATATATAAATATTCTTCAATCCAGTGGAAGTAGAAAAAATCTAACTGCGAAATAACATTACTCTACATGTAGTATAAAATTCAAGAAAAACGAAACATAACACACAGAAGCCAAACATAGTTTTATTAGTAATCAGATACTATGACCGTAAGAGTTAAACTCATACAATCTTAGGCTACTGTGCAGACCGAGTACTACAAAGTGAGTTCAAAACTGTCATCCGACTATTTTTTGTGATGTCATGACCAATATTAAACTATTGTCATGAACCAATCCTAAGAAATATTTTAAGCTTACTTGTAGTTGTTAAAAGGAAATGCGGGTGGTCTTTTCTCCACATAAACGCTTACAGTAAAATAAATATCAACCTCTTCTATGTCCCTGTGTTTTCCTTTTTGATGATACATTATCTTAATAAGCACTAGAGCTCTTACAAAATTCTCAAAATTGCCTATGTAGACCGCTGGCTACAGAAACCTAGTATTCGAATTGAAACTGAAAAAAGAAAAATCTAGGGACACAGTGTATATTTTTTATTTAGTTTATGAAATATCTTTTAAATTGGTCCAATATTGGAGGAGGAAATAGTAGAGAGCCAAACTTCTAATTATGCATTTTTGCTTAGGCTATTCAGTCGGATCTGCAGTTATCCTTATCGGACGCCGAGCGCTCGCAGAGCGACAGCGATAGTTTCTTCAAATAGGTACCTAATTTTCAAATGTCTCTCGGCCCGCATTTCCATATTAGTAATGTAATTATCGTTTCTATTATTTTATTAAAACATATTATGTACTCTTTTATAAGCAATAAGCGAAAGCTTTTACAAAACGCACTTTAGCAATGATGATATGATATTAAACGTCAATCAAACGCTATAATGGACGGTTATTATTACTGTTATTGGATAACAGTACAACGTTCACGTGTTGCAAACAAAATTTTTACTTTTAATGTCGAAAAATAAATAATTACAAAATAATAATAATGCTTCAAATTTTAATTCATAATAAAATATACATTACAGAAATAAAGTATTATTTACAGTTTCCACGTTTATTTACGTTCCAAAATTAGAACCTAAAAGTGAGATAGGCGGGGCCGTTGAATAATATATGTGACAAGAAGGCATGGATACGAAAATTTATTTGAAAGTATTTTGAATAAACGCTTATAATTCACTTTTGTACAAGGACACGTAGGTATATTAGACATTGATTTAATGACAATGGGGCTTTGTAACAATTTTTTGTTTGTTTGTTTAAACATGCTTGATAAGGTTTCACTAGGATTATTAGAATTAATTTGATAATATCATGCATATTATGCATGTTATGTTTTTTATAAAACTTAATTTTACCATGTTTAAAATAAAACCAAAAATGTATCTACTTTGTGTCATCATCAATATATCTATATTGCGATATAAAATACTAAGAGGATGCTTAAAGTCACTCAGCGTGCGATGGAAGGGGCTATGCTCGTAGTTTCTTTGTGGGATATATCCGCAGAAAAACAGAAGTAACTGACATAGGCCAGCGGATCATAAAGCTGAAGTGACAGTGGGCCGGCAGGAAAGCCGACAAACGATGGGGAACAAAGGTTCTTGAGTGGCAGCCTCGTTCTGGCAAGCTCAGTATTGGGTAGCCTTCTTCTACGTGTAGTGAGGACCTGATAAAACGCGCGGATAGTCGGTAATTGTAGGTGGCTCAGGACTGTATTTTGTGGCAATCTATTGGAGAGACCTGTGTTCAGCAGTAGGCTTGTGATGGGCTGTAATTATGGTGTGTGTGATATTGCATGCAAGTGCATATGATGTTACATTAAAAACAGTTTGTGTGATTGATGAATTCAAAGGGGAATGCCCAATTCTGGCCATGAAACGCCCAAAAATTCGCATTTGTTAAAAAAAATACATCTTTTTTATGGTAATTATTCGCGGTATTTATGTATCCAAAAAAGACTGCAATATTTTTGCACAAAAAAAAAGTACCGAAAAGATAAAAATGAAATTAGGTAAATCCGCAAGTCATTAGTTTGTGGGTAAAATTAAAAGTGTTGCCAATCACAAATCTCGTTAAAAAAAATCGAATCTGTTTTTTCAATCAATTTTTATGGTGTCATTATTATAATGGTAATATTATTTTTCGATAATTATTATGATCTTATGATAATTAAACAAGCGAATTGCTAGTTGATTTACCATGAACTCTTTAGAACATAACAAAAACGCTACTGCACAATTTAACTGTTATTCTTATCTGTTCTTAAAAATATATTTAAAATGGAATTTAAATAAATAAAACAAAACATATTTTAAAACGTGTGCAGAACTTAAAGAGAATCGAAGATTATTCTTTTTATGAAATTATAAATCGAATAAAAAAAAATCGTTATCTATTTAACGATTTTATGTCTGTGAATTGGCAACATCGAATCTGACAGCTAGGCCCGTAACATAATTAATAAAACTAAATAGTCACAAGTCGAATTCCTTTGCATTTGTGTTATTTTGTTTGCTTTCTCGCGGATTTGTTATCTTAGCAAAGAATAAGCTTTCTAAATGGACTCCGATAATTCTTCTCAACCTATTGACCACGGCCTGAAAATGGATCCCGCTGCCACTTCTTACGATAACCTCTGCACGTACTTGGGACTCGATATCCACTGTTAACGATGACCCCAGCTTCCACACCCGCCAGAGTTCTTCCCAGCTCTCAGTAACTCATTCAAGAGGACATTTACGCTGTGTCAATTGTGGTTTAAATGTCACGAAAATACAAAGTCATGTGTTGTTAAAAAAACTGTTCATGTGAAAATAAAAAACCTTTATATCTTAAAAATTCGGACTTTTTTTAAACCAATTCCTTAACCATTTCATTTTTTTAATTGCATATTATTATTTCCATATGCTTTTATATGTGGGCACCCATGGCCGAAGTGTCTATGAACGGTGGGCATTCCCCTTTCAAAATCACGCAAAGATTAAAACATGCACATTAAGACTTTTTTTTATAGAATAGGGTGACAAACGAGCACACAGTCCACCTGATGGTAAGTGGTTGCTGTGGCCCATAGACATCAACACCTATCCTCGTTTGCGAATCAAAATGCAGATGCGTTGTCACCCGTTAGGACTAAGATAGAACGCCTCTTTTCCAGTAAAAAGGGTCTCCGGTACTCTACACTCACAACACGAAACACAGCAGCATTAAGCTGCTATTTTACGCTGGTATTCTGTGAGAGCGTGGTCCTTCCCCGGTCGAGCCGACCCATTCGTGCTAAACTATACTACTAATATAGCTGCAGCATGGCTCTATACCAATTACGGCAAAAAATGTCAGTTCCACATTATTGAACATCTTATATATATATACCAATAGAAAATTTATTTATAAACAATCTATACAAATTTTTGGAACGAAGTTCTTTATTGGATTTTTTCCGCCACGACCGCTTCTGACGTAAGAAGCGAGACGGAATAATATCCATCTCCCTCGCACTTTTTGTTATCTTGCCATGAAAGAAGTATTATTTTATTTTAAATAGTAAATAGTAATTCATTTATTTCATCAATAATTTACAAAACATTTATCAATAATAACATACTACGAAAGGAACTTCGTTCCAACCGAATGTTCCACGACATTTTACTATCACTTATGGACGTCCGATAACTCACAAAATGATTAGCTGGGTAAAAAAATCTACTACTAGCAATTAGACAGTGTATAGAGTGATAAGTAGCAAATACTATACGGCACTAGTGAAACATAATTCTTCTAAAACTACATACCACTGTTTCTATTGTACGCTACCGGCCTCGTTTCTGCCTTTGAATTTTGAAAAATTCTGTCATAAATATTAGATAGAATTTATTTTAAAACTTCATGGTAAGTATACCAAAATATTTGTTCTTAAAACTTTTGTAACTTTTCAAGAGGAACAGTTCAGCCCTTCATTATATTCAGGTAGCTTTGACTATTGACAGCGCAAGCTATGGAAGCTCTCAAGAGGCACGATTTTTTTTCGACTTAATTGACAAATATCATCTTAACTTTTAGCCAAAAAAATAATAGGTAGCAGTGGTTATGGAGGTCCCCCTCCCCCCCCCCCCCATCCACATATACAACTTTCCATCCATTCATTACAGCCTATTAAAGTCAACTGCTGACATGGCCCCCTTATAGATTACTTCATGGGGGGATTTTGCCATAGGCATGTCAAGCGGGTTTGCAGCCGCAGTTTTTATTATTATTTTGAGTTGTTATCAACTAGACGGTTCGACAAAGACTAGGTCACAAAATTCGTACTATCTCTTTATAATACTAGTTCACAATATAGACATCGTACAAGCATTAAATAGTTAGATTCTAAAAATAAATCGTTATACGTGAATGGGTGTTTCATACACCTATTCACGTATAATGACTGTGATTAAGGTCGGATAAAGATTTAATTTTACGAGATATAAAGTGGTCGTTGCGTTATTGAGTACAAAGCTTTAGTGTTTTAAAATTTCATACTCAATCGCTTAACAAATCGTGCTTCATGTTTAAGCACTTTTGTTTTTAATAATATTATATTCTGTCGTAGGAGGGCTCAATTACATTTTTATTGATTACTGTGTTGTGTGTTGCGAATGTTTGGAACTAACATTAAGTTTTGTTCAACTTGATGACGTAAATTAAATGAAATGAATTTCTAATATCTATATATAAATAAAACAGGAGTGTCGTCTGTCTGTAACATCTAATTAAAATAACTGCGTTTTACTGAGCTGATGGGGTTATTTGCATGCCACTAACACATCAATAAACATTTAAAAAAAGTGTGTGTGTACATAAGTACACACACACTTTTTTTAAATGTTTATTGTACGCACGTAGGAAGTTATACTTCTTTAGTGTAACAACAAAATAACTAAACAACTAAATAACTAAAATAACTAAAAACCTTTTTACGTGATAGTGCCATGCTGCAGCTATATTAATAGTATAGTTGCAGCATGAATGGGTCGGCTCGACCGGGGAAGGACCACGCTCTCACAGAATACCAGGGTAAAATAGTAGCTTAATGATGTTGTGTTTCGTATGGTGAGTGTAGAGAACCGGAAACCCATTTTACTGAAAAAGGCATTCTATCTTAGTCCTCACGGCTGAAACACATCTGCATTTTAATTCGCAAATGAAAATAGATGTAGATGTCTATGGGCCACAGCAACCACTTACCATTAGGTGGACCGCGTGCTCGTTTGTCAACCTTATTCTATAAAAAATACCTTAAATATCGTTATCAGTTCCCAAGAAAACTTGAGAGATAGTTAGCCATGAAATTGGCGTTTTGAGGTCTCAGTGTGCGCGCGCATCGTAACAACTTAATGGTTACGTTTTCTGCCGACTTCCAAAAAGGAGACGGTACTCAATTCGACTGTATTTTTTTATGTGTGTTACCTCATAACTTCTTACTGAGTGAACTGATTTCGATGATTCTTTTTTTATTTGAAAGCTGGTACTTTTCGTGTGGTCCCATATGCATTTGATCAAGGTCAGACCAATAGTTTTTGAGTTAATCTTAATAACTTATATTGAAGTCGGCTGTACAAAATTTTTAATTTTAAAATATTAGCTGTAGGTGTGCGCGCACATCGAAAAAAATTCACTCTCATAACTTTTCCTTAACGCCCCAATAGTATAACTTCAAAATTGTCTGTCTTTTCTGCCGACTCCCAAAAAGGAGACGGTACTCAATTCGACTGTATGTTTTTTTTATGTGTGTTTCCTCATAACTTCTTACTGGGTGAACCGATTTCGATGATTCTTTTTTTATTTGAAAGCTGGTACTTTTCGTGTGGTCCCATATGCATTTGATCAAGGTCAGACCAATAGTTTTTGAGTTATTCTTAATAACTTATATTGAAGTCGGCTGTACAAAATTTTTAATTTTAAAATATTAGCTGGAGGTGTGCGCGCACATCGAAAAAAATTCACTCTCATAACTTTTCCTTAACGCCCCAAAAGTATAACTTCAAAATTGTCTGTCTTTTCTGCCGACTTCCAAAAAGGAGACGGTATTCAATTCGACTGTATTTTTTTTGTCTGTTACCACATAACTTTTTACTGGGTTAACCGATTTCGATGATTCTTTTTTATATGAAAGCTGATACTTCTCGTGTGGTCCCATATGAATTTGATCAAGGTCAGACCAATAGTTTTTGAGTTATTCTTAATAGCTTATATTGAAGTCGGCTGTACAAAAGTTTTAATTTTAAATTATTATAGACTAAGGATAACATACAAGCACAAAGTCTACCTGATGGTAAGTGGATGCAGTGGCCAATGGACATCTACATCGATCTAAATAAAACAAATCTTACGGATTCTATCGCGTATATTAACTTATTTTATATTCCCGACGTTTCGAGCACTTTACGGCACCCATGGTCACGTATGACGTTCCAATGTCATAGTTAACCACGGCTACTTCCAGATTTAAAATTATTAATTTTTGTTCCGATCTACGCAGTATGAACTTACAGTATCTTGAAATAAAACAGTTGTATGCTTGGGTTGGGATTTAATTTTATTAATTATGGGATCCCAAGCAGATGGTAGCACCCACCGCTTGTATTTTACGCTGGTGTTCTGTGAGAGCGTGGTCCTTCCACGGTCGAGCCGACCCATTCGCGCTACAACCACATAATAGCTGCAGAGTGGCTTTACCATGTCTGTCTGTTTTAATGTTGTATATGTAATTATGTTAATAATATGTATCTTAGTATGTAGTTATGTCTACTATTATGCATAAATTATGTAGATATTTTTAAACATAGTTGTTTGCAATTTGCACCCATAATATCTTCTCTGCTTAGCCTAGAGGTAGATTGTTAGAATGCCTTGTCGCATTAAATCCGCCTTTTTGTACTTGGTGTGCAAATAAAACATAAATAAATAAATACGTTAAGTGTCTTAAATGAGCAAATAACAATTTAGAACGGCAATTTATATCAGTTAAATTAAACGAGATACCTCTAGGTGTATTGTGCTGAATAATGTGTTAGTTTAACGTATTATGCGAAATTCAAAACGTTCTGTTACTTTAGAGTGTACTGCGCACTGTAGACACATGTGCCAGGCTACGGATTAAATAATGTTTGTACGACCAGGCTTGGGATCACTCTGACGCGAAATTGGTGTTGCTGTAATTTCCCAATTAGTCACTTTGTACGGCCACTCACGTTTTATGTTCGTGCGCTACAAGTAAAAACAATCATTTTGTCAGAAGAAGCAAGTGTTTCATCGATTTAGAGCAGTAAACATCAATTCCTATTGTTAATATTTGTTGCACTGACTTTGGTGGTATCCGCTCATGATTATCAATTAAACTTGAATTAACAAAATTAAAACTTTATAAATAATTATTCATAAATTTTAATATTCGAAAATATATTATTCGAAAGAGCAGCAGCGGCTTTCTAATAACATACCGAAAATCAAAAAAAATTATACTGCGATTACCAACCCACCCGCCAAGCGTGGCAACTGTGGCAAATATGGGAAGCCCAGCCATGGCAGTTGACTTTTCATATATTGCAACGGTAAATAGTCACATGGACGATCATCCTGGCTCCGAACAATTGTTTAGAGGCCATACAAGTGCATTTTTCGTGCAGTATTCAAATTTGCGGCCCGACTACGCTGCAGCCAAATGCTTGGCTTAGTCTCTACGCTAACGATTCGTCAACTACCGTTACTGTAAGGTCGCGTCCACATTACATCTACGTGGTAGAGCCATGCTGCAGCTATATTATGGTTGTAGCACGAATGGGTCGGCTCGACCGGGGAAGGACCACGCTCTCACAGAAAACCAGCGTAAAATAGCAGCTTAACGCTGCTGTGTTTCGTATGGTGAGTGTAGAGAACCGGAGACCCTTTTTACTGGCAAAGAGGCATTCCATCTTAGTCCTCACGGGTGACAACGCATCTGCATCTTGAGTCCTTATTGAGGATAGATGTAGATGTCTATGTGTCACAGTAACCACTTACCATCAGGTGGACTGTGTGCTCGTTTGTTACTAGATCCTATAAAAAAAAAAAAAAAAAAAAACATTATTGATTATCTTAGTGTATACTGTGTAGTATCTCTGTCGAGTGTTGCAGATGTGCAATGTGATTGCTAGTGTACATGCAAAATTACACGCGATCATGTAATACGCCCTTTTAATATACTAAACCTCGTATCTGGTACCTCGCATAGGATATGTGGCGTGTCACAATGCGATGATGCGATACTATACCTAATACACTGCATTCCACATTTAATCCTATCCCCATGTTTTCCCCGATCATGAAAGGTGATACACGCCGCTACACGTTCTTGAAAAGTTTAGATATGGAAAAGATACCAGGCTCGGAGGGGAAAATTTGTGAGACCACATATAAAGATAGCGTTCTTCGCCGATACGTTTACTTGACATGATATGGTTAAGTATGAACGTGTTTTTCTGACCGATACAACTAGTTATAAAAAAGGTCGAAATGGGCACCCATGCTTAAGATACAATTACTTTATATGGTACGCCTAATAAAGTCAAAATGGTCAAATATGGACTCGGCTTTAGTTCCTTAAAGAAAGTAGTCAATTATAATAATAATCAAGATTTTGACTATTTTATTAGGTTGTAGGACTCCTCTTCTACCTAGACGTCCATCTGGGTTGGTACCAAGCTCTTACGTTTTTCTACCGCCAAATAGCAGCACCAGCTGTGTTCCACTGAAGGAGATAGAGAGCCAATCTAATTACAGACTGAGGCATTCCATCGTAGTCCTCCGAGGTAACAATGAGCGCATCCATGAATTTTTCTGCCACCAGGACGGCGCCACTAGAAATTGAGGTATAATATTTGACGGATTTCATAGCGGGGAAGTTAATTTGTTCGGAAAATGTAAAGGTTATTGTTTCTTTCTGCACTATTAGCTATATTTTATATTAATAACATTAAAAATGCCACAAAGTGCTTTGTGGCCTTCCTTTGGGGAGGCCTAAGTTCAGCAGTGGACTTGTGAAGGGCTGTAATGAAGATTAAAAATAAATAAACCAAACCACAGACATACATAAAAGTAGACAATTAAAAAAAAGTTAAAAATGTTCAAAAAATTTAAAGAACAAACCACTGACGCATTGTTTTGTGTATTAATTTAATACTCCAAAAACTGATAAACTTTTATTAAAAACCAACTTCTCAACAAAATTACACTGTGTAAAAAAAACTTTACCTCAGTGTCAACTAGCGACATCTTGTGAGCAGAAAATTATTAGCCCTCATTGACAACGTAATGTTTGAAAATGTTTGACATTGGATGGTGGTCCATGGGCTACAGTATCCAATTTCATTCACGGGGACTGTTCGTTCACTTCACACTTCACCGCATGAATCAGATTTTCATTCATTTATCAGAGGGTCTTATTGAGAGAAACATTCTCTACTCCGGTGCTTACATAAAAAGTTACATCATATATCTTGGTTACAGGCTCATCTCATTTCTGGCAAAGTTTTAAGGCAAGGAAGTATTTGCACTGCTCCTATGAATGTAGCGAACATCACATGTCTGTGAAATATTTTTTTATTTTCTCAGACGTGGAGGTTTCCTCACGATGTTTTCCTTCACCGCTGCCCACTGGGTGATTAGCACTTAAAATTGTAATTAAATTTTTTATTGTTGCCGGGGGTATCGAACCCGGGGTTGCTCGTATGCTGTGAAATTTACAGCGAACGCTAAGCCCCTGAACTATCACAGATTTCGACCACGTGTCATAATTTAATTGTCAAACACAAACTGCATTTAAAAATAATTGTATCGTCGGGCACCGGTATCGAACTCAGGTCGATTGCGCTTTATAAAATCTGAGGAAAGCAGCTGCAGCATCTGGTTCTTAGGGCGTAATTTATTAAAGTTTAAATATAAATAATTGTCTTAGAAGACGCCTTAAATAAACGTGATTTACTCCTAGCCGGATGCAACTATGTTGACATTATCCAGCTATACAACTGGCAGTGTCTCCTGAGCAAGAAATATTGAAGCGACAACGGCTTAGTGGTTTAGGGCATGAATTGCAGATTCAAACGTCGTAAATAGAATCGCTCTAATGTAAAAGGGAATATAAGGACTTTTTCACCAAAATGCTAATCTCATTAAAACACTAAATGCCAAGAAAATCCATGCAACAACGTTAACAAGCATTACCAGGAAGGAGATGATAGGTAATATGATGACATGACATAAATTGAGAGCAAAACCGATACAGCTCACCAACCCGTTTGGTCACAGTGGTGAATAGAGACAAGACTTTCAAAAAATGCATGACCATCATCATCATTACAGCCTACAAAAACTCAACTGCTGGATCAAAGGCCTCCGTCACAGCTTACCTCAAACACCTTTTGTGTTTGCCGTAAGTGTTATGCTTGGTAAGCGGGTTTGGTATCGCAGTTTCTTATCTCTTGTTTTTATTAGAAAGTGTGCTCCTAATATTTTGGTTTGTTTCCCTTTGTCGCCACTTACGATACCTATACGACGATATGGGGAAGCGAATATTTTTAAATCGCCAATACACGGTTTAAAATGCATGGTATATATTCTTGCATTTTTTAGATAGACATATATTATGTCAAGTTGATAACGGAAATAGATTGTATTGTTAAATAGTGTGTATTATGTGTATGTCTGTGGTATCGTAACTTTTAAATGAATGAACCAATTTGTGTGCGCTTTTTTATTTAAAAGCAGGTTTTCTAGCGGTGGTTCTTACACACGGTTTATCAAAATCGGTTCAGTCCTTTGAAGATCAACGGCTCTTTTTTTGCGGGGGTTTTTACATTTTGAATTTAGTTATTATTATTATACAAATAAAAAAATATTGCTGATAACTGCAAAAGGTGCAGAGGACATTTATTCGTTTATGTAATACTGGACGCTACACTTATTACGTGATAAGAAAGGCTACAAAATGTAAAAAAAAAATCATTGAATGGGAACTGCAACCAATGATTTACGATTTTGGTCGATTATAAGAGCATTATAGTAAGCATTATGACGAGGAAAGGTGTCATTTGTGTTTTCGTATGTTTATTAAAACTGCCACGCTCCGTTATTATTATAGTTGTTTTTATTTTATTCTACCTATTCAGAATATATATATATATATATATATATCCCGAATTTTCGCTTTTTCGGGTCTTTACAACACCTATGGTTACGGGGGGGACTGAGGTGCTTGCCCGATGTCACAGTTAGCCCGGCTATTTTCAGTTTTTGAATATTAACCTCAGTTCCCTCGGTGACCATGATCGAAACGTCGGGAATTAAAAAGTTAAAATTAAACGTTGTTCTCGTAAATATAACAACTATACACATTTATGTATTTGTGTATATGTTTATATGTATGTGTGTATATATTTAACAGCTATTTTTCGTTGTGCTATCACTGTACTAAGGTTAGGTTTGTAAGGTTCAATAAAAATTAAATATATAAATAAATACTGAAATAATATTCTGCGTTATTTTATATCTATAAAGTAAATAAGAAAAGTCTGCAATACTACATGTTTTGTTCATTACAGCCATTTTTATGTTTAAATAATCACTCGTGCAAATAAAGGGTAGGTCGCTATTGATAAAGGTATTCTTAACCTCAGTAGAAACATACTATGATTTAACAAACCTATACTGAAATTGTTAACTCGTTTAATTTGACATTTTAACATTACCAGTATACCGTAATACCACCTTATCAAGAGTCTAGCCGTTACAGTAATTTTCTTAATAACTCTGATACTCACGACGCCGTCATAAATTCTATAACATCATTAAAACACGCTCCATTACGGCGCCAACCACTGCTGCGATCTGTTTCTGTTGAAAATTATTATACTATGATGATGTCATTTAATGACTGAATTTCATTTCTTATTAAAATTCCTATGTAATATGTTTTTAGTATATGTAAATTATCCAACCATGATGTTCAACAGCTGGCCGTGCAAAAGGTGGAATCCGTCACACTACTCAGTTCGTGTTGGCGGGCGTTGTTTGTCATTGATGAATATTTTTTTAATGTTTATTGGCCTAACGGATCTTTTCTTTTTACTGCCAAATTTAAGATAAGTAAATGAACACGTAAATTGGAAATAAACACTTAATGGCAAATGACAATGGATAATGACACCGGAATTAACTCCGGTTGCATTAGTGTCTATACGCAATAAAGTCACTCTGCGGGTATATTATGGTTGTAGCACGAATAGGGATAGGATCGCATCCTACAGAATAGCAGCGTAAAAATCAGCTTATTGCTGCTGTGTTTCGTATGGTGAATGTAGAGGACCGAAGACCCTTTTTCCTGGATACGAGGCATCCCAACTTAAACCCCAGAGGTGACATCTGCATTTTGAATCGTAATCTATACAAATAAATAAAATTGAAGTGTCTGTTTGTAATGTCAAAATACCAGCGTTTCACTAAATGTATATGTAAGTATATACGGTACTTATAACAACACACACAATTTTTAAAATTTTTGTCTGTCCGTCTGTCTGTCTGTTTGTTCCGGCTAATCTCCAAAACGGCTGGACCGATTTCGACGGAACTTTCACTGGCAGATAGCTGATGTTATAAGGAGTAACTTAGGCTACTTATATTTTAGAAAAAGAATTAGGGTTCCGCGCAACATAAATAGAACCCTAAATTACACTCGGGGTAAGTTGCGGGGAACGGTTAATTTAGGATAAATGTAGATATCGATGGGTCACGGTACCCACTTACCATCGGATGTATGTACTGTGTGCTCGTTTGTCACCCTTATTCTATAAAAATAAAAGAGAAAATTGAAAAAGATTCATAAAATATGATTGTATATGATAAGCATTGTATTGTATTTAAGGTTATGAGCATAAAAGTAAATATCAAATGTTCATCCAATCGATCTTATAATAATCAATATAGCGTGTAGTCTCTTCTTGCCAAAGTTACATTCTCAATTCTAAGGGCCATATTTTTAATTGCGTTTTTAATAGTAATCATTGGAATAAGCGCACACTCCAGCGTGTACAATGGACCTACAATGTGCACTGTACATCATTAACTTAACTTTAACTTAACTTTTTTTTAAAAACGTTACCCCCACGCTAGGATTTTCTCCTGTATCGTGGAGGCAGTTTACAAACTCAAATTGCACAAGGACAAACATCCAGACCCGGAAAATTATTTGTCGGCCATACAAATACTCGTTCCGTGCGGGATTCGAACCCGCGCCCCCCAGCGCAGCAACTCATTGCTAAGCCACTGCGCCACGGAGGCGTCAACAATGGAGACGTGCGTTCTCCATAAAAATGGAATTATCAATAGCGATTAATGCAGATTGAACATATTTAATTCAAATTTTCGTAATGTTCAATGTACCAATTGTGAAGAATCTTTTGTGCCTTTTTTATAAATACTGGATAATTCTTAAAGAAAATTTCGGCTATGGCGATAATTTCCACAAATGCATGTCTGCAAAGCGTTTCTCTCTTGTTTTTATCTTTACCAAACCGAAATCTAAACCCAATTTGAGAATAAAACTTCGAGTCTATGGCACATAATGTTATGAAAACATCAATCTAGCAACTCTGTGCACGTACTGTAAAACCTCTGGCCGGCTATTGAACTCCTGGCTTCTCTCCAGCAGCTTCTATAGGAATATTCATGCAAATAGGTACTACTTCTTCCTTTGAGTTCCCTTTATTTTTTTTCATATTAAACATTCGTGTTTAATAAACAAAAGGCCAGGCTTCTCGTAGCTAATTGCATTTATTTCTTTCAAAACCTGGCTTTTTCACTTTAACACTCTTCTGATATCGTTGCCTACTTCTTCGAACAGATGACTTTGTTTTTAAAATTGTCCGTCGTTTCAAGGTTTGCTATAATTTTCGCAGCTCTTATATCGTTTCATCAGTCAGTTCAGGATACGTAAAATAACTGTCATAATTAAAATACACCAATTTAAGGATGTGGTGTAACAAAGTCACAGACTATATATGGCCTAGTGCTGGGCACAGGCCTTCTATTTTTGAGAGATTTATGGAGCAATTAGTTTATTAACCTGTTCCAGGCTTATTTTTATATTCCCGACGTTTCGGGTGCTTTCCAGCACCCGTGACCACGGGAAACAACTCAGTCCCCCGTGACCACGGGTGCTGGAAAGCACCCGAAACGTCGGGAATATAAAAATAAGTTAATATACGCGATAAAATCCGTAAAATTAGTTTTATTTAAAAATGTGTAGTGTTCGCGTAAATATAAGAAATCATTCTGTTCCAGGCTGTTAGCGCAATTCACATGTCTAATAAATATTTTATTATTCAGACGTGCAGCTTTTCTCGCGATGTTTTCTTCTTTTTCGCCGCGCACGTGATAAATCATCACTTAAAACTGCAATTAACATTTTAATTTGTGCCGGTGCAACCCCGAGTTGCTCGTGTACTGTAAATTTTACGACCAGTGCTTAGTGTTGAGTGAGATACCACGGTGGTAATAATTTACTAAAATTAATTAAAATGTCCTCCTGTATACCGCAATATTCCCGCCGCATTGAAAACTTATTTAAATAAATCATATACAACGTTTTTGTAAAGTATAAAGTAATATCTTCTAACCCATACAGATTTATTACCCACACAAATAAAAAGAAAACGTGGAGTGCATTTTGCCTTTTTAGAAGATTATTACAGTTGAAAGCCTACATTTTAATCTAATATCCTGCACTGACTTGAAGATTGAAGAAATAAAGCGTGGGCGTGGTGCGGAACTCAGCTATACTTGCAATCACTTTTATCAAAGTGTTTGACGACCTGACAAATTATACAGCAGCTCAGTTGTTTTCAACACAATTTCTAGGCTCGCAAGAGTTAATTGGGACTTGGTGGACTTTCACAAGGAAACCGGAGTACCTAATCAGCTGATATGACATTATTTAAGACGGCTCTAACATTCGATCCATAATTCAAGAAGTACAGTCGACGAAAGATAAAACTTTAATTCATTTTATAGCAAATTGGTATTCGTTAAGATATCGATTACTTCTTAGGATAAGCTTAACCGACATCAATTATTATTAAAATATGTTCTTTTTATAAAACACTAATGGCGGATTAAATCTGTAATTGTATTTATGAGTCTTACAGTCTACATTTTAAATGTAGTGTACTGGTACATTGTCATATATTTTTATTATTTTATAGTACTTGCAAATGGTTTACATTTTTTTTATAGGATAAGGTGACAAACGAGCACACAGTCCACCCGATGGTAAGTGGTTGCTGCGGCCCATAGACATCTACATCTATCCTCTATTAAAAATCAAAATGCAGATGCGTTGTAACCCGTGAAGACTAAGATGGAATGCCTCATTTCCAGTAAAAACGGTCTCCGGTTTTCTACACTCACCATATGAAACACGGCAGCGTTAAGCTGCTATTTTATAATGGTATTCTGTGAGAGCGTGGTCCTTCCCCGGTCGAGCCGACCCATTCGTGCTACAACTATATTACTAATATAGCTGCAGCAAGGCTCTACCACGTAATTATTGTGTAAATACCTTTAAAATAAGTGTAGGAAAACAAATATTAAAGCTTATAAATAAATGAACAGACACCAGTCAGTAGCGGCACTGCTCGTAAAATCGTTTAGTGATCAGCTTAAATAAATGACAAACCGAATTAAGCAGCTCAGAAAACGGTCGTGTAACAGAAATTGGCACCACTCACAGCACAGGCGATAGAAATCGAGCAACAAGACCTCAGTACATCAAGCGAAGGAGCCGACTTGTCATTATGGTACAATTAATTTGTCGTTCGCTCCAGAGCAAACACAGCTGCAAACTGTTATTACGCATTCGTTCATCAGTCTGATATTACGTCCCGTTTGATATCCAATGACGCTTGCCGCTTGCACTCTCGCAAGCGTCCCTGTAAATAGTGGTTTTCGAAACAACATCGTAATAAAATACGATTTATACAACTTCACCATTATTTTCGAGTGCAGGTTTTGACTTATTAAGATTTGTGACAATTTTACAGTTGATCAACACGTTCCTAATAATTATCATCGCAGTACCAACGCACTAAATGTGTCACTTATATCAGCACTAGCAGTTTCTCTTCATTTGCTGCAACCGATTGAATTTGATCATTAGTTGATAAACTATAAACGATTTTTAACCCCCGATGTAAAAAGAGGGGTGTTATAAGTCTGACCGCTTGAGTGCCTGTCTGTCTGGAACCGGAGCTCTTAAACGGATAGAGCGATTTGGGTGCGGTTTTTTTTATTTAAAAGCAGGTTTTCTAACGGTGGTTCTTAGATATGTTTTATCAAAATCGGTTTAGCCGTTTTAAAGTCATGAGCTGCTTTTCGGGAGTTTTTTTTTAAATTTTGAATTTGAATTATTATATAATTTAATTGAGAAAAGACTCATTAAAATTAAAATCTAAATATAACTTGATAAAATGTAAATATAGTCTTAGAAGTTCCTGGAGCGCTTGTGTATTATATGTATCTCCTCCGCAAAATATCCTGGCATGTCCTGACAGCTTCAGATGATCCCTGATTATTGGGAATTCCTACAATGAAAAGTCAAGGAAAAAATGTTTGTGTTTCTACACCCAGAAGAATCTGAAATTGTAGTAAGAATATTGGTGCCATATTTGCTCTGCCCAACAAAGTTGGAGTGGATTCAGCAGCACCCGGAAAGACAAATATTAAAGTCGGCACTGTTTTCTGCGATCAGCCAAAAAGACGTATTAAGCAAATCATCATTACAGCCCTTCACAAGTCCACTGCTGAACATAGGCCTCCCCCAAAGAATGCCACAAAGCACGGTCCTGAGCCACCTGCATCCATCGACTTCCTGCATGTCTTACCAGGTCGTCACTCCATCTCGTGGGGGGACACCCTACACTTCGCCTACCGGTACGAGGCCGCCACTCGAGAACCTTTCTTCCCCATTAAGCAAATGTTCGTCCCCATTTCATTGATTACAGTAACTACAACTGCCTCCAAAACTTATTGCTTCATTTAAAACAGTAATACCTACTAACCAGTAATGATTCATGTGGCCACGTATAACAACAAAGTCCCAGAAAGTATGCAGGACTTATAGACTAAAAAGTTTAAAACTTTTACTAATCATTAGTTGTTTGAAAACGGTTATTGTAGTAGGTACTAAAGAATACATGATTGATGATAACTGTGAATGAGGAGATTGCCACCTTGCTGTTCCTAATTGTTTTATATCTAATTGTACAACATATGCTATAAGTGAATATTAAAAAAAAATAGAAAATCCTGTAGTTATCATAGTTATCATAGGTTAACGTTTCTTTTAAAAAAAATTATCGAATAAAATTATTCTATTATATTCTAATGTAAATGTCAAGATTAGGAATTTTAAGATCCAAAGTCCAAATGCCAAACCTGTAATAGCAAAGTTGTACTCTGTGGAAAAGCGAAATATTTTCCTTCAACATATTATCCTACCTGTGAATTATTTGATCGCGATTTTCATATAAAACTTATTATAGCCTACGAATGGCCTGATCGAAGACAAAATTAGCCTATCGTGGTCGCTATGTGCGCGTATCTTTTTAAGGTAAATTGGCTACGCGAGTACACATGGTAGAGCCATGCTGCATCTATATTAGTAGTATAGTTGTAGCACGAATGGGTCGGCTCGACCGGGGAAGGACCACGCTCTCACAGAAAACCAGCGTAAAATAGCAGCTTAACGCTGCTGTGTTTTGTATGGTGAGTGTAGAGAACTGGAGACCCATTTTACTGGAAAAGAGGCATTCCATCTTAGTCCTCACGGGTGACGATGCATCTGCATTTTGATTCTTTATTGAGGATAAATGTGGATGTCTATGGGTCACAGCAACCACTTACCATCAGGTGGACTGTGTGCTCGTTTGTCACCCTATCCTATAAAAAAAATGTATGGGTGTTAAAATAAATGTAGCAAAATAGCAGTCGACATAATCGAAATCGGTAAGAAGTTCACAAACGAAGTTTTCTTATGATTATCATTAAAAACATTACTCTAAAAATTTAAAGAAACGTATATTATTAAATAACTCACGACTCTTAAAAAAAAGAAAATTTAGATTGCCTATAAATATCAAAAAAACTGAGACAGTTCATTTACATATTATAGCATTTTAGTATGTATATATGTATATGTACATTAAGCTAAATGCGAATGAACTTTAATGAAAGTAATCAGATCAATTAAAAACCTGCTAAGTAGGTTCCGTATTATTTATTTATTTTTGATATTGTGTTTAAGACGTACGGCATAAATTATCCATTTTACTTGAATTGCTGTCTCATTTTGATATTAATTAAGACTTCTAGATTAAAAAAAAACATTGAATAAACGATTTTATCAAGCAAGCAATTTTGTATAAATATATTATTTAACTACGTTTAAGGAAAGGTCTATTTTTGCATACATAATATGTAACATTCTCGAAAACAAGTTTAATATTAAAATAACAATTTTAGTCAGTTAAATTTGCAGTCTTAAAACAATCGGCGTATTTTAGGGCTCACTATTACATGAGAAACACAGCACCATAATTTCTTGAAGTTTCTTACCGAAATAACTAGGGGTAGACTCTTTGGACTTAGGTCTTAATAAAATTAAGCCTAAGGCCTTAATTTTGAGAAAAGAAAATATTATTACAAAAATCTATTTTTATATTTTTCACAATATGTATAATAAAAATGAGTATTATAATCTAACAAGAAGTACTTTTAAAAGAATGAAAAGGTGGCTTTAACCACTTTTAGCGATTAAACTTAAGGCTTTAACTAGCCTGAATGACCTTGACGACACGGCGATCGCAGAGATTTTAGCCGACGTCAACACCGTCTAGCAACTACGTTCTGTATTACTTATAAAAGTGCAAAGATTAATAGATTGCAGAGATGACAATTATATAAGTGACATACTGCCTGTTATGCTTGAGCATCACTGAGAATTATGTCGCGGTTATGCATGTTCAATTACATTGTGCTGTAGCTTTGTCCGGTAGGCGTCAAGAGCTATCAAGTGTTCAAGTTTCAAGTACATAAGAGTTTTCTATTATATATGTTAAATCGTATTTATTTGTATCGTATTAGTAGATCTGGGTCAAAGCGTTCGTTGTAAATTTTTCCCGGTTTTGATCCCCGACAGCACGAATGAAATTTGTAATTGCAATTTTCGTCAACACGCATTGGGGCAGTGCGGCGGGCATTTACTTGCCCTAAAACCCTCTCAGAAATAAAAAAGGAGTCCTGTGCCCAGCCCAGGGACTTGTATAGTCTTTTACTTTACTTTGTAGCAAAATTATTATATTCGTTTCAAATACAGAAGGGTACCTTATGCTGACAAAAATATCATGTGGAGGCGACGAAAACGTAAAACATCTTTGTACCTAGATAAAACGTTCGAAAGATTGTCAGTCATGTCATACGCCACATTTTCTATAGAGCGTAGAACATTGCAGATAGGGCAAAATAAAAAATAATCCAAAATATTATGGGAACTATTTATTAATAATATATATATTTATAATAAATATAATGAACAAGCTGCAAGGTTCAACTAATAATGTTTCTTGTAAACACAATTGTAAAATTGCTGTTTTAATTTTTACCAATGGTTAATTGATGAAACGTAGTCAAGATCACTTCATATAAAATATATTTAATTAAAATTGACACGTGACCTATTTGGCCTTCTACTAACAACTCGGCGGAAATTTGAAAAGAAGATTTTGTCTTTTCACACAAGTATTGTTTACAACTTGCGTGGTTTCGAAAAGCGTGATTAAGTGTCAGCAGTATATAATCAATTAAATACTGAACTTTTTTGAAATTAATTTTTTTGTTTATTTTTGTTATATCTTCTAAAAACTAACGCCACCTCACTATTTTATTATTTGTTTTTTTTTTGTAACGCATAAGGATAGGTTATACTAAGTTAGATTAACTTGGATAAGTTTGTAATTTTTTAATTTTATCACAAAATTTCCGCAATAAATTATTACCTTTTCTACAGTGATTCTCTCCTCTTAGTTTCGGCGTGACTGTAGGATGTTATATATACTGAGTCACCGTCAGTTACTGAGCGGCTATAAATCATTATATGTATGTAGAGACATACATATATACATTTTTTGATTTTAATATTAATGTTTTTTTGAATTTTAATTGATTTTTTGAAACCTGATATAATTATTTGTATCCATACCAATTGATGGGCCTGAGTATAATGCCAGTTATGCTCTTTGGCTGAAGTTATTTTTTATTTTATGCTCAATTGCAGACAAAACAATATTGATTGCGCATTTCTAAAACAAAATTTTACCTCTTCTCCTTCTAATGATAGTTCCTGCAACTAACACGGCGGAATAGTTATTATTATCTATAAGACCAGTTACAGAAACCGTTTTTGTTTGTGCCTTGAGCAACAGTTTGCCGGTTTCTGTATAGAAAATGATGCTGGCTTTGCAAATATGGATGGCCGCTACCGTTGAATATAATACCCGCTATGTTACACTTATTTACATAGAAACTTTAATTATCATTTGCATAAAATTCCAACTATCACTTTTAAACAAGAATGTTAACTGTTAGATCAGTCCATCTTGTTTTTCACTAATTAAGTGAAAAGTAAAACAAACCAATAGGTCCGTGATTTAAAATTTCTTGCAACTTTTTATAGAAAAGCATGACCTTATCATAATATAATAGTCAATCATTTAGTCATGTGATAAAACTTTTAAGTGTGCCAGTCAAACATTAATCATGATATTCGGGTCATTATACTGGAAATAGTCTTTTAAATATTTTTTAGTACAATTGACAATCTTCAGTATGATTGACCGTGTATATGACTTTTATAAGTCTATGTTATTTTTGATGAAAATTATTATTGCAGAT
The DNA here is from genome assembly GCA_963668995.1 of Parnassius mnemosyne. Lineage (NCBI taxonomy): Eukaryota > Metazoa > Arthropoda > Insecta > Lepidoptera > Papilionidae > Parnassius > Parnassius mnemosyne. The sequence continues at coordinate 21,550,470 of CAVLGL010000068.1, read as the reverse complement.
AAAAGCCCTTTCACATTTATTTTAGTCTCGAATTAAATTAATCAAAATGAAAATAAGAACTTTGGCTCTTTATAACTGATCTTTAAATGTAAAACACAGACTTGAAATTATATAATTATTGGCATATTTTTAATTCATTGAACTTTTTAAAGATTTTGTTGAAACTCTACTGGAAAAAAAAACAATATATATATATATATATATATATATATATATATATATATATATATATATTATAGTTCTTGATGAAAATAAATTACATCGCATCCCATCAAGAATTTCTAATGTAATTCTTGGTGTAAAGCTGAGACGTAATAATAACTGTAAACAATAGAATAACAAAATAATGTAAACATTTGTAAATACTTTAACTTAATAAATATTATTTGCCGGTAATAAAATTAAACAAGGTAGTCTTCGGCATGAAAGTAAAAATTATTATTTTTGATTATTTTTGCAATATCTAACAGCTGGATCAGCGCGCGATTCTGATCCATCTAAAGATGCTAAATTTCAGCAAGCACTGTCAAGTTCAATAGGAGTGACAGAAAAACGGTTCTTTATATAGAAAGGTAAATAAATTATTTAACCTATAAAGTAAAATCACTTTATAAAAAATCAAAATAGCCCAATAGCTTTATTACATGAGACACATAATGGTACGAGTGCTTACAATACTTAACATTATTTTACTGAAATCTCAGAGTTTTTTTTTAATAGAATAAGGCTGACAAACGAGCACACAGTCTACCTGATGGTAAGTGGTTGCTACGGCCCATAGACATGTACATCTATTCTCGATTACGTATCAAAATGTAGATGCGTTGTCACCCGTGAGGACTAAGATGTAATGCCTCGTTTCCAGTAAAAAGGTTCTCCGGTTCTCTACACTCACCATATGAAACACAGCAGGTTTAAACTGCTATTTTACATGGTATTCCGTGAGAGCGTGGCCCTTCCCCGGTCAAGCCGACCCTACGTGTATTCTTCTGTGCGCATTCTGCGCTACAGGTACAGGCCTCGGGGGTATCTCCCCATTACCTGAGTAATCCTCACAGCCCATAACTATGGGCCGGTCATGGGTGCCTTCTTGGCATTTATCTCTTTACTACAGCGACGCTGGTTCGAATCCGGTCGCTGTAAGTTGGTATTCAATGTGTGTGGTATTCTGGTGTCTATGTTGGCCTTTCTGTGGCATTGTGGGTTTTACTCAACTCCCTAATCTATATAGGGAGGAGTTCTCTTGGTAATGGTCGCCCGTCCGGAGGGCGGGCGTGAAGCGGCGCGAAGTTGTTAAGGTGGGGATGTGGTCCGTTGTCAGCGCGGTTGAACATACCGCGCGCCAACCGAACCACAAATTCTTCCAGGTCTTCAATTTTCAGGTCGGCCGCTATCACGTCGTTCCGGACGTAGCGACCAGCACCGACAATGGTCCTTAATGCCAAATTCTGTTGGACTTGCAGTCGCCGCTTCTGCCGGTCGCTCAGGAGTGCATACCAGGCCGGAGCAGCGTAGGTTAATACAGGTCTTATGTATAGTTTGTATAGCTTCAATTTTGTCTTCAGTGGTAACTTGGATGCCAGTACGGGACGCAGCGCCGCCCGCGCACTTCTCGCGTTGCGGACGACGAGATCAACATGCGCGGTCATGCGCAGCATTCTGTCGATCCGGCATCCAAGGTACCTCACGGTCTTCTGGTATGCAATTTCCTGTCCTCTGAGCGTTAGTGGTGGTGGGAAGTTCCTGTAGCAGCGAGTGAGCAGAGCCTTTGCATCCTGGCGACTGCGATGTGGGCTCTTCTGGACGAGGTGAAGTAGGCGCTATCGTCCGCGTATAGCGCCAGTTCGACGTCGTCCTCCCACTCTCGCAGGTGTCCTTCCAGTGTTGGGATGTCGTTGGTATAAGCCGCGTACAGGACTGGTGACAGACAGCTGCCCTGTGGTACGCCGGCTCTGATGGTCTTCATTGCGGACATCGCGCCTTCTACGCAGACGTAGAACTTCCTGTCAGCCAGGAATGACGCTACTAGCCGCAACATAGCAGGAGGGATACTGGTTTGTTCTTCTAACTTGTAGAGTAAACCAGGGTGCCACACTCTGTCGAACGCCTTCTCTATATCGAGAAGGACGCCTAACGATGTGCGGCCGAAATTGTACTCGACCGCTAAGTAGTGCAGCACCCTGGTCAGCTGTGTTGCTGATGAGTGGTCCCTCCTGAATCCGTGCTGCTCCGCCCGAAGTTGGATGCACGGGCGGAGGCGTCTTAGCAGCAGTCTTTCTAGCAGTTTAGCTATGTGCGGTAGTAGCGTAATCGGCCTGTAACTGGCAGCTCTACGCCTGTCCTTCCCGGGCTTCGGTAGCACAATCACCTTCCCTATCTTCCATTCCTCCGGGAAGTGGGATGTCCGCAATATTCCATTGTAGAGTCGACAGATCTCTACAAGTGTCCTATTGGGCAGCTGTCGAAGCGCAGCGTTGGTGATCCCGTCGTGCCCCGGCGCCTTCCTGGGTTGCAGGCGGGCTACTGTCCTCCGCAGTTCAGCGGGGGAGATGTACCACTCTCCTGCAAGCGGTGGCGCGGGCGATGACAGGAGCTCCTGTACGCGGCTCTCCTTCCGGGCATGAAGATCCATGAACTCCGCACTTGCTGGGTTCGGCATAAATTGCTCCTCGAAGTGCTCTACTAGGATATCCGCTCTACCCTTGGCGTCATATCGGCGTTCGCCCGCGTTGTTGGTCAGCGGGCATACGGCAGGTCGTTTTTTGGTCAACTGTCGGTTCAATTTGTAGAGCGACGCATCTTGCTCATCTGCCTTCACAATGCGCCGCTCCCAGGCCTCTCCTCTGTGGGCCTGGATTGCAACCGACAGTTCATCTGAAATCCGATTTAATTGCGTCTTCAATCTTGGGCAGCGAGTGCTCGCCCAGAGCTTCCTTAGCGCCCTCTTGCGCTTTATTTTCTCGCGTATTGGTCGCGGCAGGACGTCTCTTCTAGCTGTTAGTGGGACGACCGTAGAGGCCGCGTCGAGGGCTTCTTTGATGGTGTTGGTTATTCTTGTTGCAGCGGCCTCTACGTCGTCCGCTGTACTGATGGGTGTAAAGACTGGAGGTCTCTCCTGCAGGTGTTGATGGTAGAGCCCCCAGTCTATTCTTGTCTTGAATGCTCTGGGCGGCGTTGTCACTGCCCTGAGGCCAAGGGTAATTAGTATCGGGAGGTGCTGTGTGTCCATGTCATACAGCACCTCTACCACTATCGGGTAGTTGACGTTCCTAGAGAGCACGATGTCCAGTACGTCCGGACTTTTACGTGTGTCTGTAGGGACGTGTGACGGTTCCTCGGGACCTAAAACGTCATAGTTATTCTCCTCCGCATCTTCATAAAGTACACGACCCGGCGGGTTGATCAATCTTGACCCCCACGCCAGGTGTTTAGCGTTTAGGTCCCCGGCGATGATGGTGGGCGTTGTGCCTTCCATTACCGTCCGGACGTCTGAGGAGTGAAATGGAGTCCCTGGTGGGCGGTATGCTGCGTAGATCCTTAGTTCCTCGCCCGCCGCCTCCATTTTTATGCCGATGGAGCGCATCGTTCTGTACTCTGGTAGCTCTAGCTCTTGGTGGACGATGTCTCTCCTCACTAGTACCGCCGTGCCTCTGTAGGCGGTCCCGTGAGGATTGACCTCGTCCCTCCTATAGATGTGAAAATTTGGTAGCTTCAGCTGCGTTGTTGGTCTGAGTTTCGTCTCCCCCAGCAAGATCACTTGAATGTCCTGTTGTTGAGCGACTGTACGGAGTTCATGGATCCTCTGCTGTATCCCGTCCGGGTTCCAATAGAGGAGGCGCAGGTTACCGTTACTCTCCTCCATAATGCCGGGCCAGTATGGTTGCGAGTGCCTTCATCACGGCGGTGATGGGATCAGTCCCGGCCCTTATGTCGGCCAGGACTTGGGTGCCGACTTCGATAGCTAAGCCTACCAGTCTTTGGATGGCATCAGCTGTCTCGAAGTCGGTTGATGGTGCTGGAACTGATGTTCTTTTACGTGGTACTGGCCTCGGGACGTTGGGTTTCACATTCGTTTCCTGACGTTGGGTAGAGCGCGCTCTATGTGTAGAGCTGGCTCTATATTCCGGTAGAGCCCTTTCCGGCGCTCTACCCTCGCTGATTTCTCTCCTAGTAACCTGCGCCTTTGCGGCTGTTGTTACTTGCGGTGTCGGGGTAGAGGTCACAGCCTTAGGAGGTAGTGGCTGCTCCTTATTTTTTCGTTTCCTCACCCGCTTCCTTTTCTTAGTGGGTTGACGCTCTATTGCGTCGTTAGCGGGTGGTTGTAGAGTCGCCCCGGTGGTTGCCTTCACTTCTGTAAGTTCCACCGTTTCCATTGGTATTACTTGAGGGGGGGGGGGCTGGTTGCCTCCCCTTTCCTGTTACTGTGGTCCACCCATCTTCCTGTATGGTAACAGCTCTTGGGCGACTCTGTGTAGTTTTCTTTGGGTCCTCAGGTAGTAGTCCCGGCAGGGTGATCCCCTGCCTTCTGGCAACCCTCCTAAGGACTGGACAGCGTCTATCGTTTGCGGTGTGGTTTTGCGCGCAATTTGCGCACGTCGGCTCTTCCTCTCTACCCCGAGGGCAATGGGCGGCGATGTGCTCTCCACCACAACGAACACACTTCACTGGCCTGAAGCAGTTGGCAGAAGCATGTTCAAAAGCCTGGCAACGGTGGCATTGTGCCGGTCCTTTCTTTTTCTGCCAGGCTTCAATAATTACTCCTCTCATATAGAGGAGTTCGTTGGTGTTATATAATAGGTTCAGCTGCTCCAGGCTCAGGTGATCCAATTGTGCGAAGTAGATGCATCCCGGCCTGCCTCTACGCGGCGGAATGGCCTTAACAAATTGGATCGGGAAGCCCTTTGCCCTAACAGCCTCCTCTATGGATTTAGTGTCCGTTCCTACTGGCAGCCCCCTGATGCCCACTTTTGTGGGCTTCTCCTCCTCTGGGGTGAAGCAGTACCAGGACAAATCTGGTGTTGCTCCGGAGAGTTCTTTCATGTATCTTTGTATGATACGAAACTCCTCCGGGCTCTGGGGCGTGAATCTTACCCCCTTCCCGAATGGGCGGGCATTGGGGGCGTGGCCTAATTTTTCCGTAAGTATTTTGAAATGCCCCGTCCAATTCGGGAGGCATTCCACGACGATAGGCGGGTACCTTGCCTTCTCTGCTTCTTTAGCTGATGTTGGCTCCTCCGCCGCCTCCGTTCCTGGTACTGCGGGTGCTGCTGCCAGCTGGGCATAACTAGTTGATGGCCTCTGTCCATCATCTTGTGGCAGTCCCGATGGGTTGGGATGAGGCACGGGCGATGATCGTCCGGCAGATGCAGCTAAGGTCGCATATGTTGTGGACCCCCAGCTGTATGACTCTTCACCTCCCTGCTCCTCATGGGCCGAGTCCATTTGGCTCCTGCGGTCCGGTGATGTGTAGGTGGCTGGTTGGGGTGGCGACGGGGACTTCGGCGGAGTCCTCTCCTTCTTCTTCCCTCTCGCAGATGGTGGTTCTTGTTCCTCATCTGAAGATGAGGAGTATGATGAGGATGATGAAGAAGATGGTGGCACCGGCGAACCTATGCACTACCTCTTCTCTTTTAGGGAACTCTCCGTTTCGGGTGGGGTGTGCCTTCTCGCCGACTTCAACGGCCGCTGGGACTTGGACGTCGATTCCAACCCACCCGTATACTCAGATACGGTGGGTTTGAGTTTGGCGCTCGGTGCAGCCTCCTTGCTCGGCGAAATTGGCTTAGGATTCCTTTTTGGTATGTGGCTGAAGGACTCCACTACCCTGGAACGCTCCGGGTTAGCTAGATCCTTCAGTACGAGTGGCCTATCAAGTATTCCTGGACGATCCGGTGGTTTTCTTGCACGAGGGGGTGGGGGGGGGCTCCCCCGACCCTTTACCAGTCATGTTACGCTGTTTGGTTACTACTGTTTTGGTTGGTGGTGTACGTGTGTCTATGTCTATATACTTTACCTAGCAGGTTGACTCGATGCGCGCCGCGAGGTAAAGATGGGAGCGAGGATAATCGACCGCAACACTTGGGCGCACTGCCTACCCCTTTCACAACGAAAGGGTTGGGGGAAGTGATCAGGTGGCACTTAAAAACGCGACTAGACACTAAAAAGCCGAGAGCGCTTCAAGTGCCAAGAATCTACCTAAGGGCCGGTGACCTCGACGCCTCGCGGAGTATGCGGACTCGACGCTTAGCGGAGTATGTCGTACCGGCGGCTGCTTGGAACCACTGCTAATCCACAAACAGCACACACTTAGGAGATCCTTAAGCCGACCCATTCGTGCTGCAGCTATATTAGTAGTAGGTATAGACCTACTAATATAGCTGCAGCATGGCTCTACCACGTAAGAAAAAATTGACGTTGAAAATTTAAGTATTTTCAGAAGCAACTTTGCAATTATTTTCTAATGAGTGAATTTTTGTGGAAGCGGTCACCTGAAATACGTACAATTATTTTCGATAACGACGAGAAATTATGAAACGATCCCCATGCATATCAATGTGGCTCTATTTAGCCTCTTAATATGAACATACCTCTCATTCAGAGATTTTAAAAGTTTTCATGCGTAGATAATGGAAGATATAATATTATATTATTACTGTCCCGTGTGAGGCAACCTTTATACTTATATACATATTCTCATCATATTTTTATGGTTGGTTAGAAAAATTATATCTAAATGCAAACTTTCACAGGGTAAATTTTTTTTTTACTATTTTTACCCAGCAAGTAGTAAAACAACTACAATCCCATCGGTAAGTGGTTATGTAGCCTAAGATGGTGAATTGCACTGGCTTAACAAAAACCTATTCACTCTTGCCTAATAGTACTAGGTAAGAATTATTTGCGACCTATTTGTGTGTGTGTGTGTGTGTGTGTGTGTGTGTGTGTGTGTGTATGTGTGAAGAAAAGCGTATGAGAATACGTGAAGAGGAATAAAGGTTGAGTACTACTTCGCTTACCTGTACGAGGTTGCCACTCGAGAACCATTCTTCCTATTTTTTATCTGTTTTCCAAGTTGTATAGCCAGCCCATTGCCATTTCACTATAATATTCCGTTGGGCTATGTCAGTTACTCTGGTTCTACTGCGAATATCTTCATTTCTAACTTTATTACGTAGAGAAACCCCTCTCCAATTTAAAATTTTTACAATTTTTGGGTGATAGTTTGTCTAACATAAAAAAACATAAACCCAAGAATGTCTTTATATAGTTATTTATACTTAGGGAAGCACTATTTTTTTTTCATTTATTTAAATTGTTTTATTTAATTTGATAATAGTGTACCTAAATGTAAATATCAGTATCTATATTTCCCTCCCCAATAATATTTTATAAAGTCATACTCATAAAAACAGCGTTTTATTGTAATACATAATTATAAAATTCAGTATCAACTAATTAATAAAAATATGCAACAATAAAATTACATAGGTATTAAAAACTATCGAATTCTAAGTAACGAGAGCATGTTTGTCGTTCCACATCTAAATTATATAAAAATGCATTTTTCAATTTCACTAATCAACGTCGCCTCGAAAATTTCTTCTTCTTTGGGGACTTTAAAAATTGATTTATTTAGAAAATAATATTTACAGTTACCAATGTACAGATATTAACTAAATTAAGTATTTCTAGTCATAAAAATATTTATAATTGAGTATAAACTTTTAAAAAATTAATATATATTTGAACGAAATCGCTCCAACACCGACGTGCAGTCCACCCTCGACGATGTCCGAAAACGGACTGACAGGGCGACGGAGCATGCGCGCTCGTGTAAATATATTCAATTTCAGGGAAAAATGATATATTCTCTTATAAAACGGGGAATAAAATTAAAACTCTCAATTAAAAATATTAATATTTTTATGACCTTTTTTTTAGTGTAAGAACTATTTAAAAAGCTTGTGCCGTTTTGGAGAAATGTTGCAAAATATGACAAAGATAGGTACTCTTTGGGGATTTTTTTTCTAATAAGGGATTGACAAAAATACAATTTTGTTCAATTAAAAACATTTACCAAATCCTCTTCTGTTACCCTGTATTTTTTCTTTGTGGATTAAATGTACAGTTATTGAGATTTTTTTACTTAAATATCCAAAATTTAGGCATTTCAACCACTGTTAAGGCCTTAACTTTCGATATATCAAATCTGAAACATGTCATGAAAGCAAGTGAAATATTTTTTTAAAGTCTTGTAATGAGCTCTTTCTAAATACTATCGAAATAAATCCAAACGAATATTGGATCTTTTAAACTTAATTAAATATTAGAAAAAGATAACAAAATAGGACCCGATCTTTTTTGTGTCACAACCCATTATGCATTTGACAATTCAAACAATTCTTTTTGGCTGCGTGAAAAAGTTGTTGGTTATTATTTTCTTCTTTCCCACTATTCGAAATGATTCTCAGCCTCAAGGGACTAATCTCCTTGCTTGTTCCACCGTCGAATCGCGGAGGATAGCGAGACTATCTCATCATACTATTGATTGCTAGTTTAGGCCTATCATATGTGTGACTAAGTCCTAAGTATTCTTCAAATTCGATTCAGCAGCTGTTTTATTGCAAAATCCAGAATTTACATACAGTCGTAAAGTGTGAAGTTCTGCGTTAATGCACTCGCGTCCTAGTTTCAATTATTTGATTTTCGTGTTGTTTCCTTTTTAAATTCCGTATTTGCTCTTTCGTGATTTCACGTAGTTTCGGGAAAAAAATCCGAACACAACACGATCATTATGAATTGTTGTGCAATCTAAATATTTATTTTTGAATTTTATACTTATCTTCTAACTTTCTGTGATATAGATATTCATGGTTGATGATAAGTTAGTTTAGTTATTGGATATGGAACTAAAATTTTCCAGAATAATGTTTAAAATTTACTTAGTAGCAAAATTTTTGTAGAGTAGGAAATTCTTATTCCTCCCAAGTTTATCTCAGTTTAAGCTAGGGTCCGCTTTTATAGTAAATGTCGCCCACTAGAATTGACTTGATGTATTACAAACTTTTAGAAAGCATAAAAGATATAACCAAAGGGACAATAAAAAAAAATATTTTAGTACTCGTACGCGTTTATAACAATTATTTTCAACTATGATCTAAATTAAAATATCTAAATAAATAATTCATGTTATATTTTTATTTAACGTGGAAGCGAACAAGAACCGTCTTACTCGCAGTTCCCGGATACTTCAGGCGGTGTGAGTCAATCTTCCAACACATCGCATCGCACATCTGCGCCCCATTACCCGAGTGCGTGCAGCAAAGCGTTGCCTGTGCGAAGTTATTTGCACTATCACATGCTGTAAGCTATTATGATCGAATGATATAGCGTTCACGATTTATTGTGTTATGCAATACTCGATATTCTAACGACTTATAACCTTCTACAGCTTTCTTGTTTAACTTATTTTAGAAAATTTGAAATATTAGTTGATATCCTGTACATTTATTTATCTTCTTCGGACATACATGTTTGAATAAATTGACAAAATGCAATAAAATGTCTTTAAATTTCGAAGTAAGAATTACATTTTTTTGGCATACCTTTATTGGTGTGCCAAAAGGAATTTTACCAAACTTTTACTAAACTTCTTTCAGACTGATATTGTTTGAAAATATTGTTTCTCAGACTGGAGGTGAAATGCCAAAAAAAAAATAATCGTAAGATCTCATCTTTGCAAGAGATATAAGAGTGACACGAGTATACACGCTATATAGAGACAAATCATTCTAATGTACCAGTGTCTATGATCGAAATTTGGGCACAATGTCGGACAAAGAGTGGGTCAATTACAACAAAAATAATTTATTTATTTATTTAAACATCGTTGCATAAAATTATATGGAAAATCAACCATTTCTTCTTTGTACAAACATGACTTTCGACTGATAATCGAATCTAGCAGCAATAATAATACTATTCTTATCTGTAAAAGTTGTTGAGAATGATAATGAAGTGTTTAATTATACGAGTTGAAAATTAGTTGGCCATGTAGCTTGAAAAATCGACAAACGATGGGATATAAAACCTTCTTTTGTGGCAATCGTAGGAGCTCGATAAATGCAGTCACTCGATATGTCGACGCCGAGAATTTCGATACTGGCTGAGGCAACAAGGGGAGTGCTTTGAAACTGAGGAGATACGACAAAGGGGTTCTTATCAATGGTAAACGCGCAAACTTGTGTCTTCTGAGGATTAAACTGGGTTATATTTAGTCGCCCCCAATCCGAGACTTTGTTGAGAAAAGACTCAACTTCAGACACAAGTTTGTTCCGGTACTCGGCGGCGTTTTCCCGAGAAATATTGGCACGGCCGGTGTATAGAGCATCACCAGTGCTGTCATCCGCACAGCGATGCATGTTATCGGTTTGCAACATATCATTGATATACAGAAGAGACAGCGTTGGTGATAGCACGCACGGCTCAAGACCGTTTTTTTTGTTGTTGTTGTAAAGCCATGCTGAAGCTATATTACTGTTATAGTTGTAAAATGAATGGAACAGCTCGACCGGGGAAGGACCACGTTCTCACAGAATATCTGTGTAGAATAGCAGCCTAACACGGCTATGTATCGTATGGTGAGTGCAGAGAACCGGAGTCCTTATTTACTGGAAACGGGGCTTTCCATCTTAGCCCTCAGGGGTGACAACGCGTCTTTTGCGCCACTAAATCGTCATTTTTGTTTATCTCACCAAAGTTAGTGAAGATACTGCCTTACAGATTGATTTTTCAATCAACAGATAAAACTAATTCTAAAGATAAAATATAATATAGATATAATATAACTTTTTTGATCATTTAAAATATATACTCGTATTTCTAAAGGTAATCTCCAATTTTCATGGTATTTTCGTTGCAGTTAACAATAATGGCCAGTTTAAATTCAAATAGCTGTTCAAAAGGATCGATGGCAGACCTCAGCAATCTATTGCGATTACTGTCAAACATAGTAAGGGCCTCGCATTCCCGTTATACCTAAAGGCTAGGACTTGGCAAAATCTTTCATTGTAATAACAATAAACGTTATACTCGTATTTTGTAATAGTTATTATTGGGTATATCATAAGCAAATTAAAAGTTCTCAAAACTCTAATGAGGATATATTAATCATATGTTTTAGTAAAAAAGTTGTGATAATCGCCGGCCGCGCACAACTTGTGTGTAATTTTTTATGACCTAATTACAAAATGTCGGCATTTCTCAATTACTCCTCCATAAAATAAGTTTTTTGGAGGAGTAATTGAGAAATGTTTAAACTAAGTTTGTGTAGTAGCGGTGAAATAAGATCCACTACCCCATATCATCCGTGGGTGTCGTAAGAGGTGACAGAGGGAAACAAATCAGGAGATGGGTGGCAAATATCTCCCTATGAAGCAATCTATGAGGAAATCTATGGGGGAGGCCTATGTGCAGTGAACTTTTTTTTCCTTATTATAAGCCACTGATTGAATACTGATAGTAGGTAAGTAGTTTTTACGTGGTAGGGCTACGCTGCAGCTATATTATGGTTGTAGCATAAATGGGTCGGTTCAACCGAGGAAAGACCAAGCTCTTACAGAATACCAGAACGTTGGCTGCCTGTATTATTCGGATCTGCAGCATTAAGGCATTATCAATTTATTATACTAAATAGTTGAAAACGTTCGACATAGTTAAAATTTTGTAATTTAAAATGACGATGTTGATCTCTTTACAGAATTAACCAACGAAATACGTTAACTATACGAACGTTACATAAAACAACATTTGAATTCAAACTTCTGCTACAAGTAATATTTCTTACGTACGTGTTATTTGTGCGTAAATAGCATTAAATGCAATTCCACGTGCTATGTCTAATGATGGATCGTACCCAGCGGCTGTTCGTAACTGATGTGGTTTGAGAAAATCTCCCCAGTTTCATACTAGCTAAGACCTGAGGCACCCTACTTATCCTCATTGCAAATGTAATGTATCTGTATAGGATTACAAAAAAGAAAGAAAAACTATATAAGAAAGCCGAATTATCGTCTACGTTCTTTTTTTAAATTTTAATTTAGGACTATTTAGGATTTCAACGTATTCGACAACACATATACGAGTATAGTATAAACTGGAGGGTTCTTTCACTCTTCGCAGGCAGGTTCACGATCACAGTACAAGACATTCAGCACCTTTGAATTTGTTTCCCGTCGTTACTCGGATTATTCCACATTAGGCACATATAAAATAGAGTTACCTCCATCAATTATTATCTATTTAAAGTCATGAAAACAGATATTTCCGCCAATAACACAGTATTTTAACACTCAGGAAATAAGTAGAAATAATGTTTTCTCTTATGCCGCAAAACACATTGATTATACCGCCATATAATGAGCAGTAAGGGAGTTTAAATAGGCCGTGATTATTCAAGGGCTAAGAGCTCGCTGTAAATTCACTGCACGCGAGGTTACGATCTCCGCCGACGACAATAAAATTGTTAATTGCAATTTTAAGTGTTGATTTACCTTGTGCTCGGCGATGAGGGACGAAACAACGTAAGAAGACCTGCACATCTGAGAAATTAAAAAAAATCGAAGACATTTGAAGTCCACCAAAACGCCGGCGCGACAGACATCAATTCTTTATGAAATTATAGTGACCGGTGCCCAGCCATGTGACGTATATAGGCTTTATATCATCCCGCTAAAGTCACTTTAAGCGACTTTAGTGGGATAATATGATATGTTATTTTTTTTTTTCATAATATTCACCCGGTACAGTTTGTTAATTAAGGAACAAGGCTTTGGTGATCGACTAAAGGCGGAAAAGCTGTCCACAAACACGGAACACGGCTCTCCAGTCGTATTCGTGCAATTCAATTCGTGCGCGTCATAGCTTGCAAAATGGCAAATTTTTGAAAAGGCCCTATGTTTAGCAAGCGAAAAGGCACAATACGCGTTTACTCTAGCTGATAATTAAATGATTGCAGAGATATTTGAAAATCAAAACACAAGTAGGTTTTTAATATTTTTTTATTTTTAGTTTAAGTTTGTCCCATTAGACTTTTTTAAACGCGGTAGAGTCACGCTGTACCTACGCTACTGTTGCACGCTGTACTTATAATGAAAGCAATACTTTAAAACAACTTGTGATTTTTGTCATAGTAGGTATACGCACCTATAATTAACATATTATAGGGGTTGTATGTTTATATCGTCGAAAATTAACCCTTAAACACTTTTTAAGCCAGTAGTACTTAGCAATACATTGAACTTGCATTTAAAATTAATATCTTACAAGCAATGAAAATTATCTCTAAAATGTTGCTATTATGGAAGCGGTCTCGAAAGTCACAGTCTAGACACACAAATTATGGTGTTTACAATAAATATTTTCCTGTGTGAAAGCGAACGAACTTTAATGGCATGGACAAGTAAACGCTTGCTCTTTAATTAGTATCTCGTGTTTTGGTGTAGATACGGTAAACAAATCAGTTTGCTAGATAGTTTAACAACAACTTCGGCTTTCAGGTTAATTCTAATCAAGTATCTAAGAAGCAAAATTGGACGTTTATTGCATATAGGTGGCGCAACAATGTTGGCTTTAGATTGTGTGGTTTTATCTATTCGTCGATAGATGGAGTTTATCTAAGTAGCTTTGAATATAGAATTCTTATGATTTGTAATCATCATAAAACTATTCGCACATGAGGAAAGAAACCGACCAGAAAGAGCGTTCAAAATTTGTACCTATTTTGCTAGGGTTGACACAAGATGATAATATTAAATAAACAATATGTTTACTAGCTTTTTAATTAATACTCTATGACAAATTTTTTTTACAAACCATTAACTCTAAATTTTTTATTTTATCTTTTTATGTTTTTAATAATTTCTTGTGCATTTTAGTTGAATGTTAAATTTTAAACGTAACATAAATTTTCTTTTTTTAAATAATCTGATAGAAAGCACTCACTATATACAAGCATATACAAGCTTGCACACATTTTAATTTATCTTGGGATTTTTGATCAAAACCATGCGACAAGTAGTTTTGACAGTGCTCTCTTTATGTTAACCTAACACTACCCAAAGAATTCTGAAGAGACCGAAACAGGTGGAAATCTGACCGCATTGACGAACCTGGGTGCAAGGTCAGGACTATATAATAGATGCATTAACACTTGCCAACCAAGCTCCCTCAATTTTCTGCCGACTTCCAAAAAGGAGCCGGTACTCAATTCGACTGTATGTTTTTTTTTTCGTTTTTTTTTTTTATGTGTGTTACCTCAGAACTTTTTTCTGGGTGAACCGTTTTCGATGATTCTTTTTTTATTTGAAAGCTGGTACTTCTCGTGTGGTCCCATATGAATTTGATCAAGGTCAGACCAATAGTTTTTAAGTTATTCTTAAATAACTTATATTGAAGTCGGCTGTACAAAATTTTTAATTTTAAATTATTGTTAGCCAAAGATGTGTGTGGTCTGGCGTTATCGTGATGTAAGACCACTCCTTTTCTGTTGATCAATTCCGGCCATTTTTTCTAATTTGTCTCATTAGTTGTTGACAGTAGAGATCCGAATCAATGATTTTGTCTGACGGTAAAAGCTCATAATATACGATGCCCTTCCAATCCCGCCATACACAGCATCACTTAATGTGTGTTAATCCAGATTTCCCTACAGTCTGTGGAGCGTGACTACCCTTTGATCATGATCTTTTTCGCACGTTCTGTTCGTAGGTGATTCACTTTCCATTAACAGTGATCATTCTTTATAATAATGATTCGGTTACATTACGTTTCAATAGAGTATCGCAAATGAGTACACGATTCATTAGGTTTCTTTCAGTGACCTCGTGTGGTACCCAAATATCGAGCTTCTTTGTATAGCCCAACTTTTTCAAATGATTCGAAACTGTTTTGTGGTCAATCTTCAATAACTCGGCTATGTTGTAAGTACTAATATGCCGATCGTGCTTCAATTTTTCAAAAATGGCATGACTTTATCCGTATGAGGGCGACCAGAGCGAGCTGCATCTTTGACCTCAAAATTATCGGACTAAAAATGCTTGAACCAACTTTGTGCTACTTTTACTGACATTGCATTAGGTCCATAAACGTCACCAATTTTTTACGCGGCTTGAGTCGCATTTTTCCCTTTTTGTAATAAAACTTCAGAATGTATCGAATTTCTTCGTTAGATTCACTAATTTTGGCGGACAGAAAAACTATTGTAAAATCGCGGGAAAGTGTATTTTACTTTTTATTTTTAATTTTATTAATGTCCTAAATGTATTGATATTAAAACCAGTCAGATACACACAGTACAACCAAAGAGATTTTTCTTTAATTTTATACAAATAAACTTTTTCCCCGACCTTATGTATGATATATCTATATACCACATTAAAAATAATAAAAAATAATCAAATACTAATTACCTAGTAGTCTTTGGAAGAATTAAATAATGATATATTTTTATTAACTTAATTTGCTTTGAACAAGTTAAAATATTAATGCATATACTATTAATAATAATTATTAATTGTATTGTATATACACTACAGTAAACCATATTTACACTTTTTTATATTTTACTGAGTTTGAGCACGGGCCGAGTCTATGTACTCGTACGTGACGAGCCGCCAGTGCTCACGCGCCTCAAGATTGTAGTAGTTTACCTATCTATCATAGCGCGGTTGTATGTAGTTTTGCCTCTGGTCGGCTTCTTTACTCATGTGCTATTAGGTAATACATTATCAGTAATAAATTAAACACTTACTTTACAGCTTCCTTGTACGCAAATAGCTCGAAATCCCGGTTTAGTACAAGGTGTGCCGTCAGCTACCAGCGCTAATGAAGCGTAGAACTGTTGTCCGCGTGGTCTGCAGTTCAAAATACACGGAGCATTCCCTGTAAAATTAAGTTTTATTAGTATCCTAATATAATATTAATAAGGCGTAAGGAATAAGGCGTTTTTTGTTGATTGCGGTGTTCAATTAATAGTTTGTTTCATAGTTAACAACGTTTTGTTATTCATCTTATGCATCTGGTGCCTTTTGTGAAGAAATCTTAAATTTACAAATAGTTTCAATGTAAAATATTTTTACTAAGTAACTTTATGATTTTACTTTAAATAAGTAAGTATATTTATAAATATACTTAATAACAAATCTTATTTATTAGTTCAAATAGCCATATGAAACATTTTTGATATACCTACATAAAATTGAAAAAATACATTCTTCAAAAAATATTTACCGCTTGCAAAAAACATTTTTCCTGTCTATAAAAAAGATTTTAATCATTTGAACATGTTGATGGCCGATTATAATAGTGCCGTGGTGTTTAAAAAAGTACATTCCAAATGGTTTTTAAAGAAAACAACTTTTTACTACACATTTTGCGACGCGAACTCCCGAAAATAAATATCGACTCTTTATAATTTTAAGTCCATTTTTATTGAATTATCGCATTTCCTTGACATTACACGACATACATTTTAAAGTATTGTTATTGCTGTTTAATGGTCTCGAAAATGGTAGATAAAGTGACAAAAGCCAGCAAAATTATTGCGCTGCTTGAGGAGGGTTGCAGCCAATGTTTCCTGGTTCAGAGGCTAAATGTGAGTCGTTTGACAGTCTAAAGGATCAGGCAGCGCTATCAAGAGACCGGTTCCGTCAAGAAAAGGCCTGGTTCTAGAAGAAAGCAATGTACAGAGTCACGGGATGATCGTGTTTTGGTGAGTCAATCATTGAGAAATCGGAAATCGTAGTATGTGAATCCCAAGAACAATCTCAAAAAATTAAGAAATGTGCAAATTAGTTTACTGACGGTCAAGAGTAGGCTTTTCGCTGCCAATATACGCCCAGTCATTGCCCAGACCGCGGCCCTAAATCACTCCGTGAGCACCGAGTTGTCAGGCTTGCCTTCGCTCGAAATTGCGAGTCACGGATGAGACTTTGATATGGATTGCTCTTCGATGAAACCAGGATATCTCTGTATGGTGAAGATTGACGTCGGCGAGTGCTACGGAGACGAGGAGAACGCTTTGCAGGAGCATGTTTTGAAGAAATCAAACTTTATTTTAGGGGCTCAGTTATATTTTGGAGTAAATTCGTTGAATCGTACGGAGTTAGTCTTCATCGGAAACGGTACACTGACTGGACACCGATACATAACAGAAATTCTCCTCCTCATGCACAGCCCGCATTGGCCGCTGGTGGCGAAAACTATTTTTTTATGGACGTCAAATTATTTATCTAATAGTAAACATTAAATTGGTTGTTTGCTTAAGTGCCCCGTTTTTTTTTTTACAAAGGAGTTTATATAGGTAATATATTATTACATAGGGATATTTTTACGATATAAATATAGAGCCCCCTATAAATCATTTTTGCATAACATTTATTGGTTATATATGTTATGTATAGATGGGTAATACGATGAAAATAAGACAACTTGCTTTAATGTATTAATTGTATGATACGATATCGAATGAATATATTATAAATAGCAGCTTGCTTATTTGCTGTTGTGTTTCGTATGGACAGTGTAGAGAACTGAATAACCTTTTGCTACGGCAAAAGGTTATCCGAGACATTTTCCTAATTTTGTTCCGAAATACTAAAAACACGACTTTTTTCCATTTATAACAACGTTTGACAGGCCTCTGCTGAAGACAAAATATTTGCCATAGTTGGCACGTTTTTCACGACAACTACAGTTTTTATTTTTATTTTCTTTTAGTTGTTATTAGAAAGTTCATGCTTAGCTTTCCTGCATATGGAGTACTGAATTCTCCTACGCCCCCCAACACAGCTACTACACGCCACTACGGATTACAGTACAAGGCTTCATTAATAGCCAAGCGTGACAAAAAATGTTTAAGCCTTCAAGCTTTACATGTGGTAGAAATCTCTTCAGTTAAAGTCTCGTCAGTTTGACATCCTTATTCTCTAAAAAACTAAGATGCATCTGACACAGAAAATACAATTATAGATATGACTTGGTTGATACTTATTTCATAGAGTTAGAATCGTAGTAGAAATGGTTAAGTGCAGTAATAAAAAAAATGAAATGGTAATTTGCATACGACATACTGTTGCAG
Source organism: Parnassius mnemosyne (assembly GCA_963668995.1). Taxonomy (NCBI): domain Eukaryota; kingdom Metazoa; phylum Arthropoda; class Insecta; order Lepidoptera; family Papilionidae; genus Parnassius; species Parnassius mnemosyne. Next base: position 21,532,334 of record CAVLGL010000068.1, on the reverse strand, counting down.
ATTATATATGCAGTTGAGAGATAGTAGAGTACCTTTCAAAATTATAAATGACAATTTAATTTTCTAATTAATTATTACTTTATTAATTAAATTTCTTATATTTACGCGAATACTACACATTAAGTGAAAGTAATTTTCTAATGTTTCAGAGGGCACAAGGGATGTGTGACAGAAAACATCTGGTCGCCGAGCTTCAGCACATCAAGTAAGTATTGCAAAACAACAAGCTTGGGCTCACGCTCCTACATCACAATGCCGAAATGAAGCCGACAACAGTCAATTGCTGAAGAGATCATTCTACTATAGGTGTGCCATGAGGTGGGAGTTCAATATACTCTCCATAATATTTCAGAGTATGGAGGTAATTGAAATTGGCCGATAGTTGTCAGGTTTGGCACGCCTGCCCTTTTAAGGCACAGGCTGCACTTTGGCTAGCTTCCAAGATGTGGGCACTATTTCAGTCCTGGATGAGAGTTTGTTTCAACTGATTTGGCGAGAAACCAAAAAGCTCTACTGGCAGATGGTTTGAGACAGAGCTTTGCACCGATGCGTTCAATGCGGTTGAAACTAGCTTGCCGTAATGCCTTTTTACAAAACTTGGTGGCTTGGTTAAAGGCTCTCTTCCTAAGGCTAACATTTTTTTTATAGTATAAAGGTGACAAGCAAGCACACAGTTCACCTGATGGTAAGTGGTTGCTGTGGCCTATAGATGTCTATCTACATCTATTATCGATTAAGAATCCAAATGCAAATGCGTTGTCACCCGTGAGGACTAAGATGGAATGTCTCGTTTCCAGTAAATAGGTTCTCCGGGTCTCTACACTCACCAAATGAAACACAGCAGATTTAAGCTGCTAGTTTACGCTGGTATTCTGTGAGAGCGTGGTCATTCGTGCTACAACTATACTATTAATATAGCTGTAGCATGGCTCTACCACGATAACATACATCCGGAGCTTTGCGGTCTCAAGCATCAACCCAAGATAAGTACGCCATATGCTTGGGCTTCGCAGCACGAACGCACTTGGCGTTAAACCATGGGTGAGCTTTACCACCAATGGGCACGTCAGAAAAGGGGATGAAATACGCTATCGCTTGACGTATCACGTGAGTTATGGCATCAATATGGATCTTCAGACGAGAAACAGAGCTACCGCGGCCGCCGCGGATAAGATGTAAAGAAATGCCGCATCTCGTCCTAATCTGCTGACTTGTATCACCACATTCGCCGCATACCTTGGAAGTCGTAGTTAGGTGGGGAATATACCGACACAGATTTCACCAGACACTGGTTAGAAGTTCCCAAGGGGAGGTAACATGAACATCGTATCTGTCCGGATCGGTCATCACCAGAAAGTCAAGGCAGTTGGCTGTGTGTCCACAACCACACCATCGGTTACACTAGTCACTAGTCCAGCAGCTGTGAGAGCCCCAGCAACAAGGTAAAATTTCACGCCTCTCTCTCAGCGTTGTTAGTCTTCTGGTTTAAGAACAGCCAGTCCTGATAATAAGCATTAAAGTCCCCCAGAAAACCAGATGGCGACACATCATCACAGTCTAGTTATCTCTTGGTCACCGCTGTGCGGTAGGTAACACAAGAACAAATAATTTTATTAATTCATGGGTCTATATATACCCAGATCGTGGTGAAAGCGGGGTCTTCAAGGTGACGGAGATGCTTACAGCAGATGGCATTGCGTACACACACAGGCTCCGGCGCGCTGGTGGAAATTATGCTTCAATGTGTACCTATGACAGCCAAGGTATGGTTTGTCAGTCTCCAGGTGGTTGACATTACAGTGCAGATCTCGGATGTTTGTGAGGTGTACTTGGACTTTTTTTTCCTTTTATTCATTATTGATAAAGTAAGTAGGTTGAGACTTGAGAGAATGGCAGTTAACAAGTCGTCACACATATAATCCAGGGACGTAAACATAGTCACAGCATGGAATAGAATAGAATAGAATAGAATAGAATAGAATAGAATAGAATAGAATAGAATAGAATAGAATAGAATAGAATAGAATAGAATAGAATAGAATAGAATAGAATAATCATCAACCGGCATGGTGGAGCCATTTCAGGATTTTTCGTAAGATGGCGGGGTAGCCTTTCATGAGTGGCTGGCTCATTAATTGGGTTCCAACTATCTTTGGTCGGTCAGCGGTGCAACTGTGCTTCGGATCCCGATAACCTCCATAACCAGGCACTTGATACTAAGAAATGGCCGCGCTGCAACCGGTTCTTATGCGCAACGCAACTGTCCATACGTTCTCCCAATGAAATGGGTTTCACCTAACATCATACCGGAAAACGACTTGCATCATTTGGCGGTATGTCTTTGCTACGACCAACCTACTGTAACGCCCCGTCATCTTCTATTGAAATTGAAATTTGAATGTTTTTAAATTCATTGCCAATGTGAAATTCCTTGTATATCCATCCGTTGATTATGGCCCTTCACAAGTCTACTGCTGGCTACATAGGCCTCCATCAAGTAATGCCACAAAATATGGTTCACCTGTGTCCTTCAACTTCTTGCACATCTTACTAGGTCGTCAATTCGTCGAGTGGGGGCCGCTCTAAACCGTTATTTGCGTGATATTTAAATAAGAAGAAATTTTGAATATTAATCAATATTTTAGGTGCTCTTCGAAAGAAAGAAAGAAAGAAAGAACTATTTATTTGATATACACATTTTACACACATTAAAAAAATATTATAAACAAAAGCAAGGGGAAAAGAATGCATGTACCAGTCTAACACTGTTTACGCATTTACAATTGAGAAGCAGTACATACACAATAATAAAACAAACAAACAAAAAGGTAAAACCGAAAAAAAAATCAATATGAAAATGTGACATCAAATAGGTCTCCAACTCAGCATAATGCTGCAAATACAGCGCCCAACTCAGCATAATGCTGCAAATACAGCGCTGGTTTTCAGTTGGAGCCTTGTGACTTCACAGACAAGTCGGTGTGTGATCTTCCAACTAAGAGTTATGCCGTGTGGTGTGCGGCGGAGTAGAATACCACCACCCCATATCTACCTGTGGGTGTCGTAGAAGGCGACTAAGGGAGTGTGGAAAAGGACCGAACCCCTGTACCTTTTTCACTGATATACCTACTGTTCCATCTGTCCGAGTCCCTATCCGGTCGTAACGGTCTCCGTTCCACTGGGTCCAGAGGGGCAAAGACGAGTATGTGCACCTGTGTCCGCGCGTACACTTGTGCACGTTAATATGTCCTGCGCAATTGACCTGCTTCCAAATAGGACTCCGATCTATAACCAATGTCCTACGGCGATGGGAGGAGGTAGAGAGGCTTGACGTGATGCCCGTTGAGTTTTGTCTGACTCCTGCACGTAGGCGGTCTTGGGGGTGTAGTGTACATCGTGGTCGCTTCTGCTCTGCAACGGGGTGACAGAGCGGACTCGGCAGCACCCAAGGTGACAAAGCAGCCCTATTCAGGGAGGCACTGCTTTCCTCGCTCAGACAGGGAGGGGGCTAGAAAAGGTGCCCTAAACAAATGCTCACTCCAACCCCTTTAGGATGGTAGCAACCGCGGCTGCCTCCGCATCATAAATTCGCGGTCGGCGATACAGGAAAAATAATGGAAAATTTAATTTATCAAAATCAATGACATTTGGCGCGTGGAATGTGCGCACACTTCTTGACCGCGAAGCAAATGCCTGCCCTGAGCGAAAAACTGCCATTGTAGCTCGGGAACTAAGTCGCTATAATATTGATGTGGCTGCACTCAGCGAAACACACCTCCCCGAGGAAGGAGAGCTGGTAGAATATGGCGGCGGGTATACTTTCTTTTGAAAAGGACTCGCTTCCTCGGAGCCGCGAAGGTCTGGTGTAGGCTTTGCTGTCAAGAACTACCTTGCTGCTCAACTGCAAGAGTATCCTGTACACATCTCGGACCGCATTACCACATTGCGCCTTCACATGGAACGTGAAAGCTATCTTAATATCATCAGTGTCTATGCCCCTACGCTGGACAAGTCTGATGATATTAAGGATAAATTCTACGAAGAATTGACGCGGTGCGTAAATCGTATTCGTCCAAGAGAGCAAATCCTTCTCATGGGTGACTTTAACGCCCGAGTAGGACGAGACTATGACGCCTGGCCTAAAGTTCTCGGCAGACATGGTGTTGGTAAAATGAACAGCAGCGGCCAATTGTTGCTTAGTCTTTGTGCACAATTGGATCTTGCAATTACAAATACTATGTTCAGACTGCCTGCCAAGTACAAGGCAACGTGGATGCACCCCAGATCGAAACATTGGCACCTTATCGATTACGCCATCGTGCGTCAAAAAGACATATCTCAAGTCCAAGTCACCCGTGTCATGCGTGGTGCTCATTGTTGGACTGATCACCGGCTTGTTATTATTAAATTAAATCTTCGTCTTCCACCTCCTTGTAGAGTGGGAAGATCTAAACAGATACGTCTGAACCTCGAACGACTCCAAGATACTAACACGAAGGCTAAATATGCCGAAACCTTGAACACTGCTCTGCAGCCCCTCGATCTAAAATTAGGTGAGATCGATGTTGTCTGGGAGTCTCTATCTTCTTGTGTTCTCGACACTGCTAAATCTACTTTGGGTTTGAGAGTTCGAAAACATGAGGACTGGTTTGATGAGAATGATGGGATACTTACAGGCGCTATTGATAAACACCGTAGGCTCCTAAAGCAGCACAGTAGAACTCATCAGAGTGGAGGTGCTATGGAGTTGCGTCAAAGTGATCTGGAGCTGCGTAAACTCGCACGACAAGCGAAAGACAAGTGGTGGCAGGAGAAGGCTCGTCAGATGCAGTGGCTCGCTGATACCAACCAGCTCGGTGAGTTTTATGCTGAGGTGCGACATCTACTCGGTACGTCCTCTATGGCAAAAGTTCCACTGAAGTCAACTAGTGGTGGAGCGCTTTTTAAAAGCAGGGAGGAAATACTCGGGCGATGGGCGGAGCATTTTAACACCCTACTTAACGTGGATCATTTTGTTGACCTAGACCACGTTCGCTGCCTACCTCAACAACCTTTCGCCCTCGAGCTAGATGAGCCAATCTCGCCTGGCGAGGTTGCTCTTGCCATTAAGCAACAGCAAAATAAACGCGCGGTTGGTGTTGATTTTATACCGGGTGAATTATTGAAGTATGGCGGTGGGGATTTGTATTCAGCGTTATGGAAACTTTTTGTCATTATGTGGGAAAAAGAACAAGTCCCTAATACTTTTAAGGTATCCCTCATACGAGCCCTATATAAAGGCAAGGGTGACCGGTCAAACTGCAATTCTTACCGTGGCATTAAAGTAGAGAACTTTCAGTGCCTGGAAAAGTCTTCGCCAGACTTCTTTTAAACCGCCTCAGGAAACTTTCTGAAAGGATTTTGCCGGAATCCCAGTTCGGCTTCCGACCTGATCGTGGTACCTGTGAGGCGATTTTCTCATTACGTCAACTACAGGAAAAAAGCAGAGAACAGGGTCGTAATATGTATCTCTGTTTTGTAGACCTTGAGAAGGCATTCGATAGTGTACCACGTGAAGCCCTCTGGATAGTGCTGCGGAAAATTGGATGCACGGAGAAGTTTGTGAGACTTCTGAGACTCCTGCATGATGGCATGCAGAGCTGCGTCGCTGTAAACGCTGATCAGTCAGAATTTTTTCCCGTTACCTGTGGAGTAAAACAAGGGTGTGTCCTTGCACCCACACTTTTCGCGTTATACTTTGCAGTTGTAGTCCAGGAAGTCTTAAAAACTACCCATGATGGAATTCGCATTCGTTTCCGCAACGATGGCAATCTTTTCAGCTTAGCTAGACTTAAGGCCCGTACGAAAGTGTCTTACGCACTTATTACAGAGATCGTCTACGCAGACGATTTATGTTTTGTGGCCGATTCCCCAGCTGGCCTGCAACAGCTTGTGACCACCTTTCATGAGTCGTGCCGTATTTTTGGTCTGAAGATAAGTGTTAAAAAGACGGAAGTGATGTCTTTAGATATCTACGGTCAAGAGACACTGGCCGTCAAACTCGGTGATGATATACTTAAGCAGATCAATACATTTCGTTATCTGGGGAGCACGATAACATCAAAGTGTGACCTTGATGCTGAAATCAACAGTCGAATCGGTGCCGCGGCTGCGGTATTCGGTAAACTGGATCGCAAGGTCTTTGGCTCACATGACCTAAAGCTGGCTACCAAAATTGGTATTTATAAGGCGGTAGTGCTGCCTAACATACTGTACTCTTCAGAGTCATGGACAGTTTACCGCCGTCATATACGGACGCTGGATCGCTTCCACTTGCAATGTCTGCGCAAAATTCTCAACATCCGTTGGTCTGATCGCATTCGGAATACGGAAGTGCTGCGTAGAGCCTATACCATGGGGATTGAAGCCTACCTTATGGGGCGACAAGTCCGTTGGTGTGGACACTTATCGCGAATGTCAGATCAGCGTACGGCTAAGTGCATCTTTTTCTCTGAACTTGAGAAGGGCAAGCGTAAGCATGGCGGACAACTTCTCAGGTACAAAGATGTACTTAAGCGCCACATGACGAAGTGCGACATTGAGCCTTCAGAGTGGGAGCAAGCAGCCGCTCGACGACCGGAGTGGAGATCTTTGGTGAAAGCCAAGGTCAAAATGTTTGAGGAGAATCGATGGTCTGAATTGGACGCCCGACGTGATGAACTCAAAGCACGCCCACCTTGTGCGATTAACTATAATTTCTGTAATGGTGTGCTCACCTGCCCGCATTGCACGCGAACATTTGTAAATAAGATCGGCTACGTTAGCCATGCACGAGCACACCAACGACAAGATCGGAGCTGAAGAGGTCGCCGTGGCCGAAATCGATCGAGGAGATTATTATTATTATTATTATTAAGAGTTATATACGAGTTCATAGTTATCTATTAACAATTACGAGTTAAAAGGTAGTGCTAACATATTATATAACGTATACACACATGCACTGAGACTAAACCTAGGTAACAGGTGTGTTATATTAATATATATTTAAATAATACCTACTTATATACTTATACATACAATATTAAGATGATATTTGACTATTCTGACTATTCTATGGGGACGACAACTTTTACTTTTTTCATAAAATTAGATAATTCAATATTCTGAGTCAAAGAGACACGCCATGTTACGAGACCTGCTGTGGATTTTTAAAGCAAAAAAAAAGGAATAAGATTGAAACTAATAAATAATCATTCATGAAATACATAACAGAAACACATTAATAATCAATAATTATTATTTGTTCTCTTTTGTTTTGTGTGAGAAAAACTTAATTACCTAATTCTCAACTTAATGAAGCCTCAAAATGCTTGTTGTGATGTTAATTTAATATGGCAGTTCAGGTAAAAGCTTGGCATCGGCATTACCATATAATTTTGTGTGGTCAAGAAGTTGTTACAGTCAAAACTCATAACCGGTCAAAACCACTTTAGACTGTAAAAAATCAGTCAAAAGTAGTTTTGACTACAGACGTTTGTCAATACCACTTATGTAGTTTTGACTAAGGCCGTTGGTCAAATCCAGTTTTAAATGCAAAAATATTGGGTAATAGTGATTTTAAGGTTAAAAGTTGTTTTGGCCAACAATGTTATTCAAAACTTCTTTTGAATTTCTGAAATTAAAAACTTTAATTTCCCCAATATTATATTTTATATCATTATAATGTAAGCGGGCTTTAGAGTGGCCCAAGGACTATCCCAGCCGCACCTTAACCTACTGTTACTGATATTGCGAGTTTTGACCGATAGTCTGAAGTTTAAATCAGACAACACCACTTTTTACTAAGAACTTTGGTTAAAACCACTTTTAACTACAAAATCAGCCAAAACAGTTTTTGACTCAGGGCATTGGTCAAAACCGTTTTTGCCTGATTTTGACAGTCAAAAGTGGTTTTGACCGGTTATGTGTTTTGACTGTGACAGAGTGTTCTAGAAGTAAATTTATTTTGACTTACCATCAACATATGGCACCCAAGTATAAAAGCGTCCGCGGAAAGGTCTGCGGTCGTACACTGCACACTGGTCCGCCCGAGAGTCACGACGTGGACCGGGACACGGCTGCGTATGTAACAACAGGAATAATTATAGCACACATACATTCATAAATTCTCATGTCAGTCTCCCAAAAGGGTAGGCAGAGATTGTGTACTTTAATTTGGTAAGGTCCTGTCACACCTTTCCCACTTCTTCCAAATCCATATATCTACACATATTATAGTCTATTCGAAAGATAGTGTCGGTACACCTGGAGGCGCATTTGTTATTTTGCTTTTATTTTATAAACACAAGTTAGGTAGCAAAGAAAATTTAAATGAAAAATATGAGTAGATAGGTAAACATAAACGAAAGTTAAAAAGACACTATTCTTCATTACTCGGATATATATTCTATTATAAGGCATTCGACGTCATCACGTTCTAAATTCATACTAAAATAGTATTTTTGTTATTAGTTTACTCAAAATTTTATCTTGAGGCACTCCACTGTTTTCCCAAGGACGAAAAAACATTTTCTGTATACGTAGCAGAGTTTACAAAAACAACCTTTCACTACGGCGCGGCGTTTCGTTTGAAAATGCCAAATTTTCCTGCGGGTGTACGCCTGTCATTTGATATCATGGCGGCGCCTTTGACAAGATGCAGTACGTGTTGAGGCGGCTTGGTACAAAAGCGACCATATCTAAGTGAATAGACTATAAAAACTCGGCGGTTAATTTGGCCCATCTTCAGTATATTGCCAATTTGGTAATTAGTGAAATGTGTTAGGTTTTACCTAAATTTAAGTTCGATTACGAAGATAAATATTACATAATTTTCGCTAATTAATTTTTGACATCTTTATTCCTATGCAAATCGCTCCTCTTCAATTTAACCACAGGAAAATTCACCCAAAAATGTCATTCAGAAACAGTATTTTGAGTACTATTGCCGGAGTTTAAATCTTCTTTAAGTGTTAGACTAAGGTACGTGAGGGTAATATGATTAACTTAAGCTTGTTTTTAAGCTTCTTTGTGCTGTGTTTTGATTCTTTATAGGGCTGCAAAAACCAAAACTAGGAGGAGGACTGAGACATAAAAAAGTCGTATATTATTACTAATATATTAAGAAAAAATAGCAAACAAGTTTGGGAATAATTAGGAACATTTCGAAAAACCAACTTAAAAAAAAACAAACTTACACTAATCACTAAACAATACTAAAATCGACTAAAATATTTACCAAAACTTCAACTGTCAAAATGACGTCGATAAAGGAGCGCCCTTTCAACCCTTTGTTATTTGATTGACTGATGAAGAGCTATCGTATTACAGAGCCATCTATGCAAATAATGTTGTAGCTTTTGAGTTATAAGAAAGTGACGATACGAGTATTAACCGAATTACAATACCCTGACGTTCTATAATCTGCTTGACGTGGTGATTATGATCGACTATTTCAAAAGTGCATGTCTGTCTACTGGCGTAATTACGGAAACGGTCGGCTGTGGGTTTAAAAATACCTTTCTTAATCAATAATTTTATTGTACGAACACATTCTAAGTAAAAGCAATAATTAAATATGTAAAATTCCTATATTATACGAGTAAATACACAATTTTACGTGTACACTTCGAATGTGGATAGTATGATAGAATTTAACGACACATTTATTTGAATAGAGACCGTTATTTATATGGTAACTAGTCTAATGAATCGGTTGGTATGCTGTGAATTTAAATTGGTCATTCTAATTAATTACCATTCTTGATTTTGCGAGCGCCTTCAAGTGAGGCGTATTATTTGAGATCACAAATTAAAGAAATCATAAATATTATGTTAGAAGTATTAGTTAAAATCATCAATATTATGTGAGTATTCATACTAAGGCTAATAAATTAATAATATATATACAACTCTTCTTTAAATTTCATAGTTCTCGAGTAAACGACTTCGAATTTCGCTGTACCGCTGCAATTGTAATTTGCAATTAGAAGTACTGATTTACCACGTATTTAGTGATATAATAAAATGAAACAAACCTGAATATCTGAGAAAATTATCATAATATATTGCGGAGATGTGACGACACCTGCCAACACGAATATGAGGCTGCGTGAAGGGCTCATCCTTGCCCTATATAAGAAAGCATAAATATGCAGAAATAACAAGATGCCTGTATTCAGCAGATATGGTGTACTCAGGTTTGTGGTGTAACCTACTTGTACGTTTTTTACTTTACTTTTATTGGAGTAATACTTTTAAAATCCCTTTTTAAACATTTCGTGTTAGTAAATATGTATAGAATAAGCCAATTCTGAAAGTATAATTGGAATAAGTATTATAGGACTGTAAAAGTGAACAAAACTCTACAGCCCTGTTGTGGTTGCAGCACGAATGAGTCGGCCCGAACGGGGGAAGGATCACGCTCCCACAGAATACCAGCATCAAATAGAAGATTAATGTTGCTGTGTTTCGTATAGTGAGTTTAGGGAACCGAAGACCCTTTTTACTGGATACGAGGCATTCCATCTCAGTCCTCAGGGGGTTGGGTAGTCATCTGCATATTGATTCTTAATCGAGAATAAATTTAGATTTCTATGGGTCACAGTATCCATTTACCGTCAGGTGAACTGTGTGCTAGTTTGTGACCCTTACTCTATAAAAATATCCGGCCAAGTGCAAGTCGGACTCGAGCATGAAGGGTACCGTACCATCGTAAAACACGTTTCTAGTAAGGGGGGGGGGGGGGGGGCTTTAATTTTTAATTTATTTTTATTTTAGTTAGTTGTTATAGCGGCAACAGAAATACACATTCTGTGAAAATTTGAACTGTCTACCTTTTACCGATCATGAGGTACATCCCGCTGACTGACGGACGGACGGACGGATATCTAAGTTCTTCGTTCCCGCAAGTTTGCGTGAGGTCTATACCTTTTGTTAGGAGTTAGTCACGAGTAGTAATGGCAGTAGATATCATGTAATTCTTACCGCAGTATTACACTCGTGGTAGCGGCGCCCGAGGCCGGGACAGTCGGGTTCGGAGCGTGTTATTATGTTCCTTGCTCGGCGGGTGTGATCCACACTCCTCGTCAACTTTCTTCTCTTTCTACTGCGACGCCATCTGAAAAGTTAACGGATTTGTTTAACGCTCTTTATATTTTTATGCTATTTACTTTGGCGAAAAAATGTTAAAGAAAATAAATTCTGTAATAGTTATTCGATTTTTATTTTTTTTTTGTTTTGGTTACTGCGGCCAGTCTAAACGGAGACTAGTCATCTGAGCGGGACAGTATTATGGTACGTGTGTGAGCAATCACAGGTGCACTGCAATTCGACACGACCAGAGTGAAACTTGGTACAGCGCGAACGGTTTTACATACATCGAGGCACGGGGATGAAACACTGGCAACTTCCTGACTCCAAGCAGCTACTGAGAATGTCTTGATAGATGAGATTACAAGGCCTAACCCGGGATTCGAACCCGGGGCGACTAGATCAACCAGCAGTCATTTTAGAATGCATATTTATACGGTTACAAGGCACACACCTCCTCTCATTTCTGAGAGGGTATCGGAAAAGAGAGGGTTACACCTCAATGCCTTAATGTGTGTTCGCCAATTGCACATGTCCTGGAAATATTTAAAATTCTCAAACATGCAAGTTTTCCTCACGAAGGTTTCCTTCATCTAAGAGCATATAAATCAGTACTTATAATTGTAATTGAAATATTCATCGGTGCTTCTATCGATCTCTCTTTGTATGCCGTTTATGATAAAATATAACACGGAACTTATTCCTAGATCCTAATCCCAAACTGTTTGAAAAAAATTGCAGTTTTAGATAATTTGCTACATAATATCTACATTTTCTTTTGCCTAAAACTTTACAATCATACTATTTTCTGTACATGGGGGTGTTTAACATAATCATGTAAATACTTATAGAACATGGACAATTATCCAGACCCGGAACAATTATTTAGAGGTCATAAATGTTGTCCTTGACGGGAGTTGAACCCGCAGCCCAAAGTGCTGCGGCCAAAGGCTGTGCCGATCAAATATAAATATATAAATCGAAAATTGTAAAGAAATACTTTCAATAAATAGTACTTATAAAAAGTCATTCTTCTTTTTAATTTACCACTAGTTCGGAAAATACCTCTGTCTTGCGCGAGGTATTTTTTAAAGACTACAATAATTATGTTTTTATGTTTAAACAATTAACTATACAAATTGAATTAGAAATCTTTCCTATTATCATCTATAAATTCCTTAATATTTAATAACACTTTTTATACAATCTTTGTTCAATACAGTTTTTGAACTTGACAGACTTGACAAATTATGTTCATTTTCTGGGATTTTGTTATAAAAGCGTAAATGACTTACTGACTCTGTAGAGTCGAGTAACTGGTGCTAACTTGTGTTAGTAGTACCAGTTACTCGACTAGCGGTTCCTAGTATTTACAGACTATTTTTTATACTCGTACATACATTTATTTAAAAGAGTTATCTTAATTATTGTTTTATTTTAATAACTATAATTGGATTTACTTTCCAAATAGAGTTATGAAGTGTCAGAATCATTCTATATGGGATAAATAATATTAAATTTAAACTAGAAAATCAAACTTAATTTTGATACACAAAGGCAATACTTGTTTAAATATAATGCTAACTGCTGGCAGATTTTACGCATAAAGCGGCTCAGTCTTTGTGAGCCCGTCGGACGCTTTTATTGAGTCGTTAATTGTGATTTTCGTAATAAATTTGACACACGAATAACAACATTAACACATAATAACTTGATTTATGTGTGATCATTTCGAGATAAGAAGATTTTGATCTTAATGTGACATAACTAGTTTAAACGAATGTCGCTAGCTTTTTGGACCGGTTTTGTTTATGAAATTGCTTCTCGGGGTACATATATGAAAATGTTAATTAAACTTTTATATTTTGAATTTCTATTCAAGTAACATATAAAAAACAAAATACTAGCTTATTAAACACTCACACTAACACTCACTAATAATATTATGCTGTCTTATAGAATTACGTAGTGTAGTGGTGGCATATGAGGATACATTACCCCATAACTATCATACCGTGCTGCGTGACAGAAAGACAATCGAACAAACACACTTTCCTATTCATAATGTTAATAGGGATTATATGCTCTGATGTTTCCAATACACTAAGTAATACTAAGAGTTTCACATATTATAAAGATTGAGGATTATAGATATAGGTCCTAATACTGTCGAAGAAATTAAACCAAAGAATCGTTCCTTAGAAGTATCTTATCAGAGCCTATCTGGAAGACGGCATGTGGTCGTCCCAAATATAGCTGGATGATTGAAAAAAATATGAGTTGTCCTGCAAAATATAATTTTTAATAACAAGGCACACAACATTATATTTTTTGAATACTGTACTTAGATATTTATTGTGTAAATTATTCACAAATATCTTTATATATAAAAATTACGTGTCACATTGATTGTCCGCGATGTACTCCTAAACTACTGAACTGATTTCAATGAAATTTTTTCCAAGAAGTTTGATCCAACTTGAGGGGTAGGATAGTTTTTATCCCGATAAGTGACCCCCAATATTTTTTTATTGCGAATTTAAGAATTTTTTATAGGAAGGGTCTTCGGAAAGGGCAGAACAACGTCTGCCTGGCCAGCTAGTATATATATAATTTTCAAATCAACGAGTTTCGAAAACGCGTGTCATGCTAAACATGTGATTGTAATGTGTTGTTAACAACCAAGGGGATCCAACAGCACGGTCAACGTACGTTTCAATCGCCTTTTCGATTCTTCTTGTGGTTGAAGCCCGATTTCACTATGCCACTGGCGCTCGATCAGCACGGTAGTGGCGGGTTGATTGCCTCTTGTTGTTCGGTTATTTCGTGTAGCGGCCGATTGTGCTTTCTGACCTGCACCTCGGTGTGCCTTACAGACGTTTTGTGGCTATGAATGTCTAACCTTATCATATATAAGGCCACCCCAAAGTAGCATGGACATATTAATACGATGCGACTAGGGTTGCTACGTTTAAGAAGAAAAATTTTGTTGCTTACAGAGAGATGAAGAAATACAATTCATAAGTTGAACATACTCCCAACGTGGTAGAGTCATGCTGCAGCTATATTAGTAGTATAGTTGTAGTACGAAGGGTTGGCTCGACCGGGGAAGGACTACGCTCTTACAGAATACCAGCGTAAAATAGCAGCTTAACGCTGCTGTGTTTCGTATGGTGAGTGTAGAGAATCGGAGACCCTTTTTACTGCAAATGAGGCATTCCATTTTAGTCCTCACGGGTGACAACGCATCTGCATTTTGATTTGTATTAGAGGATAGATGTAGATGTCTATGGGCCGCAGCAACCACTTACCATCAGGTGGACTGTGTGCTCGTTTGTCACCCTTATCCTATAAAAAAAACATACTTGAAATAAGCAGTTGATAAAATTTAATAGTATTTAGTTCTAATTTATATGCTTGTAGTATTAGGTACTAAATATTTAATAATTGTTTTTCAAATGCTATTCATATTAGGTAGTTTTACTTTGATATAAAATTTTACACGGTGAAAGTGAAACTAAAATAAAAATTAAGAATTAATGATGCAATATTTAGCAAGAAATAATGATAATAAAAAAAATATTTTTACAATCTAAATATATATATATTTTACAATCTAATATATAGACTACTAAATATCAAAATTTTTCACTATCAAAAGCTACGTATATTTAGCTTATTTTATTTTGTTATTTAGAGGCCAATTCTGGCTTACAAATTTTAAGAAAAAGATCAGTAAATATATAAGAGAGTTGTTATAATAATAATTTTTTGATTTCAGGCATAATACTCATTTATAAAGGAAAATATTTCTGCTGCGTCGTTGTCAACTGTCAAAGCATAACGACTACATACAATTTTTATCAATATGGAATAAATCCAGGGAAGTAATGTGATAATATTTTATTAATAGAGTAAAGTGCTTTTATTTAGGCTATAAATGATTGTGTTTCAGGGAAAGATGCGGGGTACAGCTACAATTAAATACGAAGCTATATAATACGAGTATAAAGACTTTTGAGTGTTGTAGAGAGTTGTTTAGATTTTTTTATGAATATCTCTGCTCCACTACATTCACAGCCGGATTTCCTACAGTGTCAAAATTGTGCCGACGGTAGGCTGTTTAATGGTAAAAGGGAATTAAATATACATAATAAACAATGCCGTGTAGTGGCGGTCAAGAATATCCACTACCCCATATCCTCCCGTGGGTGTCGTAAAAGGCGACAAAGGGAAACAGGCAGGATATAGGCAGCAGCATCTTCTTGATAACAACAAAATAACAATAAAAAAACTGCGGTTGCCAACCCGCTCGCCAAGCGTGGCAACTATGGCAAATACCCCCCTATAAATGACAGTAACAAAGAAACGGCCCCCAGTCCCCGGCGGCCCCGCTATTCCTGGCTACGGTGGCGACCATGGTAACGGCGGGGCAGGGGGTGCTAAGAATCTCCGGTGGAGGTTCGGTTGCCACCTTAGACGACTCGACCTGGCAACGTACAACGCACGCACCCTGAGGACTGACGAGAAGATTGTGGAGCTGGAAGAAGAGATAGACAAGTTGCGCTGGCATATTATAGGATTATCCGAAGTCCGAAGAGAGGGGGAGGACACGGTAATCCTCGAATCCGGCAACTTGCTCTATCACCGGGAGGGCGACCATCTGTCCCAGGAGGTGTCGGATTTATCGTCCACAAGTCTCTCGTTAACAACGTTGTAAAGATCGGGAGTGTGTCGACGAGGGTTGCGTACCTTATACTCAGAATCACCAAACGGTATTCGCTGGTCATACAGGTTTACACACCAACCTCGGCACACCCCGATGAGGAGGTGGAGGAAATGTATGAGGATATCTCTAGAGCCATGCATTCCTCCAAAACCCAATATACGGTGTTAATGGGAGACTTCAACGCCAAACTAGGCACAAGAGAGAACGGTGAGCTGAAAGTAGGGAAATTTGGAATAGGGCAATGGAACCCAAGGGGCCAGCAGCTGGCCGACTTCATGGAGAAAGAGGGACTCTTTATGATGAACTCTTTCTTCCAGAAGCGGCCCCACAGGAAGTGGACTTGGTCGAGCCCCGACGGTTCGACAAAAAATGAGATTGACTTCATTATGACGACCAGACGACAACTGTTCAGTGATGTCTCCGTGATCGCGAGGGTGAAAACTGGTAGCGATCACCGAATGGTTACAGGCACACTGAACCTAAACGTTAAGTTGGAGAGGTCTCGTCTAATGAAGTCAACGCTCCGTCCCCCTCGTGCTTTGTTCCAAAGTCCCGAAACCTTTCAGCTCGAGTTACAAAACCGTTTTCAGTGCCTAGAAGACTGCAATGAAGTGGACGATATGAATGACAAGCTCGTGGAAACTGTCCATGCGGTCGGAGCTAAGTTCTGCAAGACCCGCCGCAGAAGAACACAAAAACTCTCCGATCACACTCTTAATCTCATGGCTGTTAGACGGGAGATGAAGCTACATTCTTCAACAGACGTGACAGCATACAGGCATCTGAACAGACAGATCTCCAAATGCATGCGGCGGGACTTACGCAACTTCAATACAGCTCGTATTGAAGAAGCGATCGAGTGGAACCAAGGCTCCAAAGTCTTTGCCAGAGATCTATCTGCCAGAAAGAGCCAACTGTCAAAGCTGAAGACAGAATGTGGCAGCATCGTTTCCGGGACACCTGAGATTTTGAGTGAGATTGAGAGGTTCAATGGGCAGCTGTACACGTCATCGTTGGAGCCGCACGCAAGTGTGAGTAACGATCCAAGAGCGAGTCTTATCCGACACTATTCCGAAGATATCCCGGACGTCAGTCTGAGCGAGATTAGAATGGCTCTCCAGCACCTTAAAAACGGTAAGGCCCCAGGCGAGGATGGAATTACAGCGGAGCTTCTGAAAGCGGGTGGAAAACCGGTACTTGAAGTCCTTCAGAAGCTCTTTAATTCCGTCCTCCATGGTGGCATTACACCGGAGGCGTGGAGCAGAAGTGCGGTGGTCTTGTTCTTCAAGAAAGGTGACAACGCTCTCTTGAAGAACTACAGACCGATTTCCCTTCTGAGCCGCGTCTACGTGCTGTTTTCGAGAGTCATTACGAATCGTCTCGCGCGCAGACTTGACGACTTCCAGCCTCCCGAACAAGCCGGTTTCCGAAAGGGCTTTAGCACCATAGACCACATACATACCCTTCGGCAAATTGTACAGAAGTCCGAAGAGTACAATTTGCTATTATGTCTGGCGTATGTGGACTATGAGAAAGCCTTTGATTCCGTCGAAATTTGGGCGGTGCTGCAGTCCCTTCAGCGGTGCCAAGTTGACTGTCGGTATATCGAAGTGTTGAAGTGCTTGTACAGTAGGGCTACGATGGCTATCCGAGTACAGAACCAGAGTATGAAACCTATCCAATTGCAGAGAGGTGTAAGACAGGGTGACGTCATATCCCCGAAACTCTTCACCGCTGCATTGGAAGACGTTTTCAAGCTTCTGGACTGGAAAGGATACGGTATCAACATCAATGGCGGTACATCACTCACCTTCGATTTGCCGACGATATAGTCCTTATGGCAGAATCGCTGGAGGACCTAATCACTATGCTCAATGACCTCAATAGTCTTTCCCAACGGATAGGTCTTAAGATGAACATGGACAAAACAAAGATCATGTTTAATGTCCATGTCACACCTATGCCGGTGGTTGTTGGGAACACTAAGCTCGAAGTTGTTGACGAGTATGTTTACCTGGGACAAATAGTCCGACTAGGTAAGTCCAACTTCGACCGAGAGGTCAATCGACGGATTCAACTCGGCTGGGCAGCGTTCGGGAAGCTACGACACATCTTCTCGTCAGACATACCTCAAAACCTTAAAACGAAATTGTACAACCAGTGCGTGTTGCCAGTGATGACTTACGGAACTGAGACGTGGTCCTTCACTGCTGGCCGGATGAGAAAGCTCAAGGTCGCTCAGCGAGCTATGGAGAGGGCTATGCTCGGAGTTTCTCTGCGTGATAAACTTAGGAATGAGGATATCCGCAGTAGAACCAGAGTAACCGACATAGCCCAACGGATTAGTAAGCTGAAGTGGCAGTGGGCCGGCCATATAGCTCCAAGAACCGAAATCCGATGGGGAAGAAAGGTTCTCGAGTGGCAGCCTCGTACCGGTAGGCGAAGTGTAGGGCGTCCCCCCACGAGATGGAGTGACGACCTGGTAAGACATGCAGGAAGTCGATGGATGCAGGTGGCTCAGGACCGTGCTTTGTGGCATTCTTTGGAGGAGGCCTATGTTTACCAGTGGACTTGTGAAGGGCTGTAATGATGAATAAACAATGCCATAGTAAAAGTATTTCGGCTTCACAGCCTACCGTAGAAATTCATAACTCTATTAGCAATTCCTCTAATGACACAAACTTTTCCCTAATTTCGGAGCAAATTTACAATTATCATCGTAATGTACTAGTGGTTAAAAGAATTCCTAGAGGTGAGAGGATGCAGCTTGCAGCGTGCATTGTCATACACTATTCAAAATTGTTTCACTAATAGTGAAAATAGTTGGCAAAAATTATTTACTTTCGCATATTCCCATTTTCATTTTGATAAAACAATAAATAAATCAATTACGTCTCAACTAAAAGAGACATCTTTTCAAAATTTAGATTACCCAATTAATACTTATTTATCTCGACCACGTCCTAAATTTGATTTAAAAAAAGTAGTTGAGTCGAAAGTAATGGGTGGCGACTTAAAAAATGCATCTTGTATTTTATTCTCAGATGACATCCTGGCTCCTCGTAATGTCGAAACCCTTGAAAGCCTTCGTCAGAAGCATCCTTCGGTCAAACCTTCTCAGGGTTTACCGCTGCCTCCCAATACTTCAATGCAACCTTTACAAATTTCTGAAAAAGACACTTTAGAAGCAATTATGTCATTTTCGAATGGCTCTGCTGGCGGCATTGACGGAATTACGCCTATACATCTTAAAGATCTTGTAAGCGCTTCTGTCGGTGACGCCGGCGGACTACTTCTTAAAGACATTACAAAATTATGTAACTTTATGCTTTTTGGTAATGTTAATCCAAATTTCATTCCATTCTTATATGGGGCAAGATTATGTGCCATCAAAAAAAAGGATAACGGTATCCGTCCTATTACCGTTGGTTCCACATTTCGACACTTAACTTCAAAATTAGCTTGCAGGCACATCTCTAACCTTAAGACCAAATTTCAGCCTACTCAACTAGGCTTTGGCACTAGAGGTGGCTGTGAGGCGGCGGTACATTCAGTGCGTATATTTTTAACAAACTCTGATGCAGATGTTCTTGTGAAGGTTGACCTGAGGAATGCTTTTAACTCTATCGATAGGGTAACCTTGCTGAAAGAAGTGGCTAACAATAGCCCCCAAATATATCATTACGTTTGGCAACGAAAACCATGTTATCGATTCTGCTGTCGATGTTCAGTAGGGTGACCCACTAGGTCCAGCACTTTTCAGTTTGGTAATTTAACCCATAATTTCAAATTTGAAATCCAAGCTGAATGTCTGGTACCTGGACGACGGTACACTGGAGGTACACACGGGAGGTAGAGCAGATGACGTCCTCAGTGATCTTACTCATATTTTTCAAAATTTTAAAAATATGGGTCTTGAACCAAATAGCAATAAATGTGAAATATTTTTTTCAAATAATTTATCTACTTCTCATAGAGATACTTTAATTCAAAATTTCAATCATGTTTCTCCAGGAATAAAAACTGTCAGTACGGAATCGCTATACCTACTAGGTGCCCCGTTGTTTTTCGATAGTATTAAACCTCTATTAAAAACAAAATTTGATCAGTTTTTAAACTATGTTGATAAATTGTATAAGTTAAACCCCCATATAGCTCTTACTATTTTAAAATATTGTCTCCTTGTACCTAGATTCACATACTTACTCCGCTCGAGTGCAGTCTGGAAATGTTCGGATATTTTAAAAGATATTGATAATAATCTTCAAATAGCTATAGAAAAAATTCTAAATTTAACTTTAAATACAACAGCCTGGACTCAAGCTACTTTACCTATAAAATTTGGTGGCATTGGCGTGAGAAATCTTTCTAGCGTTGTATGCCTGCTTTCCTTGCTTCCGTGCATATTGTCAATGACTTATGTAACATAACTTTAAATAATAAAGTAGACCTATGCTTTGCAACGGAGGCAGGGCAGAAATGGCAAACGCTCTGTCCCGGTGAAAATGTTCCACTGGAAGTTAACCAACAAAAACAGTGGGATATTTGGTTGGCACGGGGCGTGCAGAAAGATTTGTTTCATAATTTCCATAGTGACCAAGATAAGGCACGCCTTCTAGCTGTTTCAACTAAGGAATCTAGTCACTGGTTACACGCTTTACCATCAAGTAATCTCGGCACGTTACTTGATGGGGAAAGCTTGCGCATTGCCGTAGGAATCCGACTAGAAGCGGTGCTTTGTCAACCCTATCAGTGCCCCTGTGGTAGCAGCGTCGACAAGTTTGGGCTCCACGGACATTCATGTAAGAAAAGCGTTAGTAGGTTTTCACGACACAGTTCTTTGAACGATGTCATCCGAAGGACTCTTGTCTCTATAAATGTTCCCTCGGTTTTAGAGCCTTGTGGAATATTTAGAGACGATGGCAGGAGATCCGACGGTATGACATTGGTCCCTTGGGAGAGAGATAAAGCCCTAGTGTGGGATGCTACTTGCGTAGACACTCTGGTGGCCTCTCATCTCGGGGGTACCTCGTTTAGAGCCGGGGCGGCATCAGAGGCAGCTGAACTAAGTAAGTGGCGTAAGTATGAGTCTCTGAGAGATGACTACATATTTGTGCCATTTGCTGTAGAGACTATCGGTCCGTGGGGTCCACGTGCGGTGAAGTTCCTAAAGGAACTCCATCCGCGGCTGGTCGTTGCAGCTGGTGATAAGAGGGCTGGTTCTTTTCTCGCTCAAAGGCTAAACTAAAAAAATTGTTTTAAATCTTACTAACACTAAGCTTGGTGCAGCATTTCGATGAACATAATGAAGCGTTATTCATTTATAGCTCGGTAGATCGGGCATTACTACCTTACTACCTATATAATTTATATTATTATTATATATAATTTATTATACGTGGTAGAGCCATGCTGCAGCTATATTAGTAGTATTGGTTTTAAAAAATCAATTATTTATTACATAAAAAAATTTAAGACGATGACTCGATAAAAATATTTATACAGACCAGTATCATTAACGGCCTAATTATCATATTATATGTATCAATAAAATAGTAAAATAGTAACTAATATTTATAAATATTAAACTAAAATTTTAATAGATTTAAATAATCGTGAAAGCTCTGGGTCTTAAATTATAGTACGTTGGCATTCGATCCTAGCGGGCCCCGCTGAATTTTTCTTTATCATAATTTGCTTATTTACCATCATGACGACGAAGTGAAGCAAAGCGAGTAAACCTGCGTCCCTAAAATTAAGAAAATATATTTAGAAGACATTTATAAAGTCCACGAACATCAATAGGGACTGTTACCTATTGGATCTTTCGAAGACTTAAAAATATTTCTTTATTTTCAAACAGTTTACAAAGGAAAATATATTATTCAAACATATCTGGGGGCAAGGCAGTGCCCCCGCCAAGTCGAGCAAAAAAGCGGCACGGCCGTACCATCCTTTTCTCGAAGCAGTTCAAGCCATTTTCGAATCCCTATAACTTCGTTGTGGATAAAATTAGAAGCCTAAATTTTCATTGTAGGCATTGTGGCATTGTATAAACTCAATATATTTCATATTTCATTAAATTTGAACCAATAGTTTAAGAATTATAACTAGCCAAAGTTTCTTAATTTTGTCACTCACTGACTGACCGATCATCAAAACTCTAAGGCACTTCTAGCAGACATAGAAGCTTCAAATTTTGAATACAGTTATTGTTTAATAAATATAAGATTACAAAGTTACATTTGCAGTGAATGAATCAGTGTAACCTATATATGTATAATATAATGGAATAATAGGTGTAGATAGATACCTACACATAACTATCTACAAAAAGAAATGAGATGCCATCAAAAACATAACTTGTAAAAAAGCCAAGTCTCGCAACTCAGTTCTTGTACCGTAAAAAGTTGTGAGATCCAAGTCGGTTGATTTATTCAGTCCCTACTTAAGGGTCCTTCTGTCTTAAATTATTACGTAATTAGCTAACCTAACAAAATCTTATAGTGAGCACGTCAATATCAAAAATCTTTTATGTTTTAAATAAATAAATTGACTTGGCAATCGCACTAAACAATCTAATTTAATATAATATGTAGTACCTACTTGAGAGATACATTGTGTTTTCATGCGATGACCAAGTCAATCTATTTATTTAAAATATAAAAGATTTTTAGTATTGATGTGGTCACTATAAGATGTTGTTAGGTTAGCTAATTACGTAATAATTTAAGACAGAAGGACCCTTAAGTAGGGACTGAATAAATTAACCGACCTGGTATTACATGGATCTCACAACTTTTTACGGTAGAAGAACTGAGTTGCGAGACTTGGATTTCTTTACAAGTTATGTTTTTGATGGCTATGTATTATCAAGACGTTATTAAGCGTGTTGAACACGAACACTTAATCCTTGTTGGAATAATATTTGAAGTAGATATGCAAAACGTTACGTTGCCCCACACACAGTATATACATACACAGCATATGTATGTACAATGTAGGTGTACAGTCCGATATAATCGTATTGTATATGTATCGTCATTAAGCCGGAGATATTCCTCAGCGGGATACAACACATTACCCTTTTGTTTTGTAATTAATATTATAAAACTGTTCTATCACTGCATCTCATAAGACGCCCACAGTGATTAGATAGTCTATCGTACAAATATGCATCGATTCCAGATGATGACAGACAGTCTTTAATGCAGAGTTCTTTTGTTATTTCAGTAACTAATTGACTTTCGATAAACAGCGTCTCCGAAAATAAGAAAGAAAACACTATATCAAAAAAATAATAAAATAATATGTCCAATAACCATATAAGATGTTGCGAGATATGGCAACGGGAAGCTGAATATAATAGCGATTATATTCAGCAAAGGATCCTTTAAAATTAGACGTCTGCAAGCAACTGCAAACAAAGAAGACTACCGATTCGTCACCTCAAACAATTAAGATGGAATGACTCACATCCTGTAAATATATTGGCTCTCTTTACGCTTCAGGCAGGAAGACAGCAGTGCAATAAGACATAGGTAAGAGGTAACTACCCAGGCGGAGTCTAAGGCCTAGGCAGAAAAGAAGAACTACAAATTCAAATTAATGTGCTATATACTAAAGGTATTGCTTTGAAAAATAACTTTTTAACATTTAATAATATGGTTACATCGTTTTTAGATTGACTTATTAGCACTAAACAGGAAAGTAAGTAGTTCAGAAAGTAGATTCTATTTTAAATTTGCTGAAAGACAATATTATACTATACTATAATATACTGTAAGCTTGTTTTAACTGTTGTATCAGTATAAAATTGAGGCATTTTGATTCGGAATTGCTTGTTACAAAATATATCTTATATCGATTTCCTAAACGCAAATAGAGTCATAATAATCTGATAGTAACTAATATGTACTTTTGTACGTGGTAGAGCCATGCTGCAGCTATATTAGTAGTATAGTGGTAGCACGAATGGGTCGGCTCGACCGCGGAAGGACCACGCTCTCACAGAATACCAGCGTAAAATGGCAACATGACACTACTGTGTTTTGTATGGTGAGTGTAGAGAACGGGAGACGCATTTTACTGGAAAAGTGGCATTCCGTCTTGGTCCTCACGGGTGACGACGCATCTGCATTTTGATTCTTTATTGAGGATAAATGTAGACGTCTATGGGTCACAGCAACCACTTACCATCAGGTGGACTGTGTGCTCGTTTGTCACTCTATCCTATAAAAAATGTGGTGAAACAGTGTCTAGAATTATTGCAAGCGATGGTGAACTTACTCGCTATCAAACAACCGAGATTTGTAGATTTATCTGATTTACTCCTAACGATTATGCTTTCCTACGACCCAAACAAAAATGTTGAAACAGACAAAGAATCACACAAGTTCCGTTTAGAAACTCTTCGTCATCCACAGTACTGACTAAAGTCTACTGATTTCCATTATTTCGGAATTGGAATATCTTTCTATAGAGAAAACATTTCAATGAGACGAGGCGGTGAAAAACTTTTTTGAAGAATTCATCGATTCTTGTCATTTTCCTGAACGATGTCAGGCATAAAAGGATTTTGTTTATAAATGGAAAATAGCATCAGAAGTAGTCGGGAGTACGCTTGTGCATAATGTTGAAACATAGACTATAAAATCATTTTTTTTTGTTTTGTCGAAAATCAAATTGGTTCAATGAAACCTCAGGCGCATAGTGGCCAAATAATATGTGAACGAATAATAAAATAAAAAACAAAAATCACAGCAAATTCAAATGTGTTGTCTGGTCAGCATTTTAGAATTTCAATTTGGACGCACCCTAAGCACACTGGATAATAAGTCATCGTATCAGACATCAGCAACCGTGACATTGATTTGTGTCTCGAGTGTTATTTAAATGCATACCAAGGATACAAAGAGTGTGTCGTTACATCTGATGTATTTGCAACACGTGATATGGAAATATGCCTTTAAAATATCAGCAAATTAATATCCAGGAAGAGTTAGATAACCTTTAAACAATTTGAATGTTAAAAAATGATCATATTCTCAAAATATATTATTAAAATTGACTATGTTTAAGATGAAAAATGGCTTCATTATTTATTTTTAACCGACTTCAGAAATAGAGGAGGTATACGCATAAGGTTTTTATGTAACCGATTCAATTATTTTTATTGGGGAATCATCATCATCATCATCATTACAGCCCTTCACAAGTCCACTGCTGAATATAGGCCTCCCCCAAGGAATGCCACAAAACACGGTCCTGAGCCACCTGAATCCATCGACTTTCTGCATGTCTTACCAGGTCGTCACTCCATCTAGTGTCGGTACGCCCTACTTCGTCCGCCGGTACGAGGCAGCCACTCGAGAACCTTTGGGGATTGGTCTAGTTTAATTACAAAGAAAAATTCCACCAATAAGGTTGGAAAATGGGGGCGAAATTAACATTGTACCTAGATATTTAGACGAAATTTGTAGTTTTTCACGTTGGTCTAGTGTTGGTAAGCACGACTGTTGATCTAATGGCCCGGGCTCGATTCCCGGATCGATCCAAAATCAGTTATTGGGTTAGCAATGTTCAATATTCTCGATGTGTCTCGAAAAGCGTGAAAGGCCGTTGCTGCACTTATTCTCCGTGTCAGATTACCGTCTTATCGAATTATGAGAGTAAAGAAGTAGATAGTGCACCTGATGCAGTTGTCTCCGATGATATTAATTGATGAATTTTTATACGTAGTAGAGCCATGCTGCAGCTATATTAATAATATAGTTGTAGCACGAATGGGTCGGCTCGACCGGGGAAGGACCACGCTCTCAAAGAATACCAGCGTAAAATAGCAGCTTCATGCTGCTGCGTTTCGTATGGTGAGTGTAGAGAACTGGATACCTTTTTTACTAGAAAAGAAGCATTCTATCTTAGTCCTCACGGCTGACAACGCATCTGCATTTCAATTCACAAACGAAGATAGCTGTAGATGTCTATGGGCCACAGCAATCACTTACCATCAGGTGGACTGTGTGCTCGTTTGTCACCCTTATTCTATAAAAAAAATAGATGTAGCTGACAGCTCTGCTTCCGATAAAGTTATATTATTAGCCAATGGGTTAACAGCACTAACATTATAGTAAATAGTCGAGTGCACCTGTACTTGCGCGCACACATATGCACCATAGTACTGCTCGGCTCGGAAAGTTATTCTAGGTTGAGACCGGCCACATTCAACGAAATTTGGAGGACATTATTATTATTACGATTCGTCGTTGGTTGTTCACTCTGGAATTAACTAGAACTGTTTAGCTGCGGCGGCGCTGCGGGTCGTAGCTTTAATTCCTTCATGGAATAAATATTGTATTTATATAGCCTATAAAAAATTGCAACGTGGATTCCAGATGTAGGGTCACGCCTGACGTAAAATACTTGATGTCTTACGGCGATGGTAGGCAGCGTGAAAATTGCGAGATGTCTTTTAATGCGATCGCTAGTCCGCCCACTATGCGCGGTCGTTATGGTAAATGTCGGGACAGACTCATCTTCAGCGGTGGATTTTCACGGACTAATAAAATGGAATAAGAAGAAGAGACATTTTTTATAGTATAAGGGTGACAAACGAGCACACAGTTCACCTGATGGTAAGTGGATGCTTTGGCCCATAGACATCTACATCTATCCTCGATCAAGAATCAAAATGCAGATGCGTTGTCACCCTAAGAACTTAGATAGAATGCTAGTTTTTTATTCTGGTTTAAACCCCAAACTAATTACAATTTAGTTTTTGTAATAAGAGCGTAAGAGTTAAGCGCGACCAGGCAATTTCTGTCTTCACGTATTAACAAGTAAGAACCCTAAACATATTAATTACAGGTGATCTATAATATTGATTGAAGAACGCATCTGCGTTTTGATTCGGGGCATTCCATCTTAGTCTCTTTTCCAGTAAAAAGGGTCTTCGGTTCTCAACACTCACCATATGAAACACAGCAGTATTGAGCTGCTATTTTACACTGGTATTATGTGAGAGTGTGTTCCTTCCCCGGTTGAGCCGATCCATTCGTGCTACAACCATAACGTAGCTGCAGCGCTCTACCACGCTCAAAAATTATTTAGCTTTAAGAATTATTAAAGCTACGGGGTGTAAATGTTTACAATATTTAGCGTCACCGTGTAGATTAATAAACTTGCGTGAGTGTCGTGGAACACTCTTTTGGAACGAAGTTCCTTTCATCATATTATTGATTAACTTATTATATTATTGATTAACAAATATAAATAAATTTATTACTAGCGTCTATTAAAATGAAGCGTCATTTAAAATAAAATACACTATGACACAAGGTGTAGTGACGATAAAATCTTACACTTTTTGTCGCCTAGCTCCCATCCGCCAAACCCGTACCAAGGAACTTCGTTCCAAAACAAACCAGGAGATGAGCAGAAGTGTCTTCCTACCCGTAATAACAACTAAAAAGCAAAACGAACAGCGGTTGCCAAACCCGCCTGCCAAGCGTGACAACTATGTCATATATCTTCCTCGTGACGCCTCTGATCAGCAGTTGACTTTTGATATGCTGTAACAATAAATGTATTTAGCGTAGATGCTGTTGAGCACGTACAACTAACTGATTACGTATAACTATTTCATTAGTAAGTGACGTAAAAGCAACATAACCAGTCAAATGGAATGAGTTCTACATTTGCCAGTCCGCCAGTTTATCGTAGTAAGTATTCAACTTTCGGTAGGTGTCGTTTGGTTAGGATATAAGGTTGAATATAACTGTAAACTCAGGGGTACCCGCTCGTCCTAAACTATCCGTGTCCGATATACTATGGTTGCCAATCATCTATAATACTAAAAATAATATTTTTATATAGAATAAGGGTGACAAACGAGCTTACGGTTCACCTGACAGTGGATGCTGTAGCCCAGAAATTTGTATCTATCCTTGATTAAGAATTAGAATGTCGTCACTCCTAAGGACTAAGATGCAATATCTCGTTTCCTGTAAAAAGTGCATAGAATATAATATAATGCTAATATAAAACTAAAAATATAAAGTGAGCAAAACTTCTGTAATATTTAATTTATATTGTATTATATTGAATACAAAAACGTCGGCAACCCTTCATGTATCGCTAATGCGATAAGATCATAGGTATGCTATGGCGCATTCAGAGAAACAGGAAATAACACAATGCAACCACACTCGAAAACAACTTGTTCTCGCACAAATATTATCTTCGATGGGACGACCATGGTGTGGTCCAGTAAGCGCTTACTGCGCAGCGAGGCCTGGGTTCTTAAAATATTTATATTAATATGTACCATATTAACACCGTAAATGTGTATTTATGAAAAGTACTTACAAATAATATACAACTTAATTATCATAGAGCGTATTATGGCTGCAGCACTAAAGGGTTATCTCAACCGGGGAAGAACTACGCTCCCATAAAATACTAGCGTAAATTAGCGGTAAAATACTGCTGTGTTTCATATGGTGGGTGACGAGAGCAAGATAATTTATTGGTGCTAATGAGGCATTCCATCTAAGCTTTCATGGGTAACAATGAACCTGCATTTGGATTAATAATCGAGGATAGTTTTAGAAGTCTATGGATAACATCATCCATTTACCATCAGGTGAACTGTGTGCTCATAAGAGTGACACCCTTCACTTCTATATATGTAACTAGCTGTTCCCTGCGACTTTGCTCGCGTGTTAGGGTTTTTATGTTTTTGCGCGGAACCCTAATTATTTTTCTAAAATAAATGTAGCCTAAGTTACTCCTTATGAAATCAGCTATCTGCCAGAAAAAGGCCCGTCAAAATTGGTCCAGCCGTTTTGGAGATTATCCGGAACAGACAGACAGACAAAAATTTTAAAAATTGTATTTTAGTTATAAGTACCGTATTTAATTGCATATTATGCATTTAGAAAAAAACTGAAATTTTGACACACACTTCAATTTTATTTATTTGTATAGATATAATAATAATATTGTCTTCCAGACAGACTACGGTTACGGCGCCAGGTCTCAACGGAGACTAGCCTCTGTGTAGGACAAGGTTATAGAGTCGGAATGTATGCGTGAGCACAGATGCACTCTCTATTCCTTCACTTTCTTTTATACGTGGTAGACCCATGCTGCAGCTATATTAGTAGCATAGTTATAGCACGAACGAGTCGGCTCGACCGGGGAAGGACCACGCTCTCACAGAATACCAGCGTCAAATAGCAGCTTAACACCCTTTATACTGGAAAAGAGGCATTCCATCTTAGTGCTCACGGGTGACAACGCATCTGCATTTTGATTCGCAAACGAGGATAAATGTAGATGTCCATGGGCCACAGAAACCACTTACCATCAGGTGAAAAAAAAACTTTCATAGTCCGATGGGACGGCAATTCGACATGACCGGAGAGAGATCAGGCACGCAACGCTTTTACGTTCTTTCTAAAGCGGAAACTTTCTGACTACGGGCTGCTATTGATAATTTATTGACAAAAAAATTCAATAACTTATTCGAACCCGGGACCTCATGATCAACAGCCTCGTTTCCGACCACTAGAGCAAAATAAGTAAGTGATAGATACGAGTAAGTAACAAAAAATCATTGAACCAAGATGACTTGTATGAAATCCCTGATTGAGTTCCATCTAATGTTTGATTCGGATTTCATTTCATAATGCAAGCACCCATAAACTTTTATACATCAATGCAATGATCACGAATTTAAAGATCCGACGTGAAATGAGTCGTGATGGCGTACAGTTGCGCTCGACTTACGGAGGTCAGTTTGCGGTAAACGACAACCATAACGAAAACTAAACTTTTACGTTAAACTGATTGCGAACACAAAGTAAAAGATAATAAGCAACATCACTAGGTGTAAAATAAAAAGTCAGTATGCAGTGTAAATAAAATACCTCGTTAGTTACTGTTTAAAAACACTGACAAAGTTTATGTGCTGGTAATTAATTATAAATAACCATAAATAATTCTGACAGTCGAGGTCAAGGCCCTACTAATTAAAAGATATTTTCAACAAGAAGAGTCAATTGACTTAATTATCTTGACAGTTCGTGAAGAATCTCTAGCGCGAGTCATTTTTAAAATAACTATGTTTGGTCAGCTCCGAGGAAACCGAACACCGTCGTTCTCGATCCCACGACAACTTTCAATTGAAATAAAAAAAAAATTGATGATTTGTTATATTTATGCGAATACTATTATTTATTTGTTATTTATTATTTTATTCTTTGCCTTTAACAAGTTTTTATTTAGGCTTTTTAATTAGTAATTTTGGATGGAAGTAAATTAACGATGCGCTAGCAAGGCCATAGACAATACGGAAACATTTAAAAGTAGCATTGTAACATAGGTAGCTAAAATCACTCTTACGGGCATATAAGAAAATTTCTGGAAGCGAATAAAATTTTACAGAACAACATTGAGATCAAAATGCCTAAAAAAATTGCATCCCTTTTAAAAATTCCAAATAGCCAGCTTTTGATATTTAATTGTAATTGATTTTATCAAACACTAGCGATCCTTTTTTATATAATAAGGATGACAAGCGAGCACAGCCCACCTGATGGTAAGCGGATGCTGTGGCCCATAGACTTCTACATCTTTCTTCTTTCAAGGGTCTCCGGTTCTCAACTCTCACCACAACGAGCACAATACGAGTAAACACTCTACAATAACAACAGCATTGAGCTTCTATTTTACGCTTGTATTCTGTGAGAGCGTGGTACTTTCCCGGTTGAGACAACTAATTCGTGATACAATCACAATATAGCTGCAGCATGACTTAAATAAATTACTTTAGACTACTTAAATAAATAACCTATTGTAGATAAATAACTGATTTGACATGCAAAAGTGACAATTTACTATTTTACCCTGACTAAACCCATTATTTTTTAAGAACAATAACCAATTTTTTCCACTGGCCGTTACATTTACACTTAAGTAAATATAACGTTAAACATTTAACAAAACTAAAATTACTTCTCTTATCTTCATTCTTGAAAGTTAAATTTTTAAGATATTATATAATGTCATATGCCTTAAATTAAAACTGCTAGTAAAATTAATACTGCGGGCGTAATGAGTGCCAAGTCGATTTAACGAGAATTTTATTACTCCATTGACGCAGAAGACCGTTCAATAATCGTAAATTTGCAGGAAGCTGACGATTTCTATAATATAATAATAGTAATATTAAATTTAATAGTAGTTCATTTCGGAACTTTGGTTAAAAATATGACTTAAGAAAATTGGAGTAAAAACCACGATAACCTTTATAGTCTTCAGCGTAAAACTACAGTGTCATATCGTGTAGCGAAATCGTTTAATTGTTCAATATAATTAGCAGTATATTCACTGCTGTTAGCCATTTTCTTTATTACTAGGAACACAATCTAGGTGTAGGTGTAGTACTCCTTTTTTCCTATGCATCCGTATGGGCAACCTCTTACCTATTTCTGCTACGTCGAAGGGTATAAATATACGCTGTGGGGCATTCCATCTTATTCCTTAGAGGGACAACAAATCTGTAGCTTTCTTTTTTGAAATTGACAGCAGCTGTTCCTGGACTGCAGTAACCGCTTACTGGGTGTACTTACGATAAGTTCGTTTATCACTTCAGTTTTTCTTGCTTTGCATTTCTTCTCTTTCGATCATATGAAGGGAATAATGTGTCAAAGGATGCATTTTTGAAGGCGATGTACTGAGCTAATACCGTAGCAATGGTAATGCTGCTCCTCGTCACCTTTTAGTGTAGTAACGTGTAATGGCTGCAACACAAATGGGTCGATTCGACCGGACCAGGACCACGCTCAACAGAATACCAGCGTGAAAACGAAGCACTGCGTAGAGATGTTGCATCTCTTTGCATATTTTATCGCATCTATCACGGCAAGAGTGCACTGAGGAATTGTTTGAACTAATTCTAGCCGCTCAATTTCACCATTGTACATCGCTACAAAACTCGCGATACCATCCATACCATCTTGATGATTGGCGGTCCACCACTTTGCGATTTAGAAATAGTTTTCTTCCTCGCACAAATTCCTTGGGTCGACCACCAGCGATTTTTCCGGACCGATACGACTTAGGCACCTTTAAGAAAAGAGCCTACTCCTTTTTAAAAGGCCGGCAACGCATCTGCAATTCCCCTGGTGTTGCAGTTGTTCATGGGCGGCGGTAGTCACTTACCAACAGGTGAGCCGCATGCTCGTTTGCTCTCTCTCCTATAAAAAAGGAGAAAAACACCTTTTTCTGGTAAGGAGACTCCATTCTATCTTAGTCTTCAGGGGTGACAACGCATTTTGTATTTTGAACTTAATTGAAGATCAGTTTTAAAATACGCTTTGTTGTAGCGGCGTAAGAATATCGGGTGTGGTAAAAGACAACTCAGGGAAACTAAAACAGAAATGGGCAGCATCATCCTCCTGATAACAACCGAAAATAATAAAAAAGCGTAGAAACTATGGCGAAATTTCCACATGAAGCAATCTATGGGGAAAACAAGAATAAATGAATGATTCATTTCAATATCTGTTGGGCACGTACCATCAGGTGGATTATATACACGTTTGATACTTCTATTGTAACTTCAATAAAACAAATCATAACTCGGTGTCCGGAGCCTGATCCTTCGTTATTAACTGTGTGTACTGTGTGCAGGTAAGGCAATAAAATTCAGCTGTAAGTACGAAACGACACACTTATTGCGATTGCCCCTTTTGAACCCAATTTTAAACAAAGAGGACTACAGATGCGTTGTCACCTCTGAGGACTAAGATGGAATGCCTCACAGTCTGTAAACATTTCTTTTTATTATCTTTCCCCATAATTTTTAACAGTGGTAGAGCCACACTGCATAGCATGGATGGGCCGGCTCGAACCGGAGCAGAACCACGACCGCACAGAATTCCAACGTAAAGTAGAAGCTTTGCTTCTGCGTTTCGCTTGGCTAGTGCAGGTGGCCGGAAGCCCAACCCTAACCCCAGTAACATGGTAGCGGTATTGAAAAAGAAAATACTACCCCAAGAGGGTACCAGCACCCTTGGTAATGGAGAATTCCTCACTTAGCATTCACAGTCAAGCTACCTTCTTTTTCTTAGCATGGGTGCTCAGGCTGCCCCGCGTATTCTGGAGGGGAGGAGGCAAAATCCCGATCTATACTAACACTGCACGGGGCAAACCGGGCGATAAAATTATGCGACCTCTGCCTCGATATCCGTGGACTTCTGCAACATCAGGGGACATTTATCAAAGCAGGCCTTGCTTTTTTTGACTGAGACGCAGGTGTCCTCTCTGGCTGATACTTCGTACCTGTCCTACTCGGGGTACAAATTAGAATACTTCTTTGTGCCCCGGGCTGGAGTTTGCGTATACGTCAGAGAGGATATCTTTTCTCGACATCTCGGCAGTCTTGAAGTTACGGACCTGTCCATTCTTTGGCAGCGCGTAAACAGCGACGACCATCCCCGCGTCTACGGGTACCTGTATAGGTCCCATAGTGGTGATGCTGACACAGACCGACTCATCGACCACATCCAAATGGCTATGGATTTTTTGCTACAACAGAGCCCATCCGTAGAGATCATGATACTTAGCGATTTTAACGCCCACCACGCCGAATGGCTCGGTTCACGTTTAACAGATCATGCGCGGAGATCTATTTATGACTTTGACTTGGCATATGTTTTCCGTCGGGATCTCTCAGCTGGTGATTTTCTAGGTTACCTAACTCGTAGATGGGTGGAGGCAGTGGAGTCCAAGGGGGAGGCGTTGACCGTTAGTTTGGACATAGCGAAGACCTTCAATTGGATTTGGCACTAAGCGCTTCTTACGAAGCTTTCTTACTATGGGCTTCCCGAGAAATTGTGCAATTGGATCAGGAGTTTTCCGGCTGATCGGAGCATCAAGGTCCTAGTAGATGGTGCATGCTCCGATTACAAGCCCATTGACGCTGCGTGCTATCACAAACGCTGTTTCTTTTGCATATCAATGATATGTTGCAAACCGGTAACATTGATTGCTATGCGGATGACAGCACTGATATTGCTCTATACACCAGCCGTGCCAATATTTCTCGGGAAAACGTCGTTGAACAAACTTGTGTCTGAAGTCGAGTCTTTGCTGAACAAAGTCTCGGATTGGAGGCAACTAAATCTAGTCCAGTTTAATCCTCAGAAGACACAAGTTTCGGCGTTTCCGAACCCCTTTGTCGTATCTCCTTGGTTTCAAAGCACTCCCCTTGTTGCCTCAGCCAGTATCGGAATCCTCGGTGTCGACATATTGAGAGAAGTGCAGTTTCGTGGACATTTAGAAGGGAAAGCCAAATTGACTTCTAAAATGCTTGGTGTTCTCAGCAGAACGGGACAGTATTTCATGCCGGCACAACGCTTGCAACTTTACAAGGTGCAGGTTCGGCCTCACATGGAATATTTTAAAGAATATTTCTTGGTTTGTTTCCCTCTGTTGCCTCTTACGACATCCACGGGACGGTATGAAGTAGTGAATATTCTTACACTGTCTACGCGGTCACAATTGGCAGGAGAGTTGATAACCGCAGTTTTATATTATTTTAGCTGTTATCAGGAAGATCATTCTGCTCATCTGCTGCTTTAGTTACCCTCTGTTGCCTCTTACGACATCCACAGAACGATATGAGGTAGTGGATATTCTTACACTGCCACTACGCGGTCACAATTGACAGGAGGGTTGATAACCGCAGTTTTATATTATTTTAGCTGTTATCAGGAAGATCATTCTGCTCATCTGCTGCTTTAGTTTCTCTCTGTCGCCTCTTACGACATCCACAGAACGATATGAGGTAGTGGATATTCTTACACTGTCTACGCGGTCACAATTGGCAGGAGAGTTGATAACGGCAGTTTTATATATTTTAGCTGTTATCAGGAAGATCATTCTGCTCATCTGCTGCTTTATTTTCTCTCTGTCGCCTCTTACGACATCCACAGAACGATATGAGGTAGTGGATATTCTTACACTGTCTACGCGGTCACAATTGGCAGGAGAGTTGATAACCGCAGTTTTATATATTTTAGCTGTTATCAGGAAGATCATTCTGCTCATCTGCTGCTTTATTTTCTCTCTGTCGCCTCTTACGACATCCACAGAACGATATGAGGTAGTGGATATTCTTACACTGTCTACGCGGTCACAATTGGCAGGAGAGTTGATAACCGCAGTTTTATATATTTTAGCTGTTATCAGGAAGATTATTCTGCTCATCTGCTGCTTTATTTTCTCTCTGTCGCCTCTTACGACATCCACAGAACGATATGAGGTAGTGGATATTCTTACACTGTCTACGCGGTCACAATTGGCAGGAGAGTTGATAACCGCAGTTTTATATATTTTAGCTGTTATCAGGAAGATCATTCTGCTCATCTGCTGCTTTAGTTACCCTCTGTCGCCTCTTACGACATCCACAGAACGATATGAGGTAGTGGATATTCTTACAATGCCACTACGCGGTCACAATTGAAAGGAGGGTTGATAACCGCAGTTTTATATAATTTTAGCTGTTATCAGGAAGATCATTCTGCTCATCTGCTGCTTTAGTTACCCTCTGTCGCCTCTTACGACATCCACAGAACGATATGAGGTAGTGGATATTCTTACACTGCCACTACGCGGTCACAATTGACAGGAGGGTTGATAACCGCAGTTTTATATTATTTTAGCTGTTATCAGGAAGATCATTCTGCTCATCTGCTGCTTTAGTTACCCTCTGTCGCCTCTTACGACATCCACAGAACGATATGAGGTAGTGGATATTCTTACACTGCCACTACGCGGTCACAATTGACAGGAGGGTTGATAACCGCAGTTTTATATTATTTTAGCTGTTATCAGGAAGATCATTCTGCTCATCTGCTGCTTTAGTTACCCTCTGTTGCCTCTTACGACATCCACAGAACGATATGAGGTAGTGGATATTCTTACACTGCCACTACGCGGTCACAATTGACAGGAGGGTTGATAACCGCAGTTTTATATTATTTTAGCTGTTATCAGGAAGATCATTCTGCTCATCTGCTGCTTTAGTTTCTCTCTGTCGCCTATTACGACATCCACAGAACGATATGAGGTAGTGGATATTCTTACACTGCCACTACGCGGTCACAATTGACAGGAGGGTTGATAACCGCAGTTTTATATTATTTTAGCTGTTATCAGGAAGATCATTCTGCTCATCTGCTGCTTTAGTTTCTCTCTGTCGCTTCTAACGATATCCACGGATATGGTACTGGACTCTCTTACGTCGTGCATACTCTACAGTAGTATAAAATGCATTTAATACGTCGATGCAGTTAAAATATCCGTTACTTTATTTAATATCAACTAATAAAAACATTATTTCTGTGTACCTACGTACTATTATAATTACCGTAGAAACCATACGCTTTAAAATTCTTCAAGTCATTTATGCTACAAGGCATCAAAAAGGAATGGAAATAATACCTATACGTTTATAATATACCAACTTATTAGAC
The DNA here is from genome assembly GCA_963668995.1 of Parnassius mnemosyne. Classification (NCBI taxonomy): domain Eukaryota; kingdom Metazoa; phylum Arthropoda; class Insecta; order Lepidoptera; family Papilionidae; genus Parnassius; species Parnassius mnemosyne. The sequence goes on along the minus strand of CAVLGL010000068.1, from coordinate 21,495,947 downwards.
TAATACGTTTATATAATATTGATGCAGATATCCCTCAGTATATAAAAATGTCTCTATGGATATCACGAATGGGTACAGACTACTAAGCTGACTGATAAGCAGCGACTCTAAATGGCGCAGGAGGGAACTCACTAAATGATTTTTGCGTGTATGTTTTCAATCTCATAATCGTTGAACCTAAAATCTTTTTAATACAAAATTATATCTATTATAATAACTCAATGAATATTCTTTGAATAAAATTAAAAAAAAAACTTTAAAAAATTCCCAGTGCACATCGCCACTGACCTATGATTTATAATATAATACACTTCATAATATGTATCATACGTCAGTGAACTACTAACTAACAATAAAATAACTTGCAATTTAGTCACCATAAACAAGTATTAACATTCGAGACTTGACTCCTCAACGAAGTCCTCGGACTTTGAGTCAGACAGATAGAATTGCAGGAATTCGACTCGAGTTCTCCGTCATCACCATATTACGCTATGCTACTACTTTTTTGGGATTTGTCAGAAAAACAATCGGCCATTGAAAACAAGTACAAGTAAAGATACAACTTATTCTTCAGTTCCAATACGCCTAGTATTGAATATACTAGGCGTATTGATATAATAAAAACATAAAATTAAAAAAAATACAACCGACTTCAATATAAATTATTAAGAATAACTAAAAACCTATTGGTTCACCCAGAAAAAAGTTATGAGGCAACACACATAAAAAAACATACAGTCGAATTGAGTACCTCCTCCTTTTTGAAGTCTGTAGAAAAGTAAGAATTAATTAGTTAGTTTGAAAGAATTATTACTTTGCACTGCTGATTGAGCAACATCATTAAAAAAATTATCTACCATCTTGTATACAGTAAGACTATAAAAGTATGTTTTCACTGTCATTTTGTCTTAAGAATTCATTAAAACGCTCGTAGATGTCTTGTTAACAAGACAAAAAACAATCGATAGAAACGATACATGCTGACTCAGCGTTCACATTAATGGTTTAGAGAAACATTCATATAGAAATTCAAAAACTCGGTGTAAACAATAAGATAACAATCTGGCGTTAGCGAAAGGGTCTTAAATTATTGTGCGTCAATCAAAAACGCTGTCGAAAATCGTAATGTAACTTGTAACCGAATACGTTGGTAACGTCCATTAATGTTCAATATTACCTTAATTTGGTATGTTCAACGCGAAAAGGGCGGACGGGGTCATTTTAAAGAACATCAGTCGACTCGAGAGTCGACATGCCAAAACTGCTCTAAAATTCTAACATTGGAGTTCTGATTGTTATTTCTACGGACAGTGAACTTAAATGTTCGTTACGGTGGTAATATTTGAGCATACATAAATACATTTAGGTACTGCTATGGTTTGTCTACCTATTAACTATTATTATCATATAGATACCCCATTAATATACGTGGTACGTCTTGTACGTGTTAGAGCCAAGCTGCAGCTATATTTATAATATAGTTGTAGCACGAATGGGTCAGCTCAACCGGGGCAGGACCACGCTCTCACAGAATACCAGCGTAAAATAGCAGCTTTATGCTGCTGTGTTTCGTATGGTGAGTGTAGAGAACCGTAGACCCTTTTTACTGGAAACGAGGCATTCCATCTTAGTCCTCAAGGCTGACAACGCACCTGCATTTTGATTCGCAAACGGGGATAGATGTAGATGTCTATGAGTCATAACAACCACTTACCATCAGGTGGACTGTGTGCTCGTTTGTCACCCTATTTCTATAAAAAAAATACTAGATCACGCCACATTTGATACACACGTGTTTCTAGTAATTAATGGATAAACTTTAATTTACTTACAGCAGGACTAATAACCATTATAGGACGTTCCCCATTTAACATGTATAAAGTGACGACTTGATAAAACATGCATGAAGGCGATGGGCACAAGTAACTCAGAACCATGTATTAATTGTGATAGAAGCACGAATGGGTCGCCTCGACCTGGAAAAGACCACGCTCTCACAGAATACCAGCGTAAAATAGCACCTTAATTCTGTTGTGTTTCGTATGGTAAGTGTAAGAACCGGCAACCCTTTTTATATGTAACGAGATATTTTATCTTAGCCCTCAGGGATGACTACGTACGTACAATTTGATTCTTATTCGAGAATAGATGTTGGTGTTTATAGGCCACAGCATCCACTTACTATCAAGTGAACTTTGGGCTCCTTTGTCATTCTTATTCTAAAGAATAAATAAATAATATCACTTTAGGCGTAGTCTAACTTCGCCCTTAGGCTATTTCAATAAAAATAACTATATAATATTCTAAGTAGTGTCTAAAATAGGATTGTATTTTTGTTTTAAATTCGTTAAACATAGGAATAAAGTGACATTTATAACATAAGATAACATGCATGTGCTATTTTTAAAGATATTTAGATGTGGGTAGTCTCCACTAACGCAAGTCAAACTTTTTGATTGTAGTTTGAAAAGCGAACGAAATTCACGTGTGTCCAATCAGCAATCGTAACCGGCATATCTCACTCAATATTTGCGTCATAGTTTGATACCGCGCGCATTTCAATTGTACAAAGGAAGAACTTGAATTCGTTGCTTATTAAATAACGATAGAAACATCAATTAGGGTCAATGTTTTGTTTATAAATGAATTCCATTTAAATGAACATGAAATTTAGGATGGCATAGATTGTGATAGTTCAAATGGGAGCCCCTTATGTTTCTCAGAAATGATAATGAGCACATAATAATAAATATATGTGCATTTAGGTACATATAAATTTTGCACGTAGCATGCTGGTACTGTTATGAAAATAAAGCTATTTGAATAAAAATGTTATTATCTAAATTTTTTGAAAATTTAATAAAATTATCAATCAAATCGAACAATTTCTATTATAGAAATTATTCGTTAACATTAACCGCGCTAGATAAATATTTCAATCGTGATAATGTTGACGTATTGTATATCTATTTCTCAAATTTAAACACCTTTTCAGATTTTGCTAAGCGATCTTTTTGATAATAAGTACATTCAGCAATTTTAAACAGTTTTCCCCAAAAATGCTTGAAAATATTATATAAATTATTTGCATTTTTTGCTTTTTATTCACCGCGGTTTTTTCAGAAATATTTTATTCTGAAATATGTTAAATGAAATCAATATTTGAATATTACCATTACAAGTATTAAGAAAACGTATTGGAACACGCATTTTGCCAATGTTTTTTACGTTTGTAATACAAACCTGTGGTTGGCGAAGGAATTGGAATTAGGTTACTATAACGAAGGGTCGTGTAAATTATTCAGACATCACTATGGATCCTCTATTTAGAATTCCATAAGGATAAGGATAAAGTTTGACAGTAAATTAATAACTAGGATAGAATAACATAAAAAAAAAAACAGAAATAGAGTATATTTCGTTTTTCGGGGGACAAAACTAGATTCACAATGGACGGTATATTTAAATCAAGGTGTTACATAGACTAACTTTAATTTTATAAGGTCGAGGGAAAAGTTTTTTCGAATTTTAAATACAAATTCAAGGCATTTTTTTGTTCAAAATTTAATTAAGTACATTTAATTATAATATATATGTGCCATTTTGTACGATAACTTGTTGCCATCTTGTAGGTAGTGATATAATCCCGTTGCTGTAGAAATCTTGGGATTTTTGATCCAAAAATTGCGACAAGTAGTTTTAACAGTCCTCATTTGATGTTAATGTAACACTACCTATAGAATTTTAAAGAGACCGAGCTGCATGGCCAAAGATGTGTGTGATCTGACGTTATCACGATGAAAGATCACTCGTTTTCTGTTGATCAATTTTATCAATTTCTTGCGACCAGAGCGAGCTGCATCTTTGACATTAAAATTCCAGAACTGAAAAAGCTTGAATCAACTTTGTGGTACTCTTACTGACACTACATTAGGTCCATAAACGTCACAATTTTTTTCGCGGTTTAAGCCGCATTTTTTCCTTTTTTGTAATAAAACTTCAAAATGTATCGAATTTATTCGTTAGATTCACTCATTTTAGCGGACAAACTATTGAAAAATGTCGGGATAGTTGTTTTACTTTTTACTTTTCTTTTTCCTTAATGACCTATATGTATTGATATTAAAACCAGCCAGATACAAACAGTACAACCAAGCAGATTTTTCTTCAATTTCATACAAACAAAATACAAATAACTTGTTCCCCGACCTATTATTATCTTTTAATTTGAAATAATTCTAGTTAAAAGAAAGGAACCTGATTTAACAATAACCACTGCTGGGCTAAGAAGTATCGGAATACGTAAACTAACCTATTTTTTACCGACTGCAAAAAAGAAGGAGGTACTCATTTCGACTGTATTTTTTATGTGTGTGTTACATCAGAACTTTTTCTAGGTGAACCGATTTTGATAATTCTTTTTTTTTTTATTCTGCTGGTAAGCTTGTGCTTCTCTGGTTCCATATAAATTTGATCAAGATCTGACTAGTAGTTTTTGAGTTAGCTTTAATAATGTCTATTTAATTGACTTCGACTAGGTACGTTGATGATCTTGTCATTTTATTTAAATTGAAGTCGATTGTACATAATTTTTAATTTCACCATTTGTACCTTACCAGAATCAATAATGGAAACATTGATTATATTTAATGCCCTAGTGAAAGTAGTACTCAAGTAATAAAACTTAGCCCGTTATAATCAACGAAAAATCACATGAATAAAGGTTGTAAGTAAGGTAATATAAAAGTTTATATTATTATGAAAAATGAATGAATTTTCACAGTGTATTAGCAGCGTTTGAATACTTATCGTACGTCACAAAATTCGTTTAAGTGTGAAACAATATAATGGCATCTAACGTAATAACTATTTCAAAAGGCCCCCGACTATCAGAGGTAACTGTTAAGGACCAAAAGTAAATGTAAACTAAAAAAAGTCTTAATCATATTAATACGAAATTATTTAATATTTGGTGTTAAATATTAAATTTTCCAGTTTTGCTTTAAATAATCGTTAGTAAATAATAACTATTAAACTATACTACGGAGAGATCTGTTATTCCTTACATCGTTATTGTGTGAGAATTGTTTAATGTTATCGTGATAAAAACAGAAACATTAGTAGGAGTCACTACAGTACAGTACAGTTGCGATAAATATAAGTAGTGGGCAATGGCGTGGACGGCTCTCCCGCGGTGGTAGGGAACACTTTATCGATCACGCGCCGTATCATTAGATATCATTGTGATCTATGATCAATGGTGATTCGGAGCCGGGGATTTATTAGGGCTGGTCACACTACGTTGCAGGCACGACTTGCTTTGGTTTCTTTTATTTATTTATGTATTATTTGTTTAAATTTTAAAATATTTACTTATAGTTTTTACTTCATAACTGTAATAACAAATTCTTGATCATAATACGCAGTTATAATCTAAATATTTGATATTATTTTAAAGCTGTTGAGATTGTTTTTCTTTTATAGGATAGGGTGACAAACGAGCACACAGTCCTAATTGTAAGTGGTTGCTGTGGCCCATAGACATCCACATCTATCCTCAATAAAGAATCAAAATGCAGATGTGTTGTCACCCGTGAGGACTAAGATGGAATGCCTCATTTCCATTAAAAACGGTTTCTGGTTTTCTACACTCACTATATGAAACACAGCAGCGTTAAGCTGCTATTTTATAATGGTATTCTGTGAGAGCGTGGTCCTTCCCCGGTCGAGCCGACCCATTCGTGCTATAACTATATTACTAATATAGCTGCAGCAAGGCTACTACGTACCACGTAATTATTATGTAAATAAATAAAAAGAAAATATATATATTCATCATTGTCAGCCCATGAAAGTCCACTTCTGCACATGGGCATCCCACGTTGCGAAGAGGTCTGTCAAGTGTGGTAATTTAGAGAAAATTGTCACACGTGACAGACCAATTGACAATCACAGTATCAGACGAGTCGCACCGGCGCTGCCCGTCGCTGGTCTGGGCATTTTGAACTCGGCGTTAACGAGATCATTATACCGCTATCTATTGAAAATCATAAGGATTTTTCTGGCATTTTTGCCTTTTGGGTGTCGCCACGGGACAAAATGGGTGATGGTTTACTATAAATATGAGCCAAATCTTAGGCAATCGCTATTACGAAAAATATAATAGGTAGCTTTTTACATTATTGTGACTATGTTGGACTAAAAAATAGACCGAACTTTTAGTACAGTATCTGCTACGAATAAAAATAGACCATTTGATTATTGGAACAATGTTTCTTCGAATATGACGGATGGGGGCTAGGCGAGAAAAAGTGTAAGATTTTTCCGTCACGACCCCTTCTGACGTAGTGTAGACGGCCTTGGCGGCAACAAGGAAGCGAGATGGAATAATAGCCATCTCCCTCGCACTTTTTCTTATCTTGCCATTAAATAAATATTATTTTATTTTAAATGAAGCTTCATTTTAATGTACGCTAGTAATTCATTTATTTGTATTTGTTAATCAATAACATAAATACGTTTATCAATAATAATATACTACGAAAGGAACTTCGTTCCAACCGAGAGTTCCACGACACTCACGCATGTTTTTTGTTATTCATATTATGTCTAAATTTGACATCTGTACTTAATTCTACCTAAATTACAATAAACTCATTTTATCGTTAGTTTTGTCGACAATGAAACTTGCTGGTTACAAAACTACTTTGTCCTATCTTACGAGTATGTTTTTTCTCATTCACAGAGAGAGTTATAAAATGCTTCGTTTATACGACAATGCCTCTTATCTTAATAGGTGTACCGGCCCTTATAATGAAACAATTAAGACAATACGAAACGAACAATAGACAAAAAAAAATATATGTGAAAACGCCCGACATTAATCTTCTTCACGTGTTGCCTTGTTTGTTTTCCCGCGTCAAACATGAATTCGATTTTTAAACTATCAGGGATTATTTTTGGAGATGGACGTATTTTAATTTTTATCTCGTCTCTTGTCCATGTGTAAGTAAATGTTTTTGAATATTAAGAGGATTCAAGATATATATTAGCTTACGGTTTTAAAATAATGTTCGACTAGTTTATTTTATTGTTTGAAATCTTATATTACTTTTTAGGAGCTTAGGATAAAGTCATAAATAAGTTTTTTATGAGTTAATTAAAACTTAGGTACTTAAATTTAGATCATCACATAGTTTAAATGAAATTCAACTCAATTCACAGGCGTTCCAGGTGGGAGTTCCGAACACCTAGTAGCCCCAGGAGTACGATGACTCGGAAGTGGTTTCGAGACATCGTTAGTACCGCGTGGGTGATAGCATGCACTATTTGCAGGCAAAAAATAAAGCAAAGCGAAAGATTGGTATTTCGAATGGAGATTCCGGGAACCCTCACATACGCTGATGGTGACCACCGTTGGGTTTTAGCCTATAGAAGTCCGGCATAACTTTTCCGTTGCCGCCCGCAGCGAAAGGTTTATATGAAGATTTCCTCACGTTTAAAAAAGACTCCTGACCGGCTCCCCTGTGTTAAAGTACCCGCTTAAATGTGACATGTAGAGATTTTGTACCTTGTGGGATCCCGTGGGAGACACTGGCGCTCCTGCACGGCGACGCCGCCGCCGCACGAGCGCGAGCACGAACTCCACGCACCCCACGCGCTCCACGCGTACAATGTTGTATTCGTTCGTATCGCGGGTGTCGTTTGAAGCATCTGGAATTAGTTGGAATTATGTCTTAGATTGTGTGTTAGGGGATAAATATACATACCATCCTTTCATTTATTACTGCTCATCAAAAATCTGAAGGTATCCGTAGACTACGGATACCTTCAGATTTGACGAATATAAACATAGAAACTGAAACATCAGCATTTCTGATAAATAAATTGTAATAATAAACTGCGGTTGCTGAAACTCCTGCCAAGCGTGACAACTATGGCAAATATTCCCCCCTCTATGCAATCATTGGGAGAGGCCTGTATTCAGCAGCAGATTTTTGATAGCCTGTATCAGTAACGGAATTTATCCATTTTATTAACAAAAAAAAATACTATGGACTGAATAAGTTTTGTTAAATTCTTTTGAAAATGGCTATGCTTCCTAACATGCCTTTGTTGAGCGCGATAAGTTCTATAGGGTTATTTTTAGTAATGCCGTGGAGTGTATTTTGAAAGACTTATAATAAGTCCTGCAATGATAAAGGAGAACAAGATATTATTCAGTTTTAAAAAAAAAGCTATTATCCCCGCACTAGGATTTTCTCCTGTATTGTAGAGGCAGTTTAACATGTGCAATTTATTTGAATTGGATGTTTATCCTTTTATTTTCAAATATTTGTAGGTCTTCAGTGCCGCAATGCTAAGCCACTACGCTACGGAGCAATCAAATTTGTTAAAGAAAAAGATAGACAAAGATATAAGCAGATGTATATTATAATTTTTATTGTGTGTTTTTGTATTGTATCGTATATACTACGTACGTTTATAAGGTATTACAAATAGACAAACATTCAGAGTATTCAATATTTCCCTTCAGTGTATTTAATATTTTGTCGCATTTTCTTGTTCATTTATTTGTAATTTTTTTTAAATCCTCCTGTAAACCTCTCGGGGTGTAAAATAAGTTTTTTTTTTCATATGCATAATTTATTGGTGTATTAATATTTCTTCTCTAGAGCTTCAACGCTATTTTAACTTTTAACTTTATAAAAGTGTGACAGGTGGCTACTTATAGCACCTCCGATTTGAAGTGTTTTATTATCATACACCAACAACATTAATTAAACAAACAATATATTAAATCGATTTATAGAGCAGCAGCCAAACATAGATATTATTTTTGTACGTAATATCCTTAAAATAGACAATATTTCATTCATAATTCATCCGTTCATTACAACTTAACAAAAATTGACCGTAGAACGTAGGCCTCCCCCATAGATTGCCTCATTGAAGGGATAGTTGCGATGTTTGGCAGGCGGAGTTTCTTATTACTTTGAGCTCTTAATATCAAGTTTGTTAATATAGCGGTCTTAATACAGTTTAATATAAGGGACTTCTAAAGAGCAGTGTTGTTTTTTATTATAAAATAACTTTACCCCCCACACTAGGATTTTCTCCTATATCCTGAAGGCAATTTACATACATAAATTTCACAAGGACAAACAACCAGACCCGTAACAATTACTTATAGGCCAAACAAATACTTGTACTGTGCGGGATACGAACCCACGGCCCTTAGCGCTGCAACTCATTACTGAGCTGCTGGGACACGGAGCCGTCAAATTATGTTCTAAATAACATCTCAAAAAAATAAAAGACCTTTTGTGGAGAAACTGCCCCTTTTATCAAACATTATATTATTATAATTAATTGTGTGCTCCTTGGAAGGATATTTTTTATAGAAAAGGGGGCAACCAAGCATGCGGCTCACTAATTTATCTATCACTATCGAAATCGAGCAATTGATTTGTGATTTTATTGATAGGTCAAAGATGCACGTAAAAATATTCCAGTACAATAATTGACATAATAACGATGTAACTAGGTAGTTCATAATGGGCATCATGGTGAGGGAAAACGAAATTAATCGCAGCGAAAGTATTCGGATGAATGGTATAACGCATACGGGACAAACAAAAAAAAAACAGTCGTTTTTAATAGACGTGATCACAAACAATATATTAAAGTGGTAAGACCTTTTTAACGTGCAATTAATAGATTTTCAATTTTTATTTGAAATATTTTCCCATAACACACATTGTTTTCGTGATAATAGCAAGAATCTCAACTTATAATGGTTTTTTTTTTAATAATAGAACTACTTGTCCGTTGTATGATAGATCTGCAGGTATTTTAGGTAGTAGGTATTATTCCTTTAAAGTTATAGGTGGTCGAAGTCGCAGGTAAAAGCTAGGCATGTAATAAGGTACCTCTTCAAACGATTCAAATGAAACACAAAATTAGATGTATTGCTGCTTGGCTGCAGGATAAGTAAAAGGTCTTAAAGTTAACATTTAAAGTTACAGCCTATATACGTCCCATTGCTAGGCACTGGCCAGGGGGCCTCATTTCTGAAAGGGTTTAAGGGCAAGGAAATGTCCTCGGCGCTTTGAAATAAAATAAATTCTCAGTCATGCAGGTTTCCTCACGATGTTTTCCTTCACCGCCGAGCACGTGGTAAATCAGCAATAAAAGGTCTTAATACGCAGTAAATATTTATACATATAATCGTTGGTGCATTTTTAGTAATCGTATAACTTCACACGTTATTAACACAATATATTATCATAGCTACGCTAGGTGGCGCTGTAATCAACTTAATAACAAACTCTATATTTATGTACAAAAATGATAAAATTGCAAATCGAAATTCTCGTATTCATTATTGCAAAAAAGAAAAAATTACAAAATCTTGCAGTAGTGGCGCTGTAGTAGAATTTTTAATAAATTTTATATTTACACTGTAAAGTACAGAGTGAAATCGGAGTGCAACTCATCGCGCCATCTATCGGAAGGGCAAAATAACGGATACTGGATCAGCTAGCATAAATATCATCACCATCGTCATCGGGTCATCATCATCATCATCACCATCACCATTACAGCCTATCAAAGTCTACATAGACGTTCCTCATATGAGGGATGTCTGCTATTGTTGCGACACTTGAACCCGCCTGGGGTTGGTAATGGCAAATTATTTATCATTTTCTAGTTATTATTAGGAAGATGCTGCTGCTAATCTCCTTGATTGTTTTCCTCTGTGGTCTCTTACGACACCATGGGGTAGTGGATATTCATACACCGACACTCCACCGTAAAGAATATATGTAAAATAATGTAAATAAAACCACAAAAGACATTACACAAGACGTGGCTGTTATTTATAATACCCAAGTACAATTAACGAGTGTATACCTTCAATTACAACAGTATCAATCAAGTAAATATTACTCAAGATGCACGTTGATCACGCCGTACGTAGCGGTATGCGGAGTAGGCACGACAGCACAGCTACCACGAGTGTTTACAAAAACTATATTACAAATTCAAATAGTTCGTTCAGTTAGACGCGATTCAATCTATAAAGGAAATCGTTTTAAGTGACAATATTACGTCGTGGTTTTACGTTTGAAACAAGACTAACTATATAATTTGACGACTCCGTGGCGCAATTGCTTGCCATTACATTGATTTACATGTGTGAATTACACCGCTAAGGGACGAGGGTTTGAATCTCGCACGGAACAAGTTTTTGTATGGCTTATAAATAATTGTATCGCGTTTGTTCTTGTGGAGTTGATGTATGTAAACTATCCACACGATACAGATGATACTAGAGAAAATCCTAGTGTGCAGGTAACGTTAAAACATATACAAAAACCCTGTGGTACCCGTTAAGTGTGTTATCAGAATCAGTATTTAAACGTATAGAACTAACTTTTTTCAGAAAACTCGACCATTAAAAAATTTAATTCTAATTAAAAAAAAATATTTTAATTAAAAAATATTACAAATTGTATGTGGTTTTATTACCTCTGCATTATCCGGGGAGTGACAGGATTGTCAAAGATCCTGCCTAACCGATACTCGTGTCAGTTACAGGTAATAAATAAAAAACAACATAATTTGCAAATAATTTTTTTTTTTGTTATTATTATTGCCGGAAAAAATTATTTCTATACGTTTGAATACTGAATCTGATAAGGCACTTATCGGGAACCACTAGGTTTTTGTTACATATATAAGAAATTTATTTGATGAAATGCTAACTTAGTTACTAGCATAGTATAACACTCTTTAAATATATATTTTTTATAGGATAGGGTGACAAACGAGCACACAGTCCACCTGATGGTAAGTGGTTGCTGTGACATCGACATCTATCCTCAATAAAGAATCATAATGCAGATGCGTTGTCACCCGTAAGGACTAAGATGGAATGCCTCTTCTCCAGTAAAAAGGGTCTCCGGTTCTCTACACTCACCATACGAAACACAGCAGTTTTAAGCTGCTATTTTACGCTGGTATTCTGTGAGAGCGTGGTCCTTCCCCGGTCGAGCCATCCCATTCGTGCTACAACTATACAATTAATATAGCTGCAGCATAGCTCTACTACGTATAAAAAATATTAATATTTTGTTTATTTAAATATTTTCCTTTCCTATATTAGAAAGGAATTTCCGATGGTGTATCGCTATCTGTCTCTCTGTCCTTTCCCATATTTGCCTCTTACGACACCTACGGGATGTTGTAATAACTTAAATTAAAAATTTTAAAAACATCCGAAACAAAAAGAGCTGATCATCTTCAAACGGCTAAAATGGTTTTCTTGAATCATAGCTAAGAACACTCTCAATCAAGTCACTGTTCAAACAAAAATAATTTAAAATTAATAATTTTGTACAGCCGACTTCAATATAAGTTATTAAGAATAACTCAAAAACTATTGGTCTGACCTTGATCAAATTTATATAAGAACACACGAGAAGTATCAGCTTTCATATAAAAAAGAATTATCGAAATCGGTTCACCCAGTAAAACGTTATGAGGTAACACACTTAAAAAATAAACAAAAAAAAATATACAGTCGAATTGAGTACCGTTTCCTTTTTGGAAGTCGGCAGAAAAACTACATCTAAATCGGTTCATCCGTTCGGGAGCTCCGATGCCACGGACAGACACACAAATACACACGTTAAACATATAACACCCCTCTTTTTCCTCGCTGTTTAAAAACTAAGAACCTTAGGGTAAGTATGTTATGTACTTAGTTCAAATATTTTTTTTAAATAGTAATTATTAGCAATTTTTAAATTAAATATTTTTTATTACGGCTTATATCTTCGTTTTCAATCATACTGAATTATAAGACTCCCTAAACCGCCCAAATACTCACTATGTTTATCCAAGGCTTGCTGACAAAAACGCCTTATAACAATATTAACATTGCCTACAGTTATTAGTGCAAACATGCATAAAATACAAAAAAGGTGATAATTTTATTATCATGAATAAACTGTTATTACAACCGTTTAAATTATGTTTTTAAATTGTTTTTGAAAAACAAAGCCCATTGGATCAGTAAGCTTGAAACCGATAACCGCTGGCGTTTCTTCGTCATTTAGCCCTCGAGTACTGGCAAGACCCTTTAATAGCTGGTGAGTGGACCTGATCAAACATGTAAGGAATCAATGACGGCTGAAGACCGTGATTTGAAGCAATCTATGGTGGACGCCAATCTTCATTCGAGAACTTTAGATGACCTGCTATCATATGATGATGAAGAAATCATAAAATATAATATTATATCATATACTAGCGATCTCCCCCGGCTTAGCACGGGTGATATATCTGGATTCTACATCAGCGCCACCTACCGGGTCCAATTATGCCTATAACGAAGTGTAAGCAATATGTTGACAAAGTTTTACTGCAGTCTGATGAACGGTGTGGTAGCGCATAAAATACGAATAAACATTAATTTTTATACATTAGATTTGTCTTTTCCCCTCATTCCGTTTTAAAAATCGTGGTATTTAATACATCACTTACCGACGGACTTACTTCAGTGCTGGTTGACTGTGAAGTTGTTAGCGTTTCTCTAATGCATACTGTGATGAATCTGAAACAATGAGCTTCAATTAATAAAATTTACTTGCGTACTATTTTATTCGCACACACGTTGACAAACGAGCAATACAATCTACTTATACGTTTAAATTTGTACTCATTATTAGATCGCTGAGATTTCTTATACAAGATTATTTTATGTTATTCTAGCTCATTGACTTCGTTCCGGACACATTCCACTTAATAAATTTGCATTCTTGATTAAATAGACAAATTCACCTGATTGTGTGGTCTGCGGCAAGATAGAAGATGTACACCATTTATTGGTCGAACCTGTTCGCTACGGATCCGAAAGAAAAGTGAGTTTCGATTTCTTGAATATTAACAGACTTGATGTTGGAATGTTTCATAATATTTTATCTCAAGCATCATACGAAATATCCACACGACGTCTGAGGGATTTTAAAATGTAGATCGAGTAATGTATGATTACTAAAATGTGGTGTGATGGAACTGCCATATATTATAGTATCAAAGTCCCTAAAGTAAAACTGATAAAAAATATTATTTAAAAAAATCCTTATACCCACACAATTTTTTTGTATCGAGTAGGCATTTAACCTACATAAATTTCAAATGGCTGATTCCCCGACCCTTGTGCAATGTGAGTGTCGATTGTTGACTACAGTACACATAGAGATAAACCGAGCGCTGCAGCCGAGAGCTTATGCACTACCGTGCCGCATCAGCATCCTACATTTGGTGTCATTATTCTAATTATTTTCCTTCCTTTATATTTTTATAAACAACAAAAATACTGTTCATGATCACTAATCACAATAATTACAGTAACGAATTTTGGTGTGATTAGATATCGACGTCACCATCGGAAGCCGCAATCAATGTTTATCGTCAGTAGTTAATGTTTACCTTTTCAACCATTATTTATTTCACAGATTAATGTAACAATATCCCGGAACTCACTTTCAAATCTCAAATTCCCGTCAGCTATTAACAAACCGTAAATAACGTTTGGCAACAAAGGGCCCTCTATACTAATCCAAGTGTCAAATGTAACCAATTAGCATTTCCGTCACAATCGGCGCTTGTTCTTTATGCTGCCGATAGAGACCCTTCTGAATACAGAGTATGCGATAACATCAGGAAGGGCTAATGCCTTTATGAAATACTAAACGACTCCGGGCTTCGAATAGCACGCGTAGAATTAGCGAGCTAATTTATCGATCTGTGTGATCGTAAACAATATCGAATATAAATTGACAGTGTTGATCTGTCAATTTATATTCGATATTGTTTACAATTAGCTTTTATAAGTAATTGTGTATTTTGTATTTCATTGAAAATAACTTAATTTTGGGGTTATAGTTTTACTAACTTTTGGTATATAATAGAAGTACTTTTATTATTATGATATAATCAATTTTTTGTGTATTTTTAAAGCTAAAATTTGAAATGCTATTAAAATACATGATTTCAATGTACAATATTAAAAAAAAGTTTTATCAAAGCAGAATACATAAACCCTATTTATTTATTCTTAACAAATAAATTATAATTTAATAATTAAAAATGTTAATTAATTATTTAATACGTGGTGCCATGCTGCAGTTTTTCCCCGGCTCCATCGGGAAAGGACAATGCCGCTGTGTTTCGGGTGGTGAGTGTAGAGAACCGGAGATCCTTTCTACCGAAAAGTGACAACGCCTCTGCATTTTGATTCGTAATCGAGAATGATGTATATGTCTTTAAAAAATATATGCAAATAGAAAAAAATGTTTAGCTCCGCTGCAATCGGATAGAATGGCTTGTAATTTCTAATTTAAATTATTAAACCATTTTTTTACATCAATGCAATTTATGCTATTTTCGCAATAAAAACTTTTACGGAATAATAAAATTACTATGATATAAATAGTTTCGACAGCAAGTTGGAAGAAAGCAGTTGAAAACTGCACAGATCATTGCGTGGCTACAACAGGTCAAGGTGGAGTCCTGCAGTCGGCGCCAACCATAGCGGTCACGACTCGCCGTCAGTGCACGAATGACAACTTAGATAAAGCCTATTACCAAGCACTGAGATACGGAATTTACTGTGTGTACAGTGGTTTAAATAATTCTAAAGATAAAATTCTTCTAATTATCGTTCGGTTCTATTGTGTGCTAGGTGATTTATAATCAGAGGTATTGGTTGACATGATTCTTAGGCACTCTTTAAATCGTGTTTTAATCACAGTAACTTTACGCGGTAGAGACACGCTGCAGCTATAATCGCTATAGCTCGCATGGGTCCGCTCGAACGGGGAGGACCACGCTCTCACAGAATACCAACTTACGATAGCAGTTTAATGCTGCTGTCATTCTCATGGTTAGTGTAGAAAACCGGAGAACCTTTTTACTGGAAACGAGGGTATATTAGTCCTTAGGAGGCAACGCATCTTAATCGAGGATAAATATAGGTATCTATGGGCAAGATTCTCACTTACCACTGGGTTAATTATGTGCACGTTTGTCACCCTTACTCTACTAAATAGCCTCGTATCATAATCACATGTTTCATCGAATCTGATCATACTTTCATAACTGAAGAGATTTTAAAACTAGATTATGATTAGAGGTATGTCATTTAAATGGAATACTGATGGAGAAAATATTAAATTTCCTATTGCAGTACTACTACAATTTCTGTGAGAAATAAAACCTTTATTTCTTTGTACTATTTTTTATTTCTGAGATGTAGATCTACACAAGATATTTTTCTTCGACTTGGTAAATTGCCTATTTAACAGTAACGTCGAGATTGAATGAAACTTAATAATATATATATCTTTATATATAAAAATTACGTGTCACATTGTTTGTCCGCGATGAACTCCTAAACTATTAAACTGATTTCAATGAAATTTTGCACACTGTGTTCAGTTTGGTCCAACTTGAGAGATAGGATACTTTTTATCCCGATAAATGACCTTCAATATTTCGCGTCGTCGGAAAGGGCAGAACAACGTCTGCCTAGCCAGGTAGTATATATATATATATATATATATATATATATATATATATATATATATATATATATATATATATAATACATCACTTTACATCACGTGCGTGTGTCATAAGAGGCGCCTATGGGAAATACCAGAAAGATCTCACGGTTTCCGATAAATTGCGATGTACATCACGCTTACACCAGACGTACGGACATATACCCAGTCCGGCGACGAGTAGGAGGCATATGTCCAGCAGTGGACTTCTACGGGCTAAAAACGATGAAGAATCCAGGGAGTGCCTACATAAAATTTAAGGCGACCCTACTACGCATAACACAGTGCTTAATATTATTAACGACGATTTTTATGCGCACATGCAATACTTTATTCATTTTGTCACACAAATCGTTCCAAGAAATGCTGCTTTCTGACTTACTGATATCAATTCTACGACCACTGGGTTATTCAGCAGTGTGTTACCAATAATAAAAGCAGCAATTGCTATTGTATCGGTGTCTATTATGTGACCCCATTGTTGTCCTGCTACGGGCGGCACCTTACGCCGGATGTCTAGTTATAAACTGAAATGTGACCGAGTAAACTAATATACAAGCTACATAAATGGCTTTTGCTTTCGTTAGATCAATAAATTAGTCTTATCTCGCGGTAACGTTCACATCCGAATCTGAATACTCGAAACAGTTGTCGCAGCTTCCGTGTGATTTCAAATTCTCAATTTGAATCTTACTAAAATCGTTTAGATAAACAAAAAATGCCATAGCCCAATTACTGCTACTACTATTTTATTGCATTTTTTTTAATAATTTTGATTGTTTAAGCAACTTCAAATGAGGAAGAGGTTATTTACTATTCTGTACGTTTTTACTCGACTGCCCCAGAAGGAGGGTAACGTTTTTGAATGTAGGTATGCTTATTTGTATGTATTTATGTATATTTCTTTGGCACGATATGTAGTATAAATGGTTAGATGTAATAAACAAACATTTGTGGTGTCGTTGGATTGGTCGACGAAACAGAAACAGAAACAGAATCTTTTTTATTCAATATAGATTATAAATAACACGTATTGCAAGTCACTCTTTTGTTTAATTACCATTGGTTGGAAAAAAAAACCTCTGTCCTGGAAAGAACCAGCAAGAATACCAGCGGGACTTTTTTTTAAATAACAGCTTACAATCATATATGTTACACAAATTAACAACACAACAAATTAGAAAAAACGACAAAGTGACATAGGGTTTAACATTTAAATATTTCTCTTTTTAGTAAACGTTTACGGAGCCAGTTTTTTTATAAGACAACTTCTTAAAAATTGTCTCTCAAGTTTTTTTTGTTTTATTACGCTATAGTAGTATGTATAACTTCCTACGTGCGTACATGAGTACACACACACACTTTTTTATTTTTGTTAAACTAGGCTCACTCATACCCTCCATCTGGCCTAAGGGCAAAGATCAGGTCTACGTTGAAGCGAGTTTGCGCAGTAGAAGCCTGTTAACACGCACCTTGAAGAGGTTAAGGTTATATGCACTCGCAAAAACAGACGCCGGCGTGACATTCCATTCCTTGGCTGTGCGCATTATGAACGATGACTTAAACCGAGAAGATCAGTAACCTTTATAGATGTACTTCGGAAAATAGGAGTCAGATTAAACGGACTCCATTTTGCGAAGAACAGACAGACCTGCGTTTTGGCGGCGTTGAAAGTGATCAGGTGGTTATCACCCCATTGGGAGACGTGACTTAAGGTCGCATTTATCCGCTCCACCATTGCCTCTCTGAGTGAACGAATTACTGCCTCTCCGTTTTTTGCACCCAACAATACCTGGTGATGTGCAGTTGGAAAAGAGTCGTAGAGAGAACAGACCCCTGAGTAACTCCGGCATTAATATGCATTAAGTCAGAAGAGCAGCCATTTATGACTACCCTGATTGACAGTTCATTCAGAAAGTCAGATATCCAGTTGCAAAATTCGGCGGGAATGCCGTAAGCACGAAGCTTACTCAGCAGACTTGCGTGTCAAATTATCAAAAGCCTTCGAGATATCGAGTGAATTTGCTAAAGCTGCACCGTTCTTCTCAACGGCCTCTTACCCAGATCGTACCCGGCGGAAGCCATATTGATGGTCACTGTGAAGGACATTTGTTTCAAGGTATGTCAGCAGCTTACTGTTCAATACCCTTTCCATAACTTTACAGAGTATGGAGGTGATGGCGATTGGTCGATAATGTCAAGGATCGGCACGACTACCCTTCTTGTGTACTGGCTGCACATTGGCAAGCTTCCAAGATTTGGGCACCGTTCGAGTTTTGAGACAGAGGTGGTACTGGCGCGTCCCAATAGAAGACAACTCACGCATACAATGCTTTAACCTTGCAGGAACACCATCAGTTCCACTGGCCTTGTTCACGTCTAGGTTTTACAAATCTCTACGTACCTCTTTCGTTTCCGCATGCTTGCTTGCCTGTTATTATACTGGCTCTCTTTATCCTTCTGACCGGGACACAGTAATGCACGCACATTTCACGACAGTAATAGAAAAGAGGGTAGTACGTACCCCAACTCTTAGACGAAAGTCTAAGAGTTGGAAGTGAGTCGTTTGCTGTAAAATATTATAGTCCCTGTCAGAGATAGCTCCAGATTTGTTGTGACCATTTTTTTTTGTCTTTAACACTGTATCCTACTTGCGGTCTTATTCCCTAGGTTAGGTCAGGCCAGTCAGGCACCCCCCCGAACGGGTTCCCGCCTTGTCGTGGCGGGGGGGCTTAGTAGCCGTGGCTTGGTCAACCACGGTGAACAAAGAGGAACCCCTTGGCTGGCCCGTGGTGTAGGGCCGGCCCGAGGTGGCCACTTCGAGTGGGCTTGGGAAGCCCACTTCGGATGTGTGTTGGTGGGCTGCGGATAGAGGGATGTCCGCTCCCTCTATCGCTGCAGCCGGGGTGGAGTCGCGGAGGAAGAGGAGTGCTGGTATGGCGATGCGCCACTCGCCCTGTCCTCCGCGACTCAGACGGGGCCGCACCGTTGATGCGGTGGTGGTGGGGCCGCGGGGGGAGAGGAGTGTCGGTATTGCGAGTCGCCGCTCTCCCTACCTTCCGCGGCCGAAACTTGGTAGGCGGCGGAACCCGAGACCAGATCCGCCGCTGGGGTCGGGAAAGCGGGCGCTACAAAGCGCTCGACTTTCCTGGCCCCATGGCCTCCGCGTATCGTACTCGGGGGGTCCGATACGCAGGTGGAGTTGGAGGCTGTGGAGGGGGGTAGCTGAACACCTCGCTACCCCGAGCAGGAGACGAGGCCCGGATAGACCGGGTCAGCACTAGTGTGGGGCTGCGGAAGAATTTGGATTCCCTCGGCCCCGCGCGCACGTGCGAGGAGGCACCGTGGGGTTTTAGCCGGTAGGAGTCCGGCATAACCTTCCGGTTGCCCCCGCCGCCGGAGGTATCCATGAGGATTTCCCCACGAAAAAAAAAAAAAAAGGCCAGTCAGGCACGACTATATGTACAAATTAGTGGCTTGTAGGCTTGTGCTGACCGTACTGGTCAAAAATTTGCTGAACGATATCAATTATGTTATTTTTCAATTAAGGCTTATTTAACAATAAAACTGTGCTCGAGATCATGCCCTCATATTATATCTAATATTACTAATAAATAATAAATAAATTCCTTGTATTCACTATTAGCTAATGAGAACATTTTACTAAAATATAGAACAGATAAGTAATAAAAAAATAGAACTTTTAATATCATTTCGGAGAATAAATATTGAGTAAATTACTTATAGTTTAATAGTGTCATATCACATCAGTTTATTAGTATCGTAACTATATTCAGTAGCATAACAA
The DNA here is from genome assembly GCA_963668995.1 of Parnassius mnemosyne. Taxonomy (NCBI): domain Eukaryota; kingdom Metazoa; phylum Arthropoda; class Insecta; order Lepidoptera; family Papilionidae; genus Parnassius; species Parnassius mnemosyne. The sequence continues at coordinate 21,475,499 of CAVLGL010000068.1, read as the reverse complement.
TACTGATAGAAAAAAATGAAGGGTGAAATTTAGAACAACGAATATTTTGTGACAGATCTAAACCGATAGAAGCAAGCATCTGGTACTGCGTTTATCATTATACTGAGGAATGACAATTATTTTGCTACTTGTTGTTTTATTGATAATGATAATGTCTGGTTCGGTAGCAATGAATTGCTCTGTGATTTGACACATCGTCCCTAAAAGTCTTATGGTTTACAGCGAAGATATCACCGAAACAAGAAGATGTTATTTTCATTTAAGAGGTCAAGTCGCCTATATTTAGAACTATTACGATGACAGACTTTTCAGTTCGCACTGGTGGCGTCTGTAAAAAATAGGGCGCGTTAGGTAGCACAAGTCATCAAGGAGTGTTCGACAGTCACGGACGGTTGGCCACTTGCGTCACCGCTTCGACACAGAGTAATCTGACGATAAATCACTCCCGTTTCTGGATCGGAATGAGATCACGAGTTTAAATTATACCGGATTGAAAGACGAGCCTAATTTGACTAAGCAATGCGGAAGAATTTAGGATTTCTGTTTGCATTAATTATAAACGATAATGGAAACTGCAATATTGGTTGTAACTATTACAAAACAACATTTAAAGTTATAATAATATTTTGTAGCTATTAAACTGTCTTTTGGAGATCATTTGTATCATCACTAACTGTCAACCAACCGTTGTAGAAAATGTTCAAACCCAAATAAGACTTGTTTTATTAGTAAAATAAAATCTTGTATGCGCATAAATTTGTAGGTATTTTGATGGGAGTTAAGAATAGATTTAGAATTTAGCTGAGATTTGCTTTTAAAATTTAAAGCACCATAAACTGATACATGGCATTTTATTAGTTAACTACCTTTGCCCAGCACATTTGAGGGGCGCACAACAACTTACCAAGGTTTCCAATTGGATGAATGATTTAGGAACGCACAAACATCTTACTTTTACACGTAGCAGAGCCACGCTGCAACTATATTAAGGTTGCAGTACGAATGGGTGGGCTCGACAGGGAAAGGACCACGGTCTCACAGCAAATAGCGTAAAATAGCATCTCAATGCTTTCGTATTTAGAATGGAGGCATTCCACCTGGTCCTCAGGGGTGACAACGCATCTGCATTTTGATTCTTAATCGAGAATAGATGTAGATGTCTATGGGCCACAGCATCCACTTACCATCAGGTGGACTGTGTTCTCGTTTGGTACAGTTATTCTATATTGTATATACATCTGTCAGAAATATACCTCAACTCTCCTTAGTTTCATTGTAACGGGATGAATGTTATAGGAACGCGAACAAATACAATTTTTTTATAAAATAGACATATTGCAAAAAGAGAATCATATTTTTATGACTCATACTTATTTGTAAAATATTAGGCGTGTAATAAAATTAATTTCAACCTCTAAAAATACTTTATATTCTCTATAAAAAATGTGGCACTAGAATGTGTCCTATAAAGCTAATAACTTCATTGTGCAGTCACCTAATTGAATTAGGTAATGAATAAAATTAGCGACGGAGTTTTTGAAATAACATGGAATCACCCCTGAAATACATCATATTTAAGGAGAACATTTCTGTTATACATGATTTCTGTGTAGCTTTAACCATTAAGGCTGCACACGCGACGGAAGCTTAAAAAATGGAGTAATTTCTCCCGTTTCCCCAACATTTACCTTCACTGCTCTTGCTCCTATTGATCGTAGCGTGATAAAAAGTATACTATAACCTGTCCAGGAGTGTGAAGAATGATTGTACCAAGTTTCGTTAAAATCCGTCGAGTAGTTTTTGTTTCTATAACGAACATACAGACAGACAGACAGACAGGCAAAAATTTTACTGTTTGCATTTTTGGCATCAGTATCGATCACTAATCACGCCCTGATATAAATTGCCATCATGTTATATTATATATATATATATATATATATATATATATATATATATATATATATATATATAACATGATGGCAATATAATTTTTACATCTTCAAGCAAAACGTATTTTAAATCAAAGGTAACTAATAACTTTATTCCCTTATCATAGTGCAAATCGTATAGACATAATAAACGAGGAAAGGCAATGACCTAAGAAACACAAGTTCTGCCTAGCTTAGGGGTCAGGGTTACCTCACTATTATTTCCTGATCTATTCACTAGTGTTAAGCTTTATAAGCTCACGAAACTAAATGTGCTATTATTTAACGCATCTAAGAAAAAAACAGATACAATAGGAAACAGTTAGAAAATATAATTAACATAGTTTAGACCTGCTTGTTTGTTACTAAAGATGTAAATGTTTTATTATTTTAAATTAAAAAATCTAAATGTAGCTAAAATATTTTTAACATTTTATCACTGATGGATTTTTCAAAGCTAATTGTATTTAAAAGTATCTTCGTCTTAATCAACAAACCGTTATTACTTCATTATCATCATCATCATTACAGCCCTTCACAAGTCCACTGCTGAACATAGGCCTCCCCCAAAAAATGCCACAGAGCATGGTCCTGAGCCACCTGCATCCATCGACTTCCTGCATATCTTACCAGGTCGTCACTCCATCTAGTGGGGGAACACCCTACACCTCGTCCGCCGGTACGAGGCCACCACTCGAGAACCTTCTTTCCCCATCGGCTGTCGGTTCTTCGAGCTATATGGCCGGCCCATTGTCACTTCAGTTTACTAATCCGTTGGGCTATGTCGGTCACTCTGGTTCTACTGCGGATATCCTCATTTCTAAGTTTATCACGCAGAGAAACTCTGAGCATAGCCCTCTCCATAGCTCGCTGAGCGACCTTGAGCTTCCTCATCCGGCCAGCAGTGAAGGACCACGTCTCAGTATCATAGGTCATCACTGGCAACACGCACTGGTTATTACTTATTGATGATGATAATGTTGATATACTCTTGTCTGAATTTAGTCATAGGTGTTGTGGCGACGCGGCGTAAGAGAGTGCATTACCCCATTATGTCGCGCAGGTGTCGTATGAGGTTTATATGGTGAATGCCAGAAAAGTCATGGCTTCCGATATATGTCGGTATAACCATGACTTTTAGGCCAGTTATAGAATACCTATACCATCCATTTACAGCGCGTCAAAGGCACGAGACGTCTGGTACTTCGATCGTCAATTCGCCTGTTAAACTTGAATATTAAGACAAATCCTCCCTACAAGCCTACAACAGAACATGTTAATATCCAGCGGTGGCCTTTTACATGATGATGATAAAGAAAAGAATAGATAGATAGATAATTTCTAAATAATTTCGGGAGTAGTTATCTATACAAATAAATAAAATTGAAGTGTCTGTTTGTAATATTAAAATAACAGCTTTTTACTAAATGTAGTATATGAAATATGAAAGTATAATCGGTACTTATAACAAAAAAAGCAATTTTTAAAATTTTTGTCTGTCTGTCTGTCTGTTTGCGCGTTCACTGACCGGAGATATACATCAGCTATAGGTCAGGAGTACTTAGGTTACTTTTATTCTATAAAAATAATTAGGGTAGGCGCAAAAAAATTTAAAACCCATGAAATACAATCGTAATAATTCCACGCGGACGAAGTCGCGGAGAACAACTAGTAAGTTAGTAATTTCGGTAGTTTGCAATCTACTCGGGGCATATACACAAACATACAACGAGCTATGTAAAGGCCTACGCTCGGAGTTTTTTTTGCGTGATAGACTAAAAAATTAGGATATCCGCAAAATAATCAAATTAACCGACACTGACTAACGGAGTAGTAAGCTGAAGTGCTTATGGGCTGGTCATATCTCGAAGAAACGTCAACAGATAGGGAAGAAAGACTATTGAGTGGCAGCTTCACAACTGTAAGTGAAGTGTAGGGCTGCCCACCAATAGATGGAGTGACAACCTGGTAAGAGACGCAGGAAGTCGATGGATACAGGAGGCTCAAAACCGTACTTTGTGTTATATCTTGAAGAGGCCATATTCAGCAGTGAACTTGTGAAGGGTTGTAATGATGATGATGATGATAAAGCGTACAGTGAATAAAAAGGCATTTTTGTCTGAAATTTACCCATGAAATGGGTTACGCTAAAGCAGAAAACATAGAGATAGGTTTAATGGTTTATATACATCTCGGTATGTATTATTTTCTTATTTTTGTTTTATGAAGTTGGAGCTTTGTTGCAGCAAAACGCAACATGGAGTCGTTTTACTGATCAACATAATATATCGGACATGGACAAACATCAAAATCAGTAGGCCTTATCGATACTTGTTCCATGCAGGAATTGAATCCGAAGCTCGTAGCACCGCAGTCAAATGCTTATCCAACACGCTATTGAGGCGCTTCTAAGTTCGTCTGCCTGTCTATCGCAGAGTATTTTCCCACACCGTATAATAGATAGATGATGATGATTTAAAGTTTGACAGAAATGGTGACAACTTACCGTGCGATTTAAACACTAAATAAAAACGTTACGCCCACTATAGATATTTCTCTTGCATTGTATATGCATCAACAAACAAAATTCTACGATATATTGAAACAAATGATTTCTTTTCATCTGATATTTTATTATTGATATTATAAAAAATGATAAGATCTATATTGTAATTATAATCACCGACTTGTGACTGTACTACGTTTAGGTCATACACGCGACATATAATTATGCTAAGTTAAAACACTACAAATATATTATCAAATAATTACCGTATTGTGGCGGTGTAAGAATATCTACTACTCCATATCGTTTTGCTATTTCATGTTTTATAAATAATCTCTCAATTCAATTACTGTCCGTTATTTTCGCCAAAACTAGAAACTGGCTTGAACGATCCTGATGAAATTTTGTGTGTGTGTTTGAGTTATGATAATGATAACCCTGGATGGTTTAGATTCACAATTAGATCTTGTAGGTGGAGCTATTGTCCAAATCTAGAAATCACTTGTGCGAAGCCGGGATGGATCGCTAGTATGTAATATTAATGACACATAATATATATATATAAAAGTGACAGACAGTCATCTTAAAAGAATTTATGTCTTTAAATAATAGACTGAATCTTGTATAAATTCTGTCAAATTTACTAACGCTATCAATTTTTTGAAGAATGAAGTTAATAATAAAACATTTGTTATACGCCTGCGCAGTTAATTTGCATAATATATCGGTAAAGATTGACGTATTGTTTATAATGGCAATGTGTATACGACCTGTTTAAATCAACGGTTGGTTTTAGTATGGTAAAGTACGTAAATGATTCACATCGTAAATTTGTATAAACATACATGTTTACGCACTGATTTGATGATACTTTTTTATGTATACGTAATAATGTCCTCCAAACCGAGTTTCGGCCACCGCAGCCAGTCTCAACGGAGACTAGCCATCAGCGCAGGACAGGATTGTAGTGCCCGAATGTATTATCATAAAAAAATTGTAAGAGAATATTTTTTTATAAAATAGGTTATTATAATATAAATGGTCGCTTCCAAGTAGTTACTAAATTTATTTTTTTGCGATATTATCCGAACCTTATCCGAAATTAAAGTAAAAAATGACTTTCGATAAGAATTACATGTTTGTGAACTATATAATTATATTTTATCCCGAACAAGCCGGTTTCCGAAAAGGCTTTAGCACCATAGACCACAAACATACCCTTCGGCAAATTGTACAGAAAACCGAGGAGTACAATTTGCCACTGTCTTGCGTATGTGGACTATGAGAAAGCCTTTGATTCCGTCGAAATTTGGGTGATGCTGCAGTCCCTTCAGCGGTACCAAGTTGACTGTCGGTATATCGAAGTGTTGAAGTGTTTGTACATTAGGGCTACCATAGATAGCCGAGTACAGAATCAGAGTACGAAACCTATCCAACTGCAGAGAGGTGTAAAACAGGGTGACGTTATATCCCCGAAACTCTTCACCGCATTGGAAGACTTTGCATTGCATTAGAAGACGTTTTGAAGCTACTGGAATGGAAAAGATGCGGTAATAACATCAATGGCGAGTACAGCACTCACCTTCGATTTGCCGACGATATAGTCCTTATGGCAGAATCGCAGGAGGACCTAAGCACTATGCTCAATGACCTCAATAGGGCCTCCCAACGGATAGGTCTTAACATGAGCATGGACAAAACAAAGATAATTTGTAACGTCCATGTCACACCTATACCAGTAGTTGTTGCGAGCACTAAGCTCGAAGTTGTTGACGAGTATGTTTACCAAGGAATTGTTGAATTGTCTGACTAGTTAAGTCCAATTTCGACCGAGAGGTCAATCGACGGATTCAACTCGGCTGGGCAGCGTTCGGTTAGTTACGACACATCTTCTCGTCAGGTATACCTCAAAACTTGAAAACGAAATTGTACAACCAGTGCGTGTTGCCAGTGATGACTTACGGATCTGAGACGTGGTCCTTCACTACTGGCCGTATGAGGAAGCTCAAGGTCGCTCAGCGAGCTATGGAGAGGGCTATGCTCGGGGTTTTTCTTCGTGATAAACTTAGAAATGAGTATATCCGTAGTAGAACCAGAGTAACCGACATGGCCCAACGGATTAGTAAGCTGAAGTGGCAGTGGGCCGGCCATATAGCGCGAAGAACCAACAACCTATGGGGAAAAATGGTTCTCGAGTGGCAGCCTCGTACCGGTAGGCGAAGTGTAGGGTGACCCCCCCCCCCCCCCTAGATGTAGTGACAACCTGGTAAGACCTGCAGGAAGCCGATGTATGCAGGTTGCTCAGGGCCGTGCTTTGTGGCATTCCTTGGGGGAGGCCTTTGCTCAGCAGTTGACTTATGAAGGGCTGTAATGATGACGACGATGAATCTATATTGAATACAAAAATTTTTTCTATTCTATTATATTCTCGGCGCAAGTACAAGTGCACTCTCTATTCTCTCACTCTCATTGTCCGATGGGACGGTTATCCGACACGATCGGAGAGAGATCAGGCGCAAGACTAACAATGCGAAAGAGTGAAACACCGCTAACTTCCTGACTTTCCTTACTACCACAATACGAAAGAGGCAGTCAATACACAATATACGTACGTAATGGTAATGGTGGTGATCAAATTACTAGTGTTTTTCGATTTTGATGCAGTTTCCTGATGCCAATTTTAGACTTTGAAGTCAACTATATAATCATTTTATATGGTATTCAGGGGAGAACATTTTTCTTCGTAGTCATCGTAGTAGCTTGGGGTATTGGATTTTCGTACACCACCACTTAAGACCATTAAAACGACTTATATTGTACTTTTTGTTCTTTTAATGTACGGATTCTTTTCAATGAACTAACGTTGATTATATTATGTAAAGAAATCTTAAGCCTTTGTGAAGTCTAAATATGTGACAATAGCGTATTTAAGTCGAAGTAAAGGGCGTAAGTAGTTATTGACAGACATCAGATTCAGATAACCACAAAATATTATAAAATATACAAAAGCGACAATAAATGTGAACTTTAAAACATTCTCTCTTCGTATTTTATCGCTCAGTATTGTTTTACAATATCAATGCATATTCAAATGTTTTATAACTGTAAAGCAACAAAGCGCAAACTTTTGCCTAAGATCTATCTCACGAAGGTGCTCTGGCAGGTTCGGAATACCGTTGTAAGCTTAAAATAGCAACGGAAATAACAATTTAAGAATGCAATGCACCAACTGACATTTCTACTTTGCACGATATGAAAGGTGGTTGAAAGGTTTTGAAATATTCTGAAATATACATCTTGCTGTTACATTACTCGCGCTTGTTTAATTGAAAGATAATTAAAAAGCCATACTGAAAAATATTCAAGCTCAGCCAAAAATATATAATGTTTTCATTTGCCACAAAACATTATGATAATATAACCTGCAATAAAATGCAAGTAATATTATTAAAGTTGATATAAGGAAAAAATGTCTAGCCAGATTTAATATCGGCTCAAGAAAATAATTATTTTAGCTTTTAGCTAACTTTTTTAAATCAGGAACTATCAAAACGTTATGTTATGTTATTTATTTATTTATTTTTATTTAAATACACTCTGAAAATGATTTCTCACAAATAACATTTGCGTAAAGAACGTTTGCGTAAAGAACCGATGTTATCAAAGAATAAATTAGAGAGGTACATAATATTATTTAAATATCATCAAAGCACCCGCTGTAAAAGCACTGTGCTTTTATATATAAATTTGGAGAAAAAATTACACCTATATAGGTAGGGGTAAGGGTAGCAAGTAAATCATTTATTTTTTAGCAATTTGAAGTCAAGTTATAATAATTTATAAGTCTGCTTATTCAAGAACAACAGTTTTTAATTTATTTGTTGAATTCAGTAGAAGACGAGGAAGCCTGATGATGATGTACAGACAGGGCGGTCGCTAACTGCGCCCACAGAAACAGTCGAAAAACTTATTCGAGAAAACCGCCGAATTACGAATTAATTTAGAGCTTGAGCGAGAACTGGCTATTAAATTAGCAGCAAAGTAAACCACCATTCAAGACCAACTTTCTCACTGTATACGTTGTATAATATGGGTGTCACAAAAATCTACTAATGAAGAGAAAGAGTGAATAGATGCCAATACATGATACAGAAATTCGAGCCAGCGAGAACAACTGACTGGCGATTAAACATAACAATACATAGTAAAACTATGATTCCGAAAAGCGATAGTCGACTCGATGTTGCTTCGAAGATGAGCCAACTCCAACGAAATATCACCTCGTTTTTCTGCATGACGGGTTATACCACTACTGTGGTGCTAAAGTATTAAGGAAAGTAAAATAAAATATAAAATTGCCGTTGGAATGCTGGCGGAGACAACTGCTATTTTTTTATAAGATAAGAATGACAAACGAGCTCACTATCCACCTGATGGTTAGTGGTTGCTGTAGCCCATAGACATCTACATCTATTTTCGATTAAGAATCAAAATGCAGATGCGTTGTCACCCGTGAGGACTAAGAATACCTCGAAACACAGCAGCTTAAGCTGCTATTTTACGCTGGTATTCTGTGAAATCGTGGTCCTTCCCCGGTCGAGCCGACCCATTCTTTCTACAACCATAATATAGCTGCAGCATGGCTCTACCACGCATAACCATGCTGCAATTTTACCAAATTAGTTTTAATTAAAAAGAGTCTAATCGGCTTCAGCTCAGCAATCAGGCTTAGCAATGAGTTGCAGCGCTAAGGGCCGCGGGTTCCAATCCCGCACAGAGCCTACTAATAATTGTTCCGGGTCTGAATGTTTGTTCTTGTGAAATGTATGTATGTAAACTGCCCCCACGATGGAGGCGAAAATCCTAGTGTGAAAGTAATGTTTTAAAAAAGCCCGGTCGAGCCGACCCATTCCTGCTACAACCATAATACAGCTGCAGCATGGCTCTACCACGTATAAAAACTGCTGCTACCTAACATCTTAGAATTTTATTTATTTCCAAAAACGAAAAAAAGGTGAGAGGTTGGAAACAAAGGAAGACAGAGGCTGCTTATAATGTCAACATATTTATTGTGTTTCAAGAAAAATTGTCAGAGGTATTTACAAGTGGTTTAAACGTATGGAAAATTGTATACGTGCTCAAGGCGAATAATTTGAATAAATTACACTAGTAATAAATTTTTACTAGCAGGTTTCTTCCCGATGTTTTCCTTACTGCCGAGTACTTCGTACATCTAGCAGCACTTCAAATAGCAATTAACAATTTCATAAGTGCCAGCGGGTATCGAATACGAGTTGCCCGCGTACTCTGAAATTTACAGCGAGCGCTTACTCGTGTTAGCTCAGGGGCTATGCGTAAATTTCACAGTAATAAAAAATAAATTTAATAATGTTTATCATATATAATTATAACTTTTGTATATCTTGTGGCACAACCCACGTGTTTAGGCTATATATTTATATGTATGTTTAAAGAATATCAAAATAGTTTTATTATTGAATTTTTTTTTTTTTTTTTTTTTTTTATAGAATAGGGGGCAAACGAGCATGCGGCTCACCTGATGGTAAGTGACTACCGCCGCCCATGAACAACCGCAACACCAGGGGGATTGCAGATGCGTTGCCGGCCTTTTAGAAAGGTGTAAGCTCTTATAGGATAGGATGACAAACGAGCACACAGATCACCTGATGGTAAGTGGTTGCTGTAGCCCAGAGACATCTACATCTATCCTCGCTTGCGAATCAAAATGCAGATGCGTTGTCACCCGTGAGGACCTAGATGGAATGCCGTTTTTCCAGTAAAAAGGGTCTCCGGTTCTCTACAATCACCATACGAAACACAGCAGTGTTAAGCTGCTACCATACGCTGGTATTCTGTGAGTGCGTGGTCGTTCCCCGGTCGAGCTGACCCAATCGTGCTACAACTATACTACTAGTATAGCTGCAGCATGGCTCTACCACGTATGAAATATGATATTGATGCTTACTCCGGTCCATAATAGTAGTATTCCATGGACGTTTCCGCAAAGAGTCGTGTTTCCGTTTGGAGTTGCAACATATTTATTGAATATTAAAGGATGGCATCGATTTGCAAATTGCATTTCATTAGAATATCTTAATTATATATTAGATATTTAAAATAAACAAACAAATAGTAGTCGACTTCTTTATTTTTCCGTTAACTTTTAATTACTTATCATTACTCCAAATAATACCAAATCTCCATTTCATTAATGCATTCATTACAGCCCTTCACAGTCAACTGCTGAAGTGACACTGGGCCACCCATATAGCATATAGCTCGAAGAACCGACAATCGATGGAGAAGAAAGATTCCTGATTGGCAGCCCCGGACCAGTAAGCGAAGTGTAGGGCAGTCACCCACTATGAAGTGATGCAGGTGGCTCAGAACCGTGCCCTGTACCATACCTAGGGGAGGCCTAAGTTCAGCAGTTGACTTGTGAAGGGCTGTAATTATGGTGATGATGATGATAAACACTGAAAGGTTTTACAGTTGCCAAATCATTTCCACTGCTGAACCAATGCACATCGCGTCAAAACTCACGATACCATCCTCACTATCTGGATGCTTGGCGGTCCACAAATGTCCGTTTTACTAGGAGTTTTCTTCCTCGTACAACTTCTCTGTGGAATTGTTTACCACCGGCGATTTTTCCGGACTGATACGACTAAGGGAACTTCAAGAAAAGAGCTTACACCTTTCTAAAAGGCCGGCAACGCATCTGCAATTCCCGGTGTTGCGGTTGTTCATGGGCGGCGGTAGTCACTTACCATCAGGTGAGCCGCATGCTCGTTTGCCCCCTCTTCTATAAAAAATTCTATTTTATTATTTATGTGAAACTAGAAATGCTTACCGGCTTGGCACGGGTGATTTTTGTATCTCGACCACACCGCCTCCTACCGGGTGTAATTGTGAATATAACCATCTCGGAAACCACTCATACAAACACAAAAAATTCCATCATAATCGGCTCAGCAGTTTAGTATGAGTTCAGTGACAAACACACGTACAGATGAGTCATATATCTATTTATAAATTTATATTGAATACCAGTTTCGACATAGTACCTAGATACTTAGTATCTTAATATTATATATTTATCTATACAAATAAATAAAATTGAAGTGTCTGCTTGTAATGTCAAAATTACAGCTTTTTACTAAATGCATATGAAAGTATATACGGTACAAATAACAAAACTACTTTTTTTTTATAAGATAAGGGTGACAAACGAGCACACAGTCCACCTGATGGTAAGTGGTTGCTGCGGCCCATAGACATCTACATCTATCCTCGTTTGCAAATCAAAATGCAGATGCGTTGTCACCCGTGAGGACTAAGATGGAATGCCTCATTTCCAGTAAAAAGGGCCTCCGGTCACCTGCACTCACCAAGCGAAACGCAGAGGTAAACCTCTACTTCACGTTGGTATTCAGTGAGGTCGTGGTACCACCCCGGTTCGAGCCGTCCCATCCGTGCGACAGCAAAAGCTGCCGCGTGGCCCTACCACTGTTACACGACTATTTTTAAAGGTTTGGCTGGACCGATTTTGATTGGATTTTCACTGGCAGATAGCTGATGTCTTAAGGAGTAACTTAGGCTACTTTTATTTTAGAAAAAGAATTAAAGTTCCGCGCAAAAAAAAAATTTAAACTCCAAATAACACGCGGGCGAAGTCGCAGTGAACAGCTAGTATTAAAATGAAGTTTTTAGGTTAAAACGCGTTTTACCAAATTAGTTTTAATAAAAAAGAGTCTTTAATCGGCTTCGGCTCAGCAATCAAGCTTAGCTAGCAATGACTTGCCGGAGATTTCAATACCACACAGTATTTGTATGGCCTACAAATAATTATACCGGGTTTGGATGTTTGTTCTTGTGAAATTTATGTATGTAAACTGCCCCCACGATGGAGGCGAAAATCCTAGTGTGGAAGTAACGTTTTAAAAAACATAAAAAATAGCAACACACTCGTATTAATAGGACAACAACAAAGACAAGTTCAAGTTCACATCATCTAGTTCAAAGGTAAACGGACGCCGACGCCAGCAATGCGATGTTAACTAACGATAAATAACTACACAACGTAGCGCCACACACGATTCTGATCTGTGGCATTTACTATTGTTGGATATGCTACCTTTTCATGCGATCTATTCTTAAATCCCGCTAACAATGAACAGAACCTACTGTTTTGACAGTTAAAAAACATATACCGACAAGAATAACAAATGTAGAACGCTGGTAAAAGCTCATTCGGAGCGCCGCGCCCGGAATTAGATTAATTTCACGCCCCTTCCATTATGTCCTGTTACAAAACATACGAATGTTTAATGCAATTTCGTCAACCATTTAGTTTTATATCGGAAGTCGTTTTCGTGGGCGAGTTATTAATCTGTTTACAGACAGATAACAGCGCTGGGCAGCTCTTTGTGTAAACGCCCATAAAAATAATTGCTCCAATTCGTCAGAAATTAAGGTAATAAATTTTGTTAAATGTGCATATAGTGTAATGTGCATATTATATAAATGTGCATCCCGAGTTTGGCTATCATCAATAATTGAAATAGATTATTGATGGCTGCCTCAAGGCATTAAGTCCGTCCTATGTATCATTTTGTTTTAAGAAAAACAATAAAGAATAAATAAATAAGTTTGGTTGGAAATTAAAATATTATTAATACAATAATCACAAGTCAATTTATATAAAATTAAATAAAAAATTCTAATGCCAAAGGACAAGCGTCTTCAAACTCTTTAATTATCCGCAACAAGCTTCTTCAAACTCTTTAATTATACTATAATTAGTTCATTCTTTTCATCTCGTTAAAAAAATGTGTATTAGTACACTTTTTTTAATAACTTAGAGTGGCAAACGAACTAACATTCTATCTAATGTGATGTATCGAAATTAAATTACGAATTAATAACCTTTAAACTGCCGTCAGATGTTACCCCTGACAAGTAGCTGCATAACGGAACAAATTATAATATATTATTATATTATAGTTTTTCATATTTATGATGGTTCAGCGCTCGCTGTAAGCTTCACAGTACTCGAACAACCCGGGTTCGATCCCTGCCGGCACCAATGAAATTGTTAATTGCAATTTTAAGTGCTGATTTACCACGTCCTCGAAAGCAGGAAAACATCGTGAGGAAACCTGCATGTCTGAGAAATAAGAAAAAAAATATTTCAAAGACATGTGAAGTTCGCCAACACGCATTGAGGCAGCGCGGCGGACATTTCCTTGCCCTAAAACCCTTTAAGAAATGAGAGGAGGCCTGTGCCTAGGAGTGGGATGTAAATAGGCTGCATCTCTTTTTTTACTTTATATATACTTATATATATATACATGTATATCTTGAGTACTTTTTTTAATTTGTGTTCACTTGGTGGTAACCGGGTACTGTCATCCACAGACACCTATATCTACCTATATATCTATCACGGATTAAAAATCAAATGCAAAAGCGTTGTCACCTCTGGGACTAAGATAGAATGCCACGTTACCAGTAAACGGGTATCCGGTTCTCTACAACCACCATACGAAATCCAGCAGCATTATGCTGCTGTTTGAAGATGATATTTTGTATTAATTTAGTCCTTCCCAGCTGGAGCCGACTCATTAGTGTTGCACGGAATAATATCAAGCAAAAATTATTATAGTGTAATTAATATATTAACAGCAGTAAATCACAGACAGTGATTATTGTAATTAGTTACCAGAGAGACAATAGCAAATGAGGTCAATATGAAGAATTTTCTCGTTATTTCATGGGAGGGGTCACAGCACACACCAATCAACATGATGTCATTTGCCATTGTATCATACGTACGCGTACACTGAGTATCGAATACTTGTTGCATTGATGTCAACTTTATGTGAAGAGCTTAACTAATACAGCTCGGAATTAAGTAAAATAATATGGTTTTTTGTACAGGTTATGTAAAAGTGACAAACAGTTTTACTATCCACGACCTAGAAAGTGGATGCTATGGCAGATAGATGCCTTCGTCTATTATCAATATGCAGGCGCTGACAACAACATGAGGATGCGTTGTAACTCGTAAGAACTCGGATGGAATGACTTTTCTAAAAAATTACTTCGGTTTTTGTCATAACAAAATAACAATAACAGTATAAAACAGCTGTATTCTGTATGCGCAAACATAACAGCATAATACACTGCTGTATTTCTTATGGGTAGTTTTTTTTTTATAGAATAAGGGTGACAATCGAGCACACAGTCTGTTATTCTTATGATGGTAAGTGGATGTTGTGACCCATAGACATGTACATTTATCCTCAATTAAGAATCAAAGTGCAGATGCGTTCTCATCCTTGAGGACTGAGATGGAATGCCGCGTTTCCATTAAAGGTTCTCCGCTTCTCTACACGCACCACACGAAACACACCAGCATTAAGCTGGTGTTGGGGAGCTCTACTAAAGGTACACCGTACCGTGGTCCTACCCCGGTCGAGTCGACCCATTAGTGCTACAACTACAATATAGCTGCAGCGTGGCTCTACCACGTATAAAAAATAGTCTATTTATTATACTGATAATCTGAGAAAACTTGCTCCTTCCACGTCGAGCCCATTCATTCTTGATGCAGCCAAAATACAGCTCCAATTAGACCAATATGTTTTTGTATTTTTATTGACCGTTACTATAATTAAATTACCTGTTAAAAAATTTTGGCAACAAAAATCTACATTTCAGTCCATTTATAGCAGATGCCCTGAAATCTCATTAAAATGCTCTAAATAATAATAAATACATCAAGTAAATTATAACAAGAACTCAAACCTTTTGTTGTTTACAATTGTGAGTTAGTTTATATCTTCCGTTCTTATTTTAGTAAAGTTTAACTTTATCGAAGCTGAATTGATTGACCTAAAAATGGGAACAGCTAATTTATCTGTAATAACAAGAGCCAATCTGTCTTCCAACGAATATGTGTATACTCGTACGTTACCAGAAATTAGGAGATTTTAACATCCGTTGTTATCCTAAAAATATTCTAAAATTAAGCTGCTTATTGTACACATTGTACATTTTTCTTCGTCTGACTGATTATCTACCGACTTCAAAAAGGAGCCGGTACTCAATTCAACTATATGTTTTTTTATGTGTGTTACCTCATAACTTTTTACTGGGTGAACCGATTTAGATGATTTTTTTTTATTTGAAAGCTGGTAGTTCACATGGGGTGATCAAGATCTGACCAATAGTTATTGAGTTATTCTTAATAATTTATATTGAAATCGGTTGTACAAAATTTTTAATTTTAAATTATTTTAATAATTTCTAACTAGCTCTGACACTGCGTCCTAGTCTACCTCCAATCAGTCTCATAATGACGCGTATGATGATGAGCAGTAGATGTTTGATAGTCAGGTCTTCTTTTTTTTATAGAATAAGGGTGACAAACGAGTACACAGTACACCCGATGGTAAGTAAGTGGATGCTGTGGCCCATAGACATCTATATTTCTTCTCGATTAGGAATCGAAATGCAGATGTGTTATCAGTTATCACCCCAGAGGACTAATATGGAATGCCTCGTTTCCAGTAGAAAGGGCCTCCGGATCTCTACACTCACCATAAGAAACACAGCAGCGTGAAGCTGCTATTTTACGCAGGTATTCTGTGATAGCGTGGTCATACCCCGTTCGAGCCGACCCGTTCAATCTACAACCATAATTATAAATTAACTCAACATTTTAGAATTTATTAAAGAAAGAGCTAGCTTACCCGCGACTTCACCCGCGTGTAATTTAGGTTTATATTTCTTTTTGCGCGGAACCCTAATTCTTTTTCTAAAACAAAAGTAGCCTAAGTTACTCCTTATAACATCAGCTGTATGCCAATGAAAGTCCCATCAAAATCGGTCCAGCCGTTTCGGAGATTAGCCGAAACAAATAGACTGTGAGACAGACAGACAAAAACTTTTAAATTGTGTTTTTGTTATAAGTAATATATATACTATTTTTTTTATAGGATAAGGGTGACAAACGAGCACACAGTCCACCTGATGGTAAGTGGTTGCTGCGGCCCATAGACATCTACATCTATCCAAAATGTAGCTGCGTTGTCACCCGTGAGGACTAAGATGGAATGCCTCATTTCCAGTAAAAAGGGCCTCCGGCCACCTGCACTCACCAAGCGAAACGCAGAGGTAAACTTCCACTTCACGCTGGTTTTCTGTGAGATCGTGATACCACCCCGGTTCGAGCCGGCCCATCCGTGCGACAGCAAAAGCTGCCACGTGGCTCTACCACTGATAAAAACTTTCAAATGCATTTAGTGAAAAGCTGTTATTTTGACGTTACAAACAGACACTCCAATTTTATTTATTTGTATAGATGTTGAATTACTTTATTATTGTTAAAGAATGTTGACTTAGTTTGCGACAAGATATACGACCACTATTCAACGATTTAACTTGAAGGTTGATTTGAAGGTTGGTGTGACATTTATGAAATAAATTTTGGATATAATGATGAGCAGAACATTTATTAAGGTATATCGACGTGGCAGTTTAAAAATATTGTTCTGACTTGATCTCGAATTCAGAACATGTTGCAGAAGCACAATGAATTGTAATTTAAAGTTTGTCAGTCTTACGCAATAAAATTTAAAAACTTAGCTGTAGTAGTTAAAGAAAAGTTAGAATCACTGTGTTCAGAATTAGACCTTAGTGAACAGGCCCTAGACTTTATATCTAGACAATACTTTGTATACAAAGGTACGCATTGGTAAAATTATACTTCCAATGCGCAATTACGTTTCCTTGCACACTAGACCGTGAATTGTGGGATTCTTCTTCATTAATCAATCTTCAATAACAGGTTTCAGATAAATTGCAATCATATATTGAATAGTGTGGATTTGTTTCCTTTCATTTGTGTTTGTATCATTAATTCTATACTCTTAACTTATTACAGGACTATATTTAGCAAAATCTTACTGGAAAATAATGCAAGCGTATTTTTTACCTAAAATTGGAATTAAGATTAAAATTACTTACATATGTAATAATCTATAATCAAAAAGCAGTACACGAGTATGTTTTCTTTTAATACCGCTGAAGAACTTCATTACTTAACTGTGTCGTTGTTACTTTTTATTACCCCCAAGAATATAACAAATATTTATAATGTCTGCAATAAAGATGAATCATGAAATTTCGCTAATCAAAATTCACTGCAGGATACTAATAAATAATAAATATTCTAGTCGCTACGGTCTGGACATACTCGTATGTAAATAAGATGTATCCGACTCCTTTATGACGACTTATGTTTATCTTTTATATGTTATATAAAAATATGTTATATAAAAGATAAACACAATAGAATAGAACCCCAAACATTCATCACGGATTCATTAATCTTTTTTATTCATTCATGTTAAAGACATAAAGTAATAAAAATGTATTTATAGATTTTTTAAGCAAAACGTGCTGTGCTATTGCTCGCCGAAAGTTATATAATCTTATTTATCTTTGGAATAAACTTTATAATAAAATTTACCGAGTTCTTTTTACTGTAATCCATATACTACACAACGTCAAACAAACATTGTTACCGAAAATTAATGATCAGTATATTAAATTACAGAGCTATTCTGTGAATATTGTGGTCAGTACATTTTTTAGAGCCGTGGTAGCTCAGATGGTTAGCGCTTGCTGTACCCGAAGCTTCACAGTACCCGAGCAACCCGGGTTCGATCCCCGTCGGCACCAATTAAATTGTTATTTGCAATTTTAAGTGCTGATTTATCACGTGCTCGGCGGTGACTGAAAACATCGTGAGGAAAGCTGCATGTCTGAGAAATAAGAAAAAAAAATTCGAAGATATGTGAAGTTCGCCAACACGTATTGCCCTAAAACCCTCTCAGATATGAGAGGAGGCCTGTGCCCAGCAGTGGGATGTAAATAGGCTGCAACTTTACTTTTTTACTTTTACATTTTGTTAGTGAAAAATTTAAGCCCTTTTACAATACAATTTAGAAGAAATCGATTTATAAAATTACGTAACTTCTGCTATATTACAACACCAATATTCTAATGATCGTTTCAATTAATCTATTCATCTACTATAGCCTGTTAAAGTCCATTGCTGAACATAGGCTTTCCGCATAGTTTGCTTCATAGGGTTCACTTGGTAAGCCGCTGGACAACCGCAGTTTTTTATTATTTTCAATTTTCATCAGAAAAATGCTGCTGCCCTCTTCCTGTTTCAGTTTCCCTCTGTCACATCTTACAAGTCCCACGTACGAGTAGAAGAAGTATTGGATCTTCTTACACCGTTACTACACGGTTACACGGAAGGCAAGCGCAAGCAAGGCGGACAGTTCTTAAGGTATTAGAATGTATTTAAGAGGCAAATGAAAAAATGCAATATCAAGCCCTCTTCTTGGGAGTGCTTTAGTAAAGACCGGCAAAATGGAAGCGACTTGTAAAACCAAAGATCAACTCTTTCTAAGCTAAATGCTTATAAGTTTTAGATTCTAAACACGAGGAACTTAAAGCCCGGCCACGTGTGGTTATATAGTATAACTAAAAAGATATATGTAATTACTGCGATGGTGTTCTCACATGTCCTAAATATGCTCGTACTTTTCTCCCTAAGATAAGCTAAGTAGGTGCAGGCATATAAACGGGCGAAGCAGTAACACTTAGCTTTGGGAGTCAAAAAGTCGCTGTAGCCGACAGCGGCTAGGAATAGTAGTAAGTCAACGAATACAAGTAAGTAGTAAATAAATAATTCCCCACACTAGATTGAGTAACGATCTGGTAAGACATGCAGGAAGACGATGGATGCAGGAAGCTCAGTACCGTGCTTTGTGGCATTACTTGGGGAGGCCTACGTTAGGAAATGGACTCGTGAAAGACTGTGTCGTCTGGTTGGTGTCTGTTGAAGTGGCATCCTTTAGACTTTTTTAAATAATCATCAATGGCCATTTATTTTATTAATTTTCCGATTACACAAAGGCAAATACTGCAAATTTTTCAGATAAAATATAAATTAGATCAATCCTGGTATTGCTCTCTATCTATTCGAGAAGTTTAATACAATCGGTTCAGCAATTCCGAAGATTATCCCGGTCAGACAGATAGACAAAATTTTTTAAATGGTTATTTATGTCTTGCTGGCATAGAAATAACCCCCTGAGCTCGATAAAAGGGAATCATTTCGAAAATTTTATTTATATGTACATATAATTATTTATTTGTACATTTTAACAGTGGTAGAGCCACGTGGCAGCTTTTGCTGTCGCACGGATGGGCCGGCTCGAACCGGGGTATTACCACGAACTCACAGAATACCAGCGTGAAGTAGAGGTTTACCTCTGCGTTTCGCTTAGTGAGTGCAGGTGGTCGGAGGCCCCCTTTTACTGGAAATGAGGCATTCCATCTTAGTCTTCACGGGTGACAACGCATCTGCATTTTGATTCGCAAGCGAGGATAGATGTAGATGTCTATGGGCCGCAGCAACCACTTACCATCAGGTGGACTGTGTGCTCGTTTGTCACCCTTATCCTATAAAAAAAATATACTTACATATATATTAATGAATCATCATCAGTCTTCGGCAGTCCACAGCTAGACATAGACTTCTTGCAAAGAAAAAGATCCGCCGTTGGGACTAATCCGAGTGCTCGTTTTTCTGGCCACATGGCCTCCGCGTATCGGACTCGGGGGATTACGTTACGCAAGTGGAGGAAAGGCTGCCTCGTATTCTGCGAAGTCTGGTAGGAAGGTTCGCCTTAAGCCTTAACTGAGAAGGAAAGTTTTATACGTGGTAGAGCCATGCTGCAGCTATATTATGGTTGTAGCACGAATGGGTCGGATCGACAGGGGAAGGACCACGCCCTCACAGAATACCAGCGTAAAATAGCAGCTTAACGCTGCCGTGTTTCGTATGGTCAGTGTAGAGAACCGGAGACCCTTTTTGCTGGAAAAGAGGCATTCTATCTTTGTCCTCACGGGTGACATCGCATCTGCTTTTTGATTCGTTATCGAAGATAAATGTAGATGTCTATGGGCCACAGCATCCACTTATCACCAGGTGGACTGTGTGCTCGTTTGTCAATCTTATCCTATAAAAAAGGGGAAGGAGAAGTCCTCCCCGTGGAGCGGCTACCGGCACTGGTGATTCCGCGGATGTGTGTGAAAGCGTTCCCCAGGCCCTGCAAATATGCGGCGAGGGTGGAACACCATGGCGTTTTATTCGGTGCGAATTCGACATAATCCGTCCTTGCCCTGCGAGGCGTAGGCATGCCATGTAAAAAAAGGCCTCTCCCAAGGCGCGTCTTTAATGGCTAGCATACCTAATATCCTTTTACATATTAATGCTATATAGAATATTTATTTCAAATTTATTTCTTTATTATGATAATAAATATTGTATATTTTATTGTTATGTAAATATATGATCTGAATAGGTGATAAAATACTTCCAGCAATATTTAAAAGTTGAGAAATTCGATTGTCAAAATACCTTATGAAATAAAATCTAATCTTGTCCTGTCGAAAATGCGTCATAATAAGAACTAATAACTAATAAGAAATACTTACTTTGGTTTTAACTATGGTTTAAAAATTGTCTTTGTAACAAAAGAAGTCGCCTATTAAATAAATAATCACGCGACAGTCTTCGAGAAATTTCTTTTTTTTTCTCTATTTTTAACTTTGGTTTAAGAATAGTCTTTCTAAAGAAAAGAAGTCGCCACAGTCTTCTCGAAATTTCACACCTAAGTACTTTACAATTTAGTTTACCGCAGGTATAATTTGGTTGTACATATTTTAAAACTGAGACTATTTATCTAATTACGCACAATTTTTTTTTTATAAAGCGGCCAAAAAAAAATCAAAATTTAAAAATCAAATTAATGAAGACATAACAATAGTTCAGCACAATTGTTTTACCACTCACATACTATTGTTTTACCATTTAAGAACGTTAAAAACATATAAGACACCTATGTAAATTTAAAAAAAAATGCGAGCTATTTGCAAAAATCAGCAAAAGCAATATTTATACAAAACATTTTAGTATTTAACGGTTAGCTGCGTCGCGCTATGGTCATAAAATTTGAATAGTTGGACGAAATACGAAACCGTTAAATTGACACATGACTTACTACTAGCCTCCGCACGGGCGCTGGCGCCTCATTGGAGACGAAAAAGTGATTTCGTGAAATTAACGACTCTGGTTCATTAGGCAGGAATGTGACCTGCACATTGCGATTTCAATGGATACGACACGACATAATTTTCATAATTACTGTGTAAGTTATGTTTTTGTTAAAACGACATTGACAAAGTCGATGCATCGTTATTGTAGTGGCTAAGGTCTCGAGTGCTGCGTGCCATGAGTTCGAATCCCGCAAGTTTTTATCCGGAGCTACCATCCAACAATTTGAAATATCTTTGTTTAACTGTTTTTTTTTTATAGAAGAGGGGGCAAACGAGCATGCGGCTCACCTAAAGCTACGTGACTACCGCCGCCCATGAACAACCGCAACACCAGGGGAATTGCGGATGCGTTGCCGGTCTTTTAGAAAAGTATAAGCTCTTTTCTTGAAGGTCCCTAAATCATACATTCAGTTCTTTTTTATGAGTTATATTTTCATTTTGTTATAATTCTAATGAATCTAATGTTGTGTTTAATTACACATTATTTGTTATCTTTTTATTAAAAAATAAAT
Source organism: Parnassius mnemosyne (assembly GCA_963668995.1). Lineage (NCBI taxonomy): Eukaryota > Metazoa > Arthropoda > Insecta > Lepidoptera > Papilionidae > Parnassius > Parnassius mnemosyne. The sequence goes on along the minus strand of CAVLGL010000068.1, from coordinate 21,453,318 downwards.
AAAACGAGAATTTTGTCGTGTATCGTGAAATCGTTTCAAAATACATAAATGGTACAAGCAAAATATGAAGACACAGAATTATTATTTGTCATGGGATAACAATGAACAGATAAAAGGGTATCTGTTCCGTGGGTCATACAAACATTTTGTTCCGTAAGCGGTTGGAGCCAGCGGCCGGCAAAGCCATATTAAGTTCATTATTCAAAAAATATATGTGTGCATTGCTGGGCACCGATTTTTTCAACAGTCTTATGGAATAGGCAATAGCTGGACACGGAGCGTTAATACTAGCGGCGTACTAGCGGTCTTCACATATTTTTAAAACACTTTTTAATTTCCAGCTATACAAAAAGACAGTGTTTATCATCGAGAACGTGATAAACAGACACTAAAACTGCAATTGAGAGTGATTTTTTATGTCATAGTAGTTTTTTTGTACGCCTACAATCCTTATTACGCCGTTTGAAAAAAAAATTATTAATAAGGCTTAAAAATGGTTTCAATGAGGAAGAATCGAACCCGCCCATGTTTAATATTATTTAAATTCAGCATTTTAACACTTATTGCCAAAAGAAAATTCCATAAGCGAGAACTTTTTTGAAACTATATATCGGCTCGAAATATTTTTTCAAAGAAAAACGAAGATTAAGTTCTCTATAGTTTTATATAGGTACAAACGTTAATTATTTCATGTAAACTCTTAAGAAAATGATACGCAAATATTACCCAATCCAAAAGGAGGCACCTCAAACAAGCGTTAAGAAACTTTGTATCGCCGTGATACGGAAGATAACATTATTAGATAACTCGTTCAGAAAATAGATCATGGTATAAACGACCTGTGTTTCGCTTTAATTGTGAATATCAATTAGACGCATAAAAGTTGGAAGCAATTTATTTAATTAAGCCTTGAGATAACTTTTCTCAAGTTGCACAAATTAACAGAACGGCATTCTATTGTTATAATAATAATAGAAAATAAGAGAGGATAGTATGTTAAAATAACCGTGTGGTGATAGCTGAAGACATCCATCACATCATAGAAAATGCCAGAAAAATCTTATGCCTTCCGATAGATGGCGGTACAAGAATCTAGACAGAATAATTACACGAACTATTTCGAGTTGCTTTAGGCCCCCTCATATCTCAAAAACTATCACACCTACATACTTGTATGTAGGACTAATATTTTTCATGTCTAATGTATTCCATTGTATGTAGGTATAATCTCAAAATTCATGAACAAACATATTGATATATTATGTTTATTTATTATATTATATTATAATTTATACATTACGCGATTGCTGTCACTTGGTGAAACTTGTTTTTTTTTTTAGAATAAGGGTGACAAGCGAGCACACAGTCCACCTGATAATAGGTGGATGTTACGGCCCATAGACATATACATCTATCCTCAATAAAGAATTAAAATGCAGGTGCGTTATCACCCCTGAGGACTGAGATGTAATGCCTCGTTTTCATTAAAAGGGTCTCCGGTTCTCTACACTCACCATACGAAACACAGCAGTATTGAGCTGCTATTTTACACTGGTATTCTGTGAGAGCGTGGTCCTTCCCCGGTCGAGCCGACCCATTCGTGCTACAACTATACTACTAATATAGTTGCACAATGGCTCCACTATGTATAAAATTATTCTTCTTCTATTTCATCAGTCTGTAAAAGTCTATATAAGTCTATAATATAACATTTCCAATAAATCCCCAATTAGAGCATTGGTAGCTCAACACGAAAAACTTGTCTCCAATCACCGACATCAGTAAATCTTCATCGTAAATTTAAATTTTAAGTGCTGATTGCGTACTTGACGGTCAAGATGAATATCGAAACAAATCTTCTTGCCTGAGAAATCTTGAATACAGAATAAGCAGTGTTTCTGTTAATGAAATCATAGCCATACATGATTACTGGAGATCGACTGTGGTTCGTTAAGGCGATGTCATAGGACTTTTTAAAATACTTCTTAAAACGAAATTGCGGGAAGCGAGGTAACGTTTTCATACCTTCACACCGTACCACAAGATAGCCTTAAGGGGTCGGAAAATGCATAATTTTATGCTTGTTTTTTACAAACTCAGCGGAAAATAAGAGTTTTACGCTTCATAATTACTTACTTAGTATACAAAATTACCACTTACTATAAGTTTACCGGGAGTGTTCTCGAGTGGCAGCCTTGTACTGGCAAGCGCAATGTTGGGCGATCCCCTGCTAGATAGAGTGGCGACAGATGAAACATGTTTCATCAAAGTGCAAGTAGCTAGTAACCGTACGTTGTCGCAATATATGGGGGAGGTCTACGTTCAGAAGTGGACTTGTGATGGGTTTTAATGATGATAGTAATGAAAGATAACAGGTGTGCCGTGATGGTGACGCCACTTATGTGATGACCGATTTGTGATCACGATAAATACTTCCAAATAAACGAAAGCTAGCAACTGCGAAGGAGATATAATAGTGTCACAAATATACGCGTAAACACAGGTAAATGCACTCACTACGTACGTACTTTGTATCTAGATGTATTGCTTATGTTCAAAAATATAGGCTTGGGTATAGTGACGGAGCAAGAGTAAGTTCTAAATTCTTCTACATAATGAAATCACAAAAAATTTAGTCTTTTTTTATATTATAAATATTCTATCAAAATCACGACCAACGGTGTAGTAGCTAGGTGTTCTGAACCCATGCGGTCATGTAATTATCGCGAAAATACATCATCATAATCATCATGAACACTCACGCCCGTCACCCGGAGGAGTAGGTAGATACCACGGTCTTCCATTTGTTACGATCCTGACGCACCTCTGTAAATGTAATGGAGGCGCATTACGTCGATATACCTACACATGCATGATCGCCTCGGTTTAGGTCCTATGGTACTTAATCTGGATCATCTTCAATATTGCCAATATATTTGGTCAATATTGAAGATGGTCCTCTTGAACTGAAACTTTTGTATAGGGCGTCCCTTCCCGATTATGCAGTTCAGCCATCCCGTCAGCCAGTCGAACTCAGAGCGACAAGTTATTTTTATTTACTGATACAAACTTAGTGCATTAACTGTTATTATTAAATACAAAACGTTTATTTACTATCAACAAACACTGCTTACAAGACAGAAACACAAGCCAGCTTTACACAACATTGTGAAGTCAATAATTGAACTGTGTCATATTTCAAGCTCTTTGTGTGTTTGTAGTTATTAAGATCAAATGGCCGGCTACCACGAGACGCGATGGACAAACATTAGAGTATATTGTTTATATTGAACGTCTTTTAAAAGATATCTTCCAGGAAGATATAAAATGACTCTGGCCAAATATAGTAAGCTATTTCGAGACTTCCTCAATTAAAAATTGACAAGACACAACATTGTAAAATGTAATGTTGTTGTAAGTCTAAATAAAATCCTGCTTTATTAGTCCTAGTTTCAATTACCATAAACAGACCAGACAGCAGAGTTGGGAAGGGATTACCTAGACGAAGGTTTATCGACCAAATTGGCGATATATTGAAAATGGACCACATTAGCAGTACCCTCAACCGACGAGCATATATGCGTAGATAATAAGATGTAAAGGAGACGAGAGAGGTGTGTCGCGATCGTGCCAAATGGTATTACGTAGTCTCAGCCTACCCCTCTGGGTGGCAGGGGTGAGTGTTTATGTATGTATGTAAACAGACCATACAAATATTTGCTATAATCAGCAGTAATGTCAGACTAGACATAGACGTCACTACAACACTGTATGTTATAAATCTGTACCAATTTTATTTTATAAAATAGGGTTGACAAACCAGCACACAGTCCACATGATGGTAAGTAGATTCTGTGGCCTATAGACATCTACATCTATTGTCAACCCTACTGACCCTACAGCTACGCTTGAGAACTGGATGAATGCCTCGTTTGCAGTAAAAAAAAGGTAATTTGAAAATTAAATTAAATGGTAATTTTTGGGAGCACATTTTCATAAAAAATATCCTTGATGTTTACTACTTTCCCTTATTACTGGTACTTATCCCGTGTTATGCGAGTTCCGCTTTTCTGCTTATTTTTCTTCACTTTACCAAAATTGCATTGAATATATATATGAGATATATAGAGTTCAAAATAACGAACATCTGTGACGAACGAAGGAACTGTCTTTTAAATTTTTTTTAGTTTTCAAACTTGAATGAAAATATTATTGTCATATATTTTATTGTCATCATCTTAATGAAAATGGGTAAAGAAGCGGATTTAAAGCCCTTTTGATTTGTCTTCTAATTAACCTAGGTCGTGAATAATATAATTTTATATATTAAATTCAAATTTGCGATATATTGAAAATGGGCCAGATTAGGAGCCCTTAACTGACGAGCGTGTATGCGTAGATATATGGACGTAAAGGAAGCGGGAGAAGTATGTCAGGTTCTACCAAATGGAAGTCCGTAGTCTCTGTCTACCCCTCTGGATGATAGGCGTGAGTGTTTATGTATGTATATTTATATGTAAAGCTTTCAAATAGGCCAGTGACCAGTGTCAATCGATCATTTGTTCTAAACCCGGGTTGATCGTTCGCAATCGCAACCCACTGGTAAGGAAATCTGGTCAAAACGATGATTTATTTTTTATTTTTATAAAATAAGGGTGACAAAAGAGCACACAGTCCACCTGATGGTAAGTGGTTGCTGTGGCTCATAGACATCTACATCTATCCTCAATAAAGACTCAAGATGCAGATGCGTTGTCACCCGTGAGGACTAAGATGGACTCTACACTCACCATACGAAACAGCAGCATTAAGCTGCAATTTTACGCTGGTATTCTGTGAGAGCGTGGTCCTTCCCCGGTCGAGCCGACCCATTCGTGCTACAACTATAATATTAATATAGCTGCAGCATGGCTCTACCACGTAAAATAATTTCGATGATTTGATCACTTTTCCTTTGCAATCGTCTTCGATCACAATACATATATATGTAGAGTGAATATGTGACAGGCTTGAGTTATGTTTATGTTATGTTAATTATTAAGTTCAAAATAAAGAAACTTCCTGCTAACAAAATCGTCACTACATCCAGTAGGTGGACATCATACACTTCGCTTACAGATCTCCCGTGTACACATATACGAGGCGGGCATTTGAAACCCATTCTTCCCTATCGATTCTCGGTGTTTCAAGATATACATATTTTTAGGCCCGTTGCTACTTCAACTTATTGATCTGTAAAACCGTCGATTATTTTGGTGCTTCCGTGACATTAATGTAAGCAAACTTCTCTCATCGTCTATTAGTAGATGGATCAGTAGAGCTGTGGCTAAGAGCTTGGCTGCGACCGTGCGGGTCTATGGATTTGAATTTAGCACGAAACGAGCGTTTGTATGGCCTACAAGTAATTGTTACAGTTTCGGATGTTAATCCATATGCAATATATGTATGTAAAACGCTTCCATAGTACAGGGCATAATCCTAGTGTGAAATTAACGTTTAAAAATAATGTATGAAGGCTTATCAACCCCTGAGAAAGATCCGTAGTACCATGGTACTCATGGTTAAGTTTTAAAAGGTTCTGAAGTTTTTAGCATAATTAGTAAAGTATCTTATAGTTAAATTCACTCACGTATTTTCGCATTGATTCTATGAGGGAAGATCAATACCTCGAAACAATTCCGAGTTCCGACATGGCACACTATTGATTCAACGTAAACGCAATTTATCTTAGAAACATGAAGAACGCATATTTGCTAACTAAACTACGACATGTCATGAAAATATAATTTACTTAGTTCTGGCACAGCGACTTTGATGCTATGAAGAAATGTCAATGAAGAAATACCATACGTTTTTTTATAGAATATGGTGACAAACGAGCACACAGTCCACCTGATGGTCAATTAAAATGGTGATCCTCAATAAAGACTCAAGATGCAGATGCGTTGTCACCCGTGAGGACTAAGATGGAACGCCTCTTTGCCAGTAAAAAGGGTCTCCGAAACACAGCAGCGTTAAGCTGCTATTTTACGCTGGTTTTCTGCGAGAGCGTGGTCCTACCCCGGTCGAGCCGACCCATTCGTGCTACAACTATACTACTAATATTGCTGCAGCATGGCTCTACCACGGTTAATACGTATAAAGCAAATACGTCTGTCTTTGCTATCAAGGTTCACTAATAAACTAAAATTAAGACAATGTGTGCTATGAAACAATGTACATATGAGCACATGGTCCGCAGTGTAACTTAACTGATAATGCATGCGCCCTGAATTCGAATTTCACACCGGGAGTCAACATGATTATTAATCATTTACAACACTTTCGAGACAAAATTATATGAATAATATTAACTTTTTTATGTACTCAAATTTTATAACATATCTACAATACTGGTTAAGATAATACGGTTGGACTAAGTTTTTTATTTATAGAATAAGGGTGGCAAACGTCCAGTCCACACAGTACAACGGTTGTACTACGTGAGAGCGTAGTCTTTTCCCGATCAAGCCTCTTTTGTGCTGCAACCATAAAAAAAGGTTCAGCGTGGCTCTACCATGTTTAAACCTGCAATTTACAGGTTGCCCTGGGATCAAAACTAGACTTTGAATTCACTATCTTACTAACAAACTTATATAAAGAATATCACACATCTGAATTATTTATTACTGAACTTTTAAAATAATACTTTCAAATATGTAATAAATTTCTTTCTTTCTGTAGTCTTGACAAGTGGTAAAAATAAATTTTGTACAACCTACTTCAATATAAATAAATTGAGAACATCATCAATGTAATCGAATGAAGTCAATTAAATACACATTATTAAGGATAACTCACAAACTATTTACCAGTTTCAAAATAAAAAAGAATCATCAAAATCGACTGACCTTGAAAAAAGTTCTAAGGCAATATATAAAAAAAATATATAAAAAAGAATTGAAAACCTTTTCCTTTTTTGAAATCGGTTGAAAATATAAAAAGAAAGATTAATAAGAGTAGCACGTGCTCGCAGGTCACTACTCTAGACGCCTTGCTTCGCGTGATTGGACCGCGTAATAACTGTTTACTAACAACTACACAGCGCAGAACGCAGATACAGAATATATGCGCTTGGGTACAAACAATAAAACCATTTCGTGTTAACAATAAAGTTAATTCTAAACAAACTTCAGATATTTCATTACAAGCAACTTGAGAACCATTTTAAAATTAATCACTATACAGTCGGTATTCTCATAAACAATCACTTCACATAACATCATAGTCGACTATTGGACGTAGGCATTTCTAAAAATGTGACGGTTGGAATGAATTACTTAAAATATTTGCACATACCAACATCGGCATGCGGGTAGGAAAGTACAGAGCCAGTACTCTCGCACTGGTTATACGCACCAGAACTTATTCACGTGGTAGAGCTATGCTATAGCTATGTTATGGTTGTAGCACGAATGGGTCGGCTCGACCGGGGAAGGACTACCAGTCAGGACTATCAGAATACCAGTAGCAGCTCAATGCTGCTGTGTTTCGTATGGTGAGTGTAGGGAACCGGAGAGCCTTTTTAATGGAAGCGAGGCATTCCATCTTAGTCCTCAGGGGTAGCAACGCATCTACATTTTGATTCTCAATTGAGGATAGATGTACCATCAGGTGGACTGTGTGCTCATTTGTCACCCTTATTCTGTATAAAAAAACTTATAGCCTATGATGGTAAAATACTTAGGATCGGCTACCGCAACTACATTAAATTTGATACAGAGATTTTTTGATAGAGATGTTGCATCTCTTTGCATTTTCTTTCGCATTTACCACGGGGAGTGCTCTGAGGAATTGTTCGGATTAATCCCAGCCGCCAAATTTCACGAACGCACATCGCGGCAGAACTCCCGATACTATCCACACCGTTTGGATGATTGGCGGTCCAACACTGTGCGATTTAGAAGATGTTTTTTTCCTCGCACAACTTCCTTGTGGAATAGTTTACCACCAGCGATTTTCCCGAACCGATACGACTTAGGGACCTTCAAGAAAAGAGCCTACTCCTTTTTAAAAGGCCGACAACGCTTCTGCAATTCCCCTGATGTTGCGGTTGTTCATGGGCGGCGGTAGTCACTTACCATCAGGTGAGCCGAATGCTCGTTTGCCCCCTCTCCTATAAAAAAAATCCTTGCAACAGGACACAGATTCCTACTAAGGATGAAAATGTTACTGCTACTAGCCCCTTAAGCGCTGAGCAATGGTGATAAAACGCTACTTTTAATGCCTAATGCCTAATCAACAATCAGCGCTGTCAACGTTGCTGTTAAATCAGCCTTTAAAATACTGTAAGTTCGTGTTGTGTAGATCAGGGCAAAATTAATATTTAAAAACTAAAGTTAGTAAATATTAATAAAATGTAAGAGTTTAAATTTAACATTTAACGTAATCGCATCGCAATCGATGCATCTTTGTCAACGCAGTGGCAGTTTATTGATGCCCTTCGTGGAGAAATCAGCTGGACAGGAGGCACCAAATTCTTCAAAGGCATTTTGTACTGCCTCTCGGCTATTGAATTATTTTTCCGCATAAAAAGTTTTCCAAATTCTTGGAGAAGAAGAAGTCTGTAGGCGCAAGATCTGGTGAGTACGGCGGATGACGAAGAGCTTCCAACCCCAGCTCTTGTAACTTGGAGACCGTCTATTGTGCAGCATGAGTTCGCGCGTTGTCAGGCAGGAGCAGCGGGGACGAGTGATTGACGAAAATTGGTTGGAGACGTGCGAGCTTCTCCATCGTGTTCAGTTCTTCATACTACAAATCTACAATAATGCTCATCCCGTTTGGTAAGAAGCTGTGATGAATCACACTGGCGCGGCGCTAGAACATCAAACAGTGACAATTACTTTTCTGGGGGTAAATTTTCGTTCTGGGCATTGTTTAGGTGTTGAACCAGGATCTAAGTCTAACTAACTTCAAACAGAATCCATTTTTCGTCACAAGTAACAATTCAAAAATTTCAGTTTCATCAAAGTTTCAGTTCAAAATTGTTTCGTTTTTGTGCCTGTTGAGCAGTGCAATGCAAGGTAAGCCCTGACGTGTACCTCGCGCTGGCGATCATTGAGTTCGTGGGGCACCGATTTTTCAAGCATTTTTTACCTTGCCGATTTGCAGCAAATGAACCAATATTGCTTTGATGCTAACGTCGATAGCTGCTGCTCATTCAGCCGTAGATTGAGTATCATCAGCTTGCACAACCGCCTTTAATTCGGCATTGTCGACAAAAGTTTCGGACAACCACGGGGTTCATTTTTCAGGTCGAAATTTACAGAACTGAAGCAGGTAAACCAATAACAGGTAGTGCATTCGTTTGTAGTATTCGCTCCGTAAACGTCGTTGACGTTGCGTGCCGCTTGTGCCGCGTTGCTGTCACAACGGTACTCATATTCCATAATTACTCGAATTTTTAACTTATCCGTGATGCCGAAAAATATTAAAATGCGATGAAAACATAACGCTAATCAATAAACAAATGACTAATTTTGAAAAAAGAATTAAGTACATGTTTTTAAAATATTTGAAATTCGAATTCTTAGCCAAACAAAAATTATTTTAATTTGAAATGGTCAGTACTGCAGAATGGCAATTTCATAGCTATTATTATGATCATGACTCTATACTCTTTTTATGAAATTAGTAAAATACAAATGAATTATATTTAATTACCCGAAAAGGGCAATTTTAAGATAATGACTTTTGAATTTTGAATCTTTTTTATGACCGTCCATGTCGTAAAATGGCCAAATTTAGACGTAGAACCCCAGAATGGCGGCAACGGGAGGCAGCGTCAAAGACACGATACATCTGATACTGCGCTTGCGAATCCGCAAAATTGCCTAACACCTATATTCAGAAATGGACTTTTATAGGCTGTAATGGATGGACAACTAAAGTAGCCCATGTCCAGCCGTGTTTTTTTTTAATCTGTACGTATTTTCTATTTATTATGACTTGTTTGCAATATAACTACTGTGATTTTACTGGAACTATCTCTCTACACATAAATATATTTTTTTTATAGGATAGGGTGACAAACGAGCACAAAGTCCACCTGATGGTAAGTGGTTGCTGTGGCCCATAGACATCTACATATATCCTCGTTTGCGAATCAAAATGCAGATGCGTTGACACCCGTGAGGACTAAGACACGTAGAGTGTCTTAGTCCTCACGGGTGTCAACCATACGAAACACAGCTGTGTTAAGCTGCTATTTTACGGTGTATTCTGTGAGAGCGTGGTCCTTCCCCGGTCGAACCGACCCATTCGTGCTACAAATTTACCAGTAATATAGCTGCAGCATGGCTCTACCACGTATAAAAAATTATTTTATTATTTTTTGACTACTGTGTTGGATCATTTTTGCATTACTACGTCCATATGCGAATAGAAAATGTGAAATACTCCTCGTAATAAATTGTTCCCATATCGAAACGAGTTTTTGAAGCCAGTTTTCCATCAACTCTCCTTAATTTGACGGTTACGGTTGCACGCGAGGCGACACCACGCCGTGTTATAAATACTGCGGTATAGGTATTTGCGGATTCGATCAATTTTACACCATGTATTATAAACTATATCATACACATTCGTTTATCGGGCAGTGAAATAATTGAACTTCATGTTAAATATAAAATTAAACGCGGTAAAATTAGTTTTTGTTCTTTAACAAAATGTTATTCTTAACGAGAGTTTAGAACTTACTGTTAAATATTGTTGAGTGTTCTTAGTTACTGTTAAGTTTTCTTTACGGATATGAATTGGAAATAACCACACTGAGCTGACGGACTTCTGAGTGCAGAGGAGAGCAGAGCAAAACTGCTCTCTATTATGAATTTCTAGTATTTTATAATTGTTCAACATAAACTAGGTCGTTAGAACCAGGTCGAACACTGTGTGCACATGAGATTAGTACTTGGATAAAAACACTTCGACTCTAATTCCCATCTATACATCTATACACACAAATAAAGTTGAAATGTGTCTCTGTAATATTGAAGTAACCGATATCTATTAAATTAAATAATCACAATGCGTACGAGTGGCATTGAGATGAGTGTACAATGTACATATACTCGTATGCTGGAGTTAACATTTGTGCAAATCACAAATTGTTGGTTTTCGGGTCTGCAGTTTTATTTGCGTTCACTGTCTGCAATGCGATTATGTTACTGGGAATATTTTAGTCATGAGAATCACTCACGTAACTGCGTCATTTTTTTCAATACCACAATACTTAATAACCTAAAGTACTTGACAACCCGACTGCTAAGCGTGCCAGCAATGACAAATATCCCTCCTATGGTGGAGGGCTATGTTCGGCAGTGTAATAGATGAATGGAACCTAAAATAGGTATTATAATTTAAAACGACATTGGATTATTTACACCATTCAACGAAACCAAAGTCAAGAAGTTACGTTAGATGCTTCCCGTGACGTGAAGAAGCCGTTCATCGTTCATTGGCAGGTACCAGGTAAGGACAAATACCTGCTAGTGAACGATGGGACTATAATAAGTACACATAAGTAGAGTGAAACTATTTTTTTACGGATTCTCTCGCGTTTAATTTAACTTTTTAATTCCCGACGTTGCGGATGCTTTACAGCACCCATGGTCATGAGGGTGGTCAGGGACGAAATGTCTTGACGTATGGCCTCTAAATCCTCCTTACCGATGTTATTCTTAAATAGACAGTCCTCAACACTACAGATAATTTCTTCGTACGGGATTCTTTGCGGTGTATTGCAAAATTCATGCCCTTCGACAATACTTTCATTGTAGGTTCGTCCAATGTTTGTTTGTACGTAGTCCTTGTTACGTCAAAGTTAAGCGCCGAAACTAAATTTCCCCAGAGATGAGTTTAAAGCGTTGTACAACTTACGCAGCATACCAGAGCTCGCCGTAAAAGTAAATGCTACGGTAATAATGGACACGTCAGAGTATAATTTCAAAATACATTCAAAAAGGTCACAATAGACTCTAATACTAATACACTTAAAACGACTACCGATTTAATAAAGAAACACTCGGAATGATTTAAATGTGCCATCATGTGCCAAACCACCGAGGTTATATGAGTTACCGAAAATACACAAACCAAACGCTCCACTACGTCCCATAGTGAGCCAGATCGATTCACCAACTTATAAGTTGGCTCGACACTTGGCAAAAATACAGTCACCACTGAGAAGACATACCAGAACACACACAAAGGATTCATACCATTTTGTTAGTGAGATAAAATCATCTCGCTGACAATGAAACTATGGTCAGTTTTGATGTTCAGTCACTATTCACATGCTTACCTATTGAAAACTGCATCTCAATTATAACTAGGAAGCTAGAAGATAACAACATGCCTACACTCAAACACTGCCTCTCGTCTGGATATCTATTGTGAAAGGAAAAGTTCTACAACCCAGTAGACGGTGTAGCGATGGGCTCACCTGTATCTCCCGTAGTCGCCGATATATTCATGGAGGACTTTGCGGAGAAAGCCCTTCTTACTGTTCCTGTAAATTCAAGATTCTACAAGCGTTACGTACGCGACACTTCACAATTTTACCATCTGACAAAGTAACTGTATTTTTAGACCACCTTAATTTCATAAACTCTAAAATACAATTCACAATGGAGTTAGAGGCAAACAATTCTTTAGCTTTTCTAGATGTTTTGTCATCCGAAATCTTGACAGCACTATTGGCCACACTATGTATAGAAAAAGACCCATACCAACAGATATTTACATGGACTCTGTGTCCATGAGTCACACCATCATCCATCACAGTTAGCTACTGTGGGAAAATCCTTGTTTCAAAGAGGCCACAGTCGAGTTGACTATATTCGCAAAAGAACCCCCCCCCCCCCCCCCCCGTGAACATGCATGCTGTAAAGCACCCGAAACTTCGGGAATTAAAAAGTTAAATTAAACGTGATAGAATCAGTAAAATTAGTGTCATTTAATGTGTAGTGTTCGCATAAATATAAGAAACCAGGTACTTTAAGTAGCTTTTTATTATTGCAAGGTTGTTATCGAGGTCAAATATGTTTTATTGCGGTTTTTTTTTAAAAACCTTTCCCTATAGCAAGGTTTCCCAGTTATTCTGTATCGTGGAGAACATCATACATAATTTTAACATGGATAAACATCCTGATTCGGTATAGTTATTTATACGGCATTCAAACATATTTTTGTCTAGTACGGGATTCGAATCCGCGGACCGCATTGCTACAGTCGATTAATTTATTAAAAAAGGAAAAAGAAATGAATGTGAGAGAAAACATCAGCAGCAAAAGTTAAATAAGACATTTTTAAACAGGTACAACGGAAAATATTATTGGAGAGAAATATTAGTATTCATTTCTACATGAAAATAATACATATTCTTTTCTTTTGATTATAATTCTACATAATACAAAAAGAAAAGTACTTGGAATAAGAAAGAAGAGAAGGTTAATAACGATACTCAGATTTGAAAAATCTTTATATAAAAATTGGTACAACCGACTTCAATATAAATAAACCTAGCAAGCTAACAGCATAGCAAAGTGGCGAAGCAATCAGCTTTGTAGCGGTTTCTAACGGTTGCCGTTGAGCAATCAGTTTCAAAATAGGAGGTTCAGATGCTTGGGTGATCAGTAATCGATTGCTGAAAACAGAATTTGAAAATTCGAAACCGTTTTCGAGATAATCGTGGGACAGACGGACAGACGGACAGACATCGTGAAATCAATAAGTGACTTCGCAAGCTTCGCCACTTAATAAGTGACTTCGCAAGTTTCGCCATAATAAGTGACTTCGCAAGCTTCGCCACTTAATAAAACGAGAACGTCATCAATGTAGTTGAAGTCAATTAAATACGCATTAATAAGGCTAAATCAAAAACGACTAGTCAGATCTTGATAAAATTTATATGGGGCCACATGAGAAGTACCAGCTTTCAAATAAATAAAAAAATAAAGAATCATCAAAATCGGTTCACCTAGAAAACAGTTCTGAGGTAACACACATAAAAAAATACAGTTGAATTGAGAACCTCCTCCTTTTTTGAAGTCGGTTGAAAAGAATAAATATCGTGCAGTGGCGGTGTAAGAATATCTACTACCCCATATCTTCCCGTGGGTGTCGTAAGAAGCGACAGATGGAAACAAATCAGTAGATGGGCAGCAGCGTCTTCCTAATAACGACTAAAAATAATAAACTGCGGTGGCCAACCCTCTTGTTAAGCTTGGCAACTATAGCAAATATCCCCCTATGGCAATCTATGGGGGAGGCCTATGTTCAGCAGTGGGCTTTAATAGGCTGTAACGGTGACGGAACGGAAGGTTCGAATTCCATTTAAACGATTATTAACAGCGAGAACCAGTAACGAATAGAAGGATATTATACGCATATTATACTTTAAGGGCGGAGCGCACCAAATACATGCTAGTGACGTACGCAGCACGTGTGCGTTACGAAGCCGTGGACTAACACACGCTACACACGGGATACAGATGGTGTACCATGCAGTTTCATATTACGAGTATGTTACAACTGGTGTGGCATCGCACACGTGCTATGCATGTCACGCGCAAGCATTTGGTTTGTATTCCGGCCATTAAACATCACAAATTACAATAAGCTGGCAGAGCGCTATCAATCATTTTAGTTTAGTCGCCGAATTTTAATCCTTCTTTACAATGTGACTCATTGAGTTAAGCGGCTTACGAACAAAACTGTTTCTCTGCAATATAAAAACATCGCACGCGCCTTTTATTCTATACAATTTTCTTTAAGTAATTTATCAACTTAAGGTAATGTTAAAGCGTATTTCGGCAACAATTATGAATTATATTGTATACGTACTTATCTTTATAATGATGTATTGAATACTTAGTAATCGACTTCTAATTGAATGGAGTTTTACCGTTTTACACTTAAACATAATTATAGAATTCAATGTCGATTTTTTTTAATTCAATAGCAATATATATTTCTTGAATTGTAAAACTGTAATTTCATTTTCATCGATATCACAGAATACAAAGTAAATATTCTTATACCTAAAAGATTTGCATTTACCATATATATCATCATCATCATCATCATTACAGCCCTTCACAAGTCCACTGCTGAACATAGGCCTCCCCCAAAGAATGCCACAAAGCACGGTCCTGAGCCACCTGCATCCATCGACTTCCTGCATGTCTTACCAGGTCGTCACTCCATCTCGTGGGGGGACGCCCTACACTTCGCCTACCGGTACGAGGCTGCCACTCGAGAACCTTTCTTCCCCATCGGTTGTCGGTTCTTCGAGCTATATGGCCGGCCCACTGCCACTTCAGCTTACTAATCCGTTGGGCTATGTCGGTCACTCTAGTTCTACTGCGGATATCCTCATTCCTAAGTTTATCACGCAGAGAAACTCCGAGCATAGCCCTCTCCATAGCTCGCTGAGCGACCTTGAGCTTCCTCATACGGCCAGCACCCATATATCAATAGATCCAATTATATAAATAAACTCACTCGTCGTTGTTTTTATAAATATAGGCAAAGGTTTTTTTGGAAGAAATGAAAGGAATGATATTTACTTTAATATATAACCATATCAGAACAGATATAAATGAATGTGACTCAAACAATTATTATTATAGATGTTTTTTCGTTCAGTGATTTTATCGCCGAACAGACACAATTATTCGATACAATTCACCATGATCCATTAATTCTCAATCTGGATGCAGTGTGAATGCAGCGTGGCCTATTTCGGCGGCCGGTGATCCGGATCGTCGCGTCAAGCCCGTGTACGTTGCGAGTTGCGACAACGCACTCATACTACAAAGCATTACAATCTCTTTGTCGCTCCAAAATCGGACTATACTTGCATACTTTACTAAATATAAACATACGAATCACACTGTTACCTATTGCAAATATTTATTAATAATAATTCATGAGAAACCTTGAAAAGAATATGATGACCTATTTTATTTTCTTTATATAATTTAAGAAATATGTACAAATAAACATAACGAATGCTACAATTAAAATCGAAATGTATTTAAACAGCTAAACCTCGACTATAAAATAAACAAGTAATTAAGATGCTTTTGCTACTTTAAAATAACACATTTAAATATTTTTTATGATAATGTTACATAATAATATATCTGTTATATTTATGAAACGAAATGTTATTTAGCTAGTAATATCTACTCATTTAATTTTCTATTTATGTTGACATAAAATAAAAATTAAATGTATTGAAACAGTTAAAATCATGCTAATAAAGTAAACAAATATTTTCTTATAAATAATATGTCTGTTATAATTATGAAACGAAATGCTTTTTTATAACTTTAGTTATTTACAAAGTGCTATTCTTTACTGTTCATTTTATATAATTTATGTCTTTCTTTCAGATTAATTAATAAAGGGTATCAAAATGACAGTACCCTAGTGGTTAATACCTATGGAGTGTGCAATTCATACAATCATGGTTTTAAATCCAACATTCTACTACTATTGGGAATTAATCCTTTTTTTTTTTGGAAAACGCTTGATGGGTTATGACGGACTACTACTGACTAAAACGCCATGGTGTGCTTTCGCTACATAATGACAGAACAAGGAAACGCTTTCGCTTTAGCAGCCGCCGTTTACAGAGAGGACACTCCTCGCCCTATTCACCTCTATGGTCGGTGGCACCGCCGCTCTGTCTGTTTCGGCAACATAGAATACATCTGTGACTCGGCTACATAGTGTAGGGAAGGAGGCGCATCGTAATACCGACATTCCTCTCCAACCGCGGTCACAGCAACGTAACATCAGCGCTACGTCCCCGCTAGAGTTGCGGAGGATGTAGGGCCAGTGGCGCCTCGCCACTAACCTTTCCCTGCGACTCTGCCTCGGCTTTGAAAGACAGGGTGAGACTACAAGGGCCAACCATGTTGGTTCCTCTACGTTCACCATGGTTGACCGAGTTAGGGCTACTAAGCCCGAAAAATCCGTTCTAGTTCCCCTCCTTCCCTAAGGAGTAATCCTAGCTGAAGTATTTTAGGCTTAGGTAGAGTGGTGAGAGTATTCTTAGCATTAATATCATTGCAGTATAGTATGCTGTTTTTAAAGGCTTTGAAAGGAAATAAAACTAGTATAGGCTGTGGGCTATTTCCTACTTGTAAGCTCCAAGTTTAGAGCCACAGTGGCCACTTACTATCAGGTGGAATGTAATGACACTACTCTCTTTTGCTATGTAAGTGTCACGATAAACATCTAGTCTTAATTTTTATAATGTGAAGTAATTGAAAGTAGACTTTGATTGCTAAAAATGATCAGATTTTTTTTTAATTACTGATGCTCACAAAAGGTAATAAAAAAGGGACTTACAACATGCTTACAAGTTTGTCTGTTTTCTCTTGAAAGGTTATTTTTAGAGCGAGAGTGACGCATCTTCATGCTCATTAAACAAATCGTTCCGACTTGTCAGTGGCTTAGACGTGCTTACTTACTTGTGATTTTTATTTATTTAATTAATCTTTATTGTGAGGCGCCTTAAACTAAGAGTTATAATTATACACGCCTTATGTCTAATGGATACAAGGTTACGATTTTTTTTTATTTAACACTGTTTTTTTCCTCGTCAATTTCGAAGTGAGAACTTTAGATTCTTCTTTATTATTAAAACTGTCCGTGAACATGACAGTAGCATTGTCAGCTGCGGGTGTGATTTTATATTTAGCATATACGAGATATTATACCGCGATCTATTGAAAGCCATGAGCTACGAATAAAATACAAGCGAGCAGCAATCATTCATCCTACTGCTTTGTTTTACTTTGTTATAATTGTCCACCCATTTTGTCGACATAGGTACCACGCAATCAAACCAAAAAATTTGCTTTGTCGTTGATAATGCGTACAGCAAAAGAGTTGAATAATTTGCCAGCATCTTTATTGCAAAACCTTTGCTGAGGCGCTGCTCTCTCAACCCTCCGCGGCAGAAACTTGGTTGGCGGTGGAGCCACAGACCAGATCCGTCACTGGTGTCAAGAAAGCTGGTACTTCCGAATGCTCGTTTTTCCCTTGTCATCTTGTATTCCTGGTGCGCCTTACCTGAGAAGGAAAAGGGGAGGGGGGGTTTCTTCTACCAACGAAGGGCTGCCATGGAGCGGCTGGCGTCATTGGGGCCATGGATATGTGGGAAAGCCCCCCTAATAATATGTGGCGAAGTTCAAACGCCATGGGGTTTTACTCGGTTCGAGTCCAACATTGTCCGTCCATGTCTCCGCGAGGATACCTCAAAGACGATCGTGTGCTCTGCATGCAGTATTATTGTTCTTTAATTGCAGCGAGGGCAACTTTACATCGCCATATTATACACGAAGATTTGAAATAAAATATTTTAAGTAAAAATAAAACAACATCGCGTGCTGTACGTCTACTCTATCACCTACGGTCCCCAACGATGGACCAAGAAAAACCCTGAAAGCATGCTGGCCTGAGGTAAAGGGCCGCTCCGAAATCATTTCAGGTAAAATCCGAGCGTGCCTTATCTGAGAAGAAATAGGCTGCCATTAGGTTGAAATCAATCTCGCGGTCCGGTCGATATACGTGAAAGAAAATCATGGGATTTCAGTCGGTGCGAGACCGACATAACCTGTGTCCCAGCGAGGAGGATATACGGAGGCGTTTCGCCATGAACGAAGGTTAAGCTTAAGGGGGAATATGCCATATTTTTCTCCAAATGTAGATTTACAAGCGGTGTACAGAGCTTGTTGACGAACGAAGATCTAGTGACCGACTGATTACGGAAAACCTATGGGTGACAATATCAGTGCGTGGGTTTCAGATCTGTCTGTCTTTCTTTCTCTCTCTCGTACTCTCTCCCAGATACATTGGGTATGACGATATCTTTCAAGTAATGGGCTGCCAGCCGGGGTATTCATGAAGAGCACTGTGTCCAACAGTGAACTTAAAAAGGCTGAAGCAAGTACAAAAAAAAACTAATGCAAATGACTCACTGGTCAGTCTTAACTATGACTTTTAAATCATTCATATTTCGTTAATATATTGTGTTTTGTTTGACCACACCTTCTCCATACATTGAGCATGACACCACAAATTTAGTGAAAGAATAGAATTCCTCATAGACTGTTTGTTTGTTAACGTATTGGAGTGTTGGATGAATATCGTCAGAATTGTAAAATAACTCATTATTTTTAAATGATTGTGCCGCCAAGTACAAAAGGTACTTTGGTAAATATTTATGAATAAGTAACTACCATGGAAGTACTCGTACGTGATCAGCCTTATAATAAGTTTAATATATTAAACAAATATGGGCAGCAGTAAGTGATAACAAGTCATTAAAAAACTGTGCTGTGTGTGGTAATTATAGCAAATACACTCCACTCTCTACCCCACCCTTCCCACGTGGCAACCTACGGGAGGTGTATTGAAAAACATAAAACATAAACATAAACACTCACGCCTGTCACCCAGAGGGGTAGGCAAAGATTATGGACTTCCATTTGGCACGATCCTGACACACCTCTCTCGCTTCCTCCACATCCATATACCTACGCATACACGCTCGTCGGTTAAAGGTACTCTTGATTTGGCCCATTATTAATATATCGCCAATTTGGTCGATAAACTTTCGCCTAGGGCGACCCTTCCTGACTATGCCGTTCACCTCTGCAACATAAATTTGCTTTGTCACTTTTTCTTTTATGTTAGGGATGAAGCTGAATGACAGAGTGAGAAGTTGTTTAATAAGAGAAGACTGTGGTTTGCAAGATGATGTTGTGACCAGGATTAAGAAAGGAATGCTTCGGTGGTTTGGCCATGTAGAAAGAATGAATGAGGAAAGAGTGACAAAGGTGTATTGAATGAATAATTAAAAACTTCTAAGGTTAACGTAGGCCCAAACGTAGCGTTATCAACAAAATTGATAAAGTTCTTCTGCACTAGGGACTATTATAACAATCCTTTACGGTATACCAGGCTTATTAAACTCAAACGCATTATTATTATTATTTTTTTTTTGGATAGGGTGACAAACGAGCACACAGTCCACCTGATGTTAAGTGGTTGCTATGGCCCATAGACATCTACATCTATCCTCGTATGATATCAAAATGCAGATGCGTTGTCACCCGTGAGGACTAAGATGGAATGCCTCTTTTCCAGTAAAAAGGGTCTCCGGTTCTCTACATTCACCATACGAAACACAGCAGTGTTAAGCTGCTATTTTACGCTGGTGTTCTGTGAGAGCGTGGTCCTTCCCTGGTCGAGCCGACCCATTCGTGCTACAACTATACTACTAATATAGCTGCAGCATGGCTCTACCAAGTTTTTTCCCATAAAACATAAATTTCTCCGAATTTTAAGTAATTAAACAATACTGCCTTAAAAGTCTGGTTTCTCCCGTGGTTGGCAGTGAAAGAAAAGATCTTCAGAAAACTCGAGTGTTTGAGAAAAAATATTTTTTAGTCCGATACATAATATGCTTTATAGAAGTACGGTGGACCCTTTCAACCAGTGCAATTGTTTTAGCTCTTGTGGAAACGGTGATTGGCATCGTTTTCAACTAAAAACGAGAGGGTTCGGTATTCGACGCCTTATGTATGTTCACCGAATTCTCGGAAACGGCTGAACCGATAAGTGATTCTTTTTGTGGTAGCTCAAATGCTAAGAGCTCGCTGTAAATTTCACAGTACACTAGCAACCCGGGTGCGAACCCCGCTGGCACCGATGAAACTGTTAATTGCAGTTTTAAATGCTGATTTACCACGTGCTCGACGGTGAAGGAAAACGTCTTGAGGAAACCTGCATGTCTCAAAAATAAGAAAAAATATATATTTGACATGTCAAGTCCGCCAACACCAACAAAACCCTCTCAGAAATGAGAGGAGGCATGTGCCCAGCAGTGGGAAGTATATAGCCTGTAACTTTGACTTTATTTTTTATTAGATAGTATATAATAAAATAGTTTATTAATAAATAGTATATTCAGGGACTTAAAGAAAATGATTCATTCCTAAGTCTGGAAGAATATGGAATGAAGATTGTAATGTACCTAATTAAACGTCACTGTAGCTGTTGTTACCTAGAACTTGTAATATTCCTTTAAAAACTCAACAGAGTAAAACAATCAAACTATAAGCAAATAGTGAACTAGAATTCTTGGACTAAAAAAATAATAAGGAGGAGCTTTACTCGTAATTCCCTATAAAGCTCCTCCTTATTATTGCTTAGCACCCAAAATTGTTTTATTTATCTTTTTAGTTTTTGAGGTTGGTTTTACTTTAGCTTATTACTAAAAAGAATATAATAATAATAATATAATAATAACTTTATTTATATTAAAGTGATTGTAGTACATGGGTTTGTTTCTTTTTTTTTGTTTTTTTTTTAATATTATATTCAGATGTGTTTTAAATGTATGTTGTTAAATAAATTTAAAAAAAAATGTTTTTACACTACCCTTAGCGGTGACAAGACAACGCATCCACATTTCGATACTTAATCAAGGATAGATGTATACGTATATGTGCCAGGTGGAAAATGTGCTCGTTTGTACCATTATAAAGCAAAGTGATACTACATCTGTTATATACTGCAGCATTTTAGGTAAAGAAGCTATTTTTTTAAATTGTATTTAGTAATACGACTGGAAGGAAAAAAGAACGTAGTACGTAGATGTATTCAAGTAATAAAATAATAACCATAAAAGATTTGCGTATATCTCAGATGTGTTTGGCTTTGGCCCGAATTAAAGTCAATATTTCCTCTTAAACAAGATTTGGCACTTAAATACATAAAGAGTTTTTACAGTAGCATAACGTTAACATGTTTTATTATTGATAAACAGAACGTGCTTTGACATGGTTGACATGCAAATGATCATTATGGTAGTTAAAATATTTAGCACATTTATAAGGATTTTAAATGTAAATCTTGATGTATTTTATTTCAAGAAAATCTTAAGTTAAGTACAAGTGATTCAGCGAAAGATTCACTGACATTAATTTAATTTATTTGATTCCTTTGTTGTGGTGTGACTAATTTTAATGTGATTAGGCAAATTCGGAAATTTGTATTTTAAATTGTATATTATAAAATTTGAATTACAATAAATCTAGTCTAAAAGTAACATACTTTACATAATATGCTACAAGAAATTGTTGTTGTTATTTTCGCGTAATAAATAATCACTTATTTAAATTCAGACACTATTTTTTTAAGAACTCCTTGGAAATACCTACAATGTTAGAAATTGTCTTGACCTTTAGTGTTTTTTTCATAAGAGAAACATAGCAGCAAGTTAACTGTTTGACAGTTTACAATAAATTATTATTTTTTTTTATTTTTATTTTTTTTTTCAAGGGACACATACATAAATTTAGTGTAATCATATTCATCTTACAATTAACAATAAAGTTTCCACAGTTAAGATAAATAGCATTGCTGAATTCTACTGTTACTGCTTAATACAATTCAAAATGTAGAAATTAAAATTCATTTCTAACAATGCTTTATTGCTGTTTCAAAAAAAAATTAATTCATAACTAATAGCTGCTCCTTGATGCTGTTCTGATCTGATGACAATCTTATTCTCATAATATATAAAAATGGCATCCCACAAACAATTTATTCACTCCAATTAAAAGATGCGAAATATTTTACGGCCTCACTAGTATATTCAACAAGATAATTATAAATGTATTATTATTTTTGATTTAAAAAGTAAGCTTGTAAAAATATACATTTAATTTTAAAGTATGTCATATTTCTTAATTTAATATACTAGATACAACACAAAGAGATAATTACAAATATATTGATACTTTCAATTTAAAAAGAAAAGTATAAACTTAACTGTAAAGTCACCTTTATTTTTTTTTTTTAATATAGATCGCACTTTTAAATCTGAACCAGATCAAACGTAAGGTTGATAAAATAATTTTTAATAACCATTTTTTTCGGCTCCATTGTTTGTTTAAGTAAGTTACCTTTTAAATTCCTCAATTTAATGTGCTAATTAACTAAATATTTTAAGTTATTTGAATGACATTTTGGTCAAGGAGTAGACAAGAGTAATGTTATCTCAGGCCGGCACTACTGACATTAAAGCTTAGATGGAGATATAATAATAAGAGATAAAATAATATATTTAACACTAAATTATTGAAGTATTTTTTTCCTTCACATTGTACATATTACTAAATGTTATGAATAGTGTCCGACCGAAGCTACGGCTTCGGCTTCGGATACGGCAACCTTCGGCCGAAAAATCCACCTTCGGCGAGACCTTCGGCTTGGGACAAAGTGGGCCGAAACCGAAGTGCCAAAATTGAACGAACTGTTACGAATAAACGAGACGCACGATGGACGTGGCAACGCAATTTTTATTATATCTATATCAACTTTTACAGATGATTAAAATTACCTTTTTATATTAAAGTTTTAAAGTAATCTGCATTAATAATTAATGACTTTTATATTAATTTTGAACTGAATTTCTTAGGGATTTTTTCTTGTTTATTCAGCTTCGGCCAGAAATCGACCTTCGGTCATCGGTCGGACACTAGCTAAGAACGAAACAGATAAATCCTAAGATTACAACATTTCCCGCGGACTTTCGCAGTCTTATAATAATCTCATAGTTTAGCAAATACTAAGAGATATAGAAATCTATATAAAAAAATCCCAAGCTTATCGATGTACTATTATTAATTAATATATTTTATGTACGTGTGTTAGCTACGTTTCTGCTATATTATGGTTGTAGAAGTTAAGAGAACGTTTATACTCACCATACGAAACACTATTTTACGCTGGTATTCTGTGAGAGCGTGGTCCTACCCCGGTCGAGTCGACCCATTCGTGTTACAACCATAATATAACCACCAATCTACTAACTATCAATTAGACTGTGTGCTCGCTTGTCCTATAAAACAATACAACACTGAGGTCAAAAAACAATACCACGTATCATGAACTCCAACAAAACTTTAATATTAAGTAGGTATCCTAATTGGTCATGGTTGTTCAAAATTGTTTTTGAAATGGTTCTCTCCCTACCCTAAGAAAGGCCATAATAGCTCTAGAGGATGTATATACGAGTACATCTATTGTAATAATTTTATCGATAATTTGACAAAATAAAAATAAGAACAATCAGTTTACTTGAATCTTTTACAACCTTGATGTCTTGAATATTAATTGACTTGAGAAGATCAATGTAAGTTATAATTACTTCATATACATTCGAAATGTATTCCTTTTAATTATAATAATTTACAGAATTATTTATATTAGAACAAATAGACAATTCACTATAAAATTAATCGTGACGCCATTTTCACACGAGGCGGCGGGCCTCACAATTTATTTGCCATTTGATTCAACCTTTGATGCGATAGTCGTATAAATGTTATACCTACGGCGACTCTTCCTTATGACCATGCAAATTTAGTTATTGGACCACTACAGAGCCAAACGCGAGGATAAACACACAAGTTGTTTTACACTACGCTTTATAATGTACCATAAATCTTTTTTAACTATGCGTCATATTTTCGGAATTTCTTTGTGTTCTGATGTTCGTTTAAGATGGGTAATATTTTTGAATGTTTGATTGTAATTGTTTCTGAATATTTTTAGACTCTGGCTAATGCCTGCATTTATTCGTTTACAGTTTATTACTCCTTTGTGTTGGTCAGTGTTTACCTTTTAAATTTTATTAAATAGACAGGGCGCATTATTTTAATTAGGTACTTGTAGTAATATTTCTTCAGTAAATTTCGATTAATCACATTGTTTGTCATGATCATATTTAACTTAGTACTACATTTATTTTATTTATTAATTTATTTATTTAGATAGACACACCATCAACAATATCAATATGCATTGTTACAAACGAAATACATTTTTTTTTTAGAAAAAGGTTTTTAAATCACATTTACAGGTTTATAAATCATTATAAGAAAAAACTAAACAACATATAGGTACATATAAACTCTGAAGAAACAAAAATCAAACTAATTGAGCAAAAGCACCACATCAAGTAAAAAATTGCAATAAATAATACCTAGTTTAGAATCATTAATCGGGCATGGTAGGTAATAATAGTATCTTTACATTTTCTTTTGAATACACGTTCGGGGTCGCTAAAGATGTCGACATCATGATTGTTTAAGCTGTTGTAAGTTCGCATACATCTAATTAACGATGAAAACTTACGAAGATCGGATCTAATGAAGGGAATATTTAATAAATTACATATAACTCCATCGACACTTGTGAGCAACGAAATTTTGTTGATTTATTAAAGACTTGTTACTTAGGTGGTAGTGAGCGTAATGTAGCTGCTGCAGGAATGGGCGCTCGGTTGGAAAAGTACCGCGCTAGCTCAGAATAGAAGCGTGAAATAGCTGCCGTGTTGACTGATGAGAATTAGATGCCATTTTGACTAGTAACAATGCAATCAATGTTTTTATCTTAATCGAGAATGTGGTTATTTCAAAAATAGCTAAGCCGTTCGTATGTTAGTCGTACTGTACTTCAAATAAGTACATCGATAATTTTACTTATCAAGTCCAGACATTTTTTATCTCCTAATTTATAATATGTAAATTATAACACGCATGATGGCTTATCCATTTTGTATGTTCTTTTATTTGTCCATTAACTTACGTAACAAGAGAATCCTGCTAAAATAAAAATACCACTGAAGTAGAAATCGAGAAAGAAACGACATCAACAACGTTAAGTTACTTATAGTTATGGTATGATGGTATATTTTTTGGTTTAGTTATATATCTATATAATTAAACTAAATAATATTCCATCTTCAGAGTTTCATGATACTATGGGAAATACCAAAATTATACTATTGTATCCGACTCTGTCGGAGTATGAGTTCCTGGTATATGCTAAACTTAAAATGAGCAAAATTAGCGTGATTCCTTCAAAGGTGCGACACGTGTAGCAAGGCAACAGTAAGTCCGCCTGCCAAATATTGCTACAAATCCTAAAAAGGTGTGCCCAAGTCCCTAATGGAATGTTACGAGCTAATAAGGAAACACTAAAAACTGTAGTAGGATTACAATTCCAAATCAGTACATAAATCCTCAATGTCTAGGGCAGATAATTCAAAACAGGTGTTGTCTACTAAACTAGCTGGCTATCGGCGCTAATACAATGCCGATACAAAAGCACGTTAACCATAGTGTAAACCTGTTATTGCTCAGACATACTAGAGAACGAAAAATGTTAATGCGAAAATTTCTGTAACCTTATTTTTGATAATGCAGCAGCAATAAGTTGACTCTTACGCTGCTATTCTGTGTACAACCATAATATTTTATAGGATAAGGGTGTTAAACGAGCATACAGTCCACCTGATGGTAAGTGGTTGCTGTCGTCCATAGACATCTACATCAAACTTTGATTACGAATCAAAATGCAGATGCGTTGTCATCCGTAATGACTAAGATGGAATGCCTCGTTTCCAGTAAAAATGGTCTCCGGTTCTCAACACTCACTATACGAAACACAGCAGCGTCAAGCTGCTATTTTAAAATGGTATTCTGTGAGAATGTGGTCCTTCCCCGGTCGAGCCGACCCATTCGTGCTACAACTATGCCAGCAATATAACATGTAAAAATAGATGGATATAGGATAATTATAGGTCTGTGTCTATGGGTCACAGTATCTACTTACCATAATATGATGGATTATGTGCTCGCTTGTAACCCAATTCTAAGAAGAACCTACAAAATCTATTTTTAAACGAAATATTTAAGGGTCTTGATTAGTGTGAAAGTTGTGCTCAAATATGACAAGAAAATATTATATAAATCTAAATTAAAAGTAATATTTTATAAAGCGAATAAAAATAGTACTATACTTAAGTATTCTTGTATAAACTTAACACATCAGCCAATTATTTTTTGCCAATGTAAATTTATTGACGAGGTTATTCAGTTATTTATGGTAATAGAACTTATTACTTTAGAGACTCTGTTCACATAAACATTGAGTCTAAAACTAAGCGTCCTGACCAATCAACAACTCAAAGAAACGTGCTTCGGGCCATTGCACGAGAATAAACGTCACGAAATAATTTATTCTTCTAAATGTTTTATTTATTCACCCGACTTTGAACCTCCATGGCCTTATATTTTAGCGTCGGAATCTATGTAAATAAAATGTTTTTTTTTTTGTAAAGTCGATCAAAGTAAAATACTTTTCTTCTTATTTAACCTTCAGCATCACCAGTATATCTTTATTTTGAAATGTTAGTGCTGTTAACCTTATGATTTGGTTTTGTCCAATCATCATGTCCCCTCTGTGGGGTTTTGTTGAGCTATCTAACCGCTGTCCGAGTGGGGGAGGGCGGACCCCGACTCTAACTGCTTAGCTCGTGTTGGTCGATTCCCATCACCAGTTAGTGGTTGTGATATATAAAAGCTTACCTTATGTTCCTATTAAGTTTCTTTTAAGAGGGAATGGTAGGAGTTGTTATATCCTGAAAGGTGGGGGAGAGTTCGCAATGAGACCGACGCTGATTCGGTGGATGCGTGAGCGTTCCGGTGGCCCCGCTGATAAAAGGTTTCCACCATCACCGAATATCAGCAGGCACTGCAACATTCAGCCAGTAAGAGCCCGACATAAAGATATAAAGACATATACTCTCCTAATTCGATAACTCGTCTTTATCTCAACGCGACAGGTACTCGTAGTTGCGAATATCCTCTTATTTATCAGGAAAAGCTAGGTTTGTTTCTGTACCGTGGAGGCGTTCAACATACATAAATTACACATGGATGTCCATTGTAGGAAAAATCTCATACATGAAAAAGGAGCGAATATTTTCTTAACCTTGGGGGTTGTCATTGTGTAAAACTTATTGAGTAGAGCTCGTATATATTTGTTACTTTTTTATTTTTGAAAATAAGGAAATGCCCATAAAGTATTAGTTAAATTATCTATCTTAAAAATTAATTAGGTATTAAAGAACAATGGCCATTTTGGACTAAAAAAAAACATTAATTGTTACCGATAATATGAGACTGTCACCTGCCGGTAAAGACTGCAAAAAAAACGCGATGTGCGTTTTTCGGTACGTTCTCTAACTTCAGTCTAGTCAACTTGTCACTAGAATCAATGATAACTAAAAACCCATTAATTACAAAAAAAATCAGTCCGGTTTTGCTAATTTGTGAGCTAGTACTGTTTTTTTTTTTTCTTTCAAAAATGAAGCAGTGCCTATTAAAATACCTTGTTTTACAAAAAACAGATTTATAGATATGGCATTTAAACAGATTTAAGATTTACAAGATTCTAGAATAGAATGTTATTTATTAAACTATTGGCAAGCTACTGAAATGCTTGCATAATAACATTGACCGGTATGCCTTCGTCTGCACGAGACAGTTTCTACTCCACGCGTATCTTTAATTCAAAAGAATTCTTCTCGCAGTAAACTGTTTATTCATTACGACAGCTTGACGGTATCTATATAATGTATCTGACAACGAGCTATTTGAATTAGCCATGCGATTCCCAGGAAGTTAATGTCCTTCTGCAAGCGGACCTGTTACGATGTCACGCAAAGTCAGTTATGAACATGCAAAATAGCCTATGCTATTAATGAAGAATTGAATGCAAGAATCAAAATGATAAATGAATTATTAAATTTAAAATTAGATAAATAGACGATAGTGTTTTTTGCTTAGACACTAATAAAAATAAATTTACGCAAATATTTATATAGTCTCTGAACATTATCATCATCATGTTTACAGACCTTCGCAAATCCACTACTAAACATAGGGCTCCCCCGAGAAATGCCACAAAGCACTTTCCATCGTATGAAACTCCGAGCATAACCCTCTAAACGACCTTGAACTTCCTCATGCCCGCCTCCCCCAAGGAATGCCACAAAGCACGTTCCTGAGCCACATGCATGCATTGACTTCCTGCATAGCTTACTTGTCGTCACTCCAACTAGTGGAGGGACGCCCTACACGTCGCCTGCCGGTATAAGGCTGCCATACGAGAACCTTCCTTCCCCATGAATGAAGATCTATCGTAATCTCCCGAACGATACTCAGTCAAGTTAAATTCGTCGACTGCCCTCTCGAACGTAGTTGCATTTACCTAATCGGACAACGTTCCATAGGTAAACAAACATATCCATCAACAACTTCGAGCGTAGTGCTCCCAACTCACTCACTAAAGGACGTCTCTAATGAAAATTACACGTTAATTCTAAAAATTCTCATATTTTAACGAATATGTATTTTTTTTTTCTTTCTATTATGCACATGTACTCTATGTTTTCTACTATTTATAAATAATAAAGAGTATAAATACGTTGTTTATATGTTATAAAATCCTACATCATCACACATTATATGTTAAAAATCTTGTTATAAAAGGTAAGCATAGAAAATTCACGTGTAGTAAAACTCACGTAAATGACTCAATTAGTAATACAACTCTAAACAAGTATGACTGTTGATTTTTAAAACTTTGTATAGGAACGAAGCCTGGCTGTCATGACAGGCTAATAAAATCCCGAAAAGGGATTAGCAGCATTATGAACGATCATAATAAATGTGAATAAAAGTTGAACTGACGAAATGGGCTACACTCACACTGAATTCTTTGTAGCCATCGAACAACACTGCTGTTTACGAAATTAACACTATTATCTTCTTCCGATGCTGATGATTCATACGAAACGTAACCAACCACCTATATTTTGTAAATATTTAATAAGTGTATTCCGCTGTTATGCTATCTACTATTATGCGTGTTTGGATTGTATATGTTGTGTGTGACAATGCAAATACATTTTAATTCTTCATTGATGATTATATGTGATCCTTTGCGACCCTTACTTGTATTATCCCGCACTACCCTCATCGTGTTGACGAATTAGAATCTACATTTATTAAAATTTTTATTGAATACAGGTGACAAATGACCACACAGCCAACCTGATTGTAAGTGATTACTGTGACATCTACATTTATTCTTTAGATGCATTGTCACCCCTGACAACTAAAATAGTATGCCTCGTATACAGTAAAAAGGGTCTCCAATTCTCTACACTCACCATACGAGCTGCTATTTTACGTTAAATTATATCTCGTAACAATAATAAAATAAGACCGGCTCAAATATAAATTTAAAGCAACCGGTAATTGCATACACCACTAAAATTTTATTTGCGTACACGATTAACATTTATAAAACGTAAGCATTTTACGTAACATGAATTGTACGATTATTTTATAATAAACCAAAAGGCCGTTTAAATTTATACCAACAGCGATTACTGTGTTATATATCGATAGGCCTTTAAAAATTCTACAATAGTTACGCAGTACAGGCTATATAAAAATGTTTACAAACACTTGTATTCATATCTGTAATTCGTGACTATAAATTGGTACTTCGTGGCATAACCACTACTCACCTATACTAGTGTGAAGTAACAACGAAGGTAGGATGTGTTGTACTATTACAGATCTTTAAACAAGATTACAATGAAAATGTCGTGATACATATTCATCATCCCACTAAACATGGACCGGAACAGCACAAAAATATATTCTGAACGTCATGCATCCATCCAGTTTTTACTACGATTTTCAACTGGATATTAATTTGAAATTCAACATTTGATGCATACCATCATCCAGGGCACGTAACACGATAGAATACCGTGTGATGACGTGCCACCATTAATCAAATCTTACACTTAGCCTTTAATAATTATAATTAATAATTTTATCACCTATTCGGTTGACGGCGCCGTGTTCGCTTCACAGACACTTGACAACTCTGTAGTCTTACGTTATAAGACACGCTCGCTTATCACTAATATACAGGGTTGTTTTTCAAAGAGTAGCTAAATTTTAAACTTAAGTTCAAATATATAAACAATGATATAATGTTATTACAGTTTTTGAATATACGAGTAAATAAGGCTTCTAATTTCATTTGAAGTTATCCAAAATTGAATGTAATTTATGGCAATAACGTTTTTGCCTACCGATCGACCCTTACCTTACAAATGTGTGCGTGCGCAGTAAAATCGGTTAAAATAATGCTTTATCACGCATTTTGAATTTAAAAGATTTTTTTATAGGATAGGGTGACAAACGAGCACACAGTCCACCTGATGGTAAGTGGTTGCTGTGACCCATAGACATCTACATCTGTCCTCGTTTGCGAATCAAAATGCAGATGCGTTCTCACCCGTGAGGACTAAGATGGAATGCCTCCCTTCCAGTAAAAAGGGTCTCCGGTTCTCTACACTCACCATACGAAACACAGTAGTGTTAAGCTGCTATTTTACGCTGGTATTCTGTGAGAGCGTGGTCCTTCCCCGGTCGAGCCGACCCATTCGTGCTACAACTATACTACTAATATAGCTGCAGCATGGCTCTACCACGTACGTAAATTGAGACAGAATGATTTAGATTTTTTTAATTAATTTTTCATCGGCTTTTGTCTATATTACTTATTCTGATCCTTCTCTACAAATTTGGCCGGTTATTGCATAATAACCCTGTATATCTCAATTTATAAAAATCGATTGCTGTCCGTTCATCTCGCAGTAACTCGAAAATGGCTAAACAAACTTTGTTATTTTTTTTGCGTTTGAATGAGTCCCTGGATGGTTTAGATTCACAATTGAACCCGATAGGTGGCGCTGTAGTCGAGATCCAGAAATCAACCGTGCGAAGCCGAGGCGGTTCGCTAGTCATAAATATTTTTCTATTTTAGATTTCTTACTGTTCTCTACAAATTTTTTTTATACAGGATAAGGGTGACAAACGAGTACATAGTCCACCTGGTAGTAATTAGTTGCTGTGGCCCATAGATATCTACATCGATCCTCAACTACGAATCAAAGTGCAGATGCGTTGTCCCGTGAAAGTGTGACCCGTGAGAACTAAGATAGTATACCGCGTTTCCAGAAAAAGGGATCTCCGGTTCTCTACACTCACTATATGAAACTGAGTAACATTAAGCTGCTATTTTACGCTGGTATTCTGTGAGAGCGTGGTCCTTCCCCGGTCGAGCCGACCCATTCGTGCTACAACTATACTACTAATATAGCTGCAGCATGGCTCTACCACGTACGTAAATTGAGACAGAATGATTTAGATTTTTTTAATTAATTTTTCATCGGCTTTTGTCTATATTACTTATTCTGATCCTTCTCTACAAATTTGGCCGGTTATTGCATAATAACCCTGTATATCTCAATTTATAAAAATCGATTGCTGTCCGTTCATCTCGCAGTAACTCGAAAATGGCTAAACAAACTTTGTTATTTTTTTTGCGTTTGAATGGGTCCCTGGATGGTTTAGATTCACAATTGAACCCGATAGGTGGCGCTGTGGTCGAGATCCAGAAATCAACCGTGCGAAGCCGAGGCGGTTCGCTAGTCATAAATATTTTTCTATTTTAGATTTCTTACTGTTCTCTACAAATTTTTTTTATACAGGATAAGGGTGACAAACGAGTACATAGTCCACCTGGTAGTAATTAGTTGCTGTGGCCCATAGATATCTACATCGATCCTCAACTACGAATCAAAGTGCAGATGCGTTGTCCCGTGAAAGTGTGACCCGTGAGAACTAAGATAGAATACCGCGTTTCCAGAAAAAGGGATCTCCGGTTCTCTACACTCACTATATGAAACTGAGTAACATTAAGCTGCTATTTTACGCTGGTATTCTGTAAGAGTGTGATCTTCGAGCCGTATGTTACGAGTAGTATATTACAGCTATACTACTGATATAGTTGCAGCATGGCTCTACCACGTATAAAATTTTTATAAAACATTTTTTATTGTCAAATCAATCTATTTAAAGCTTAGTCTTTTTAAAAAACAAATAGGCATTACTAAAATGAAGAACTTTTTCTGAATTATAAAAGTTTCTGCTTAATATTTTGTTGAGAAATTTAAATGTTCTGATGAAAAATTAAAATTAAAATTTTATTAACACTAAAGATCCCACATATGGTAAATTAATGTTTATATTTATAATTAATTCAATACTACATCTAATTCTGGCCGTAGGATGAGATATAACCACTCCCATTTCAGAGAGATGAAAAAATTTTAGGTTAAGTTCCTTCAGTACTCGAGTTATTAGGTACTTATGTTAGTTTTTTTTCTTATATATTATTACTACTATATTATATATAGTATTTGTTATGACATATATATATATATATATATATATATATATATATATATATATATATATATATATATATATATATGTCATCTTAAAATTAATTTTTTATACGTAGTAGAGGCATGCTGCAGCCATATTAATAGTATAGATGTAGCACGAATGAGTCGGCTCGACCGGGGAAGGACCACGCTCTCACAGAATACCAGCGTAAAATAGTAGCGTGCTGTTGCTTACGTATGATGAATAATGAGATCTAGGAACACACTTTACTCGCAACGAGGCATTCCATCTTAGTTCTCAGATGGGACACATCTACTCTTAAATTTTGATTACTCAGTCGAGGATAGATCTTAGGAGGTAAGTGCATATCATCCATCTGTCCATAGCATCCACTAACCACCAGGTTGACTAGGTGCTCGTTTACCACTCTTCCTTGTATAAAAAGATGAAATGCTTGATTACCCTGGATATCTACCCATTAAACCGGAACTCAGCTGAGGTTGTGCTGCTGTTTGACGACGGAAATAATAATGTCCTACTGAGAAATTCTGGATTGAAAACTCAGTAGGTAATTGATTTTATTGGCCAGACCCGGAATTTGAACCTGGGACCTCATGATCGACACGAGACCAACGAAGCAGTCGACAGAAAATAGTAAGAGCAAAGACTCCCAAAGCCTTGGAAAAAAGTAACAAAACTTCACAGAATATTTAGAGCAGGATTGTGAAATATATTTGGTTTTCAGCACTTTATGTTTATTACAATGTAGAATTATAACTGCCATTTCGGAATTATTCAGCATATTATTTTAATTTATTAAACACTTTACGTCTTGAAACTGCTTACGTTAAAGATCGCTTAGTAAGATATGGGCTTCTCTTCATATAGGTTGAATTTGTCATGACCTCCTCGCTAATGCGGTAGATTAGTGATCACAGTACCGGATGCCACAGCACTTTGATGCTGCTTCCAGTAGCCGCTCTAGCTATTTTATTATTGTAAGCCACGAAATCTTAATGGTATATTCCAGATTCTTCTTTTACGAAAGCCACGGAACAAAATGTGATAATGAACTCTCTTTTGGCGCCACTCATGAAGCTTAAAATATGAATTTAATTTTTAACTGTACCCTGATGATACACACATCAATCAAATCATTTAAAACAGTCGATGGTTAGGTTTTTAGCTACAAGAAGTCGATCCGTGTTAAAATAAATGTCAAGTCAAAAGTCATGCAAATAGAATCCAACGTTAAGCATGACAGCTGAACAAGAAAGTAGATTGAATTACAAACGTTTGACCACGGAATAAATTATTGCGGAAGAAACGCAAAACCTTCACCAGCAAGAAAGTGAACAATTTAAAGTTGGTTTTTGACTGATGGGTGGTAGTATTAGTGTTTATAGAACACACTTCCGTATTTACGACGGTAGATATAGAATCAGTGTACGGTTTGGATTGATATTAAAAAGTAAACTAAGAGTAGGGTGTCCACTTTAAAAGATAAAGGTAAATCATATTATATCCATTTCACTGCTGGGCAGAGGCAATGACAAAAAAGTGATGTCAGCCTGCCCTAATAAGTGTTGACAGACGTCTATGAAATATTTTTTTCTCTACCCGCAGGTTTCCTCACGATAATTTCCTTCACTACCTAAGGCCGGCCACATACATACGGAATTCCGTTTCGGGAATTTCTCTGATTCGAGATTCCGTATGACCGCCTGTGCGTTCGGAATCCCGAATGGAGAAAAGCCGCTCCGAACGCAAGTCTTTCATAGATTTTGTACGAGTCGCAACACAC
Source organism: Parnassius mnemosyne (assembly GCA_963668995.1). NCBI lineage: Eukaryota > Metazoa > Arthropoda > Insecta > Lepidoptera > Papilionidae > Parnassius > Parnassius mnemosyne. The sequence continues at coordinate 21,418,251 of CAVLGL010000068.1, read as the reverse complement.
ATACGTAAATTCCGTACGGAAGGCGCTCAGTTCTTCTTCTGTTCATCTTCATCACACGACTGAAGCGAGTAGGTGTGTTTATGTATGTTTTTACATTTAATCTTATAGGTGTATAGCTTTTCGTAACCTTTCATCTTATTTTATTTAATAATTCGTCGAAAGAATTTACAGACATACATATTTAAAAAATATCTCTGGATAGATAGATGTTTTTACATAATATTGACTATATTGCAAGCTTAGGGTGATAAGGGGATGTACCTAGTAAGAATGATACAGCAACAATGGAATCGCAATTAGAAAATCGTCGTCATTATTCGCTGGCAGAATGTCTAGACTCAATGGCTAACGTCTCTCAACTGACCCTTGTTATTCCGAACGGAAAAAAAATGTATGTGTGTGATGTATTCACGGGATCCCTATTCGGGATTCCGAAACAGAATTCCGTATGTATGTGGCCGACCTAACACGTAAAAGCCGTGGTAGCTCAGGAACTAAGTGCTCCTGTAAATTTCATAGTACGCGAGCAACCCGGGTACGATCCCCGCCGGCACTAATGAAATTGTTAATTGAAATTTTACCATGTCCACGTGAGGGAAACCTACATGTCTGAGAAATTCAGCAGTGGATTTTGATAGACTGTTGATTTGATGATGATGATGACGATGACGTAGCAATTGAGAGTTGTGTACGTGTGTGTAACGTGTGATTAATAATGTCCTTCTCTGTGTGTATGTCTGTCTGTCTGTCTGTGTATTCATGATTCACTTAAAAATCTACTGGACAGATTTTGAAGAAATTTTCTGTGTATGTATAAACCCGGGCCACTTATAGGATACTTTTAATTCGAATTTGGAACTTCAAAAAAGGACGGTTATTTATTTTTCTTCCTTTAGATATTTTCTGATCTATAATTATGATTCTGTTAGTTATAAGCGGGTTAACGTAGTGTTTTTTTTAAATATATACTATATTCAATACATCATTACAGCCCTTCACAAGTCCCCTGCTGAACATAGACCTCCCCCAAAGAATGCCACAAAGCACGGTCCTGAGCCACCTGCATCCATCGACTTCCTGCATATCTTACCAGGTCGTCACTCCATCTAGTGGGGGGACGCCCTACACTTCGCCTGCCGGTACGAGGCTGCCACTCGAGAACCTTTCTTCCCCATCGGTTGTCAGTTCTTAGAGATTTATGGCCCGGCCATTGCCACTTCAGCTTACTAATCCGTTGGGCTACGTCGGTTACTCTGGTTCTACTGCGGATATCCTCATTTCTAAGTTTATCACACAGAGAAACTCCGAGCATAGCCCTCTCCATAGTTTGCTGAGCGACCTTAAGCGTCCTCATACAGTCTTCAGTGAAGGACCACTTCTCAAATCCATAAGTCATCACTGGTAACACGCACTGCTTGTACAATTTCGTTTTTAGGTTTTGAGGTATACCTGACGAGAAGATGTGGCGTAATTTCCTGAACACTGCCCAGTCGAGTTGGATACGTCGAGTGATCTCTCGGTTGAAATTGGACTTATTTAGTCGGACTATTTGTCCAGGTAAACATACTCGTCAACAACTTCGAACTTAGTGCTCCCAACAACTACCGGCATAGGTGTGACATGGACATTAAACATGATCTTTGTTTATTGTGTAATAATTTGAAACTACGCCGACAATCAGCGCTTTACGTTTTGCAAACAGCGCCATCTATCATGAAATGAAATAAGTAGAATATTTTGCGTTTAGTTACTAATAAATTACAAATAACTCACATTTATATGTTTAAATAATGAGATTTATATTATGATTTGTAAATTCCAACAAAATTTTAGTTGCTTAGTTATTTCATTTTAAATGTGTAATACTTTAAAAAGTTAATAATAGTGACATCTATAAAAATATGATTAATAAAGTTTCAAAACTCCTGAAACAAAAAGGGCTAAGGCTCTTCAAACGACTGAACAGATTTCTTAGAACATAGTTAAGGACACTCTAGATTAAGGCACCTTTCAAATAAAAAAAAAACTTTACCAAAATTGGTTCTTTCGTTCAGGAGCTATGATAACACATACAGATACACAGATACACAGATACACATATACACAGAAACATATATAGATACACACTACAAACATATAATACCCCTCGGATTTTTTTTTTTACTATCATCATCATCAAAGGACCACGCTCTCACAGAATACCAGCGTAAAATAACAGCTTAACGCTGCTGTGTTTCGTATTGTGAGTGTAGAGAACCGGAGACCTTTTTTACTGGAAACGAGGTATTCCATCTTAGTCCTCACGGGTGATAACGCATCTGCATTTTGATTCGTAATCGAAGATAGATGTAGATGTCATTGGGCCAGATGTCTCTCCATAGCTCGCTGAGCGACCTTGAGCTTCCTCCTGCGGCCAGCAGTGACGATCTACGTCTCGAATCCATAAGTTATCACTGGCAACACGCACTGGTTGTACAATCTTGTTTTTAGGTCTTGAGGTAAACCTGACGCGAAGATGTGTCGTCATCTCAGCCGAGTTGAATCCGTCGATTGACCTCTCGGTCGAAGTTGGACGTACCTAGTCAGAGTGTTTGTCTCAGATGAACATATTCGTCAACAACTTAGAACTTAGTGCTCCCAACAGTTACCGGCATAAGTGTGTCATGGACGTTAAACATTATCTTTGTTTTGTCCATGTTCATCTTAAAATCCGTTGGAAGCTTGGGAGATACTATTGAGGTCATTGAGCATAGTGCTTAGGTCCTCCAGCGTGGTCTGCCATAAGGATTATATCGTCGGAAAATCGAAGGTGAGTGATGTACTCGTCATTGATGTTAATACCGTATCCTTTCCAGTTCATTAACAATGTATGTGGTCTATGATGCTAAAGCCTTTTCGGAAACCAGCTCGTTTGGGAGACTGAAAGTCGGCGAGTCTGCATTTGAGACGATTTGTAATGACTCTGGAAAACACCACATTTTAAGAAAGGCGACAACGCTCTCTTGCTACCATCACACTTCTGTTCCACGCCTCCGGAGTAGGGCCACCGTGGCGGACGGAATTAAAGAGCTTCTGAACGACTCAAGTACCGGTTTTCCATCCGCTTTCAGAAGTTCCGCTGTAATTCCATCCTGGCCAGGGGCCGCTTCTGGAAGAAATAGTTCATCATAAAGAGTCCTTCTTTCTCCATGGAGTCGATTAACTGCTGGCCTCTTGTATTCAAGACAATTTACCATTCATACATAAGGATGCATCGAAAGTTATGCTTGATATAAAAAGTCGTAGGTGATGATATAAATGCAATTATGAAAGACTTACTCGTTCACGTATTCCGGAAGCATATTATATCTAATATCAATCACCTAAGTCCAGTAGTCTTTGAGAATTCAAAAAAAATCCTGTGACGAATAGACTTACACATACTGAGGTGAGTCTACAAGTGATCGTATTTTGCTAATTTGGTATGAAATAGTATTGTTCATAAATTGAAGCTCATGCGCGCAAAGCCGTGGGTAAAAAGATAGTACATATAATACAACAATAATATTCTCCTTCGTAAAATATCAATAATTTTGTTATGACCGTTGACAAAATTGTTAATTAACATTTAAATAAGTATAGTGAGTTTTGAATGGCATTCAATGAATATAATTTAATTGCATTATCGCTTTTATCACGGACTAGGCCTTTCCTAATGCTGAATCTATCAGTGTTCAGAACGAACAAGTCCCATAAATAAGGCTGAGACCAGTATTTTGACATTCCCAAAGTGAGCATTTCTCTGAATGGTTGGGAAAGAGATAAGGGCCTTGTAGCACTCGTTACTGGTGACACGGAATTCGCTGGTCCCGGTCTGGATCGCCCACGGCCAGTTTGCTACCAATCCATTCATAAATATCGACCACGCATTTACGAAATTTTGACGCTTGTAGGGTAATAATTGCTAGTTCATTATGGCGGTATATCTTGTTAAAGTTATTTATGTTTTTTTTTCAAAAGTTGTCATTTGTGTGTCATTTAACCTCAGTGTATGGATATCTATTTAATTAATTTATAATAGGTACTATCAAACTTAAATTGAAATCTGTGAATTGTCCGTGTAAGAGTATTCATTATCCCATATCGTCCTGTTGGTTAACATAAGTTGCGATAGAGTGAAACAAACCAGAAGACCAAATAAATAAGAGAAAATACAAATTAAAAAAAACCTTTTGGTAAATCCAATTAAGCATCGCATTATCGCATTAAAAAATTACGTATAACATGATTATACGGAATTTTTAAAAGTAGATTAAATACACACAAGTTTTCACTAATAACCTTATTATACTTCCAAATTTCCGATAATTTTATGTCAAACTTGAATTTGAAAAAAGTTTGGAAAATCCAAAAGTGCACGACTCATAATGCTCATCATATCATCATTCATGTCACTCCATAAAGTCCAAGACGTATTTAAGTATAAATATTACATCCTACTTACTTTTAGTATTTTTTTATAGAATAGGGTGATAAACGAGCACACAGTCCACTTGATGGTAAGTGGTTGCTGTGGCCCATAGACATCTACATCTATCCTAGTTTGCGAATCAAAATACAGATGCGTTGTCACCCGTGAGGACTAAGATGTCTCCCGTTCTCTACCATGCGAAACACAGCAGTGCCAAGCTGCTATTTTACGCTGGTATTCTGTGAGAGCGTGGTCCTTCCCCGGTCGAGCCGACCCATTCGTGCTACAACTATACTACTAATATAGGTGCAGCATGGCTCTACCACGTATAAACGATGTGCTTTTAAAATATTGTAGTAAAAATCTCTGATTATTATAATAATCAAGTAATATAAAATAGTAAGAAATTTGTTTTTCTAATATTTTGTATTTATTTGTACAGCGATCTTTTTGAGCCGCTACAAATAACTAATACAATATACACTCAAAACGGCGGTTGACGCCGAACTAACCAAGTGAGTCAGTCTATTTACTAAAATAAAATCACACAAGGCTGCTAAAAAACCACAAATTTCAACATTTAGCAGCCGAAAAAAATAATTATAACTAAACAAAACAAAATTAAACTGCCATGTATAATATGATTGCTAGATACAATTTCATGCGACAAAACGTTGGAATCTTGACTTTTAGGCACTAGTAGAACATAGCGTTGTGCTTACAGCGTGCAAAATCTTAATATCTAATCCATCTTCCTAATAACTACTAAAAATAAAAAATAAAAACATAAGTGAGTGTCGTGGAACACTCGGTTGGAACGAAGTTCCCTTCGTAGTATATTATTATTGATAAACGTATTATACTGTTGAATTGAAGCATCATTTAAAATAAAATAATATTTCTTTCATGGCAAGATAAGAAAAAGTGCGAGGGAGATGGATATTATTCCATCTCGCTTCCTTATAGCCGCCAAGGCCGTCTACACTAAGTCAGAAGGGGTCGTGACGCAAAAATCTTACACTTTATGTCACCTAGCTCCCATCCGCCAAATACGTCCGATAAAGAACTTCGTTCGAAAAACTGCAGTTGCAAACATGTTTGCCAAGAGGGGCAACTGTAGCAAATATTCCCACTATGAGGCTGCCTATGAGGAAGTCTGTGTTTAGCGGTGGAATTTTGATAGGTTATAACGGCAAGCTATGGGGAAAGTCTATGTTAAGCATTAGAATTTTTATAGGCAGTAACTTTAAACAACTTCTGAACATAAATTGCCTCATAGGGGGATATACAATCTCCAGTTGCCAACCCGGCTGCCAAGTGTGTATAAATACGTTATTCATAGGTAATCGGCTACGTATTACGTTGCAGCGTACATTGTCTGCCTGTTGAGTTCTATGCGCTTCATAGTTGCTGCGTATTTTTGTTCTATGACAGTTGCTGCCTTATTTTGATGCGCACATCTTAAAGTATAGTATAATATCTGTATGTTCCTCAGCCAAACGTAGGCTTCCTATAACTTTTATGTTTATTTTCTGAAACACAAATATCACTGCTGCAATGTGCTTTAGCGGACTTTACATGTCCTTGAAATATAGAAACATACAGGCTTGGTAAATATGTTTTCCTTCCATGCCGATTACGTAGTAAATCGGTTTTTTAAAATTGCAATTAACAATTTCATTGTTGCCGACGGATATCGCACCGGGTTGCTTGCGTGCTATGATACATAAAGGTCCAAAGCTAGATTAAAATTAAATATTAAAGAGAAAGTCGGTGTAAGAATGTCTACTACCCCATACCATTCCATGGGTGTCCTAAGACACGACAAAAGTTAGCTCAATTAGGGGAGGGGTAGCAGCACCTTCCTGATAACAACTAAATAAAAAAAAACTGCAGTTGCGGAACCAAGCCCGCTTGGCAAATATACTCGTAGCTATGTCTATGGGGCAGGCCTATGTTTAGCAGTGGACTTTTGATAGGCTATTAAGTTAATAGTAGATAATGGTTAGAGATAAAGAATGAGTTATCGCTTATTAAAATTTACACTCGATTATGTAAACCAATGATTATAGTAATTGATATTCTATCGGAAATCGAACCCATATTACTAGAGCCTACATATCTATGACCTAACACCTACAGAGCCTACAGATGAATGGTTCGAGCGACGGAATATCTGCTTTTAAAATAGCAGCAGTACGTTAATATAGGTCTTAAGCTTATGAGTAAATATTAAAACGGGATTTAACATTGCGTTCTCACTAGTAACAACGTATTTAAATGCAGTCATTGCAGTAATAGTTTTCAATTAAACCGCGTAAAAGCGTTATAATATGGTAGTTTCCATGTATAATCTATTTTCGTATTCCGCCTAGATTTTGCCGCTTGTTAGAAACAAAGTAAATATTCAAAGAAGTATTTTATTACGAGTAAATCATCTGTGGTTAAGTCAATAATCGCTAGGTCGAGATGTGACAAAAAGTTAAAAAAATACAAAATATAAAAAGTTAAACATTAAATTAAGATTGAGGAAATATTATTATTGTAATTAACACTGTAAAAACTTTTAAGTTAAAGTACAATTTTTTTTATATAATGGGGTGACAAACGAGCACACAGTCCACCTGATGGTGAGTGGATGCAGTGGGCCATAGACATATACATTTATCTTCGATTAAGAATCAAAATGTAACTGCGTTGTCACCCCTGAGGACTACGATGGAATGCCTCATTTCCAGTAAAAGGAGTCTCTGGTTCTTTGCACTCACCATAAGAAACACAGCAGATTTAATGATTGTTTTTTTATTTGATAGCTAGTAGTGCTTTTCATGTGGTCCTATATAAATTTACTGAAGGTCTGTCCAATAGTTTTTGAGTTATTCTTAATAATTTAAATTCAAGTTACAAAATTTTTAATTTTAAATTATCTTATTGACACTCGGCTCAGTGAGTCAGATACTCTACTCACTTAGCCAGTGGCAAAATTTTCAAATACGAATAAAATATTTCATAGTTGTTTTTAAAAGGTGATTTCATGCTTAGATAGTCTTCTACTTATTTCCACTTTCCGTGACAAATTAAAATAACTCATCGTCGCGGCGCAGCGTAAAAAAATTTTGATTTTAAATACAAATTAATTTAATTTAAAAATTTATGAACAAAAAATATATTTACGACCAAAACGTTTAAATAATTTTATTACTGTTGATAAAGTCATAAAATAAATCTTAAAAACAATAACGACATACACCCGAAGTGGCTTCGGATCATTTTACAACGGCCTACCAATCTTTTAATGATGCGCCGTAACACTGAAATAAATCATAATATAAAGCTCGGGGTGTTAGCACGGCTTTTGATACTGGTAGGTGTCAATATGGAGGTTAAATGACAAAACACACAGACCCTATTATGCTTTCTTTAAATCCGTGTTTACGACTTGTTTATGGTTTAGTTTTATGTTTATAGTCAAAGCAATAAATTTCAATAAAATCTACAACCTAAGCTAGACACGAAACAGACAGTTTAAATCGAGTTGTGTCCTTTCGATCAAACACGGACTTAATATTTCGAAGTATATTTTCATTTTTATTTGATGATAGATAGTGTGTTATTCTATCCGTATTAAATCCTATCACGTAACTTTCATCGTGGTAGAGCCACGCAGCAGCTATATTTTGGTTGTAGCACGAATGGGTCGGCTCGACCGGGGTAGAACCACGCTCTCACAGAATATCAGCGCAAAGTAGCAGCTGCTGCTGTGTTTCGTATGGTGAGTGTAGAGAACCGGAAACCCTTTTTAATGGAAACGAGGCATTATATCGCTGTCCTTAGGGGGTGACAACGTATCTGCATTTTGATTCTTAATTGAGGATAAATGTAAATGTTCGTGGGCTACAGCACCCACTTACACTTACGTGGTAGAGCCATGCTGCAGCTATATTAGTAGTATAGTTGTAGTACGAATGGGTCTGCTCGCCCGGGGAAGGACCACGCTCTCACAGAAAACCAGCGTAAAATAGCAGCGTAATGCTGCTGTGTTTCGTATGGTAAGTGTAGAGAACCGGAGACCCTTTTTACTGGCAAAGAGGCATTCCATCTTAGTCCTCACGGGTGACAACGCATCTGCATCTTGAGTCTTTATTGAGGATAGATGTAGATGTCTATGGGCTACAGCAACCACTTACCATCAGGTGGACTGTGTGCTCGTTTGTAGCCCTTATTCTATAAAAAAAGCAATATTCTAATACAACTGATATTCTCTGCGCAGAGTAATAACAGTACAAGGTTAGTTCATATTGCAATGCTCGGCGAAAATGGATGTACTTTTTATTCATAGTCACTTACAGTACCAAATAATATATCTTTTATCATTTAGAGAGTTAAAATATCAGAAAAAAATATCAATGAAATTGAATTAATATATACACCCAATACACACAAACCTTTAAAGCAATAATTTCTGGTTTTGCAGAAAAACGGTCATCTGGGATTTCAAATAAATACTATCACTAAGCCACGCTATCACACACTACTGCACTACTTTTTACGTATTTTTTATAGGATAATGTCTGCAATCAATATAACTAACTTCATAGAAGCCTACAGGTGCGTTGTCACTTCTGATTTGATGAGATGAAATGCCTCAAGAGCCTGTAATTATGGTAGTTGCGGCTCCGCCTCCAAATATTGTTAGAGTACATAAATTTGTACCAGTAGCAAATTTATGATGTCTCAATCATCATGAATTTTGTGTTTGTGAAAATTTTATGTCTTCATAAGTTTTTTTTTTCCTATAAATATTCAATAATATATTATTCATAAATATAATATTTTATAAAATAAAAAATCCTATAATACAATGTAATTAAGATCAGTTACATAACAACAATCTATGAACCCGGCGCCTAAAAATCCCTATATCGCTTTAATAAGCATTATAAGCATCTTGATTAATAACGATAAACAGAATCAAAACATGTGCCGCATTATACTCACATTATGAATACGTGGAACAGAAGAGGCCCTTGAAACAACATATTGATTGGGATAGATTCAATCACCAATACAATATGAGCACTAATCTAACGTACAATCACTTAAATCAGTCTGTAATTTGTAATAATTCTAGTAAAACTGTATTTAACTTTAAGTTAACTGCACTATCAAATTGTAGTAAAAATATTAGGAAAGGAAACAAAACTTTTATGCTTCACGTGATTCCATCAACTGTCATTTTCTTTGTTTGATAAATAGCACATCTTCTTGGGATCTGTAAAGAAAGACATTTAAAATTAAAAATTACAGTAAACAAAAATTATTTATTACATTTACAAAAAAAAAAACGTGGTATCATAACGTGGTAGAGCCACGCCGCAGCTATATTATAGTTGCAGCACAGGACCGGGGTAGGGCCATACTCTCACAGAATAACAGCGTAAAATAGCGGCTTAATACTGCTATGTTTCGTGTGGTAAATGTAGACAACTGAAGACCCCTTTTACTCGAAACGAGGCATTCCATCTTAGTCATCGCGGCTGACAACGCATCTGCATTTTGATTCGCAAACGAGGATAGATGTAGATGTATATGGGCGGCAGCATCCACTTACCATCAGGTGGACTGTGTGCTCGTTTCTCATCCTTATTCTATATAAAAAAATACTTTTGATTACAAAGTTAATTAATACGAAGTAAATAAACCGCCCTGGATACGTTAACCCTAGGTTTTATGACTAAAAGTTAAGTATAAATTGAACCATCGATGTCTAGTTTAATCTTTAAAAATCTTTGTTCAAAATCTTTATATATCACTACTCTACTCTACTCGTATCGGGGAGGCAGATGTAATAATAAAAAAGGGCAACCAAAAGTACAGGTTTATTACTCAATGTTTAGTTTAATTAAATTACAATAATCAATTTTATAAGGTACTACCTAGCACAGAAGAAATAACTGTAGAAATACTTATCGTTCTCAGTTTGGAAGAGTTATAATGTTTGATTAGAAATGATAATTCATAATTGAAGTTGAATTATATGATTATATGTAATTATACTTAAAGTTGAAGAAAGTAATATACAATTCAACTTCAATTATATATTAAATTTGTCAGTACGATACGCGCGCCACCTACTGTAAGTTAATTGTACTATGTCCATAACCTTCGCGTAAGAGCAAGCAATAAATTGACAAAGTTCTAGCGCAATGTGGTGAACGGTATGACAGCGCATAAAATAAGAACAAACAAACATTAATTTTTATATATTAGATTTATTCAAGGTGGATTACCGTCATTAACCTAATATGTCCATGTTTTCATTTGCATTTCTCATTTTCTGGGATTCCTATGAACATTTCTGTTTTATTCATGCCACTACATACATAAATCCATATAATATATAAACAATATCATTCACCTCATTTTTAATAGACTATAGCCCTAAATTCTTTACTAATATATAACGAAACTTTAAAGTAGATAAACCACCCTAGAAAAAGTAAGTTTTATAAAGTACACGACTATAATAATAATAATAATAATAATAATTATAAGTACTTGCCGGAAGCCGTGCTCGAAAATGACCGCGCCAGGCTCTACTGGGACCGGGCCATCATCACAGACAGGACTATTCTTGCGAATAAGCCTGATATTGTGCTGATGGACCGGGCACAGTCAAGGATCTTTTTGGTCGACATTACCATTCCTTATGACGAGAACCTCGTGAAAGCCGAAACAGATAAGGTGACAAAATATCTGGACCTGGCTCACGAGGTTACCGGCATGTGGGGTGGTCTGCCGACCGAAATTATTCCTGTGGTCGTTTCTGCGAATGGGTTAATCCCAGTCAGCCTCCCGGGTCATCTGAGGCGACTGGGACTCCGTGACGGACCGCTCCAGGCTCAAATGCAGAAGGCGGTGCTCCTCGATACCGCCCGCATCGTCCGCCGGTTTCTTTCCCTTTCCCCCTAACCCTCGGCCGTCTGGTCTCCCCTGCCGAGGGCTTCCATCTGGTTGGGTTTTTATATATTTATGTATTTTTTATGTATTTATTTTATTTTATTCATATTTATGTATGTTTACCATTTTCATTTACAATTATATATTTATACTGCCCAACCAGATGAGAAAACTTTATAGATACCCCAATAATAATAATAATAACATTCCACAACTATCAAACAACGCCATCTAGTCCCAAGCTAAGCAGAGCTTGTGTTATGGGTACTAGACAACTGATAAACATACTTATATATTTCTAAATACATAAATATTATAGATAAATTACACCCAGACACAGAACAAATGATCGGGCTCGTCACACAAACATTTGTCCTGGGTGGGAATCGAACCAACGACCTCCGGCGTAGCAGTCAGGGTCACTAACCACTAGACCAACAGGCCAGTCAATAAAGTAACCGATAAATTGAAACATCGATGCTGAGTTTAATTCCTCCAGTTGATATCATAACGCGTGTCGGACAGGCCGATGTAAAAATAGAAAAAAAAATTCTAGCTGCCAATGATTGATCAATTTGTAATGTAAAATAAATAACTCACTCTATAAATCGTGCGCCGACTGATCTCGCTGAAGAGCTCGGTTTCCCACACGTTCGTAAAATATCGTAACTTTTTCGAGAATAATTTAACGAACGCATGGTTCATTCTAACTTGAACGGTGTTTTAGGTTTTCATTTTTCTTTAGTTTGATAATAAAATATTTTCACACAAATTTTAATTGTATTATTCTAAAGAAAAAAAAATACGCAATATATTATATTGTATTTTTTTTATAGGATAGGGAGACAAACGAGCACAGAGTCCACCTGATTGTAAGTGGTTGCTGTGGTATGGCCACCAGTGGCAGTGGTTGCTGTAGCCCATAGACATCATCTACATCTACATTCATCCTTGTTTGCGAATTAAAATGCAGATGCGTTGTCACCCGTAAGGACTAAGATGGAATGCCTCTTTTCCAGTAAAAAGGGTCTTCCATTCTCTACACTCACCATACGAAACACAACAGGGTTTAGCTGCTATTTTATGCTGATATTCTGTGAGATCGTGGCCATACGACCCATTCGTGCTACAACTATACTACTAATATAGCTGCAGCATGGCTCTACCACGTATAAAAATTTATTTATTGTCATTTATTTACCATAAATTATTGCAAATACAAATAGATTTTGTATAAACATAAACTCATTTGTGTGTTAACGTTGACCATTGCTGTCGACATTAGGTACACAATATTCTAGTCTACACATTACAGAAGTTACATTTAAATATTTATGTCATTTAATTGCAGTATTTAATATTGGTACGATTAAATAGATTATAAATTCATCAAAAACTGACTACATTCTACAGTTCTATTTAAATCAAGTCCATTTCCTAGAGTCAAGAAAGTGAGTGTACGGGTAATGACGTTATGTCTCAGTACGAGTACAATCGTCACTACGTCGTCTCGTAACTGCCATGCTTATGCTTCCCGCTAAGTCGATCCAACCAGACAGGTGGAGCGAACTTAGTGCCATTCACTTCTATACCTAGACAGGCATTAAGAATTCCACTAGAAAACTAATTCTAATCTCTTTATTATTGTCTTTACCAGGATATTGATCCACGCTACTGTATAAAAATACAAAAATTGTAAAATCTTTAAAAAGTCATTGATGATATAAAATCTATTAAATTAACTACAACAAGTTCATTTCACATAATATGAATCTTTAAGCAAGTCTTATTTAAAATAAAATTAGTTTAATATTTTGAAATATTTCTTTTATTAAATAATCGGTGGTTCGTAATTGTCTGTACTAACATCGTGTGACTTCCCGGAGACCATATTTACACAATATATTTGTATTGTCGACAAAATGGTTCATATCTACGCTAAAATCCGAATAGTGGCGCTGTAAACCAGTTATTAACTAATTCTATATTTAATGACTTACGTATAGCATATATGACTTGTTAGTGTAAAGTGATAGGTGAAAAAAGAAAGTCATCAAGTTATTTGAAACCACCAGGTAGCACTGTAATCAATTAATTAATAAATATTACATTCAGTTTGTAAAAGTCCGGAGTGAATTCAGAATTACACTCAGCTAAATGAAACAAACCTATCGGAAAGAGCAGAACAACGCCTGTCAGACCAGCTAGTAAATATATAAAATATATTACTGCATTAATTCACACAATGAACTCCAGATTTGAATTCCGGTTCTATGTGTAATGTTATATTGCTTTAGACGATTAAAAATTAAAACATGTTGTACTTTTATTATTTTAATAATTTATTATGTACACACAAACTATTGTCACAAAGTAAAAATAAACAATATATTTTTACAAAGTGTCGTACTTTTATATGTTAAATTTCCAAATATATAAGAAGCAACAAATCTGTTTAAGTATCATTGTACGTACGTTATAGCCTAAACACAATTTATTTTTATGGATACCATAATAATTGAAATAACAAATTATTTGGAGGCACAGAATACTAATACTTTGTAGTAGAAATTTCACACGTGGATATGCACAAACAAGCATTTCTTTTTTTATAGAATAAGGGTAACAAGCGAGCACACAGTCCACTTGGTGGTAAGTCGTTGCTGTGATCCATAGACATCTACATCTATCCTCGTGTTAACACTCACGATACCATCCACACATTTGGATGCTTGGTGGACCATCACTGTGTTTTACTAGAAGTTTTCTTCCACGTACGACCTCTTTGTACGTTGTTGACCGATACGACTTAGGGACCTTCAAGAAAAAGCTTACTCCTTTCTAAAAGGTCGTTTTGCAGTTGTTTCTGGGCGCCGGTAGTCACTTACCATCATGTTAGCCGCATGCTCCTTTGTATCAGGGTAACAACGCATCTACATTTTGATTATTAATCGAGGATAGCTGAAGGTGTCTATAAGCTAGAACATCCGTATACCATCAGGAGGATTGTGTACTCGTCTGTCACCCATATTTGTAAATAAGTAAATCTGGACATGGATTTGCCGTAATAGTTACACTAAGCAAGAGATATCGATTGCAGCGTCAAAAATCTCGCAACTTTGACCGCTTCTTCATGTAGTTGGCTGTACATCCAGTATAAATACGGTATGATTGCAAAGCTATCTTTCGGAGAACACAAGATCTTTCGGATATTTTCTTATATCTCCTCTTAAGGATTGTGAGTTACGCCGGATGATGAAATTGCCTTTAAACGGCGATCTTCATATTATTTATCAAATATTTAAAATAAGTATTTAATTATGTATAGCTAAATAATTTATGCATGACCTAATATTATTTTTAATTGATTGATGCCATAAACAATGTTGTATTTTGTTGTTAAAAGTAGGTAAAACCAATAAATTCACGCCTAAAATGACTTTATAAGTTATAATAATAATACTTTTGCTATCTGTAAATTGACATTTCAATCTTTAAAGCGATCGTTGAAGTACATATATAGCTCAATTATCTAAATACATTAACTTTTGACGTCCAGAAGTTTCACTTCCAAGTGAACTCCGGTCCTTAAGGCGTTGTAACAAATCAATATTTCTGACGTTTCAATTTATGTATTGACACGTTTTTAATCTTCCCCATTGTTTATGTGTTCGGAAGCTGTTAGATGTATGTCTTAATAAATTTCTCTCATAGCAGAACTAGATAACGCGTGAACACGACCTGTCGACCAACGTTATAGTGATAAATCTTTTGGGCGCCTTTTACTTTTTTGTTTATCTCTGATATGTCTATCGAAGTGGCATCACATTACAAATATCAATCATATAAACAAATTAACTTTACACCTTGCTGGAATAATCTTTTGAAGTTTTCCGACTGCATTGTTTTTAAATAGATAAGTATTTTTAACTTTAAAGATTATTTCTTTCATACCATACACGTCAAATGATGTTTTTGCCTTTCTATATTAAGATAAGATTTATTTTTAAATGAATTTGTCTGTATAAAATAAAGATATTATTTTAAAATACGACGCCTAACGGTCCTTATTCAGACAGTAAAAAAAGTCCAATATATTTTTAAAATAAATTAGGCATGATCGGCTATCTAGACTGACTGATTCTATTGGTGTAGTGATCGTAAATGCCACTGCTGATCCTGTACGTGGTCCCGGATTCAAATCCCGGGTTAGGTAAAAATTGGAGTTTATCTGTCAAGAAATTCTCAGTAGCTACCCGGAGTCGAGAAAATTGCGGTATTTCTTCCCTGCGGCTCGGAAGACACGTGAAGCTGTTCTTCCAGCGCTTGATCTTCTTCCGGTCGTGTACAATTGCCATCCCATCAGATTAACAGAGTGGCGGAATAGAGTGCACCTGTGTTCCCGCACATACTGGTGTACTATGATCCTGTCCTGCACAGCGAAATTCGGTCCGCTGGATATTATTATTATCTATATCTATACAAATAAATAAAATAGAAGTGTCTGTTTGTAATGTCATAATAACAGCTTTTTACACAATGCACATGAAAGTATATACCGACAGTACTTACAACAAAACACATTTTTTTTTAATTTTTGTCTGTCTGTCCGTTTGTTCCACCTAATCTCCGAAAATGCTAGACCAATTTTAACGGATAGCTGATGTTATAAGGAGTAACTTAAAATTAGGATTCCGTGTAAAAAAAATTAAAACCGAAAATTACACGCGGGTGAAGTCGCGGGGAGCAGCTACTATAATATAAAACAGAAATGTCATATTTTCGTAAGAGTCAACCATGACCTGGAACCAGGGCAAATGATGTCAAATTATATTGTTACACCAATTGTCTAAGCAACGGTACGTTTACATACAAGCAACTATGTAAATAGCATAATGCCATGAACCAATTTACATGTTAAATAAAATACTATTTAAAATTCATAAGTGACCGTTTTTGTGAGTGTCTCATAGACGTGATGTTTTAATGTCATCATTTGAAATATGTGTACCTACATCAATTTGACGAATTTCAGAGTATTTATATATATAGAATTAGGGTGACAAACGAGCACACAGTCCACCTGAGTAAGTAGTTGCTGTGGCCCATAGACATCTACGTCTATCCTCGATTACGAATCAAAATGCAGATGCGTTGTCACCCGTAAGGACGAAGATGAAATGCCTCGTTTCCAGTAAAAAGGGTCTCCAGTTTTCTACACTTAACATACGAAACACAGCAGTATTAAGCTGCTATTTTACGCTAGTATTCTGTGAGAGCGTGGTCCGTCCCCGGTCGAGCCGACCCATTCGTGCTACATCTATACTATTAATATAGCTGCAGCATAGCTCTACCACGTAGATATATATCAAAATGACAACTCATATATTATATAGAAGTAAAAGTTAATTGATGAAGGTGGAAAGTATAAAGAATGCAGGTGGCTCAAGACCGCACTTTTCTTGCAGCAGAGCAGGGCAGCATTTCTTGGGGGGGGGGGGGGGGGGCTATGTTCAGCACTGGACTTGTAAAGGACTGTAATAATGATAATGATGATGAATATGTTATATAATGAAATAATTGACTCGTTAGTCTAGTGTTTGTTAACGCGACATTTGATCAAGGAGGTTTTTGATGAGGTTCCGGATTCGAATCGCGGGTCGAGCCAAAAAAAAAGTTATTTAGATTTCTGTCGCGAAATTCTCAGTAGCTGTCCGGAGTCAGGAAATTGGCGGTGTCTCACCCCCGTGCTTCGGAAAGCACGCGAAGCCGTTGGTCCTGCGCCTCATCTCTCTCCGGTCGTGTCGGTCTACCGTCCCATCGAACTATAAGAGTGATAACGGGTGTAATTCTGCTTACGCATACACTCGGGCACTATAATCCTGTCCGAAACAGATGGCTAGAATCCGTTGATGCCGGTCGCTGTGACCCAAATTAGGTGTGAAGGACATTGTAGAAGTAAAGTATCAACCCAAATTCTTAGTTTTTCGTTTTCGTTTCGTTACGTTTTTTCGTTTTTCTTGCCAGGCAGATTCAAGATTGAAGTACCAGACGTCTCACACTTTTGAGCGTAACGGTAGAGGCCCATATACAGGGTTATTTTGCAATAACCGGGCATATTTGAAGAGAAGGTTCAGAATAAGTAATATAGGCAAAAGTGAATAAATATTAATCAAAAAACATTCTGTCCTTTTTATCTTTTTAATTCAAAATGGTGATAATGCATTATTTTACCGCGCACGCACACATTCGTAAGGGTCGATCGGTAGCCAAAAACGTTGTTGCCAATAAAACACACTCAATTTTGGATGATTTCAAATAAAAATAGAAACCTTATTTACACTCGTGTTTTCAAAAATTGCAATAACGGTATGTCATTATTTATATAGAACTTAATTTTAAAATTTAATTAAATTTAATTAAATGAAATACTCTTTGAAAAATAGCCTGTATAACTGTGGACCCTAACAAGCTGACGAAGTAGAAGAAGGGTGACAAACGAACACGTCGTCCACCTGATGACTAAGATTAAACGCCTTGATACCAATAAAAAGGGGTTTCTAGTACTCGTCACTGATCACATGAAACAGCAGTATGTGTTACTATTTCATGCTGGTACCTACTCTGTGCCGTCGTGGTCCCACTCACGTCCAGAGCTATCCGTGCTGTAGTCGTAATACTCTGGAGCATTATTCTACCACTCTAACGAATAGGTTGTCAACTCGCTGGTCTTGTTACTAAAAAATCTTATATGGCCGTAATTACAGATAATTAAGAAATAAGCCACAGTTTAATAACGAACAAACAAATGTAGTAGAGTCAGGCTGCAGTTACGAGTATATTATGGTTGCAACTTGAATACATTGACTAGACCGAGGAAGAATCGTGTTCTCACAGAATACTAGCGTTAAATAGCAGCTTAATACTACTGTGTTTCGTATGGTGAGTGGAGACACCCAGATACCCTTTTTATTGGTAGTAAGTCGTTCTATCTTATTCCTTACAGGTGGCAATGGTCTACATTTTGATAGATATAGGTGCCGATGGGCCGCAGCATCCACTTACTATCAGGTGGACTTTGTGTTCGTTTCTAACGGTTATAAAATAGAATAAACACTTTCGTAATCCTACAACACAATAAAACAGTACAGATTCATATTAAAATAATATCAAAACGTAATGATTCATGTGCTCGCTCTATCTCTGACCGATTAGGTTACATTGCGTAATTCTTATCTCCACTGCGAGAACAGTCGTCTTTGACGAGAGCGGGGATTACTGACATTATTTTTATCTCAATAGTTAAACATTTAACTGTGTGAAAATGAAAGTGCACTATCAACATTTTTGTTAATAAGTTATATATTTATTATAAATTTTATATATTTTAAATTTCACTTGGAAAAATAAATTATATCTCTATATAAAAAATAATTGATGTACGTTAATCTCGCTAAAACTCAAAAATGGCTCGAATTATTTTAATTACATTTTTGTGTGTGTTTGAATGGGTCCTTGGATGGTTTGGATTCACAATTAGACCCGGTAGGTGGTGCTGTTCAATCAACCTCATTTCAATTCTGTAATGCTAAGACGAAAAAAGAGCCGAGCTAGCTCTGGGACTAAGCGCTCGCTGTAAATTTTACAGTACGCCAGCAACCCGAGTTGGATCCCCGCCGGCACCAATGAAGTTGTTAATTGCAATTTTAGGTCACGTGATCGGAGATGAAGGAAACATCGTGAGGAAACCCGCATGTCAGAGAAATAAAAAAAAATTCGAAGACATGTGTAGTTTGCCAACGCACATTGCGGCATTTTTTTATAGAATAAGAGTGTCAAACGAGCACACAGTCCACCTGATGGTAAGTTGATGCTATGGCCCATAGACATCTATTAATACTCGATTAAGAATCAAAATGCAGATCCGTTGCCGCCCTTCAGGACTAAGATGGAATGCCTCGTTTCCAGTAAAATGGGTCTGTCTTCGGTTGTCTACACTCACCATACGAAACACAGCGGTATTAAGCTGCCATTTTATGTTGGTATTCTGTGAGAGCGTGGTGGTCCTACCCCGGTCGAGCCGACGTATTCATGCCCTTGCAGCTATGTTAGATCGTAATCTTAACATAGCTGCAACGTGGCTATGTTATAGTTGTAGTTGTATTTGCCTCTATTGCTCGGTCACAGCAAATTAACGTATTATATATTAAACAGAATAAAGTCTTTGTTATTAAATGGTCTTAAACAAATATCGATCGAACGAAGTGAGCAAACAAAATTTAGGTTTATAATCAGTTAGACCGGTTGATATGGGTGCATGTTTTATGTTACAATTTAAACAATACGGGCGGATAGAATTACATCATGAAATGATAAAAGTTAAAAAAAAAGCAAATGCTAAGGTTATCTTTGACGAACGAATACTACCGTAGACAACCTTAGCCTCTAGAAAAGCCCAGCCGAGTTGAATGCGTCGATTGACCTCTCGGTCGAAATGGGACTTACCTAGTCGGGCTATTTGTCCCAGGTAAACATACTTGTCAACAACTTCGAGCTTAGTGCTCCAAACAACTACCAGTATGATCTTTGTTTTGTCCATGTTTTTCCTAAGACCTAACCGTTGGGAGGCACTATTGAGGTCATTGAGCATAGTGCTTAAGCCCTCCAGCGATTCTGCCCTAAGGACTATATCCTCGCTCGAGCCTCTTTGGTAGAGCAGCTCGTTCCTCGAATTTTTGTTACTATTCTAATGGTTTGACTTCTATCTTACATGATGGAAAGTGGTGATGCAACCAAAGATGGTAAAGAGCATTGACTAAAATCACGTAAAGCCGTTGGTCCTGAGAGTGATCTCCCATCGATCGTGTTGCATTTTCGCCTATCGAACTATGAGAGAGGGGGAATATAGAGTGTACCTGCGCTACGTACACACTCGTGCACTACAATCCTGTCCTACACAGATGGCTAGCTTACGTTAAGACTGGCAGCCATGACCGAAATTCGGTCAGGAGGACATTGTTACAAGCAATCAGACTAAATTTTTACTAGCTTGAATATTTCATGCTACTTGGATCTTATACTTTTACCCCATTATTCATTAAAAAAACGTTTGATTAGTCAAATAGTGTTTTGTCTCATTCTGACATTTGCGAGACACCTGTTGCTAGAAAGTGAGAAAACACTATTTAACTAATCAGGTGTTTAAAAAAGTTTATGGGGGTCTGTATATACTCTCTTGATAGTTACAGTTAACTGGTGAATATGGCCTCTCCTGTTATCGTAAGATTTGGGTCATAATCTCCACGTTTGACAGATGATTGAAAATCTTACCAATAAACGCTAGACCTAGATGGTGCTAGGCGGTATTAGGTAGAGAGGCTCCTTTTCTAAGTAGGGGTCCATCCGGGTGAGGACCACCTTTTCACCTGCCAAGCAGCAGTGAATTTACGGTGACATCGCTTCCGTAACCTTTGTTAAGTTGGTTGCATTTTTTTATAGAAAATGGGACAAACCCGTGCTACTCGCCTGTTGTTAATTAATTAACTGCCGCCGCCCATGAGCATCTGCAACACCTGGGGAATTGCAGGTTGGACTTTAAAAAAGGAATAGGCTCTTTTCTTGAAGGTCCCTAAGTCGTCGCCGTAAGTAGCCGATTCACAAACAAGTCGTGCAAATTTAAATAAAACTACATAGTTTTTTTACGGATTTTATCGCGTATATTAACTTTTTTTATATTCCAGACGTTACGAAGTTACATACTGCGTAGATAGAACCAAAAAATTTATAGTTTTTATCTGAAGGTAGCGGTGGTTAACTATGACATTGGGATGTCAAACACCTCAGTCCCTCTATGACCATGGGTGCTGTAAAGTTCTCAAACGTCGGGAATATAAGTTAATATACGCGATAAAAACCGCAAAACTAGTTTTATTTAAATATAAAGACGTAAACATAAGAAATCATTAAGTCTTGCAAGGAAGAATACTTCTGGTGAATCGCACAATGGTGGGCCGCAAGCATCTAGATGGTATGGATGGTATAATAAATTCTGTCGCGATGTGCGATAGTGTAATTTGGTGGCTTGATTTAATTCAAACAATTCCTGCAAGCATTCCGCGTGGTAAATACGATATAAATTCATAGGGATGAAATATATTTTCGCAACACCAATGAACCAGTGATCAGAAAGAACTCTGTCGTTCATTTGGGCTGTCCATGGGCTATCAAAGTAGTCTTTTACCATTTGGTGGACTGTCAGCTCATTTCGTCTCGCACATTAACGCCGCTTCCCTTTGCTGACCGCCAATTATCAGAGGCCCCGAGCTCCCGGGTCAATTTTTTTCCTTATTCGGCATTTACAACGCCCGTGGTATATAAAATTGGTACCGAATTGTTTTATGGTTAAAAAATTGCCCAATAAAACGAACATCAAAAACGATACTTAGCCAGAGAACAAAATATCGGGCCTGAGATTGATGGCATATATGGCGTTGAAAAAAAATTTTTTTTAGAGAACCACTATTTAGAGATTCTAATATTAGATCCAGAATTGCGAACGAAATCTAAGAGACTAGCATATAAAATTTCATCTTATTTGAATTTAAGCACAAGTGGTAGCAAAACAACGATAAACTTTCATTGGTCCTATGTTGGTTTAAAAAGAATGCTATTAAAATGAACAAACATTTAGCTCGTCGTGTAGTGACGATGTGAGAGAATCAACTACCTCATATCATCTCATGGGTTTCGTAAGAGACGACAGTGGGAAATAAAACAGGAGATGGACAGCAGCATCTTCCTGATAACAACTTGAAATAATAAAAGAACTGTCTTTGCCAAACCGTCTGCCAAACGTAACAACTATGAAAATGCTTGGGCTTAGCAGTAAACGATAAAATTTAATTTAGTGATGAAAATGACAGTCACACAGATTTTCCCCTCTCATCATCTAATGTCTATGAATTAGATTTGACTACTGCATCAGTAAAATGAACTCAATATTTTGAATCATCTTTGAATCTTCAAATCTATTAAAATACCGAAAAATTGACAAAAACAATCAACTTCTTTAAAAATAGGTCACATAAGAACTATAACAGAGTGATCTGAAGCTTAACTTTGTTCATTTCTAATGTACAATGATTTAGTGATAATCAGAATTAATACAATTATTAGAAGCAGGCGAGAACATCTAATTATTAATTTAATAATTAACAATTAGATTTTCTCGCAATACAAAATTTAAAGTTAATACTTTAAATTTTGTATATATCACTATCACTATCATTGCAGCTCATCAAAGTCCACTGTTGAACATTTGCCTCCCCATAGATGACCTAAGTATGGTCCTGAGCCACCTGCGTCGCTCCATCTAATGGCTTCCACTCGAGAACCTTTTTCCCGCATTGGTTGTCGTTTCTTTGAGCCAATTTCCACATACACAGCGGGCCCATTTTCACTTTATATTAGTGATCCCCTATCCCCTGGGCTATGTCATGTGTAATATAATTTAACTGAAGTTACTGAATTTACACCACGCTTAAGGAAACAAACGAAACATCGCAAGCGAAGTTTTGATGTTACATACAAATTTTATGTACGTGGGTGGTCGCTGTATGGTGCTTGTGTATTATCTGCTATTAAACTATGTATTGAAAAATTATCTGAAGTTCAAGAGAATCTTAATATAGAGCTTAAGCCACTTCAAAGTACATTCAGTGCATTGAGAGTTAGTTATACTTATCAATGTTATTAACGTTGTTCTGATAGAACCCATAAAACAGTTAAAATTATGTAGATGTTAAGGTATTCATAGATGTAGATGTTAAGGTCGTCATCAATCGATAGAAACAACATTATATTTTAAACTATATTTCGTGATAATTTTATGAACTTTAATCTTAGATAATTTTATATTTTATCCATTCTGATTTAAGACAAATAGATAGATTGTTAACTCTTCATTGCATTTAAACCTTTAAAAAGTTACAGTAATGGAAAACTTATGAAAGTTCTATCAGACAAACCGTCAACGAAAGGAAGTTTTAAGTAATTTGACAGATAGGTGTGACAGGTGTAAATGCGTATATTATATAATATAAATTTAAAATTAAATATTTAAAACATGAAGCGTGTATAACATTTAGTAATTAATTGTTTTACCGCTCTATCACTGAATTTTATAGTACATCCGACTACAGAATTAAAACATTTAAAAATAATTGGGTGCGATAAGAACGCGTAATTGGGTTATCATAGACACTCTTACTTATTTCATGACAAAATCCATAGGAAGTAGATGAATGGAGCGTAAGATACACGCACGCGTTGTGTTCTGATTTTATCGCTTACAATATAGTTATGGATGTTGATTATTTTAAGTAATAATATTAGTAATTATTATAAAACTATAATAAATGACGTTATTACTATTCTAAAAGGCGTGATTTTTCTATCTATTAGATTATACATGGTGGAGCCAATGTCTCGAAGGCGTTTGAAAGGGTTTGGCACGCTAGCTTTTTTTTTATTCTACAATAATTTAAGGGATATTTACCGCTTAGCGTATGTCAGTCTCATCATACCCTAACATACATCGCTTACTCATATATTTATTGTAAATATTGCTTAGAACCATCCCTTTGTATTTAAAACCTTAGCTTTGCTTAACGTCCTTTGAAGTAAAACAGCAACTAATTTTTCGAAGAAATGGTGGTAGCTTGTTGGAACATTTAGTTGCCAAATAACGAAAACGACCACAAACAGTTGCAGTGACCTGACCTGGAACAGGAAGTTCGAGCCACGTTCGAGAGTTCGAGTGTATGTTGTGCTCGTTTGTTCTAGTAAATTTGCGTTCAAGTGTTTTGGTAAGTATTCAGGTGTTTTGGTTTTAATTACCTCGAATAACTTTTCCGGCATACGAGGACACAAGTGCTCTGGGATGAATATTAAAACAAAAGCAAGCACATATGTTTTGTAATCGTTGCAAAAGGCTCGTAGTTTTTATCCAGAAGTTATCAGCCATAATTTAATTTACTCGGTAAGTGTTTCACAAACTGAGGCTCTTAGAAGCTCAAAAAATTACTAGAACTTAAGTCTATAAAAACAGGCACGCATAATGTCTAAGACACATCTCTCAAACCATAAAAGACCATCAATCTTGAGGCCAAGATTACGGGATTTGTTATACAGATACATTTTTTTATAGTATAGGGTGACAAACGAGCACACAGTCCACCTAATGGTAAGTGGTTGCTGTGACCCATAGACATCTACATTTATCCTCAATAAAGAATCAAAATGCAGATGCGTCGTCACCCGTGAGGACTAACATGGAATGCCTCATATCCAGTAAAAAGGGTCTCCGGTTCTCCACACTCACCATACGAAACACAGCAGTGTCAAGCTGCTGTTTTACGCTGGTATTCTGTGAGAGCGTGGTCCCTCCCCGGTCGACCCGACCCATTCGTGCTACAACTATACTACTAATATAGCTGCAGCATGGCTCTACCACGTACTAGTATACTGGGTTACATACTGGGTTTTTTGTCAGTGATATTCATTATTTGATGCGGTGATTCTAATTCAAGTCCCTAAACCTTTCAGCTCGAGTTAAAAACCCGTTTTCAGTGCCTAGAAGACTGCAATAAAGTGGACGATATGAATGACAAGCTCGTGGAAACTGTCCATGCGGTCGGAGCTAAGTTTTGCAAGACCCGTCGCAGAAGAACACAAAAACTCTCCGATCACACTCTTAATCTCATGGCTGTTAGACGGGAGATGAAGCTACATTCTTCAACAGATTTGACAGCACACAGGCAACTGAACAGACAGATCTCTAAATGCATGCGGCGGGACTTCCGCAACTTCAATACAGCTTGTATTGAAGAAGCGATCGAGCGGAACCAAGGCTCCAAAGTCTTTGCCAGAGATCTGTCTGCCAGAAAGAGCCAACTGTCAAGGCTGAAGACCGAGTGTGGCAGCATCGTTTCCGGGGCACCTGAGATTTTGAATGAGATTGAGATGTTCTATGGGCAGCTGTACACGTCATCATTGGAGCCACGCGCAAGTGTGAGTAACGATCCAAGAGCGAGTCTTATCCGACACTATTCCGATGATATCCCGGACGTTAGTCTGAGCGAGATTAGAATGGCTCTCCGGCACCTTAAAAACGGCAAGGCCCCAGGCGAGGATGGAATTACAGCGGACCTTCTGAAAGCGGGTGGACAGGACCATCAAAGGCAGGCAACCCCAGCGGCGGATCTGCTATTTGGCTCCGCCGCCAACCAAGTTTCGGCCGCGGAGGGTAGGGTGAGCGGCGCCTCGCAATACCGACACTCCTCTCGCCCCCGGCCCTACCACCAACGCACAAACGGTGCGGCCCCGTCAGAGTTGCGGAAGATGGGGCGAGTGGCGCATCGCCATAGCAACACTCCTCCTTCTCCGCGACTCCACCTCGGCTGCAACGGTAGGGTGAGCGGGCACCCCTCTCAAGGCAGCCCACCGAGACACGTCCGAAGTGGGTTCGCCAAGCCCACTCGGAGTGGCCACCTCGGACCGGCCCTACACCACGGGCCAGCCAAAGGGTTCCTTTTTGTTCACCGCGGGTGACCAAGCCACGGCTACTAAGCCCCCGCCACGTCAAGGCGGGAACTCGTTCGGGGGGTATTTATTTCTTACCTAGAATAGTTACAGCATAATATTGGCCTGCCGCGTATTATGGCTGCAGCGAGAATGGATCGGCTCGACCGGCAAAGGGCCATACTACCAGGACTCATAACGACACATTCCTTCTCAGTATTCAGGCGTGACAACCCACTAAACGTTGATTCTTATTGAGAATAGATATGTCTATAGCCTGCAGCATCCACTTATAATGAAGAAGAATGTTTTTAACGTTTTTCACCGTTACTTCTATAGACTGAATAAGTATCTAGTACCTGAAATAATATTTAGGATATTAAATTGAGCTTCAAATGTATATCACAGATTTTTTCTTCCGACTTTATTATTTGACTAGCTATTCCCCACGACTTCGCCCGCTTGAAATTTATTGAACCCTAATTCTTTTCCAAAAATAAAAGTAGCTTCCTAAATAAATAAAAGTTACTCCTTACAACATCATCTGCCATTGAAAGTCCCATCCAAATCGGTTCGCAGGTTTTTGCATGATGCGTATTCATACAGACGTCGTGTTAGAGTTTTGTTATAGGAATAGATAGATTTATTTGCTAGTAGCTAATAGTATTCTAATATGCATTAAATTATAACTAAGCGTCTTTGTCATAATCGACAGAAGAATCGAGAGACGACTTGTTCGACGAATTGGAAATCATAGCACCAAGCACCTCGCCACCATAGACTCTGCTTCTCGTCACCGGTCTTGGCAATTCATACCTGCCAAATACAAGTATGAAGGTATTTTTTATAGGATAGGGTGACAAACGAACACACAGTCTACCTGATGGTAAATGGTTGCTGTGACCGATAGACATTTACATTTATCCTCGTTTGCGAATCAAAATGCAGATGCGTTGTCACCCGTGAGGATTAAGATGGAATGCCTCTTTTCCAGTAAAAAGGGTCTTTTGACGCTAGTATTCTGTGAGAGCGTGGTCCTACCCCGGTCGAGCCGACCCATTCGTGCTACAACTATACTACTAATATAGCTGCAGCACGGCTTTACCACGTAAAAAATCTTGGAATATTCTTTATTTCACTTCTAAATGTCTACGGCTCTTACTAAACTTTCAAAACTTTTGTTCAAGTCTACACAATACCATAGGCATATTAAAATAATCTTGTAAGATATTTTAGGTTAAAGAGCCGCATACTAATTTCACTGTCCACAAGCGATCAAATTAATTAATTTAAGTACTTATTAAGCCTTACCAATTTAGAGAAGTAAAGAATGAATCTTGTGATGATCAGAGAAATTAATACAAATTAATGAACATTTTAATTACCTATAATATAAAAAAATTAATGACTTCGACGCAACGTAATTGGCTTTATGGCTATTTCATTGGGTACATAATGTTTTACAAAGTAATAAATTATTGAGCCCAACATTTAGGACTGACTAAATTAAACATTTTCCGTGTGGTAGCGGTGTATAAGATCCACCGTCCCATTTAGTACCCTTAAGTTTCATAAAAGGCGACTATGAAAAAATTGTAAAAAGCCTGTCCTATTGTAGATAGAATTTGCCGTAGTTGTCACTCGCATGTCGTCACTTGTCACGCTACAAGGTATGGCTTATGCCAGATAATATGTCATAGCCTGAAATAAATTCAGTATACCATCTTGTTTCAAAAATTTTCGTTCGATAAACCATTATTTTCATTGTATTCTCTAAAAATATGTTACGTTCACACTAGGCTTTATTTACGTATCACGTTTAACGTACATATTATATTTCACACAAGGACAAACATCCAGACCCGTATAAAAATATTAGGCTATAAAAACACTTGTTCTGTGCTGGATTTTAACTGGCGGTCCTGCAGCTTCACAGTGGATCGTTTAGCTACTGCGCTACCTACTGTCATTAATTAATTAAAAAATAAAATTTTCAGCCTGTGTACACCCCACTGTTGGCCCCACAGGCCTCTTGTTATTTCTGAAAGAGAGATGTTTTTACTGGAGAACTTTACATTTAGTCTTCGAAAATTTTACTCTATTTAGACTATTTCCCAGACATGCACAATATTTTCGTTCACCATCGAGTACGTGGTAAATCAGCACTTCATATTGCAATACACAATTTCATTGGTGTCGGCTAGACCCGGGTGCTCGCTTACTATGAAATGTACAGCGAGCACTTAGCCCTCGAGGTACTTAAGACAAATTTTTATAATTATAATAATTGCATCTTATATAATAACAATAGACTAATTTTACGGAATAGGGGTGAAAAAAAGCACATAATCCACCTGATGGTAAGTGGATGCTATTAAACACAGACAACTACGTCTATCATCGATTGAGAATTTTTTTTTCATAGGCGAGAGGGCAAATGAGCATGCGGCTCACCGGTAAGTGACTACCGCCGCCTATGAACACCAAGGGAATTTCAGATGCGTTGCCGGCTTTTTAAAAAGTAGTAGGCTCTTTTCTTGACGGTCCCTAAGTCGTATCGGTCCAGAAAAATCGCTGGTGGTAATCGATTCCACAGGGAAGTTGTGCGAGGAAGAAAACAAGAAGAATCAAAAATTATATTATTATGTGACATGTTTTATAACGTAAAGATTTCTTTTCTGGTTTTTCATACCTTTTATTTTTCGTAATCGCTAACAAAAGTAACCACCATGATTCGGTGTTATTTTCACGTCATTAAATTATTGTTAGAAATGGACAAATTTTTAAATGCCGATGCCGTATTCCGCATCAAATCCTAGGATTGGAGAATCCTCTATGAAAACTTGTGTGTAATAGTGATAACTGTTTATATAATATGCGTGTAAATCTCACACCTCTCTCGCTTCCTTCACATCCATATACCTACGCATACACGCTCGTCGGTTAAAGATACTCTTGCTTTGGCCCATTTTTAATATATCGCCAATTTGGTCGATAAACTTTAGCCTAGGGCGTCCCTTCCCGACTCTGCCGTTCACCTCTGCAACATAAATTTGCTTTGTCACTCTTTCCTCATTCATTCTTTCTACATGACCAAACCACCGAAGCATTCCTTTCTTAATCGTGTCAAATGAAAGTCCATAGTATCTGTCTACCGCTCTGGGTGACAGGCGTAAGTGTTTATGTATGTATGTAAATCTCACCTAAGATTCAGCAGAAATACCTAGTGTGGTGTTGTCGTATTTTTTTTATTACAGACTTCAACAGAGTTACTCTAAAGGTCGTAAGCCTGTATGATATCGGGTTCGAATTCTGGGTCGGGCTAAAATTGGTTATTGGGTTTTACTGTCAATAAGTTCTCATTAAAAACCCGGAGTTCGGAACCTGGCGGTGGTTAACCCTCGTGTCGTCCGCCGTTAACTATGAGAGTAAGGGAATAGAGAGTGACCGGGCCGCGAAATTTTCGGTAATGGAAATATGACTTGTTTGTATGAGAGAAAAAGGCAATGCCATAAAGGTGAGAAAGTTCACACAATGATATAGCATAGTTTATTCAGTGTAATGTGATCATAAGTTTATGAGTGAAGCCGTACGCTTATTGTGACGCTGTGGTTTGGAACCGCAACGATCTCGCACCATGGTTGCTATAATGCTGGTGAGGTGTCGTAATTCAGTGGCGTTAAAATTTGCGCTATGCGTTTAAAACATTGTGGACATTAACGCACCCGAATTAGATTAACATTTTGAATACTAGCGTAAAATAGCAGCTTACTGCCGCTGTGATTCGTATGGTGAGTGTAGAGAACCGGAAACCCTTTTTACTGGAAACGAGTCGACGTGTCTGTGGGCCTCAGCATCCACTCTCCATCAGGTGGACTATGTGCTCGTTTGTGACCCTTATACTATAAAAAAAAGTTGCTCAGGTGTGCATCGTGTGTACTCGTAAGCCATACATTTTTTAAGAGTTTTACCTAGATTGCCGCATGCTCTAGCATACCGTACGGACTCGAGCTAAAATGCGCAAAAACTATTTTATTTATTAAAACATGTATGCACAAAAATAGTACTTATTATGGGGGACTTAATGCCTAAATACCATTCTCTTCTAGTCAATCATTAGGCTAAGTAGAATATTCAATACTATAAAAATAAATTTAAGCTTAATTTTTTCCTTACTAATAAATCTAGTTTCCAGACGTTTTTAATACTCATTGTAATTAAAATATATTTGAAATACAAATATTTGTAGGTATTTACAAACTCTGATAAGAGCATTGTGATGACTTTTTGGTCGAAAAAGTCGTATTTGGTGTCAGGGAAAAATCTTTACATTTTCCTTACCTGTCAACCATGAGATCTGCATGAGTTGTATCTTGCTGACAGACAGACTAGGTTCTGACAACCGACTGATTGCGAAAAACCATCCAGAAATGTCAAACCTAAGCTCTACAGACTGAAGATGGGCAAAATATTTGTCAGTGCGAGATGTTCTGTGCTCAGTGTTGAATAGGTCTTCCCCTCTTGTATAAATTATAACATTTATTGTGCATTTTTAAACTTATAATACTATCGACGACGACGCTCTAAAGTCTTTTTTTTTAATATTTCTTAATCAAGAGAAATGTAAAAGTGTAAACAAATTGCAGAACATGAGAAAATAACTGTAACGCGTATTAATATACTTCAAACAACGCTTATGCATTCCTGAAATAGTTAGTGCGAAGCGATAACTTGCCCTTCACATCAGCAGCACGCTACGCTACTAAACAACTTATCGGTCCACATCGAGGCTGAACGCGACCTACATCCGAGCAAGTCCAATAAAAAAATCACACGATTGAACCCGTTAAACCATCCGTCGATAGTGTTATCGGCCGCCCTAAATCGTGTCACGCAGGATACAAGCAGTGCCACTGAGAATGACCAGCAATCATTAAAATTTTAAGACGCCATCAATATTCATGGTGTTTTGCTCGCCAAACAATAGACAGGATTACTAAGTGCCCCCGTTGAAGTATGCGGCAGATGCTATCTACAACAGACCGTACCGCACGGTAATTACACTCCCACCGCATGACAATGTATCAGCGTTTAGGATTGACCAGTGATACCTATTATTTTGATGAGTGAGTCGGTCAACCGAATTACGCGGGAATTACTTATACGAGAAACCAAAACGTAATAGAGTATAATGAAAAATGTTTTATATTCATAATTCGTAATATACATATATTATTAAATTATATCATAATATACATAATATTTCTCGTACTGCAGCATCTTTTCAATCCTTACAGATTTTGTTAACCGTGCAGGACACAATATCATAGCGTTGAAGTATAGACGTGATTACTGAAGCACTTATTAGTTCTATAATAAGTTTTATTAATACACTAGCTGTGCCCGCGGCGTAGCTCGCGTATACAGGTTTTACATAAAGAATTTGTCGTTTAGGTAAGAGAATATTAAACGATTTATTTCTTTACTGTATCAATAAGTGGTAACTAAATAAATCATTATCATCAAAGTTCTAAGTCGTTTATGATAGAGCTTCTGTGTAAACGACGTTAGAAGTAGGCTTAGCCGGGGTGTACACAAAAAGGTTACGGGGGCTACTAACGCGGGAAAAGCAACATAGAGTTGGCCATGTGAAAAACAGTCAGTACTGAGGTACACTCCTACAACGCGTAAAGTTTGACCTTGCGCTTTATTTACGGTCATCGCATAACACACGCTCACTGTAACTGGGAACTGAACGCGCTTAAAACCGAAAGGAAAGTTACTTCTTAATAGAGGGTTTTTGAGCAGTGCTGCCAGATAAAAAAAAACTCATTCAGCTCTAGGACAACACAAAAAGCGTTAGATTTCATGAAAACAGCACTTTAAAAAAGCCCTAGATTTCGCGCTAAATTAACTACAAACAAAGTTTGTGTTTTTTTATATAATCATAATAAAGAAAACAACATTAAGTTTTTTTTCTGGCAATATTTTTTTGATGTATCAATACTTCGCAGGACATCGACTTATAATTATGGCAATTGCTGTCAATAGTAGTTAGTACTGTACGAACAATAAAAATGTCATTAATTGTTTTAAAGTGCAATGTATTTCGCAACTTAGTTTCAGATGTCAGCATCTGATTGCGGTTGCTACACAGTTTCTTTGTGTTATAACTTCTAAGTAACTTTTAACTTAGCTGTGCTCTAAGCAACTGACTGAAACTGAATAAAGCAAAATAAATGCGTTGCCAAAACCATGAACGGAAACTTTAATAAAGGGGATTTCCCCGCTTATAGTCGTCGGTAAAAAAATCAAGTTGATCATCCTAAAGGGGAAGCCAGGAGATCCATAGCACAGGGTATCCTAGTTTGGACTCGTCTCCCATGCTCTTTGTTTTGTGGAAAAAATATGTTTGAAAAAGATAAACTGCAATGTACTATTTGTGGGAAAAAATAATAAAGGTCATTATTATTATTATCGGTAATGTGAACTAACAGTGCTGCTATAAAAGAGTTAATAACCCGCTAGTCGCTAAAATATTGAAATGTGTGCTAAATACACCAAAAAGCGCTGGATTAAGCTAGGTGCTAAAATTTCGAAATGCACGCTATACATTCCAAAAAAGCGCTAAATCTAGTTCCCAAAGCGCTAAAATGGCAGTACTGATTTTGCGTATATTATAAATACGATATCACGACATTTCGTTGCAAAATTTTTATTTTTGGTCGGGTTCCGTTGTATGGCTTCGATGGATACAAATTTCTTCAGTAAGTCTCAATACGATTCATCGGCGAAAAATCTCAACACAGCAATTCAGAAAAGTTTGTAATTTGTGCAACTCCATCTATTACGTCCTTTGTGTGAGAAAACATCCTTTTTAAATCTCTTTTTGTGTTTTAAGTATAAATATATTAATTATTATGGAACGTTTTTTTTACACACAAATCTTTTTATTACTATTTCTGAGATTTTATGGCGCCATTGAACAAATTCGAACCTACATTTCAAAATAATAATCATTACTTTCGATAGAATTAACCAATTTTAATAAAACAAAGATTAAATGTAACTCGAAGATACGCTTTATGATTTTCTTAACGATTTCTTTGAAAATAAAAGATGTTTACTTTAGACGTGATGCGTTCATATAATAACAGACAAACAGACGGACAGACAATTCTAAAAATTATAAAATGTTCTTATTTAATTATTTTCAGTTCCCCATAATGATTTTAGCCACCAAAATATATATACAATGTACAGAAAGAGACACAACATGTTATCATCATTTTTATTATATGATGTATATATTTAAAGAGAGATGGCGCTGCTAACATCAATTATAAAAATAAAAGAGATTAATTGACGCGATTGATACATTATATAAAACGCAAGAGAACTTATAAATCAGTGCCTGCACAGTAAGCAAAAAATAAAGTTTGACTCTCGCCAAAACCAACGCAATTGTTAATAGCTCTTTTAAAATTTGATTTACCACATAGAGTACTTGGCGGTAAAGAATAAATTGAGTTTGTCAACACGCAATAGGGCAGCGAGTAAAATAATAAAGATTAGCAGTAAATATGAAAACTCATCTACAGGAAAAAACCACATTGTTACATTTTCACTACACCACCATCTATCGAAGAAATGGGTTAACTATTGTGCTTCTGATTTAGTTAATAAGGTTTAATATATTTTTGTATAATATATTTAATACGTTCTTTAATACTTTTGTTTACTGCATTTTAGATATACATAATTATATCATTATTTTACATAATTTAACTATGATTTATGATATGATATTAGTTTAAAATGCACTTGATGACTCAAACAAAGCCACCGTTGAGCAAATTCGTACCTATACTTCCCTACCCATACTTCAGAATATTTATCATAACTTTTGATGGAATGAACTGATTTTAATGAAATAAAGACTAAATGTAACCCGAAGATACACTTTATAATTTCCTTAACAATTCTTATGATATAAATTAGTACTTTATACGTGATACGTTAACAAACAAACAGACAGACAGACAGACAGACAGACAGACAGAAAATTCTAAAAATGGTA
This sequence comes from Parnassius mnemosyne, assembly GCA_963668995.1. Taxonomy (NCBI): domain Eukaryota; kingdom Metazoa; phylum Arthropoda; class Insecta; order Lepidoptera; family Papilionidae; genus Parnassius; species Parnassius mnemosyne. The sequence continues at coordinate 21,384,181 of CAVLGL010000068.1, read as the reverse complement.
GAAATGTATTTAATTACTTATTTTTAGTACCCCTCAATCACTTTTATTACAAAAATATAAAATGTACAGACATCTGCTATTTACAGTTTTATTATATGTATAGATATTAAAAATAAACACAAATATATTAAAGGGTATCTTTATCTTTTTAACGTTACCTCTACACTAGGGTTTTCTCCTATCGTGGAGGCAGTTTACAAACAAAATGCACAAGGACAAACATCTAGACCCCGAACGCGTGCGGAATTCGTACCCCCCCCCCCCCCCCCCCAATGTAGCAACTCATTGCTAAGCCACTGCGCCACGGAGCCTTCAAAAACGTTTGTTTTTTTTTCTGATAAATAACGAATGATACCCTGTGTTATATGGAGAGGGCTGTGCTCGGGGTTTCTCTGCGTGATAAACTTAAAAACGAGGATATCCGCAGTCGAACCAGAGTGACCGACATAGCCCAACAGATTAGTAAGCTGAAGTGGCAATACGCCGATGATATAGCCCGAAGAACCGACAACCGATGGGGAAGAAAAGTTCTCGAGTGGCAGCCATACACCAGCAGGAAAAGAGTAGGGCTATCCCCCACAAGATCGAGTGACGACCTGGTACGATATGCAGGAAGTCGATAGATGCAGGTAGCTCAGGACCGTGCTTTTTAGCATTCCTTGGGGGAGGCCTATGTTCAGCAGTGGACTTTTGAAGGCCAGTAATGATGATGATGATGGTAGATCAAGGAGAAATTTGGCCTTCCTCTAATTTTATTGCAACTAACAAAAATAATTAAAGACAATAATGAAAATCACATCACACATATAAAATCTTTCTATGGTCCACATATTCTTTTTCTATAATCCATAGGTGGACAAAGGCCGTTCCAAAATTGCGTTAGCTGCCAAGCATTCTTGGCGGGCCAGCTGTTGAGCGCAAAAAAAAAATCTACGCACTAGGTATTATTATTTATTCTGTGGTAGCTTCCCATCACGAGTCTATGAAATTTGGTATTACAGGTGAATGTATTTTTCGCCATCTTTATCAGAGCCTTATTCTCAGCAGGACATACTTTTTTATAGGATAAGGGTGACAAACGAGCACACAGTCCACCTGATGGTAAGCTGCTGCTGCGGCCCATAAACATCTATCCTCGATTACGAATCAAAATGCAGATGCGTTGTCACACGTGAGGACTAAGATGGAGGGCCTCTTTTCCAGTCTTCGGTTCTCTACACTAAGCTAAGCTGCTATTTTACAATGGTATTCTGTGAGAGCGTGGTCCTTTCCCGGTCGAGCTGACCCATTCGTGCTACAACTATACTATTAATATAGCTGCAGCATGGCTTTACCACGTAAAAAGTACACGTAAATACTCTGTATTTACATGTAAATACACTGTACTAATGTATTACACATTAAAAATAGTAAAATGTACAATATTTATTACGACTTAGTAAGAATATACTATAAATTACTTACTATAATTGTTTTTTAAATTGCTATTTAACCACGTGCTCGCGGCTCGGTGGTGAAGAAACATAGGAAGTATACGTAATATATAAGTTTTGTAAAGAAAAGAAAAAAATATTTCGAAGGTACATTTTCACACTTTATACATCAGTTTACTTTTTTCTATTTCAAGGTCTTATCCTCGCTTATGGCAATTTTAATATATAATTTTTATAATGAATGCATTATCGACGAATGTTACATTATATCGAAAAAATACAACTGACATTTCGGACAAAAACGGCAAAGTCCATTGAGCAAAACTAAACGCGTGACTTGATGTAACTTATGTAATGAGCTTAGAGTTGATTTTATTGGATTAGGAGTTAAGCTATTAAATACTATTTTCGAGTTCCCAAGACAAACTGACCAACATTTTCAGTATACGTTTAACTTCAAGAATAAAACGAGTTTTAAGAAAACTCAGATATAACATTACATATAAAAAAAACTATTATTACAACATCGTTTATAAAAATATAACCTTCAATTAATTAATTGCTGCTAACCTTTAATAAATTAATATCCCGAGATTTTAGCGAAAACGAAAATATTGTTGAAGCCTGACAAAACAAAACAAATTTCTCACCGTGTAGTCAATATTTAATTTCAACAGTATTTTTTTTATTAAAACTAGGCGGTACCCGGCGCGTTGTTCCCGCAGAAGAAAAGATTTTGGAAATATCGTTATAAATTTGGATGACTTATATTGTTTAATTAGCAATGATGATACATTCATTAAAATTGAATGATATACCTGATAACTTTCGAATAAATTTGTCGGTACAACACGCTCGCCACTTACTGTAAGTTAGTTGTACTACGCCTATAACCTTCATGCAAGTGCAAGCAATAAGTTGACAAAGTTTTACCGCAATCTGATGAACGGTAAGGTAATCGTAATTTATGAGAATGTAAGCGTAAAAGAATCCACTATCCCATGCCGTCCCATCATATGGATGCGACAGAGTAAAACGGAAACAGGAGATGAGTAGCAGCATGTTCCTGATAACTCAAAGTAATAAAAAACTGCGTGTGCCAACCCGCCAGCCAAGCGTGGCAGCTGTGGTAAATATCGCTATGAGGCAATCTATGGGCAGGTCTATGTTCAGAAGTGGACGTTGATAGGCTATTATGATAACGATAATGAGACTGTACTTGTATGTACCTACTTTGCCTTTGAATTCTCTATTTACTTTACGATTCCTAAGAGTTGTTTGATTTTCGTCAGCTTTCCGACATTTCATTCAACTTTAAATACGACTAATCTAATAAATAAATTAAAAGTAATATTCCTCTCATGATCAATAGTTAATTTATTAATTCCTGACTAATCAAAATCGGTCGTACAAAAGTTGTCCTCATCCAGAAACTGATTGAAAAAAATGTGCCGTTGTCAATCAACCGTTCGATGCGCAAAAACGGATGTCAAAAACACGTATGAAGAGATAAGCCTCGATATGTCCATTGCATATTTTAATATTAATCAAACCTTATTAATAACAATCATACTGATTAAGTCAGTACTAGAGTGGCACATCTATACAAATAAATAAAATTGAAGTGTCCGTTTGTAATGTCAAAATTACAGCTTTTCACTAAATGCATATGAAAGTATATACGGTACTTATAAGAAAAACACAATTTTTAAAATTTTTGTCTGTCTGTCTGTTTGTTCCGGCTAATCTCCGAAACGGCTGAACCGATTTTGACAGCACTTTCACTGGCAGGTAGCTGATTTCATGAGGAGTAACTTAGGCTACTTTTATTTTAGAAAAAATAATTAGAGTTCCGCACGAAAGCATTAAAACCCTAACACGCGAGCGAAGTCGCGGGGAACAGCTAAGTATCTATACAAATAAATAAAATTGAAGTGTCTGTTTGTAATGTCAAAATAACAGCTTTTTACTAATTGCATATAAAAGTATATACGGTACCTATAACAGAAACACAATTTTTAAAATTTTTGTCTGTCCGTCTGGTCTGTCTGTCTGTCTGTTTGTTCCGGCTAATCTCCGAAACGGCTGGATCGATTTTGACGGGACTTTCACTGGTAGATAGCTCATATTATAAGGAGTAACTTAGGCTACTTATATTTTTGAAAAATAATTAGGGGTTCCGCGCAACAAAATGAAAACCCTAAATTACACACGGGCGAAGTCGCGGGGAACAGCTAGTTTATTATACAATACAAGCTAAGTTTAAAACTCAGTTGAAAATATAACACTGACAACTTGGTTGCTATCATAAGTTTTTTTTTTAATGTCACTACGTACAATAAATGGATGTTGTGATAATTGATTATATGCCGGCGTGAAAACATATAACTGGCACGAACATATTATGAAATTTAATAAAAATGGAAACGGTTACTTCGGCTCCATTAGTAAAAAGAATGTAATTATTTTTGCTAGAGAATATCGAAATCTTTAATGTACAAATTTGTCAAGCTTGTTATGGTTATTACTCAATCAGTGTTTCTGATAGATTTTTTTTTAAACCCCGACTCTTACGAAATTCTAAACAGATACTGTAAACGTAAACAAAATAATGCATTACAATACTATTAACATTATTAACAATATGTTGTGTTGAACTAGTTTCGATAATTTATTTAAATTCGATTGGGCAACCCAAAGGGTTAAGGTTAACGAAATGAATAAAAACATCCAGCATTCTATAGAATTATGGTGCTCGTAAAACCGGATGAAAAACAACTTAGTGCGCGTTTTAATCCTATGTCAAATCTAAAACTTTTCCGGATACTAACCTTTATATAACACGTATCACCGCTCACTATCTCTTTCACAAACTAGAAAATGTTCCAAATATTTTAATTATAATATCTTTAAGAAAACAGTGTTACTCTATATTTTAAGTTTTCCTTTGATGTTAGTGTCGTATTAAATTACGAAGTGCGAACCGCGTGCTAAGCGCGTCGAAAAGCTTCGCGGCACGTCCATGCGCGGTCGCGCCGTGTAATCGACTATACCAAGTTCTGGGCCCATGTCGGCACATACTTTAAACGTAGAATTTTACAATTGTATATGTTTCTTTTACGCTTGTGCTCCAATTTTAAGTGTAATTGCGCAAAAATGTAGCCTACCTCTAATAGTTTGTTGATCTCAATCAATCCGGTTGAAGATTATAAACGCTAACAAAGTTTGTAGCATTTTTAATCTGTATGGGCATGAAATTTTGCAACATAGTGAACTAATCAATACAAATAAAGTTTGAAATTAGTTAAGGGTCTATTTCACCTTTATAATGAATTAAGGATAGTTGTGTGTTCCTACATAAAGGTATCGCGTAATTTCTAATAGCAAAGTGGAACAGAGTAGAATGATTGAAGTTTTTCATTTCCCTTTCATCCGTCAACGTCGCACAGCATTTCCGAACGAGCGAACTGATTATGTCCAGCAATTTTTTCACATGCTATTTTTATAAGTCTTTACGTTTATTTTGGGATATTTTCTTCAAATTTGATTTTTGTGCTTACAATATCTATATAAATAAAAAATGATAGAGGTTTGCAGTTGTGCGCGCATCACGGATAAACTACTGAATAGAGATTTCAATTAGGTTTTCTAAGTTTTATTTCTCCAACACAACTCTTATCTAAAAAAAAATTGCGATATCTTCATTTAATATAAAGTTACGGATATTTGAAATGCAGATTTTATTAAATTTTTAAGTTATTAAAGTTTTAAGAAACATCGATTTTTATAAGTGTATTCAGTAATATGTGTAAGTTGCGGGTATCAGTTAGTTGTTTTATAATCTTATAGTGATAAACGAGCTAACATCCGATGGACACTTGCAATCAACTTCAAACCAATAGCGCTTCAGATGCGTTGTCATTCTTGGTGACACTAAAGACCCTTCAAACTGGGACATAGCACTAAGTGTACTGCTGTTTTGCACCAGAAATAGCTAAGAGGTTGATAGCAACCAACCCTAATTACTGAACTCCTACGCAGGAAAGGAGCTCTTCAACACTATAAGATCGTTAAAAATATCCAATATGAACATTTCTGAAAGAAATTAGAAAAGAAAACGGGGAATCACTTAAAATGCATTTCTTTAACAAATTACCCATATTTACGATGCAGGAAAGTTGAGGTCGGTGAGGACATAGATAGGGGATATACTACCAGTAGGGGAGGGGAGGGGACATATTACCAGTATTTGTGGGATTGAAAAGATTTGTTGATGGTTGTGTATGCTTCCTCGTTGATCACCGAGAGGCACCATTACACACCACCTTACTTTCAATCCATCTCACGTGTTATTGCATTCACAATAATAGTGAAAATTACAAAAATTTTTTACGTGGTAGAGCCATACTGCAGTTATATTACTGGTATAGTTGTAGCACGAATGTGTCGGCTCGACCGGGAAAGGACCACGCTCTCACAGAATACCAGCTAATATGTTTCGTATGGTGGGTGTAGAGAACCAGAGACCCTTTTTTATTGAAAACTAGGCATTCCATCTTATTCTTCACGGGTGACAACGCATCTGTAATTTGATGCATAATCTCTTAGTCTAAGTCTCAAAGTCTATGAGCCACCGCAACCTCTTACCATCAGGTAGTCACGAGGTGGAAACGAGCACACATCGTTTGTTACCCTTGTCCTGAATATAAAAAAAACGGTTGTCATAGTAAAGATATACAAATAATGATGTGGAAACCACGTAAAGCCGTCGGTCCTGCACCTGATCTCTCTCCGGTTATATCAATGTGCTATTCTATCGGACTATAAGGTTGGAGGAACCACAGATGGCAAATGTCCGTAAGGGTGGACCTTTGTAAACTGGACTTTTGTAAAAATCCATCGCCTTATTTATCCTGTGGTGTCGGGGGGTCCAGTTAGTAATAGTCATTAAAAATGCCAGAAAGAATGTAAGAATTTTAAAAAGTTTTAGTTAATATAACCAGCGTCAAATACTTGCGATTGCGACCGTCGACCTGCTTGCCAAAAGTGACTTTCACGAGCTAATGAAGAAGAATAAAAAGAAAAATAGTTGCTTCAAATGTTTCTCAACCTTCGAAATTTAAATTCTTGGTAAGAGAAGATAACTCATACTCTTAAAGGTGTTCATCGTTTTCATCCTGCTTAACCCATTGCTCTAAAACTTTTAAAAAATATTTTTCCAGTGAATGATTTTACCAAATCTACATTTGCAGTGGCTTTGACCTCATTATACGCATTAATAAATTGTCTTATAACCCATAGCTGGCAGTTTCTAGCGAAACTTTAAACTGTTGGGATAACAATTAAGGGTCAACTAAACTACCGCTTGACACCGATACTGTAGCTATTAGCATCATAAATGTCGAATGAAATACAAACTTCGAATAGGCATAAGAGGCGAGAATAAAATTTATGGAATTTAGTAGTGTAAATTTCTATACGTCTGAATTATGATGATATAAAGTTTTTGCACAGAGACGATGATTTTAGCATAGTATGAAATAATCCCTAAGTCTATTAAAAATAAGTATAAGATGTATTCACAAAACATTAGATTAATTTTGAGTGACATATCTCAATGGAAAATACGTACAGACACAATTTTTAATGCCAGTGACAGGCTGATGAAATCAACTAAAAGTACAACTGGTGTGATTGAATAATAACCGATGCTTGGCTATTAATTAGAATGCTGGGCTATTATTATTTATATTCACTTTCACCACAAATGTTGGCAATTCTCCAGAATCCATAAATAATACGCGTGTACAAATTTTATTTGCTGATGGAAAATTATGATGCCTTTTGACCATTTTTTGAAAGAACAAATGATTTGCCGTATTGATAAGATCAAAATAACACAGTTCGTTTGGTTTGGTGGTGTTTGATCTGTGTCGATTGTTGATATTACATACCGCCTGTACTTCGTTTTAGCTGATATTTTCTTACAAAGCAATTCAAAGTCAAAACGTTAAAATCTGAAGTGTGTTTCTTTGTTTTTCTTTATAAAACCAATATTATACTTAAGTAATACTAGTTTTTACGGATTTTATCGCGTAATCATAAGGAATCATTACCCATATTATACTTGTGGCGGATTGGGATTATTTTACTAGATATAGTGGACTGTATTGAGAATCTAAATCCCCTGAAACGTTCAGTTACCGCAGTCACAAAATCACACCAAAAACAGCAACAAACTACTCACGGTCTTACTAGCCAGCCTCCCAAGATCAGCAAACGTTGACAGCTCCTGGTAGCTTCTTCTACACGGTAGAATACACTAGCAATTAGATTGTACACGGTACACTCTGGAGTAGTCCCTTTTTAAAGTTTTTGGAGCGATGTTCACATCACGAACACAAAGAGAATGTGTATAGCTTGTCTCGCCTCCTACCCTCCTCTTCTCTTTTTTTTAACTTCACAGATTATTACAACGCATATTACGTCGCAATGTTGCCACTAGGTGTGACCGGCGCTCCGATCGTAGCAGATCATTGTGCCTCGGTATAAATTTTGTGAGTTGCGGTTTATTACTGAACACACCCCCCACCGAAACCATCTTGATGGTTTCTCCTAACTATATGAAAAAGATATTAGAGAAAATATTATAACTTAAGCTACGGAACATGCAAAATAACGCTGAGACACAGAATGTCCTCAACGAGAAAAAAAAATATTAATACACGTAAAAACTAATTTGAATAAGGTAGAGGACTCAGTTTATTAACTGGTCTCTGTAGAGTACTCTTTTGAGTGCGAAGCGTAACACAACGAACAATCCCATCTGGACCGGGGTGAAGAGCCTCAATTCTACCCAAAGGCCAATTGCACGGCGGTACATTATTAGTTTTTTTGATTACGAGATCACCTATTTTTATATTAGATCTATCCGAATGCCACTTTGCTTTCTGTTGCAGCGTATTTAGATATTCGTGACTCCATCTACGCCAAAACATTTGTGAACATTTTTGAATATATTGCCAACGTGATAATCGATTTATTGTTATATCCTCTACATTATACTCAGGTACTGCTGTTAACCCTTTTCCAATTAGAAAGTGTCCCGCAGTCAAAACGTTGAACTCATCAGGATTATCACTAGCTGGTAACGGACAAAGCGGCCGCGAGTTGAGAATCGCTTCTACTTTACAAAACACTGTTGTGAGTTCCTCGAACGTCAAACTTTTTTCTCCTACGGCTCGCGTTAATAGATACTTGGCGGATTTAATTCCAGCTTCCCAGAGCCCACCCATATGTGGTGCACCAGGGGGATTAAATCTCCATATAATTTGTCGTTTTGAGCAACCCTCTAATATATTGTTTTTTTGTTCGAGCATAAATCTTTGTACTTCGGTTAAATGCTTACTAGCAGCTATGAAATTAGTTCCGCAATCCGAATAAAGGAAGGAGCACACACCGCGTCGCGCTACAAATCTGTCTAAACACGCGAGGAAACAGTCCGATGACAACGACGATAAGACTTCAAGGTGTACAGCTTTTGTCGAATAACAAATAAATAATGCTAAATATGACCGTTCAACCCTAGCATTTCGTCGTAAACTTTCTTTTGTAAAGAACGGACCACCGAGGTCCACCCCTACATGCTCAAAAACATTACAAGGTATCAATCGGGCTGCTGGCAAAGGTGCCATCTCAGGCTGTAAGAGCACTGGGTTGTGTTTAAAACAAATTTTGCATTTGGACAAAACTGACCGAATAATGCGACGGGATGCTAAAATCCAAAAATTTTGATTAATAATGTTTTGTAAGGTGCGTGGACCTACGTGTAAATATTTTTTATGTAAATATTCAATAAGTAAAAAGGTAAATCTACTATTTTTAGGTAATAAACGAGGATGCTTCGCGTTATAAGGTAACGCTGAATAATTTATTCGACCCCCCACCCTGAGGTATCCGCGTTCGTCAATAAATGGAGATAATTTTCTCAACGACGGAACGTACTTTGTGCCCTTTGACAATCTATTTATTTCATTTGCGAAGTATGCACTTTGTACTAATTTAATTAAAACATCTTGGGCAGTATTTAATTCGTTAGTCGTCAGTATTGATTGCTTCGAGTGACCGGATTTGAGTCGGAACCATCTCAATATTCGAGCAAACGTACGTTGCAGTTTATAATAAGAAGAGAAATTGGAAAAGATTCGGTCACAGAACTCTAACTTAGTCTCCTCTATCGAATTATTTTCATTTGTGATTAAATTGAAGGAGCCTAATGTATGATTTGATTTCATTTCGGGTGTATTACTTTCATGTTGGTTGATAAATGTTCTCACTGGCCACTGCGAATAGTCGTCGTACAACCAAGATGGGCCCTTCAACCACTGCTCACTGCACTCCACGAGCTGTGACGGAGACGCTCCGCGCGAGCATATGTCTGCCATATTGCACTCACTACTCACGTGACGCCAACAGTGTGGAGGTAACACTTCACATACCTGAGTAACACGGTTACTAACAAACGGCTTTAATTTGTAAGCTTCTGTCTGAAGCCACGTCAACACGATAGTCGAATCGGTTAACGCAGTAATACGAGTAATTTTTACACGAGTTAAAATGTCACGGACATATCTAATTAATTTGCTTAACAAAACTGACGCCATTAATTCCAACCTCGGGATAGTTAATGGTTTGACGGGGGCTACTTTAGATTTTGCTGTCACCAGGCGTACTTTAGTTTGACCTCTATCGTTACGACTGATCACATACACACAACTAGCATAACCGCGAGAGCTTGCATCGCAAAAGGCGACCAATTCACATTCGGTCTGTTCTGGTAGCAGCATATGTCTATCTATCTTGATTGCCGTTAGTCGCGGGAGATCATCAACGTAATTAAGCCAGCGCTTAGTTACGTCAGTTGGCAGCTGCTCATCCCATCCTATGCCCAGCTTCCATAAATCTTGCATTATCTCTTTCGCGATGAAAATGCACGGTGAAATAAAACCCACGGGGTCGTAAATAGAAGCTAATAATTTTAAAACAGAACGTTTAGTTGTTACTTTATCAGTCTTATCTACTGTGAAATAAAAACAGTCAGTCAAAGGGAACCATTTCAGACCTAGCACTTTGACTGAATATTTGTTACCATCTTTCATAAATGTAACAGGACACTCTCGGTTTTCTAACGGAACGCGTTGTAAAACTTTTGCACTATTACTCGCCCACCTTTTGAGTATAAAGCCCCCGGAATTAAACATCTCTAAAAGTTCATCTTGTAACCGAGATATCTCTGACAATGAACTGTAAGAATATAGAATGTCATCCATGTACACGCCCTCGCGCACAACCTTTGCAGCGAGTGGGAAACGTTCTTCCTCGTCATAGGCTAACTGTAAGAGGGTGCGGATAGCTAAGAACGGTGAGCAACTTAAGCCGTAAGTGACAGTTTTTAATTCATAAACGTCAATGGCATCGTTAGGCGAATGACGATACAAAATATGTTGATAACATCTATCTGACTGATTCAGTTTAATGGCCCGATACATTTTGCATACGTCACAAATCAAACAATATTCAAACAACCTAAAATTCAATATTATAGCCCCAATATCTCGATACAGATTAGGCCCGGTCAATAGAATATCATTAAGCGAAACGTTCGTGGACGTTTTAGCCGAGGCATCGAATACCACACGCAAAGGAGTAGTGGAACTACTGGGCTTAAGTATACTGTGATGAGGTATCACATATTTGCTTGGGGTGTCCCCCGAATAAAGCTCCATGTGCCCTAGATTTTCATATTCGCACATGAACTCTGAATAGGCTTGTCGTAATACAGGTGAACGATTCAACTTGCGCTCGGTGAACAAGAGTCGCCGCTCGGCTGCCGCTCGTGACGCGCCCAACGGAGGCGGGTCTGGTATGAATGGTAACGGCACTGAATAGGTACCATCCTCAGTACGACTATAACGAGCCACGAAAATGTCTTCCGCTAATTGTTCCAAAGGATTAATCGAGGGTTTGCTTGGCAATTCTTCGATTTCCCAAAACTTACGCAACGTTTGATCTAAAGACTCTTGTTCATCAAATGAGACTGATAAATTATAATTTTTTAAATTGTCCTTATCATTGCTATAAAGTTTACCACTTACAACAAACCCGAAAGCGGTATCGATCACGCTTGGTATATCCGATGAAATAATATAAGGTTTATCCTTAATTAGTTCCGAAACTATATCATTGCCCAATAGTATATCGATACGCGAACGCTTATAAAATAATGGATCAGCTAAATTAAAATTCTTATATTTATTAATAACGTCCGAGTGGAATCGAACGTTAGGCATATCAGCAGATACCTTAGTCACTACGACCGTGTTCAGTGTAAAACTAGGTAGGTCAGTGTGTAGGGACCTTAATGTGCATGTAATCATGCCGTGATTTTTTACAGCCTCTCCACCGAGACCATAAATATTAAACGAACACTTCTTTCGAGGTAAGCCCAAACGTTGAGCACACTCAGTTGTAATAAATGAGCTCTGAGCTCCAGAGTCAATAACTGCACGGCAGTATTGAAGCTGGCCGCTACTATCAATTACTAACACGCGCGCCGTTCCCAATACAACACCGTAACCCGAGTGAGCGTTATTGGAATGAAGCTCTATCGTATAACGCTCTGAGTCACTCATAGCCTGAGACGAGACGAGTGCTTGTTGCACTTGCGAGTCAGAGCACAATGGACGGGTGGATGTTGGCACGAGCGTGTCGCTCACTGGCTCCCTATGCAATAGATAATGATGTAGTGACGCACATACACCACAAGACATCTCACTTTTACAAGTTGAGGTATCATGATTTCCTTTTAGGCAATTATGACACAATTTTAAGGTATTGACACGGTCAATCCTTTTATCTACGGTCAATTTACGAAATTGATCGCACCTATAAATCATGTGATTTTGATTGCAATGCGCGCAAATTATTTTTTTATTTTTATTATAATTTGACACATTAGTATTTAAAACTGTCTTTGAATAACTTTTGTAGTGGTTATTATTGTTGCCTTTGTAATTGTTACATATAGACTTATTTCTTGATTGTAACGACATCGTACTATTCGATGAATGTTCGAGTACTTTAACTTGTTTATTTACAAAACTAATTAATTCCGAAAAAGATGGAAGTGAATTTTGCTCCCGATTTTCTTCAAAAAGCCTCCTAGTATGCGCATCCAACCCACGTAAGGCTAAATGACAAAATAAATAGTCATGTAAATTTTTAATTTTTAATGCCTCGATGGCTTTAAAAGAGTGATCGAATGTTTCGATAAATAAAGTAAGATTTGCGGTAGTATCTTTATTTAACGGCGTAAAGTTTATCATTTTGTCGATGTACCTACCCACGAGTATTCGATCATCTTGATATTTATTACATAAACTTTGCCATACGACAGTATAATTAGCGGCTGTTATGGGCAATTTTTTAACAATGTTTAATGCCGAACCTTTAACACATGAAAGCAAATAGTGAAACTTATCTATTTCGTCGAAATCTCGATTGTGGACAAGTGATACAAATGTATCGTAGAATGTGGTCCACTTCTCAATATCACCATCGAATTCAATTAAACGTAATTTAGGTAATGACGGCCTTACATCACTCCTATCTTTCCTACTGAGGGATGCCTGCTCGTCCGGTTTTAATCTTAAATATTGCAACCTACATGCCTTATAAAGTTCATCAAATGTATCTAATTCTCGCGTTGACAATCTTGTCTCCGGTTTTAATGATATATCTATTTCAATAATATTTAACACTGTTTCTTCAAACTTTGAGCGGACACTTTCTAATTCGGAATAATCGGCTAAGAAATTCTGAATTTGTGTGGGATCATTTATTTGGGATCTCGCGATATCGAAAACCTTTTGTAATTTAGCAAATAGGTATTCCTTTTTAAAAATAAGTGTTTGCCTTTTTATTTGTAATTTATCCGACATTATGAACAAATTACAAAATTAATACTTTATAAACGCACCGCGAGCAATGGACATCCAGGTAAAAAAGAGGCAAATTAAATAAGGGATATTAAATTAATTAAATGCGTAGTTTTACTCAAATATATGACGTCCACGGGACGCGATCACTAATTCGAATATATCCGGCTCGAAGGACCAGAAATGTGGCGGATTGGGATTATTTTACTAGATATAGTGGACTGTATTGAGAATCTAAATCCCCTGAAACGTTCAGTTACCGCAGTCACAAAATCACACCAAAAACAGCAACAAACTACTCACGGTCTTACTAGCCAGCCTCCCAAGATCAGCAAACGTTGACAGCTCCTGGTAGCTTCTTCTACACGGTAGAATACACTAGCAATTAGATTGTACACGGTACACTCTGGAGTAGTCCCTTTTTAAAGTTTTTGGAGCGATGTTCACATCACGAACACAAAGAGAATGTGTATAGCTTGTCTCGCCTCCTACCCTCCTCTTCTCTTTTTTTTAACTTCACAGATTATTACAACGCATATTACGTCGCAATGTTGCCACTAGGTGTGACCGGCGCTCCGATCGTAGCAGATCATTGTGCCTCGGTATAAATTTTGTGAGTTGCGGTTTATTACTGAACAATACTCATATATACCTGAAAAATATAAAAGAGATTTAATTTAAATAATACCAGTGATATATCACAGTAGCTAACTTGCGAACGTAGATCAGATTTTTTTGGCTCTAAATTTTTTTCTAAATTATTGTCGTAATCCATTGTCATCATGGCCATTATTACAACTCATACAAGAGGGGGGTCATTGGATGCCTTTAATTGGGCGTTAATCGCGGATTGACCAGCACCTGGGTTGATTCGGGGTTTCGGGGAGACCCACAACCAGAGTTCCAGCGAGATGGCAGCGATGCGTCACATGCCACTCTGCACACAACCGTATTTGAGCTTTATATAAGTTTAGAAGCTGATCCAGCATGATAACAGCCATTGCATTCTATGAAAACCTAATTTCTTTTCGTCTGACTTTAGACTGAGTGAGAGTCAAGACCCGAATTAAGACTGAAGGAAATATTTTTTTTTTAACTTTTGAATTGTGGTTGTTTTAAAATAAACACAAATCCGATCACTGGTGTTATAAGCGTAACGCAATATTACTAATATTTCAAAAACGCATGATATCACTCACTATCCCTTTGCACTACATGCTATATAAAGGTTCTCACTTTGCCCTTAAGTAGAGCGGTGAACTTTTCCTACTCCAAAACTGCATCAAAGAAGGTCTCTTGCCTGCAGCTAGAGAAATGTATGATGTTATTTACTTTTTCCGAAGCTGGAAACACGTATCCTTAACGATGACTTATTTCGCAGCAACTCTTAAATCTGCATTTCAAATATCCGTAAATAAGATAGAAAATGTATAAACTCGTGATCGTTTCTAGATAACGGGATACGTGCGTCACTAAACTGCACAAAATATTTGTCCATCGAACGAATTGCATAAATTAGTTTGAATAGAAATAATACAGTATATCAATACCATTACATGGTCATTTCTACTCGATATTAATTAACACGCCACTGTTTAAAGACAATATTTCTCAAGGAGATGTCAAGAAACAATCTATACAACTACATCTATACTAACATATAAATAAAATTGAAGTATATCCCTGTAAAATTGAGATAACTGTCTTTCCCACATCCAGAGAGTGGAGGATGAGGTCCGCCGCCGGAACTCATTCCCCACAGCCTCTGACCCTATCACAGTGTCCAATGATGAGATCTCATCCATCATCAAAGGACTGAAGCCCAAAAAGGCCCCGGGTGTGGATGGCATCTCCGACCAAGCCCTTAAACATTTTCCTGAGCAGGTGTTAACCCTTATAGCTATAATCTTCAACGCCTGCTTCAACCTTAGATACTTTCCCACCACATGGAAAAAAGCAACTGTCATTGATATCCCCAAGCCAGGAAAGCCTCACAACCTCCCCTCCAGTCATGGTCCCATCAGCCTCCTCAAGGCCATGGGCAAACTCTTTGAACGAGTCATCCTCACTCGCATGAAGCTCCATCTGTTTCCCACAGACGGCGACCCTCTTGTCATCCCCCACCAATTTGGTTTCCGAGCGTAACACTCTTGTCCCTAACAAGTTCACCGTATTGTGGAATATATCCTCAGCAGCTTTTATCCTCGTCGTCATAAGACCATCGCGGTCTTTTTCGACATAGCAAAGGCATATGACAGAGTCTGGCACGAAGGCCTTATATATAAACTCTATAAAATAGGCCTCATTGATCGTCTTGTTTGTCTCGAGGCCTCCAACCTGAAGAATCGTACCTTTCGTTTTAGACACGAAGGCACGCTCTCCTCTCAGCGTCCCATCAAAGCCGGTGTCCCTCAGGGCTCAGTGCTTGCCCCTCTCCTATATATCCTGTTCACCAACGACATTCCCATCCCACCGAAAGGTGTTTAGCTCTCCTCTTCGCAAACGACACTGCCCTCTATTGTAAAGATATCTCACTACCTTTCATACGGAACAAGATCCAAAAGTCAGTTAATGACTTAGGAACTTGGTTCCAAATAAAGCGTATCTATATGAACCCGGAGAAGAGCTCCGCCGTTCACTTCGATCATAAACCACGCCGCCTCACTACAATTCCGCAAATCCGTATGCTAGGGACCCGTGTCCCCTGGGATACGACCGCCAAATACTTAGGTGCACCCTTGTCACGAGGCTCACCTTCGGGCCCCATATCAAGAGAGTAGCTCGCAACGCACGCTTCTATCTGAGTAGGCTCAACAGTATGCTGGGCCGACACAGTAAAATCTCCCTCCGTAACAAGCGAAACCTTTATAAGGTCTGTATACGACCAGTTATGACATAAACGGGCCCCATATTTGCTCACGCTAATCCCAATATCCTTAACGAACTTCAAATAGTTCAAAACAATTTTTGTCGTCGAGCTACGAACGCACCCTGGTACATCCGTAACGCTTACCTCCATCGAAACTTAGAGCTCCCCACAGTCCAGCAATTATTTTTTTTATAGGAGAGGGGGCAAACGAGCATGCGGCTCACCTGACGGTAAGTGACTACCGCCGCCCATGAACAACTGGAACACCAGGGAGGGAATTGCAGATGCGTTGCCGGCCTTTTAAAAAGGAGTATGCTCTTTTCTTGATTTCTAAAAACACTCTCTGAGAACTTCTTCAAAGCCTCAGAGTCTCACTCTAATCATTTCATTCGTGAGGCAGCTTCCTATGCAGCCCCACTCCCCTCTCGCTATCGAGTTCAAAGATCGAGAAACTTTCTCACGAACCCCCCAAACAAGCTTTCGGCCGACCTAAACCGCCTCCTGGCGCCTCAGGCCGAATCTTCTCCCCGCCCTTGATTTGCCTTAGTTAGGCTCCCCTCTCAGCGGCTCCTCGCCGCCTGCGCCTCCTTTTCCCTAAAGAGGGTCGTTTCCGATTCGGCAGAAAGGCCACAAAAGCCAATGCTAGTCTCACAGGTGGTGTTTAGTAGGTAGGCACTTAGGTTTCGCAGTGAGTCCCACATAACCACAGCAGCCGACTGTCGTGGTATGTTTAGAGCATTCACTACTTCCCTTCCTCGCTTCCCGGAGGGTAGGCCTTTCCACTGCATCTGGGCGCAAAAAAAACTAAAGGTCTTATTTGCATGCCATTAAGGTTTTGAATTTTTTTTAATTTGTATGTATGTCTGTCGGTCTGTCTGTCTGTCTATCTCGCTGTCCGAGATTATCTTCGGAATAGCTGAACTGACTGCAATGAAATTTGACGAAGAGGTTGAAAGCAATGCCAGTGATCTAGGCTATATTTTTCTGCCGACTTCCAAAAAGGAGCCGGTACTCAATTCGACTGTATGTTATTTTTATGTGTGTTACCTCATAACTTTTTACTGAGTGTACTGATTTCGATGACTTTTTATTTATTTGAAAGCTGATACTTTTCGTGTGGTCCCATATGAATTTGGTCAAGGTCAGACCAATAGTTTTTGAGTTATTCTTAAATAATTTATATTGAAGTCAGCTGTACAAAATTTTTAATTTTAAATTATATGTGCTGTCATACAGCTCATCTGATTGCGGTAAAACTTTGTAAAGTTATTGTTTGCACTTTCGTAAAGGTTCTAGAAACAGTACAATAAACTTACACTACCGTACCTACCGACAATTTATTTTAAAGATTGAAAGTTATAGATCATTCAATTTTCTGCCGACTTCCAAAAAGGAGACGGTACTCAATTCGACTGTATGTTTTTTTTTATGTGTGTTACCTCATAACTTTTTACTGGGTGAACCTATTTTGATGATTCTTTTTTTATTTGGAAGCTGGTACTTCTCATGTGGTCCCATATGAATTTGATCAAGATCAGACCAATAGTTTTTGAGTTATTCTTAATAACTTATATTGAAGTCGGCAGTACAAAATTTTTAATTTTTAATTATAATGATTGTATTATCATTCCTGATTAAACAATATAACCCTTTCAAAGAAAGCAATCTTTTTGGGTCCACTAAAAATTTTGGCGCAACTTAGTTTTATTACACATAAAAAAGATACTAATTTATTATATTAAACGGCCTTTATGAAAATTTTACCGAAATCATGAAATGTGAAAAAATTATAATTTAAAATTAAAAATTTTGTACAGCCGATTTCAATATAAGTTATTAAGAATAACTCAAATAACTCAGAAAACTATTGGTCTGACCTTGATCAAATTCATATGGGACCATACAAGAAGTATCAGCTCTCATATAAAAAAAGGAATCATCGAAATCGGTTCACCCAGTAAAAAGTTATGAGGTAACACACATAAAAAAAAAACATACGCGCCGAATTGAGTACAGTCTCCATTTTGAAGTCGGCAGAAAAAAAAGAGTCGTTTTGATATTCGTGTTTTGGCTAATGTAATATGAAAAAAATGTTTGTAACTGTAATGTCTGCTATCTTCTCTAACCACTGTAGTGTAACACAGGCTCGGCACGCACTTTAACTAAACAACACGTCCACTCTCGCGCAAGGCTCTCGTGTAACTGACGCGGTGCGCTCGAGACAGTGACTTATATATAAATGTATGTTTGTGTATTTGTGCATGGTAAATTATTAGTAAATAAAACAAATAACAATATTTACTGTATACTACATATAAGCAAACACTACATCTCTTTCTTATCAAGATTTTTTTTCTTTTTTTTTCTTTATAACTCATAACAATCACAAAGCAGCTTGTATTGTCTGTATTAATTATTTTCCACTGCTTTTACGTAAACCTTATCTCCTTGTATTATATCTGAGCGAGTTGCTTTGCGTTTCCTATATATATACTCTTTTCCTTTTCCTTTTTTGTATTTTGTCTCTATCCCTGATATCTGAATCTAAATGATTGTCTGTAATTTATTTCACCTATTGATGGAATTTTATCCCTACTTTTTCGGTGAAAAAACAGTTCAGACGCTAACTTCCCGGTAACTGTAAGGAGGGGTGCTGTTATACCTTAGAAGATACTCCCATAAACATTTCTTTTAAATCCTTCCTCTCGATCTGGTTGATACGAAGACGTTTCAAAATATCTCTGTTTTGTCTTTCAACTTCGCCGATCATTTGAGGCCAATATAGTACAGTACTAAATAACTTAATGTTACATTCTTTGCAGAAGGATCGAAACTCTTCACTCACGAACTGCTTGCCATTGTCTGCGGTGATAGAAATAGGATAACCAAGTCTACTGAACATTTCTTTTACCATTTTAATAATCTGTAAGCTTGTGATGTTTTTGTAATTGTTTACTTCTTTGTATCGACTATAGTAGTCGACCACTACTAACAGATACTCGTTACTTGGCAATGGTTCCATTAGATCCATTGTGACATCTATCCATGGAGCTGCAGGCAACTCTCGTCTCTTCATTGGTGCAGTTGGGCTTGGCAAATCCACTAACGTACAACATTGTAAATGCCTTTACTAATTGTTCTACGTCTTTATCGATACGGGGCCACCATACCTTTGATCTCCAGCGTCCCTTCATCGCTACGATACCTGGATGACCCTCGTATGCAGCATCTAATACACTCTTGCAAAGTTGCTGTGGTATTACAATTTTATTTCTACGAAGTAGAATGCTATCATGGAAACACAACTCGTTTTCAAAAAATTTGTAACTCTTAATCGAATCGTCCCAGTCGTTCTGATAGACACCTTTTTTCACTTTGTAAATCTCTTGTTCTTTTTCTGAATATGCTACAATGGAACTCATTGGTATAGCAACTGGTCTAGAATTTTCCACTATTTGGTACACATGCTGGTCTTTTCCTTTTGGTGGGTTATCAGGATAGTTACATAATCGTGACAAGGGATCAGCTATATTTGTTTTTTCCTGGCTTGTATATAACCTTGAATGAATAAGACTGTAGCCTCAGTATCCATCGTTCAATCCTCGCACATGGTTTTGACTTAGACCCGAACAATATCTCTAGCGGCTTGTAGTCAGTGACTAAATCAAAAGGCTTTCCAAATAAAATATTAAAATGTTCGACCCCCCAAACTTATGCTAGTGCCTTTTTTTCCGTTTGGCTATACCTGCGCCCGCAGTCTGTCAAAGCTCGATTACCATAGGCAATAATTCTAGGGCTATTTGTATCATTTTGTACAAGGACAGCACCAAGTCCGACAGGGCTAGCATCTGCTATCACCTGTCTTGCATCTCTGACGTCATAATACCCTAAAATCTGTATTTCCGTGAGCATCCGTTTGAGTTTTTGGAATGCTTTATCTTGTTCTCCAGACCATTGTTTTTCCAAGCTCTCCCTTTTGCTCATCTTCTGTCTTAACAGGTGCTTCAGAAATTCTGTCATGACGGCCAAGTTAGGTATCCATTTGTTTATGTAGTTTAAGAGTCCTAAAAAACTTTGGAGTTCTTCTATGGTCTTTGGGACCCTAAATTTCATAATGCTCTCAACGTACTTGTTGAAGGGTTTACTCCTTCATGTGTAAGCCTGTGTCCCAGAAAATTCACATCCTGCGTTTTATATATGCATTTATTGCTATTCAGCACGGCGTTGTTTTTACTAAGTACCTGTAAAACTTTCTTTAGTCATGCGTCATGTTCTTTTTCACTGTTCCCGAATACCAGGATATCATCAATAAAATTGACGAGCCCTTCACAGTTTATCAGCATCCTTTCAATGATCTTCTGAAAAATCTCGGAAGCGCAGGTAATTCCAAGCATTATTCTTTTATATCTATATAATCTTTTGGGGGTTATAAAAGTCGTTATGTGTCTGGATTCAGAGTGAATTTCCACTTGATGGAAGGCATTTTTTTATGTCTTAATTTGTTAAAATATTTAGCTTTCTTCATTTTAGGCAAAAATGGTCCATAGTAGGCAGGGGGTGGTTTTCTTGCAATATAACGGCGTTCGTACATCTCATATCTACGCACAAACGTAATTCACCATTTTCTTTCATGATTGGAACATTGGTGAAACCCATTTAGACGGGCCTTGCACTTCTTCAATTATATCACTGTTTAGTGATTCCTTAATTTTGATTGCAACCTTCTCTTTAAAGGGGATCGGCTTGCTTTTACTCTCCACTTGATTTATCCCGATACCAAGTTTTAAGACACCCAGTCAGACTGCTGTGTTCTTACCAAACAGGTTTCTAGTACCCCCCGAAATCACGTAAATGGTTGTATGTTCCTTTCGTCCATCGACTTCGAGTATAGTTTCAAATGAACCCTCTATTGCCAAAGGAGAGTTACTACCCTATGCTAATAATGTCTTGTCTGGTCTTTACATTTGATTAAAAGCATATA